>CM073602.1:44136639-44765925 GCA_037074985.1 Solanum bulbocastanum
TATGAAAGCTTACGTCAACAACTTGATTCCAGATATATAGATATAGAGATAAGTAGGAGCAAACATAGTGGATTTTAGAAAAAGCTATCACAGCTTACCTATTAAATGCTATATCTAAAATGCCCCCACCTAAAACAAGGAATTTGACTATTCAAAATACTTTACGAAGAAGGTATGTTTTAGAAAATTCTATGAAGAAGGTATGTTTTAGACACAACTTTTACCTTGATATGACCATCATGTGCAATCAACAAATTGTCAGGCTTCAGATCTCGATGAACCACATGCTGAGAGTGCAAGTATTCCAGGGCAAGCACCTGGTACCTCAGAACTTCAGATTTAGGTGTTTCACCATAGTGTACAGTACTTTTGAGAGCAAGATAGAGACATAGATACTCACAACTTCAGCTATATAAACACGAACGACTTCTTCATCTAAGCAGCCTAGATTTCTCAACAATGAATATAGGTCCCCACCATTCAAGTATTCCATCACAAGGTACAAGTTTTCACGGCAAGTAAATGAGTAGAAGAAGCGAACCTAATGCAAAACAAAAACCGGTAAAAGAGGTATAATCTTGTCTTCAGTAAAATGCTTTGCCATCTCAACATGCTCACCACAAAAGGATTGCGAACTGATATTAAGATATCACGTTCGGCCAAGATACTCTCAACAGCATTCTTGCGTATCATGTCTGCCTTCTTCAGGACCTGTAACTAAACATGTAAGTTGGACTGCCACAAAGAAGCAAGACATAGCATACCTAAGATTAGAACTTCACCACTAGGATAATCACTACATCTTTAGGTTAAGACCATAAATCCATAAAACTCAAGAGTCTTCTCAACTTTCTTAAACTCTGTGTTGAGTTAAAACCAGACAAACAAATTGAAAAGGAGGGAGTATATCCTTATGCTATCGCGCACAGCCATGAGATGCCCTGTGGTTTTTAAATTCAGGATTTCGATCAGTTAGTAAGTCTCCCGCTATGGAAATGAGAACACATCTTCTGTTTTGAAAGAGATTTGAGTTGTTGCCTCAAATTTTGTTGTTTACACTCTACCATCCCCTTAATACTAGTGAGGGAAGTTAAGTAGTCTGCACCGAAAATAATGAACTTTATTATATTTGTTAACTCACTTTAAACTTCCATTTTACCTTAATGACATACTTTTTTCTATAAGATGAAGAAACCCTTAATAGCATACTCTTGCAGCCATGAAAATGTCATCGCATTCTTTTTCTTCTAACAACTGAAAAATTCCGGAGTGGCAGTGTAAGGTTCGAAACTCAATGGATACAGGAATGATCCTCTACCGTTCTTCACTTAAATAATGGGGTTTTTTCGGCGGCGAGATTTGAACTTGTGGCGTGCACCTAACCCACACATTATGGGTTGCACTTACCACTACTAAGACACTTTGATCTAGTTTTTACCTGATCAAAAAAGTTAAAAAGGTACTTTGGTATGTATTAAAAGTCTTTAGGAGTCCTTTATAAAAAAAAAAACCCGATTCGAACAGGAGGAGTACGCCATGCTAATGTGCCTTGGACGATCCACATCTCAAGGTCAGGCGCCGATGAGCAAATTGAACTATCCATGTGGTTGAGAGCCCTCACCGCCCAAGCACAACGACACAATTATCAGGGGCGCGCTCTACCACTGAGCTTAAAAAAAAAGTCTTTACGAGTCTTTTCGGAGGTAAGTTAATCATGCATTAAATCTTGCATAACTAATAACATGTTCGTCAGCATTCATTTACTATGTTTAAAATTAATACAGGTAAAAGTTATGAGGGGATATATGTGTTATTTTATGCAAGATAGAATATGAAATAACTAAACCCTGAATAACTAATCTCAACATATAATAACAAATAGATTTCCTCAGAACTAATATTTGCACGACTCTAACCAGCTACCAAATGACCCCTTATTTCTAAAATATTGTACCTGGTTAATACCTTCACATAAAATTATACCGACAGAGCACTATTTTGGCTCGCATTATGTCATTAGACAAAATTCATTATGTTGTACACTCTTTTCTAAAGGGAAAAGTCCTCCCAATCCTAGTAAAACACATTGTTGTTCTTCACTTCCCATAGAGGCATTAATAATGCCTCAATTAGAATTAAAGTAAATAATCATAAAAAGCCAAGGCATGTTTATATTTACTTGACTAGGATTTGAGGAGGTAAGGTAAAGTATCATATCTCCCTTCTTTATGTAATATGGGATATTCATACGAGACAGACATTAATGCCTTAAACCTCTGGCACCTCAAGGCGGATTCTTCTAAAAAAATTTATAAAAAACATATTGAAGTAGACTGCCTCATTCACAAACAATTGAGTCAAGATGTATCACTGCTAGTTGGCTAGTCCTGTCAATTCGACTATCAGTTAGAAAACTTACAAAATCATTTCAAGGGCCTAGAATTGTTCATATATCTAAACAAGTTAAGTGGAAGCAATAATGCACACTTCAACTTGAGGGAGAGCTTTAAGAATGTAGACATATCAAGTTCTTTTTTATTATATATATGACTAACCCCCAGAAACATAAACCTTCCTCCTCAGGAGTCTAACGGGACACACATTTCCTGCATTTGTTCCCTTGGTGGCTCGAATCAAGGTGGAGGTTAGTCTTTTTTTCATATAAGGGCTGGCTGGACATTATCACTAGGATATCCATCCACTGTCAAATTCATACATTGTAAATATGGAATGGATCCAGAACTCCCATTCCTGCTGTAAGATGATTAGGAGAATTATAGGAATGTATTATATGGTTTTTTTTGTGAAGATTCCTATACACTCTGTTTAATCCCCAATAATTTAAGGGAATATTCAAGTTGTGCATTATACAAGCTCCTCTTCTCTTCTCTATACAGGAGGAAGAGCAGAATGGTCTGGTTTCTTACTTGATACCCGAGGAAAGAAACCTCCCTGAATTAGACTATGTCATATGGAAACCAAGGGACATAATAAAAGAAGCATTTATCATGAAAGACAAAAATGGGAAACCTACAGTTAGAAATGGAGGAATCCCACCCCTCTTTCTGTACCCATACATAGACATCCTTATCAGAAAAGTACATGTAATACACATGTCGATATTTTATTTTATTTTTTTGAGAAAAAATAGTAAATTTATCACAGGAATAAATTGCCAAAAGAAATAGGAGATAAAGGTTTCATAAGCTCCTTTGGTTATTTTGTTTTAAGTAATGTTGCAAGGTAACACAAAATTGTAACGTAATCCTTATATACAAACTCCCAAAAATTACATGATATATCTGTTTGCTAGATATGAGACATGCAAAGAAACAGATGTTAAAGACATGGAGCAAGGAGCTATCACTTAAAGACATATATTGTTTTTCGTTTTCTCTTGGACTGGGACGAGGATGGTGGAAGGGGGTTCTCGATGTGCGATCACAGATCAAGCTAAAATCACTTCAAAAAGGAATCTGAATGATTCAAGGAATGTTGATCAACAAAACTCAAGCACCAAACTACTATAGTACCTTAATTGCAAAGAGATCTCCAGTTGTTCTCTTTTTTGCCAAGAAAACCCGACCAAATGCCCCACGACTAATTGGTTTGATAATCTCAAAGTCATCAATAGATGTACGATCTTTGGAATGAACTGGGCTAGTTCTCAAGCTACGTACAACATCGTCTTCCAAGGGAGCATCTTCATCAATGACAGTGCTCGTTAGATCAACTTTGTCATCTTCGACTAGCTCACACAGTTGCAAATACTGTTCCCTGGACAGTTGTGAACTTAAGTTAAAGAAACTTTCTGAAGATAGAGCAGAAGCAAAAAAGAGAAAGCAAGATCCCTTCCTTTGTTTTCTCCCCTGAGCCCCCTCAACGTTTCATGGTTCTTACTATTCATCATTTTCTTTTGAGAGTACCCCCAGCAGTATATGGATGTTAGAGTGGGTTAGAGTCTCAAATTGATTGGGGAATGGATTGGTGGTTGCTTATATGGACTTTGGGCAATCCTCCCCTCATGAGCTAGCTTTTGGGATGAGTTAGGTCAAGTGTAATGTTTTACATGTATCAAATTCAAGTCCATCCCCGTTTGGGCTCCAGAGCCCCGCTCCAGTTGGGCCTGGGTGTGAAGGGGGGGTGTTAGAATGGGTTAAAGACCCACATTGGTTGGGAATGGGCTGATGGTCTACCTATATGGACATGGGCAATCCTCCACTCATGAGCTAGCTTTTGGGGCTAGATTAGTCCCAGGTACCATAACTTTACAATGGATATTACACAAGAAAGGTCAAATTACCGAATCAGCTTTTCAATACGAGTTCCAAATGTTTCCACGATAAGTGCATCTAACTTTCTGCGTTCAGTCACAACTTTTAAATCTTCAAGGCAAGAAAGCAAATAAGGCAAAGAGCGATCGTCATCTATAGGTGTAGTCGCCACACATCGAGCAATATCGGCAAGTTCAATCATCTGTAATATTAAAAAAAGTAACACAAAACTGTCAATCCAAACCTCCAGGGGAATTATCAAAAGAGAAGAAGAACAAAGCATTAAAAAGAAGTCAATGCCAATTACCTGCACCTATTGAAGTCAACAGTTAAGCAAATTCATCCCTAATAGAATTAAAACCATCCATGAAATATAATTAAATAAAATGATGTATGCTCGAGTTGTATGTTGAAATTGGGAAACAGAATGCAGCGTACACTAATCTTTTCACCTTTTGAAAATTTACCCGTTAAACAGATTTTTTTGGTATTGATGACCTCTTTAACTATTGTAGGAAATTCTATTTCATTATTTTTTGGGCAAAAAAGATTGAGAGATCTCTGAAGAAGGAATGCCCAACTTCTGAGGTCAGCTTCAATCATGAGGAGAACTACACAAGCAAAATGGTAATTTAAAATGTTCCTCCTCCACAACCCGGCAAGATCATAGTCAATGAGGTAATACTACAAATATGTGACTTCATTCCACTCTACTTGAGAAGGCACAAATATTCACAGCGCCACAAACATCAGTCTATGAGGTAGTATTAGAAATCTGGTAATTTCATTCCACTCCGCTAGGAAATCCATCAGCTCTTCCCTAATAAGAACTTGCATTTCTCTTAAAATGTATCACTCCTACATATGATTATCGTAACATGGAGGAGAGATGAAGGAAAAATGCAAAAGAAGAAGGAAGTATTTTCATCACTGAGGCCATATAAATTGAACATTCCAGAAGCTTAACCGTCCAGAAGGTGATAGAGACCAACCGTTGGATTAGGCAATTGAGGTTTCCTCATGCTATAATTCAAGGACTATCATCAGAAAGGTCTTGAGGAGTAGTTAAGAAGGCAGGAGGTAATAGCAGAATTTTGTTAGAATTGATGAACCTAATTATTATGTACCCGATCTAACGTCTTCTTTCTCATGTGCCCTCTCTCTACTTCTCACTTTTCTTCCCTTTCTGTTCTATCAGTACTCACTCTCTTCTACCTTCCCTCTCTAGCCGAATGCTATCATTCTTTCGTACATTACCTTCCGTTGTTTTAAAAAAAAAAACACAAAAAAATGGAAAATAAAAAATTATTATATTTTCCTTAATGGTAGTTGGGCTGCTAACATGGAGTATTTGATAACTGACCAACCGGCGGAAGCATGACCAAACCCATTGAAACCCAGCAGTGAGCCCAGTACAATTAAGCAGACTCCTTTTCTTGTTCATGATTCTCTTTGTTATTCTCTATTCTTCTTTCATTCCCCATTCTTCTTCCTTTTATGCTCTCAACCCGGCAACATAAGAAGTGTTTTTTGAGCACAGTCCTATAACCAGAGTACTTTCTTGTTCATGTTCTTAATTATTCTTCTTTAAATTTTCCTCCTTTCATATCTCACTATGCTGTCATGCAATGCAGCATGGGAGGAAAGATACAAATATGATCAATGGTTGAGGGGGTAGAAGGTGGAGGAAAAGGAAAAGAAGAAAAACTAGCACCAGTAAAATCTTTTTGTGGCAAAGTTTTGATGTGGGAAGGGAAAAGAAAAAAGGGGGGAAAGAATTTAACAACTCCATAAGTGAAACCTAACAGAAAGGTGTACGCTGCAACCTTCTATAAAGTTCAATGGAGAGAATGCCGCCAAAAACAGTTTTATGGCGAAGTTGCCAAAATGCTAAAAACTTTTGAGGCTGCTGGATCAATTTACATTATAACGTCATCAACCTTCTACAAGAAGCACAAGCTTCTTAACCTAAAGGAAAACAAAATCTATGACTGAACCAAGAGAAAAGAGCACGATTTTTTAAATTTAAATTCATATTATTCACATTACATAACATTTTTAAGAAAGGCTACATCTACCAACATATCCACAACCAAAGAAAATACATGCAAGTGCATGCAAACTCTGCTAGCAGCAACAGAGCTCTTTTAGTCGTATCCCCAAAAAGAAGTGAACTGAGAGACAAACATACTGAAGAATCATAGTAGTATCTACCTGAGGAAGATCATCATGCTCAGAGGTACAACCTTTTCCTGCCAATAGTACGTCGATTGGGCTGGTCTTTGGCGTCAGCAAGGGGGACCTAGGTGTCATGCTGCCAGCAGATGATGTTGTCATCCCTTGATCGGATTTAGGTCCAAACCGGGTTCTACATGACATAGAAGGTAAACCTTTAAGTTCATCCATGAAAACAGAGTTATCCACCTCAGGAAGACAGTCAAGCATATCCTCTGAACCTCTGCAAGACCCGTCACTAAGTTTTGGAGAGAGAAGTTCAGATTCCTCAGTTAAAATACAGTTTGATACTTTTGGACCATCTGGACTTCCAACAGCATGCGGGATGTCCTTATGTGCAAATGACTCCATGAGCTTCTCAAGAGTATCTGCAACCCTTAACAAGCGTTCATTAACACTTAGACTTTTTTGATCACAGCGATCAGCAATTGCACAAATTCTGGAGTGGTCTTCTACATGTAATGTAGGGACCTCCTCCTCACAAATGCGGCATATTATTGAACTCTCATCAGAAACACTTGGTTGATCACCCCAATAACCCCAGGAAACATTACGCTGGTGTTTGGAAGGGACTGAAGAGTGTGCAAGTGAATCCCTAGCAGAAGAAAGATCAGGATGCTTGACAGTAGCTAGATCTGAAGCAGACGGTCCTTTTTCATCACTAAGTAGTTTTGAAGCTTCAATGCCTCTATCAATGTTCTCCTCCTTGATTGGAGATGCTTCTTTGGGACTTTTTGCAGGTGGAGTTGGAAATTTCTTCCAAGATGCCATTCGATTCCTACTGCCTGGAGAATCCAATTTTGTTGCAGTTTCAGCTTCTGAGGTCGGAAGGTTACCTAGCTGTACAGCTTGATCTCTCTTCCATTCAGAGCCATGTTGTTCCTGACTGTAAGATTTTTTTGTAGGAGGCAACTTTGGGAACTTCAGAGGACCAGACATCTTTCCATCTCTCCGTCTTTCAACGGGCTGCAATGATTGACGAAGCTGAAAGAGAGATTCATCCTCAGCAAATCCACTTTCTTTGTGAAACTGAAGCAAACGTGTGCACCTTGTAAGTATAAAAAGCATTCTAGTGTGCAGCTGCTTTAGTGTACCCATGGGAAGTTCCTGCCGTCTATCATCCAGTTCCTGAACAATGCCCTCACACTGAAGCCAAAATTCCCCAGGAGATGTCATTGCACATCTTCGAGCCAAAACCAGCAGATCTTCAATTGTTTCCTGCCAATCTGGATGAGTTTCTGCATTTTTTTCTAGAACTCCAACCAGATCTGCTGCGAAAACACGCAAATCATTATCCACTTCCTCCTTTGCTTTGTCAAACTTTGCTCTAATCATCGTTAAAACCTCCTGTTGAAATCGCAATATACTGATCAACACTTGCAAAAAGAACACTGATCATTTACAAACTTCAAGAACATAGCGAAAAGGTTGAATTTTACCTCCAAATTATTCAAACCTCGAGGTTTCCAGAATGGAAAAGGCCGTACACCTTTCGAGTTCAGTTCATGCGAAAAACTTTTTATATCTGCAGGAAACCGTTTCCTTGGAGCACTAGTCACCCGGAGTAAAGCTTGAAAGCGCGGAGATTCAGACTCCTTTGGGTTGTCGCATTCTAAAGATGTCTAGAAAGTACATCTAGCATTAGAGTAAGGATAATGCAATAGCAAGAGAAGAATCAATTAATGCAACAGCTTAATCCTCTGTACCTTCAATTCTGGAGTACAAGCATCTGAGCTCCTCAGACCTCCAGAGTAGCCCCAAGATGAACTGACTCGGCCTGAATAACAATCAAAACATTAGAAAGCATAACAAAACTTACACCTCAAGCAACCACGTGAACTTCACTAGTGCAGTCCACATATATATCTTGATATCTCCCAAAACAACTAAATGCAACAGAAGTTTTTATAATTAAAAGTCAAGTAGAAGTTATATTCTAGGATGATATCATCCATTACCCTCAAAAGCACAATTTGCATAAACCAAACTTTCAAAGGCCAAGCATATTCATCAGAGTTCCCAGAACACATAACTAAGCCAGTGACTTCTTAGCAGTCCCACAAATAGATTTCTTTTTTAAGCTGAATGAAAGAAAAGGAAGAACTCTTGGTGGCCTTGGCCAGATTTCCGCATAAAATATTGCATATAGTTAAAAGCAAAGCCAGGCTATCCCAAAAAAAAAATTGGTAAGAGCAAAGCCATTCATCCTAGCCTGCTTGCTGCAATAGAGGAGAACTAGCTCTTACTGAACTTCGGTTGTTAAATGCACAATGATCAATTTACATATCTGTCCATAAATGCACTGCTAAATACTTAGTAGAAAAAGGTAATCAACATTCAAGCAGCCAAGAAGGGGAGCCCCGATGCATAAGGTACAACTAGTTAAAATACTGAAGAACTACTTCCATGATACTGTATGGATGGAGAAACATAGGATTACCAGACTTATCAATAGGAAAAGAGAGAGAGAGAGATAGAAACCAGCCATGTTTGTCCTTTATCAAACCAATGCCAATTTCTCATCAGAATTGTATCTATAGGAAACAAATATAACTTTGCATATGGCTTCTCAAACTTTATAAATCACGCCTACTAATGAAGATTCAGTATGCTGCAGGGCGAAAGAGAACAGGTCCTTGAGAACAGAAGAGATTTTTGGTAGAGCCTACTAAAGACAATAAAATAACAAATAAGGAACAAATACAAGAGAAGAATGCAAAAGCTTTTAGCACTGTTTAATCAAGGCAATGGTGTTTTTCCAATGCTTCCTGCTTCTTTGGGTATCACAGAAGACTAGGAAAAACACCAAATATGGATAAACATGCAAACCAGTGTAACTATGAAATTAATCCTAAAAATTAAAAACAATAATGTATTAATCTAATGACAATAAAATAAAAAATAAGGAACAAATACAAGAGAAGAATGCAAAAGCTTGTAGCACTATTTAATCATGGCAATGGTCTTTGGGTATCACAGAAGACTAGGAAAAACACCAAATATGGATAAACATGCAAACAAGTGTAACTATGAAATTCAAAAAATTAAAAACAAAAATGTATAAATCTAAACTCAACATGCAGTTATTACTTTTGGATGATAATTCCATGCACCTAAAAGGTGAAATGTACCGAGTATCACTGCTCAGCCAATGCTTCACTCCTAACTCTGTCATGCATCTTTGACTGTGTTATCATTCTACAGGGACAATTGAGATCTGCGAGGTTAACTATTTTATGTTTTCTTATTACTACTATGTATGCATAATTTAAAAGAGACATTCTGCATGCTAAATTTCTTAAACTATTGATACAGGTGTTTTATTGGTTCGTTTATTTCCTTTTATCCAGAGAACTAGGGAACAAGTGCCAAAACAGAAGCCAAAAATATTCATAGCCATCATTCTAATTTTACCATACAGTCTTATTGGGTGTTATCACTTATGATGGCACAGGGGTGGGGCACCATGTAAGCCACTTAAAATATCAAGGACGTGGGCAGGACCGTATGTCAATGGCACAGCTGGGGTGAATACCGTAAAGGAGACACGCATAGGAAAGCCCATCGCTGCTCACAAGAGAGACAGCACAGGGAGAGATGGGACGCAGCACTCAACCAAGTACCGACCACAGCAGAGCAGCCTGTGCAATCAGCCAAGAGCAACAGGACTGTGTTGGTTCACAGAAGGCTACCCCGTCCACTTAGCCACTGATTGTAATAGGTTTGAAGATCTTTTCATGTACATGACCCATTCTAAACTCCCCCACCCCACCCACCCACACCCCGTTTTTACCCGAAAGAAAAATTGGCCCAACTAAGAAACCAATTATGTTTTCTAGTAGAATCTCTAAACAAGAAATACAGCTGTTTCATTCCATGTTTCCTATTCCGTGAAAATCACTTGGGAAGCAAGTGACAAGGCAGAAACCAAACGTCTCAATGCTTTGTATTAGCAACCCTCAAAAGTTGGGATGTAGGTCAGACTTCATTATCAACCAAGTCCTATTCCTCAATAATTTTCCTTCAATCTCAATGGCACTAAGAAAACTTTAAAAGGTGAGAGGCACTGCAGCCGCCATCTTCTCCCCATTCCAGAAGAAAACTCACTAAAAAGAAATATTATTGGCACTCCAACTGTCACTATTACCTGACAGATCAATAGATTCACAGAAAGCACTTCAACAAAACTATCACCAAGAATAGCGTGGAATTCTAAACCAAAACCAAGTTACCCTGCGAAAAAAGGGTTCCATTTGACTCCAATTAAACATTTAGTCATTTGGAAAATAGAAGCACAACGCACTGTATAACTAGATATTTATTCGAAAGTAAAATCCGCTGAGAATTTCATTAAGCCTTAGCCTCTACCTCATTGTCTAACAGCGTATTGTTTGATTTGATTTATTTTATTTTAGAATGAAAAAATAATCAAAATAGAACTATACACTATAAGTCGATTTGATTAAAAGATTGATATTCTAATAATCAAGATCTCCATGAGAAACCACGTTGCACCACTGCATGATTCAGTTTCCTAATGTGAGTCATAGAGTAACCTAGTAAATCACACAGTCCAAACAGAGTTTAAGGACATCTCTCTAGTGTTTCAGGCGTTAGATCATCTAATGCCAAGAAAGTTAAACTGATTTGGAACTAAGACTCTTGTATTGAATTTTCCTGTTGGATCAGCATTTGCTACTTATTACTCCCCTGAGTGATAAAAAGTGACCCTTTCAAACACAACTTATTAGTATTCACATTTTAAGCCAGTCGGTATCTTGATGTACCACAGCACTCACCAATCTTTACGAGCATAATCAGATATACATACATTTTAGAAGATCAACTGTAGATATAGCTCAAGCCAGTTGCCAAATGACTACATCCAATGCTGTAAATCCTTTTTGTAGTAGAAAGACAGCTACTTTACCTGCTTCAGAAGAAAATTCACCATTCTGCAGCCTTGATGGTCCAGGTACACGTGGGCTTTGATCCCTCGAACGACCGCTCTCGGAGGACATACTATCAGAATTGCTCCGGTTATCTACATTTTCCGCCGAACCCATCAGTGACCTCTTCTCATCCTTCTTCCTCAAAACAGAACTCGAAGGCTCATCACCACCACCCCAGCCACCCGCTACATTCTTTGACAAATTGCTAGCACCTAGTGAATTCCCCTTATCTCTACTGGCATACCCAAAAAAGCTCTCTTGTGGCAGCGGCCCAGATCGAGTCTTTATCTTATTTAACCCCAATGATGATGCTACAATCGGCGACACTGATACAGACGTCGGCCTCAGTTCCGGTTCACGGGTTCTCACCGGATTCTTAGCCGAATTCGGACTCGGGCTCGAAGTCGGACTTTCTTTACCTTTATCATCTTTTATCTGATCTTTGAAAGTTGAAATTGAAGATGGAGTGATCGGAGAGTTGTCTTTGGAAGTAGAACCTGACTTTGCTTTCTTCTTGTCGGATCGGATCGGGGAATTGGACCCAATGGATCGTGGACTGTTGGAGGATCCTGGGCTTGATGGGTCGGATTTCTTCGATGAGAAAAATCTCCCTTTGAATACCATCTTCGGAAACTTAGCTGATATTGATTCCTAGGGTTAAATTAAATGACTCTTGATTTCTTCTTGTTGTTGTTGAACTGAATTACAGCCCCTTGGGGCTGTGAGGTTTGACTAGAGCATTAATGGAGACTGACTGATTGCAGAGTTTGGTTTGGACTGAAGAAGACTCTGTAGTCCGCTGTTGCTCTGCAGAATCGGAAATGGTGACGGTGACAGCGTCGAGAGACAAAGAGAGAAAGTATTGGGGGCTAAAATGAAACAATCAGGAAAAGACTTGACTGTCTTGGAATTCTCTATTTATAAGGGGGGAATTTCGAAATTGTGAGATTTTTAAATCTCAAATTACACCAAAAAGGCAAATAAATGAAAATAAAAATGAAAAGATGAAAAAACATGTCCATATTTTCTTCTTAAGAAATTAATACTTCTTCCGTTCATTTTTATTTGTCACTGCTTGACTTGAAACATTCGTTAAGAAAATAATTACTCATTGATATAGGTATTTTACTGCACTATCTCGATTAAATGATATTTAATATTATGTCTTGTAAAATAATTTAGAGAATAAATATTATTTTTTCTTAATATATCAAAAGTAATAAATAAAAATAAAAATTTATTTTAAAAATAAGTGACAAAGTGAATAGAGGAAATATTATGCGGTAAAATCAATTTTCCCATTAATAAAATATGGAAAAAAAAATAAGAGATAGCCGTCAAGCTTATTTTTAAAAAGGAAGTACTTATTTTTTTTAAAAAAAAGTGAGATATTAGTCAATTTTTTAGGAGGAAATAGGTATTTATGGAGAATAGCAAAAGTTATTTTTGAGAAGCTAAAAAAGTAAGTATTTTTTTCGTAATAACAAAGTGTTTTAAAATTTTATTGCTTAAACATATTATTTACTTTTAAAAAATATTTTTTAAAAATAAGTTGATTTTAAAAACTTAACAATAGCCTATTAATTTTCTTATTATTATAAAAAAAAAATCAGCAAATAGATTTATTGAGTTAAAGTATTTTTAAAATTTAAATTATATAATCATATCATATATATATATATATAAAAGAGAACTCTAGGCCCGCCTACGTGGCGCCACCACAAATCAAAATTTCCTTTTAATTTATTTATTTTCAAAACTAGCCTTCTCTCTTCATGACTAGCCTTCTCTCTTCATGAAAAGTTGTGACTTTTATGAAATGTTGTGACTTTTATGAAGAGTTGCGACTTTTATGAAGAATTGCGATTTTTAGGAAAAGTTGTGACTTTTATGAAAGGTTGTGACTTTTCCAAAGAGTTGCGACCTTTCCAATAAGAAACAATAAACATTTATTCACACTATCATTTGTTGTCTATAAATAGAGGGATTTCCTTTCATTTTAAAACAATGAAAATTATGAACTTCTTCTACACAATTAAATCTCTGTATACTTTGCTCCTGTTGAATGGCTCACCGACACCATTGTTTTTGTATCAATACACTTGTGAATGGAATGGTTCTATCTTGAGAGAATCTATTCCTTTTAACCTCAGGTACTAGAGGAGAATCATTCCTTAAGGGGACAATGTGCATTCAGTGGACTCGATTTTTTCCTTTCTGTTTCATTTTATTGTTACAGATCCTAGTATGTTTTTTACCGTCATTACTCTATTCTTATGTTATTATTGTTGTTTTTGAGTACATGTTTTAAACTCTGTTGTTTATGTTTATACTTGTGATCATTCTGTTGAAGTAAAGATATGCTAATCAAGAGTTTTGATGTAATCATTAGACTATTGGTGTCATGTAGATTAGAATTCTTAAATTTGTAAAATAAATGACTTTGATCTTTATAGAGTTTTTAGTGGCTAAAAGATCCATGGATGTCCAAGAAGGGACTTTTGAGTGTTCAAAAGTTTTGGTGGTTCCACACTAACTTGGAGTTTTAGGTGTTTAATTTTCTATCTTATCGAAACATTCAATCGATTAGTAACATCCAAAAAGATAAAGGAATGTAGTGGGATGATAAGTATTATACTCAACCTTAATCAAAAGTTTGGGGCTCAAATGTTGGATTAGAGTCAATGAATTACCCCTCAAAGTAGGATGAATCCATATTAATCAAATATTAAAGAAATAATTATCTCCTTATAAACATTAGATTAAAAGTTGCAAAAGAAAATAAAGTTTAACCATATAAATTGAAACATAAACAACAAATATTCCTTTTCGCTATCAAAGTAATGTCATTGGCTGCGAATGATTTTGAATAAGGTACTTGCTAAGACATCATTTAATTCAAATTATTTGAGTGACATGAGTTATTTCATTGAACTCCAAGTGATGTGTTTTTAAATTTTAATTAACTTATCAAGTACACAACTAATTATATAAGGTACATAATATTTAGTTTCTTTATGTAGAGGCCTTGAATAGGCGAAAAACTCTCGCAACTAATGAATAAAATGTTTGTACCACTTTTTGAAAATACAAATACAGACAATAAAACAATTACATATCTTTTCTAAAGACTTTGATGATGAATAACTACGGTTGAATGAAGAATTAATAACAAAATGCATAAACACTTAATTCACATCTTTTTGATTTTAAGATTAAAAAACTATTTCATTTCATCTTTGGATAAAATATTCTTGACAATTTATCGTAGGGTTGTACCCACTCGAAAACACTTATATTATCAAGTGTTCAGAAGTAGATTATTGACGTAGTTTACCACCGTGCGAAGCGCGGACAATTTACTCAGTATAATTTAATTCGATACAAAAACTAAGTGAACAAGGGTTATTTTAAAATTTTACGGAGATGCAAATTATGAAAGTTAATGTACAATTTAATTACTAATGTAAATTGAGACGTTAGTTTATTCATTTTTTTGTAATTAATATGGATATTATAGGAATGTATTCATATTAATTATTATTTTTTGAGAGACGTGTATAATCCAAAATCAATTAGTAAAAAATAACTAAAGGAGTACTCACATTTGCAATGTGCTTGGCATTTGTAGTAAAGAAAAATATGTTAATAGTAATGACATCATATGAAATGAGACCAAAAAAAGTTTGACAAAAATAAAAAATTAGACAAATTTTAAATATATAGTATTTGTTTGCCCCACGTAAAAGAATTCTAAAACTGGTTGTTTTTTTCTTTAATGACTTCACCTTCTATATGTTTTGATTAAATTCCCCAACAGTTTTGCAATAACTTTGACATATGTTTGTGTAGTTAGGTTCAAAACCTCACAATTAGGTGAAGTAGTTTTGAAAATTAAATTCGAGTTAAAATGCAATTTAATAAACGATATTAATGGATGATTAGTAGTTCTTCATCGTTAATTAAAGATTTTATTTTTGAACGTTGAATGAAATAACCTTTAGAAATAAGCATTTTACTTCCAAATAATTTTTTTCCGACATAAAGATAAATTAGTCAAGTCTCAAAACAAATACATAACATCAAAGTGAATTAGGAGAAAGGCTTTAAGAAATACATGCATAAAACATGTAAAATTAATGTACTACTCCCTCTATCCCTAATTATTTGTCCATATTCCTTTTTTAATTGTCCCTAATTACTTATCCATTTTGACAAATCAAGAAAGGACAATTTTCTTTTACCTATTATACCCTCAATTAATTATTTTGAAAAAGGTAGAACTTATTGAAAATCTTAAGTTTTTAAATTCTCCACTTTATAATTAATAGGGGTAAAATGGTAAACTCACTATGTCAATTATTGTTTTCTTAATATGTGTGTCAATTCAAAAGTGGACAAGTAATTAGAGAGTAATAAATACACCAACCGCCAATAGTAACACAGATGTTAAGGAATCATGAGGTTTAGGTATTAGGAGAATAATTAATACTAAGAGAGAATTAGTTGCAATATTTAATGAATCAGATACTGGTAATTGAATGTTATCATATGTACTCCTTCCGTTCCTTTTTATATGTCATTCCTTTCCATAAATAGTTGATCCAAAATATTTGTCATTTCATAAAATCAATGTATAAATTACCATATTGTTCCTTTTTTATCCTTGTGAGTTATTAGCCTTAAAAATATACATTTGACCGATTTAGAAAAGCTAAGTAAAAAATTCATGTTCATTAGTTAAATTAATTAATCAAAATAAATTAATTCATATTCATTAATTGAAAAATTGAGTTCCAAGAAAATTAAAAAGGGTAGAAGGGTAAAGTTACATCATTTCTTAATGCAAGTGCAAAGTAAAAAAGTGTCGGGGAACGGAGGGAGTAACTTTTAAATCTTTAAAATCTAAAATCAATGCCTTCCTAAATATAAGTAACTCAATATGATACTTGTTTTTTCAATTTAGATTTATTCTTTTAATCTCTATTAGACGCACGTAACATTGAGATAGGAAGGGTTTATACTAGTGAAAATCGAACTCAAATATATTGTACATGATACTTCTACTGATGAAGATTATAAGCATATACACAATATATCTACTTTTGGAATGTTTAATTTTATTATATTTCGAGTAATATATAATCCTAAATCCTAAACAACTTTTTGAATTGAAGTAAATAAATAAATAAATCTGATGACTGATCCACAAACAAAGTCAATATTCAGCCTTAATTACAAAACTAATCAAATATAGCCACTTCTTTATGGGGGAATAATAATTGAACCGGAAATGAGTGGTCTTAAATTTTTGATCTATGCTTATCGATTGATACATGGGAAAAATCTCTAAGGTCAAAAAACAAAATGTGTGGACCATGAAATATTTCCAGACAAACTGATTCAAAAGTTTAAGACTATTCGCCTTCAAAATCGTTCGGGTAAATCATCCCTTTATTTCTTCATTCCATAGTTATATTGGCCTGGGCTAGCCCATGATGCTAGTAAACATGGCCCAAATGTTATTAAAAACTATAAAATGCAAGTTGAAAGGTGTGAAGTAAACCAAAAAGTCTGAAATTACTAGAAGGTCGCCAAAAGTTAAGAAAATTATAATCCTTTGTTTGGAGACCAACAATGAAAGAAAGTGTAATAGAGAGGAAAAATGGAATCCTTCGGGATAGTCCAGGGGTTTGGGCTTGAGACTTTCATATTGGAGGTCTAAAGTTCGAGATTCCTTGCCAACAAAAGCAAGATGTTCGTCTTTTGGGTCGAGCTCGTCGCAACAATACATAAATTAGACATAAAACGTTAATCTTAAACACCGTTATATTACCGCTATGTATTTATTGCTTTCAATAAGGACCGTTCGAAATCACTATGGCTAGAATGTCTCTAGCTATGACTAGTTCTTTACTTTCTAATTTCTTGTCAATAAATAAAACATCATCTTTAATTTCTTAGCTAAAAAACAAAAGTTATGTTAAAGTAGCTTAGTTTCCAAAGTTATGCAGAATCAACAAACTCAGAATTTGAAAACTTAAGTTATGCACGAATCACAATATATACCAATGCAAATATGAACCAACTTTTTTTTTGGGTACTTAGTGAATAGTGATGAAATATAAAATGTGTTAATGAATCAACTATGAAGGTTTTTTAGTTCAAAATTGATACATATGGGCTATAAACGACGGAGTACTAGAGTAGCCACTTTTCAGCCATGCAATCAAAAAACAGTTATTATCATCAGGAAGTTTGAAATTTTATGATAATGTCATAGAATTTTACTTATGGGATCTCAAATTCCATAATCGTAATTATATTCAATTCCATAAATTAAAAATAGTACTTAATTACTTGTAAATTTTACAAAAAAAAAAAGAAAAAACATCTCCATTTTCACCACTACACAATCACCAACATGATTTTACTGTCTTGTCACTGACAATATTAAAAGGAAAATAAATTTACAAGAACAATAATAGCCATCATGTTCATTACATTATTGGGTCTGCACCTAATCATAATATTTAAATTAAAGTTCGTGGCTTTATTTTCATATCGTTGTGACCAGTTATAATAACTTGACGTACTTGAACATATCTTTTTTTACAAAAATAAAACTAAAATGGCTTCCACTCAACTATTATTACTCAAATTGTCGTTCTTATATATCCACATAGTACTAAAGACGAGTTACATATTTGATGATCAGTCGATCAAAAATAATTAATTATATTTATTTGTCAAATATATATAAATTCTGTATTATATATATATAATACTATTGATTCCTTGGTGCTTCCACGTTACTATTCGCCCCACCGTTTTTGCTATAATATATAATATAAGAATTATTTGCACCAAAAAGAATTCATCCTTGTGGAATTATACAATTATGGAAAAATTACTGAAATACACATCTTATGTTTCCCTTATTTCCAATATTCCCTTCTAACTTTAAAAACCTCTAAAATTCCTTATTTCTCTCCTAATTCTAAATTATTTTATAATGTATTCTAGCTAGTTTTCAATGTATCCGAGCTACACATTATGTATCCGATTTATTTTATAATGTATCCGAGCTTCATATTATGTATCCGGTTTGTTTTACTTTTTCAAGGATTAATGTAATTACAAACTAAATTGGGATAAATTGTAATTTCATATTAAAACTATGTGATTCTTAAAGTTTATACATTAATTATTCTCCAATTAGCTCATTTCTATTGATCATATCTTGAGATCTCTGTAAGAAGCATACACTTTTGCCAACATATAATTCAAATATTGCTGATGCTAAAATTAACAAAATGAATATGGAAAAGTTTAGGCACATATATACTTAGAATAAACTTTTATTACGTAAACATCTAATTCAAATATGTTATCTTATTGTTGAATTGATGCCAACATTAATTAACAAAAAGAAGAGATTGAAAAGTTTGGAGATAATTAGATAAAAAAAATGTTTCAATTTTTACAAACTTAAATTATTAAAATTGTTCGTTCTCCTCCTCTTCGCAATCATTTTAAAAATAATTTTTGAGTAATTTTTGTAATAATCATGAAAATATCGTCTTTTTTTATGTGGTGATTAGACATGATCACCTAACAACAACTTTTAAGAATGGGAATCATGTAATATTATTATTATTATCTTTAATATAATGCACTTTTCTTAATTAATAAAATAAAACACGAATATTAAAGGATAGTCATGGGTGGCGTGTATGAGATATTTTGAAAATATTTTTGGTGGTTAGTGCTCATGTAGTCATGTGGATTCATTATTTTATACGTTAGTTTAAAAAATAATATTTGCTTCTTTTAGAATGGTCCTTCCTAGAATATACTACTTTGGACACGGCTGGTGTTCTTTACTTTATTTAAATAATAAAAATAATAAATTAATCCTCTTTAACTTGCACGGTCGAATTTATTTATTTTTATTTTCATGCACATTATTCATTCATCCATGTTGGGTTTTAGAATAAGGTGTAGCGTAAATTGAAAACAAATGAAGGTAAATAAAATTTATTTGTCCTGAAAGAGGAAAACTCTTATATACTTATATATAGAGCGTACGATCTAAATTTTAGAGGTGTCAAATGAACAGATTGAGTTGAAATTAAAGATATTCAAGAAATGTGAATTATTTAAATGAAATTTGGTAGGGTGGAGGATTTAAAAAGTCTATCTACTATCTAGTGAATAGTTCAATGAAAACTTTGCCTGAATTATTATTTTCCAATGAATACCAAATACATCTATGTAAATCAAATCTTAAAATAATAGGCATTTTTTAGTGCGTAACATGCTATTTGTAGTAAATAATTCCTCCTTGCAATTTTTAAAGCAAGAAATTATTTGTCAAATTAATAGATGATTATATAATTATAATAATTAAGTAAACCAGATTTTGACACGCCCTATTAGTATATTAAGAACTACTTAATTAGATCTATAAATCTTATCTAATTTTTAAATTGTACATTAAATTGTGAATCTTGCTACTCCCTTTTTGTCCACTTTACTTGCCATTTTACTTTTTACACACTCCCAAATAATAAAATATTAATTAAAAAAATTTAATTAAAATACAGTTATTTATTTTGAAATTGAAATCTTGATGATATAATTCTTTATTTTTTATTCCCCACTTGGTGTTCGAAGTCCATATTGAAGCCGCAATCAAATTCAAATTGCATATTGCAGGGTCAATGACGCTCCTAAGAGAATTATCTCAATATTTATTACATGTAACTAAATAAATTTTAAATAATGAATATTTTTAGTGCGTAACATGCTACTTGTTATAAAACAACTCCTATTGGGCAAATTTAAAGCAAGAAATTATTATATTTCAAATTAAAATAGATGATTATTTAATCAAGTGATCCAAATTTTGACACGCCTTATTAGTTTATTAAAAACTACTACTTCGTTACCTATATATACAATGTACTATCTTACATCTATAAATATTATTATCTAAAATTTAATTAGTTTGACCTTCCACACCACTTATTAAAGAAGATGGAGAAGGATAAAGATTCTCGTTAGCCATCTATTTATAATCTAAAATTTAATTTTTAATTGTACATTTAAAATCATGAATCTTGCAATTCCAATCGTTTTGTATTTAAAAGAAGAAAGAAAAGGGGCAAAAGTAAACTCCTCGATTTTATCGTAATATTCACACACACATATATATATATATAATTTTAGACTTTGAAAAATAATTTGAAATAAATAATTAATATGTAAAGTACAACGGGTTGTTTATCCAAAGAACAAAGAAAATTTGGATACAACAATTTCTTGTTCGTTTTATTGATAGAGAAGAAAAAAAAATTTAAAAATCAACGTTTCTTCGTGAAAATTTGAAAGTATGATTTAAATTTGAAAATCAACTTATAGCTTGTTTTCTAATTTATTTTTAAATTAATATATGGTACAATCAATTATAAATATTATTCACATATCATAAAAAGTATAATTAATTATTATAAATATGAATATTATTAGATTCGTATATAGCACAAATTATCGTCACTAGTTCTTTTCTTATATTATATTTATAAGGGGTAAAGAAGGACAATAACTCCATAAGTAGACCCAACGGAGAAAATTGCACAAATAGAATATCATAAACGATGACCTTATTTTTTATTTTTGTTTAACAAATTTTTTCTAAAATGATCTTTCTTTTAAAAAATTGTCGGCAAATTTTCTGTTGCTTATCAAGCAATCAAGCGTAATATAAGTTTTATTAGTTATTATGTGCATAAGTTAGTTTTTATCTATGATATCAGAGTTTGAGTGATATATAACTAACTTATGCACATAATAACTAAAATTATTATGCGCATAAATTTAATATGACAAAACTAATTTATGCGCATAATAACTAAAATTTATGCGCAGTTGAAGCTTCATCAGTTGAAATTATAGTTTATTTTGTCATATCAGATAAAAATCTTAAGTTAAGTATTTTATTGATATAAAACATAGTTCAATTATTTTTCTAAATAATTTCTTATAGTTCAGTGACCTTTTAAGTTACTAACTAAGTTTGAGTCCATTGGAAAATTTCAATAATATATTGGTTTAGTTACTTATTTTTAAATTAATTATGATCAAAGTCAATATTAATTTAGCAACTCATTATTTCAATACATCACAACTTGTAACCAAGGTAATACGATAGAGATAGAACAAATCAAGTTTTATTCATCTAGAGTAGTCAATTGAGTAGGTTTATTACCTCGAACTTATTAAAATATTCCGAACTTTCAACTCATATGCAAAATCAATTTATACCACAATTTTGTCAAATAGAATAGCTGATTTGTAGAAGCAAAAACTATTTTTTAAAAAAAAATAATAAAGCGAGATCGAAAATTCAAGATCATTGCATAGACTCGGAGTCATTCTCGCAAAATCACCCGATCGTGGGAAGCACCGACTCACTGAGACGAGTCGTTGGGATAGAAGAAGTGAAGTCGAATGAAATGGCCACACGTGGACAAGTTTAATGGATACTTACGTGCCTCTAATCTCGTGTTATCATGGAGCACGTGCTTAAATGACATACTCCTTTAATTTCAACATTTACGAGATTATTTAATTGATTACGGAATATAAAAAATATATTCGTATAATTTATTTTTTCCAAATAAGTAGTAGTAATAATTATGCGATTATAAGTATCTCACTAAAATAAAATAAAAATATAAATAATGTTATTTTTAAATTAAAAATATAATAACTATTTGTTGAATTATCAAACTTCTTCCTAAATATCCATCAAACTAATTGTTTGACTATCACTAATCTAAGAGGTGTATAAAAGACTCCGTCGCGAAGCCAAGATTAGAGGTTTGGGGGGTTCTAAATCAATTTTATTTGGGGTTCACGTGTTAATATACATATATTTATTTAATTTTTTAATATAATTATAGAATTAACAAAAACGCTAGTGGATTCGTCGGAACTCATTAACCTAGCTACGCCTATAGAAAGTCAAATCAGTATATTATTAAATCTGTTGATCTCGTCTATAAGATTAATAATAAACAAATGGAGTAATTTTTAGTGTTATATGTGTCGTGCAAGGTAAATTAGTAGTAATTAATAACCATTATATTACAATTCCAAATTTTCTCAATTTGCTTATTGAAGCTTCTTCTAGTATACTTTTTGCAAATTATTTGTTGAAGACATACCTAGTTTACCAGGTAAAACATAATAATAGTATAAAATAAACAAAAATATAATAGATTGTTTAAGAATGTATTATTAAATGATCTAATTGCATAAATAGTTTTTGCACCGTGCACTTTAACATATATAAGTTGACTAGTATTACAAATTGTTTTAAATTATTGAAGAATATTATAAAATTAAGTTGTCCTGTACAATTAATCAAATCTGTATTATATTTTACTTTCAATAATCAAACATAAAAGAAAATTACTTTACCTATTATTATTTTTTCTTCGAAAAATACGGTGCATGCATCAATGTTAAGTACAGCTGTGTAAATCTCTATTTTTTATTTTTATTATATAAAATATGAAAACTTCATGGACAAGATCAATTATAATACGTTGAAAATTAGAATAAAGAATAACGTGGGCAATTTCCCACGAATCTTTATAAATGAAGCGAGCTTAAGCTTTAATTTCATTTAATTCCTTCTATAGTTCTTATTTCTCTCATAATTTTCGCTTCATCCTCGCAGCACCAATCTCTCGATTAATTATTCGTATAAAAATACAGTTCTACGCGATCCCCCGGGTCACGTTGAAAGCCTCACTACCTCCCTCGATTTTTCTTTGAGTTAACCTAAATTATCAGATATTTATCAAGTTGCTGAAGTGAATTAATTAGATCAAATGGAGAGAGATTTCATGGGGTTAACTGTAAAACAAGAAATCCTTGAAGAACCGGCCACGGATCCAGCTGGTATGTATATACTCCCTCCATTTTAATTTTGACTTCCCATGTAATATTACATATGTTGTAAACTATAAGAATATCGAAGATTTTACATTTCTTTAGTTTAATATCACAAAATTTAAAAATATTATGTAATTTTTAAAGCTTTGTATCGAGTCAAAAACAGTGTCATCATTTCTGCTCCTTCATTTTTTTCTAATTTATTTTTGTGAAATCAATATGAATCTGTTTGACTCCAAGCATGTGGATTCTCAAGAAACTAATTAATAACAAAAATGGGTATTTACATTTAGGTCAAAACATATGGTTTAAATCTTGGTTTGTGGAATAGTGATATTAGAAATATTGTACTGGAAAATAAAGAAGGTATTTTTATTTTTATGATGTTTGTTGTGTAAGCTTGTGAATACTATGGTTTTGGTGTTTTATTAGAACATTGGATTCCTTTCAACGTGATTTACTTTTGCATTCAGGCTGAGTTGGATATAGTACAATAGTTAACATGCATGTATGAGCTACCTTTATTTTTTTTTTTTTTTATTAGTCTATATAGTTGGTTAACACAAATTATTATAGGATTTTAAGTTATATCATACGTATATGTAGTGCATTTTAAAAATTGTTATCACTAATAAGTTAATCTGTTAATACTATAGGCGATTACGGATTATTTCTTTTTGGTATAATTATTCATGAGTAAATGTCATTTTTTTTTGAAACGTATGAATCCTTTATTTTATTTTTTTGAACAAATCAAAATTTTTATGAGAAAACGTTAGATATATAACAGTTTAATGTTTAGCTTACAAGGTTGAAAACTATGAGTTAACATAAGATTCAACTAATATTGTTAGAGTAATTTCCAAAAGCTAGCTATATATTTAGCATAACTTATAAAAATAAGGACATAATCTAAATAATGAAGGAAAAGAAATAATTAAGTAAATCAACTTTTAATCTGTTATATAGTTAATAGTATCATATGATAAATTATTTATAATTATCTATTTATCTTATAATTAATTAATAATATATATATTAATATTTACCGTTCATAAAACCTAAACTAAAATTTTTAAATTAAAGAGACGAGTTAATGAGCTGTGAGCAGCGCTTGCATAAAGTCGCCTAATATTGTACTCTTCTCTCTATTTCAATTTATGTGACACTTTTTTCTTTTTTTAGAGTCAAATCGTTTAAGTTTGACCGAGAAATTTATTTATTTGTAAACTATATAAAAAATACTATAAGTCACAATAATTGAAAGTCAAAATGTTTAAAAAATCTATTGAAAAATTTACAATAAAAAATAGATTTATTTAAATCACAAAATCTAAAATATGTCACATAAAGTAAGACAAGAGAGAGTAATAAAATAAATTATGGTGCTATAGCCAAAACAGGAATTAGCAATAAACAAGAAGTAAGCAATAAACAATTACGTCTTGGCCACCACTAGATTTAGAATGCAGAACAAACACATAAAATATATTTATTTCACTCTTTTGACCAGATCCTGCTTTAATTATTATTTATTATCTCCCATCAGATGCACTTAGCAGGCTAATTTTAAATTCCACAGACATGTTCAGCCCTTCTTCTTCAGCTATAAGTTGACAGATATTATAAGATAATATAGAATTAGCGATAAAATTTATCGGTAATTTTCAACTAATTCGTCATTAAAAAGTTTTGAAATAATTATTTTTCTTATAATTTATCGTTAATCTATAGCTAAATGGGATTTGTATAGAATATTTGTTATTTAGCTATAAATTTTTGTCCGTGCCTAATTCTTTCTTTTCAAATATCAAGAGCGCATTGGACTATTATTCATCTGAGTAACATAAATTAATATTGATTAAAAGGGAAAAGGACATTGAGATGATTATATAATAACATTAGTCTATTGTTTGATGGGTTGGCTCTTCATCTATCAGTTCTGAATGTGTATTGTTGGCTATTGCCCGATTTAATTACTTTAACTCCTGTTTGATGGAATTTTGTTCAACTCTGTGGCGTTCGGATTTTTAATTTTGTGAGATATATGTTATCTTTTATCAGTACAATTATCGAATAATTCTATCAATCAGAGGTTGGACAAATGGAAAAAAATCACTTGCATAGTTTGCCTTCGTTAAGATTTGAACCTACCATTAGGTTACTGTTACACCCTTATGTATGGTTGTGTTTAATGCAATTACACTACATAAAAAATGTTCTTTAGCGGTAATTAATTAACGGCAATAGCTCAGTTACCCTAAATATGTACTTTTAGCGGCAGTTAGCACTCTTTGTATATGTCCCTAAAGCCTTTAGCTACATTGAATCTAACGACACTTAACTAATGTCGATAAAGACTTTAGCAATCTTTATTAATGTGTTTATTTATTATCGCTAAAAGTTGTTTTGTTGTAGTGGTGGTAGATTGATTCTCATGATAAGAGTTAAAAATTTGAAATTGGTATCTGCAATAATTAGTACTTTTAAAAAAATAAAAATAGCAGGTCAATTAAGAGTTAAGTATAGCCTATATACATAATCTTCATTTCACAATATGAAATTAATAATCTAAAAAATAAAGTATATATTAAGATGGTATCTTACTCTATTGTGTTACATATTAGTTAAAATTGTTGTAGAGTGGCTAGTTTTGGGTTTTTAAAAGTGTGAATGAGTTTTGATTTTATGAAGAGTCATGACTTTTATGAAAAGTTATGACTTTTTTGAAGAGTTGTGACTTTTATAAAAAATTGCGACTTTTATGAAAAATTATGACATTTTTTAATGAGTTTTGACTTTTATGAAAAATTGCGACTTTTCTAAAGGGTTGACCTTTCTGATGAAACATAATAAGCATTCGTTCACACTATCCTTTGTTGTCTATAAATAGAAGGATTTCCTCCCACTTTCAACAATAAAACAACCAATTTCTGGACTTCTTCTTCTACTACTAAATCTAGTATTCTAAGTTTACTTTACTGCCATTGTATATTTTTTCTAATCTGTTTCAAATCCTATATTTTCTTTACTAGTTTTAAGTTTCTGATTTTAAAAATACTCTTTAAACATTATTGTTTCTTATGAAGTTCTTCAAAACTATTGTTCTAAATATCTTAGAAATACAGGATCAACATGTTCGGCAATGCAGTGGTCATTTTCTAACAAGGCTCATCCTCAATACCACCTATCTTTCAAGGGCCAAGAGAATAATAATAATAATAATAATAATAATAATAATAATAAGCGTAAGATTGGTTTCGAATCTCTTGCATCAGCTGGACTGGTGACGATAACCACAAGTACTGAACTTGTTGACACAATTCATCGACCATATACTACTCAAATTGGTGCACATCATGTTCCAACACGCAATGGTGTTGTGGGCACCACTGAATTGAGGTACGTTAATAAACTCGATTTAGAAAAGTACCAATTGTTTCATTTTATATGACACAATAATAACATACTTTTATAGTCGTAATTAAAAAATGTCTGTACTGCAGGGGTGCACCTAGAACTTCACCAAGACCTGCTCAATTGACCATGTTTTACGCTGGTTCTGTCTGTGTTTACGACAATATTTCACCAGAGAAGGTATATCCTACAGACACAAATCATCAATTTTTTTTGTTAGTATTTGATTTTAATCAGAAATTAATTATTCTTCGATCGATATTTTAATTTCAGGCTCAAGCTATTATGTTGCTTGCTGGAAATGCACCAATTAGTACAACAATTCGAAATCTTCCTTCTCTTGATCATAATAATAATAATACGAATGAAACAACAATTATCAGATCAATCGGAGTCCTAAAATCACCTTCTAACACAACAGAAGTATCCAAAATCGTTACTTCTCAAGAATCTCGTCAATCTCCCAGCCATAACTTATCAGGTATGTACGTACCTACATTTAATTTGGGCGTGGTTTATGAGGTAAAGATTTTTTCGAGCACAATAATGATATCCCTTTTGTTTGTTTTGTATAGCTGTTCCTCAGGCTCGCAAGGCATCCTTGGCTAGGTTCTTGGAGAGACGCAAAGAAAGGTTAGCGTTTTAAGTTTTATGTATTGACGTGTCAACAATATTTAAAACTATAGTGATAGCATCAAAAAGGGCTAATAGAACTATTTTAATCGTTGTGATATCTGACAAAGCACATTTCAGGATAGTGAGTGCATCACCATATGGCAGTGGCAAGCAAAGTTCACAACATATGATGAACTTTACAATAAACTCCTCAGGCTCCAGTATTCCATTTCCTGCTATAAATTAGTGTCTCAAATATTGAAGACCATGGATGACAAAATAATTAATGTTGAAGATTGTAGTAATATTACATTGTAATTTTCTTTTATTTTACCTCCATATATACTTTATTAATTATCTCTTAGATATGACATTGATAATTAATTATTATAGATGTTTTTGTCCTTGTAATTGTGATAGGTAGGGAGCCAACTTCATCCGAAAATACTATATAGGAGTTTAATTTGTAGTTTTTTTTTGCTAGTGTAATTAAGAGAAGTTCTTTTTTTCTCTTTCAAAATATGTTAATTATATTGTTCTTTATCTTTTTTCATAGGAGTATGTTTGTGTAAGATAACTCAATTCTAATAGCACCCCGCAAGTTAAAAGAGAGCTATATATTTTTATCAGATTATCAATTTATGTTTATCAAGAAATTTACTTGTAATTACCTAACAAGTGATCTAGTTATTAATCATCTTTTATAATAATTAAGTTCATTTTCTTTTTAGTCAAGATGTAGGAATTAGGATTTTCTTTCTATAAGTTATTATTTGTTCAAGAGGATCTTCTTGAATTTTATTTCAATATTATAATTAGTTACACTAATTTAGTTATGACTTATGAGACATGGCATTGCAATCTAGTATATATCATTTTTGTTAACATGAAAATAATATTCCCTTATTTTTTAACAAATCAAGCACTCATCAGAGGTGAATGCTTTTCTATTTTTTTCGTTTAAAAAGTTTGAATAAATTTCTCAAACAATCACTCAAGTTAAAAAATAATAATAAAGTATTAAAATTGTTTTTTTTTTAAAAAAAAGTCATTCAACGTATGGCATATCTTAAAAAATCACAATTGGTGGATTGTGAACTAAGATTCTCCAGAAAGTGGAAATCTTATTGGCATTTTAAATTCTAATTTTTTTATTTGGTTGATGCCACTGTAGTAAGATATTTCCATGTGAACTGCCATCAATAAAATAGTTTGACTTGGACGGCAAAGACTAATGGAGTATATAAATACAAAAAGTCATGTTAATATATTTTTTTTGTCGAAATATATATTTGTGGAGTTAATTGTGCTTGTCTTTTTTCCCTTCGATCACTCCCAAAAATGCGTTTCTGTCAATGGAATCTCCCTTTTTTCTCATACTGAGAAGATTATTTGTACACTGTTCAAGGCGAATTCAAAATATTAACCATATGACTATCAAATTCTTTCGTAATTAATGAATTTTCAATATAAATACAGAATTCATGCAAACGTTACTGATTTTTCGAGAATTATTTTAGTTGTTGGATTCTCAAAATAACAATTAGTTTTAATGGATCCTCAATATAAATATCTCCCTTCTATTTTAGTCGTCGCTTTAGTATTTTTTTTAAAAATATTTCAAAATATGAACAATTAATTGACCATATATACAGACGATCTGGTCTATTAGAATCTCAAATAATTTTGATTCGTTTGTTAATGCTACAATCAATGTAGAGCTAGATCGTAATTCATGATGCCACTAAGATTAACAAATAAAACTATACATATTCCATTTTGGACTTATTCTATGAATTTGCTCCTATATATGACTACTACTTTTTGTTCAAGCATATATATTCTACAAGTAATTTTGATTTTTGATCAAATCATTATGTTTAAAATCAGACCAACTAATTGAGTTAAAATATTTTGAGGTAATTTTACATTTTGATTGATCAACTAATTGAGATGTTGGTGTGGTTCAATTAGATAACAATCTCCACGTAAGATTATAGAGTTTGTTATTTGATTGAGCCGTGCCAATATCACATGTAAGGAAAATAACATCCCTCTATGTATGATAACCTTTATATATTGAGGTTTTGGTTCATTTTTATGGTGCTATTTTGATTCAATATAACATCCTTTTCTTTAGTTTCTTTCACATTTTATATTTACAACTCTTATTTGTTCTTGCGTGGTTCGTGAAAGGGCTAATTTAAGATGTGCTCGTAGGTGTGACCTAAGGGATGCATATTTGGCGTATGATGCACGTGCAATATATGTACAAAAAATATTTTTAGTAAATATACTTGAGATCTATTATTAAGATTTTGTATTAGATCACTGTAATTTCATCGAACCGTTTTGGTTAAGGATAGCATGCATGATTATATTCATTTTCTCACAATTCTTAATAATGTTACTTGTTTATATATATAAGAAGTCTCTATAAAAAAAATGTCATAATACTAGAATAGGGGCAGACTGACGCTAGATTCGAGGCTACCGGCTAATCTGTTCGAAGATCAAGTCATGTATGGGACTGTGATATCAGGTTGAGGTAAGAAGAACCAACGTCTCTCCGATTTCAATTTAACCACATATCATAATCTGATTCGTCTGTTTGTCAAACACAAAATTCACCTCATACAAGATCTTGTTTAAAGAGGTTTAATTCAATTTTTACCCCTTCTAGATGTTTTTAAATTCAATAATATCATTCGTTCTTTTAGAATAAAAATAATAACTATAAATAGTAAAGACTCACGATATGTTAGTGTTATAAATACCGCTAAAATCATTTGCCTAATGGACTAGAATTAAGCACTCATTAAATCATATAATTAAGAACCACAATTCCTATTAACAACATTTTTTCGAACTTATTGCCTTGCCTTAAATTTCATCATTTGTTCCCCTCTTTTGCATGTAAAACTCCATATCCCCCCCAAGAAATACACAAAATAGGCACTACCTTAACAACTTCCTCTCTTTCTTCCTCCCCTAATTAGGCAGCGCTAAGCTCCTTCATTATCATTCAAATGTAAGTATTAATTATCAACTTTAATTTACATATGAAAATGGAATATTTATTCCATCTTCTTCAAATAATTGAAATTAAATTTCTTTTTTTTTTCTCTACTTTTTGTCAAGAATTTTTCTTAGAATTGTAATTGATCCAAGTCAATTTCAATAACAAATTGGATTGGATTCTTTCTTATTAAAGTGGTTCCTAATACCTTTTACATGATTTGTCATTCGTGATAAACAGAGGCGAAATAAAAAATTCTGATAATCAAATTCAAAAGAATTTTAAAATGTCACACATGGAATTCTTTTCTAATTTTTTTACATTTATGGAATATATTTTTTAAATCCTCCCACCTGTTAAGAAATTCATTGAATATATATAAATTGTTAAATTCAAAATCCAAGAATATAAAAGAATTAGCATTAGAATTTCAAATCATAAATTTTAAATTCTAACTCAACTGAAATTCTTCTATTCATATTCCTAAAATATCTTAATTGTGACTATTTTTTTCTAATATATGTACTTGTTTTTCCATCTTTTCAGATTGACTGGAGGAAGACTTTCACTTGGTGGGGAAGGTTTTGTTAAGGAAAAAAGGTCAAAAAAAATATTTTTTTTTCTTATTAATTAAGTTATAACTGCTATATTACTGTAATCAGTAAGTTTTTTTTTGAAAATAAAAATATAAAGAGGGGAGACGACTATATTTTGTAAGCAGCAGAGGAAGGAAGAATAGAGGAAAATCCTTAATGGACAATCTTTTTGGTCTTTTAAGGATCAAAATTAAGAGAGGCATAAACCTCGCTGTACGTGATGTCCGCAGCAGTGATCCCTATGTTGTTGTCAAAATGGGTAAACAGGTACACAAATCCACGAAAAATTACATTATTTATATATAGTGGTACTTTAAAGCCTTTATAAAAATTTTGGCTCCGCTACTAAGTAGCTCATTCCCAATTAGTTTGGGATTGATTGTCTTATGTTTGCTTGCATTTGATTGTTTCCAAGATTGAATTTTGTTTCCCCTTTTGTCCAATTTTTTTATAATTCTATCTCAATATGTATATTTTTTGTATTTCTTGGGATGTTGGGTTGGTTTAGTTTTTTCTGGTTATGATTATCTATGAAATTGCTTTTTTTTTTTTTTTTTTGTTAATCTTATGAAATCATTGTTTATATGGTGATGGAGATGTATTATATATGGTTTGATCACCCCATAGCTACTCTGTTGACTGTTATAGTTGTTTTATGAGTGGCAAATGGATTGGTTGATACCATGTTGTTCACGTATTAGTTGTGTGAGACTTTCTTTTTTTAATTTGAAGTTTATGAACCCAAAAGTGTAATATTTGGGTCTATCAACTTGTACGACAAAAGAAAGAAGCCTCAAACAACTAGTGTCAGGTGCGGGAGGCATAAAATAAAGTTTTTCTTGTTACTTTTCTGAAGAGATATTTTAATTTACTTACTTTTGGATCTTTGTGCACTAGCGGCTATAATCAATTATGTGACATTTGAAGATGCTACTTTTAAAGTCTTGTATACCAATTACATGAAGTAAAAGATGTGGTTTTTTACCATATAGTTTTGATGTTACATTAACATTTATGAGGATGGCCTACCATTTGTTTATTTATTAACTTGGAATTAGTGAGGATCTTGTTCTCCGGCATTGACTATTCATGTGGTTTGATTGTGGTTCAGCATTGTTTTCTTGTCGAAGTCCGGTTAAGATGGTCCTGTAAACTTGTGAAAAAGGGGTTGAGGAAGGATTGTTGAATTCTGTAGTGTTTACATATTTCTATCCACCTTTAGGGTGTGTTAGGTATGAAGGAAAATGTTTTCTTGAAAAATGTTATCTAGAAAACATTCCTATTTATTTTCTTGTGTTCGGTAAGTAAGCAAAAACTATTGTCCTCAAATCATTTATATATAATTTAAGCAAATACTATGGGAGGTGGCCTGTGCGGGATGGTGGGGGTGAAGATGAGGTGTGTTGGAGGGTGGGGAGGACACAATCAGTGTGGATTGTCACTAGTAGAGCTTGTTTTTCCTCATTTCTAAGGAGCTTGTTTTTCTAGAGAACATATTTTCCAAAATAGTTGACCAACTGAACATGGAAAAATTGAAAAATCAAACACACCCTTAGTCTTTGACTTCTAGAAGGTGTGGCAGAGGAGACTAGTAATCATACGAAACTAAGGGCAACTTTCAATGTGCTAGTGTGCAGTCCCATTTCCCAATCCTTTTGGTTTTGGAGATTTTAGAAGTTTGGTGCCATAAAGTGCTTGAGTTTCGGAAAGTAGATAAAATGGACTGGATGTTGTTTTTTCTGTGTTGTAGCCAATTTTCGGCAGGCTATAAGCAAAACAGGAAAACGGGATATTTTCTTCGTGGATCTATGAAAATATTCTGCTTTGTAAACTAGTAATTTTAGGTGATTGCTTATAAAAACAAATTCTACTATGTAATGTTAGGTGATTTTGCTCTTCTATGATATCTACTTCCTTTTTACTTTTGGAAACTGCTATGTAATAGACTGCTTCTAGCTTTCACGTGTCTTCAGCGATCAGACCTTGAGTTTAACAAGTATAGTACTCCTGAGATAGTATAACAGTTTGAATGATATTCTTTTGCGCTTGGAGTGAGGAAAATATGTTTGAAGGTATATAGCTGTAGTTTAACCCTTGCTATTTTAATATATAGGGATTCAGAATGATGTTAAAAGGTCCAACTTTCTTTTTCATGATGAAAAAATATGGGATATTTTAAATTAATTGCTATAAACCATTTGTGGACTTTTTAGAACTTACAAAACTGCTGTAAACATGCAACATAAGTGACAAGCCCCAGCAGCTTGACAGCCTAACTTGTTTCGTTTAGATTCCTCTGATCTTCCAAAAAGAGCAGCTGTGGTTTTATTGATTACATGTGTCTACAATAAGTATCAGAAGGAGTTATGTCCTTAATTCTCAATTCACTAGTACGTAATGCATGCTTCAGTCGAAATACTAAGCTTTATCAAACGAAGGATCATATAGAAGCTATTGTTGTAGTGTGGCAGAATCTGATCACACATACATGTAGCAATTATTTCTACTCTAGGCTCTTGATAATGTATTTTTCTTGTGAGTAATTTCACAAAATCTCCGACTGCTTGGGATATGATAAGTAACTTGGACTTTGGCACTTAATTGCAATTTTTTTCCTATACTGTATAGTCTTTATTGATTACACTTGTCAACTTATGCAGAAACTGAAGACGCGAGTTATAAAGAAGGATGTTAATCCTGAATGGAATGAAGATCTTACCCTTTCTGTTTCAGACGCAAATCTTCCTGTTAAGCTGGTAAAGTTCATTGCTTGCTGGTGATTGTATAAGATTAAACCTATATGGTCCTTTTAGGAGTGCTATAAGATAATCCTTTACGCGTGCAAATTTTTCACTTGTATTGTCCTGATTTTGCATATATGTTTGCTTTCAGACTGTATACGATCACGATATGTTCAGCATGGATGACAAAATGGGAGATGCAGAATTTGATATCAAACCATTTTTAGATGCTCTGAAAATGAACTTAGATTCCCTCCCATGTGGCACAGTGCTCACAAGAGCAACGCCGTGCAGGGCAAACTGTCTGTCTGAAGAGAGCAAAGTGACTTGGCAAGACAACCAAGTTGTGCAAGATATGTGCCTGAGATTGAGAAACGTGGAATGTGGAGAGGTCGAACTCCAACTTCAGTGGATCGACATTCCTGGCAGCAAGCGTTTATAGAATGCATACATCCAATAGCTGTCTTCTGTTGTTTATTGTAAGCTGCTTCGCCCCACATCCCTTCTAACTCTTCATGGATCAATGTGATATAATCGAGTTTGACATATATAGGCCAAAATTGATAAATATGCCATTTGTACTCCACACAACAGAAGGTCTGCACTCTGCAGCTTAGTAAAATGTGATTTGAAACATTCTATAGTTTGTGTAGTAATTTGCTGAAATTGCTTTAGTTATATATATGGAGCTACATATGATATAGTTTAGTTATACTGCCTATACATATTTAGCATGCTGTCATTCTTAAACAAAATATCATCATCTACATAGTTATTTACAAAACAGACAAGTTAAATACCTAAAAGATATGGAATCTAAGGAATGAACACAATTTCAAAAGTGAGTCTATTGTGAAAGGATTAGAGGCATTTACATTCTATAACATCAATAATCTGTGTGGAATGTCCTCGTAGCTCAGACTCTTTGAGATATCAATGTGTCGGATTCTCTAATAGTAATGCATATTTTTCAGAGTATTCGACTCAGATGCACAATATTTTTGAAGAACTGAGCAACATAGCCACATTTTGTTGATTGGACTAAATCAAATATAGTTGAACTTTTTTATAACAATATTTTACCAGATCATATTTCCTTTGGAACTAACTTTTGATATATGGTATATTTTATATTTTCTAAAACGACATTTCGTTATAGCAAGGTAAAAAAAATAAAAATAAAACCTAAGCATCAATTATTGAACCCATGCATGTAGATGTAGGCCACTATTTTTATAACCAAACACCGCCAAAAAGCTGCTTTAATGTGACTTTTATATACTCTACGTAAACAAACAGAAAAAAAGAAGAAAAAGAATTACTTTGTTGCAACTATGCTTTTTATTTATTTTTTAAATGTGGGACAATGGACAAACTTTTATGGTGGATGAATGACATGTTAAGTGAATATAGGGTAGCTATAATATAGGGGCGGATCTAGATCGATTACGATTTACATGAATTCAATATCGTTTATTCAAAAACAGTATATATGTATAGTAAGAAATCTATTCAATATATGTGACTACTTGTTCGTGAAACCAATTATTATTATCGTACTAAAATTTTTTGTAAAAACTCATAAAATTTTAAATTTTGGATCATTTTCGGGGAAGTAAGGGGAGATATTATGCATATAATAAAGAGATTCTCAAAGGGCTGGTTTCTTGGATCCATCCAAACGTCTCTTATATCTCTGCACGGCCTTACACATCTTGGAAGGGCTAGCAGATATAATAATATAATATATAAAAGTAGAATATTTCCAAAAGATAATAGATAATAGAGAAATTTATTAGTAGCAGTGAGTGAGAAATAAAAATGAGGAAGAAAAATATGTTAGTTTTCTTGGATCTTGTTTTGTTGTTTGTGAAATTTATCTTTTTAATATTCAAAAACATGAATCATCAAGGGTGTGAGTGAATAACTAATTATTTTGTGAGAAAATTTTAGAAATAGCAAATATAATAGTATAATAAGGCTTTATAGGCTATAACTATAGTTCGATAATTGCGCTCCATAACTATAGTTTAATTTGCTATGGAGGATGCATTTTGTATATTTCGCTTGCGAATATACAAATAGGGTAAGTATATACAATTTATACATTTAGAAATTTTTCAGAACCCCGTTTGTATATTTTGCTTGCCAATATATAAATAGGGTAATTTTTTATGATTTTTTCATAAATCATATACAAATAGTTAGGGTAAGCATATACAAAATTCTGGATTTGTACAATTAGGAACCAGATTATACAAATCAGGTGAATAGCAAAAATTGGGAAAATTGTAGTCGTGAATTATAATTTTCTTAAAATAAAGCCGCGAATTATAATTTTCTTAAATTGTAACTATAGTACCTAATATAGGCTAAATGTTTGCTATTCTACCTAATATTCCCTTATTTGTTTTTTACTATTTCTTATGCATTTTAATGTTTGGATCTAAAAAAGAAGTTAATAATGTTTCTTTTTTATATATTCAAAAATATAGTATGAGTGGTTTGCACTCTGGAATACTTGTTAATTTACACACATGTTTGTTTATTTAAGCTACTATTTAGATTTCATCTCTATTTTTTAAAAATTATGTAAGTCCAAGTTATTCTTCAAATAACAAAATGATTGGCATTCCAAATTTTCTCATTTTCAGTAATTTCATTACAGTTTACTACTCTAGCACAATTTTAGACTAAGAATACGACATTGAAGCACTAAGACACTTGTAAAGAAGACAAACAAATAGAAAAATCTCAATTGTATTTATTTTTTACAAACAAATTGAAAAATCTCAATTGTATTTTTTAAATTTTTTTTTTTGATAAAAATGTAGATTAATGATAAAACTATATGATCCCTTTTGTCATTGGAATATGTACCCGAGAAAGAAGACCACACAATATATAATATTATATATTCTCTTGATCCAATATTAAGCTTTTAAACTAAAATATTCAGCCACTAGCCTACCAATCTGTAGAAAAAAAGATCAATTAATTCAAAATAAACATCACTAAACTTTTCCCTAATAAACAAAAAACATAAGCTTGCTCATCATTCATGATATCTGAATTTTACCCATTTTCAACCATACTAACAAAATTAGAATTATTAAGGATATTTATAGCTTAATATATATTTATAATTTTTTTAATATATGGGCTAATATTTGACTGAAAATGTTTTTTTTAAAAGAATATTTGAAAAATTATTATTTTAAATAAGCACAAATATTTATGTTAATTACAAATCACCTCGTTCAAAATAAAAATTCGAGAATAACTTTGTGTTTATACGTACATATAAATTTTAGGGATAATGGTCTGAAAAATACCCTAACTTTGGTCGAATTTGCTGTTGTGATACTAAACTTTCATGAGGACCTATTACCTCCCTAGACTATTTAATAGTGTATTTTTCACCCCCTGAATTATTTAATTGTGTATTTTAAAGGTATATATGTGCCCACGTGGACACATTTCTATTTATAATTTTGCATTATTTTTTATGTCGACGTGGACAAATATATATATTTAAAATACGGTATTAAATAGTCTAGGGAGATAATAGGTCCTTATGAAAGTTTAGTATCGCAACAACAAATTCGATCAAAGTTGAGATATTTTTTAGACCCTTATCCCTAAATTATATATATATATATATAAGTTTAAAAGAGCCAGCAGAGATTAAATGGTCCAGTTGAAAGGGATTAGTGTTAGCCAATCTATGTTTAAACAGTACTACTGATTATCAGAAACTTTGCAAAAACACGAAGTTATCAAAGTTTCAATGAACCAGTGAGGAACATAAATTAATTAACAAAACTAAAATCTATAAAAACGTACCAGAATTTGAAGAACATAATGGAAAGAAGATCAAGCCTACTGAATGCATAGTGTCCCCTTAAGGATATTATTCCCCTCTAGTATTTGAGGTTTGATTTGGAATATGTCCTCCTAAGATAGAATGATCTCAATCACCAATGTATTGATACCCAAAACTCTGGTGTCAGCGAGCCACTCAACGACAATAAAGTACATGATTAAGTTTTGTGCAGAAGAAGAAGAAGAACAATTCAGAAATTTCGTAAGTAAAAATTTGAGGAATCAAAGGTATTTATAGACAAGAGGAATTGGTTCCGAAAGGTTGCAACCTTTCAGAAACCACACGACCATTTATGAAAGTTTGCAACCTTTCAAACGGTCCTAGCTGTTCCTGAAAGTTGCAACCTTTCAGAACAGTCATCTCCAACGGTGAAAAATTCAAATAAAACGGGAAAGTGTTTTAAATAAAACTGGTCGCGCGGATTCGAGTGGGGTCAGAACGTTTTGGTTATTTAACTTGAAATGTTTTGGACATTTAATTTAATTTAATTAATTAAATAAATAATTAATCAAATAATTAAAACAAACTTTGTCCAAAAATAATCTCTCGATTGATTTCCAATCCAAAGCAGAGCGAGCGACGACGACGGTGCGAGGGGGTCCCTCTTTCCAACCCTTTTTAACAACTAGTAGAAATGTTTTTCTATTTAGACACTTCAATTTTTATTCCACCACCAATAAGGAAGAAATGCCTTTTCTTAAAGCATAAGAGAATCTTTTTCAATTCCTCTTTTTCATCTTCCCTCCATTTTCCATTAACTCTTGCTATACCCAACAATTAGATCATAATTTGGTAGCTGAAAATTACAACTTACTGCTCCCTTTTGATTCGAAATACTGTTAGAGTGAATTCAAACCTAAAATCTTTAATTTATTTATATGTTTAAAAATTAATTAAAAAAATACTTTTATAAGTCCATTTTGGGATAGGAGTAATATTTGACGCTATTATTGTAATATGATAGTACTTTTTTTTAACAGCGTCAAATCAAATGATGTCATTAGGTGTGACTCTAATAAATTGGTGGCCTTAAGTCAAATCCAAATGAAGGCCTTAAATTCAAATATATATTTTTTATGAAGTTTATTACTCCCTCCGTCCCTATTTAGTTGTCCATATTTCCTCTTTTATTTGTCCCTATTTAGTTGTCCATTTTGATAAATCAAGAAAGGACAACAAATTTTTTCCTATTATACCCTTATTTAAACTTCTTGAAAATTTTTAGTAAGTTGTAATTCATCCTTTTTGGAACCAGACAATACATTTATTATGCTTGGAGAGTTACACAGTCCTTTAAGTTACCCATAAAACATTTTGTTAGTTTATGAGTAAAAATTTTGAAAATTTTTTTTACTAAAAAAATGGACAGAAATAAAGTTGAAGTTTCAACTAATACTCCTATCAAAGTAGAAGGTTCACTTATATTGATTGAAGATCCAAAAATTATTGAAGTCAAAAATTTAAAAAGAAAAGATGAAGATCGGGTATATATTGTGCAACACCGTAAGAATCATCCACTTCAACCGAAATATTTAAATCTATTCCATTCATTGAACTTGATTTATTTTGTCTTGTATCATTGGTTGTTTGATTTCTCATTTCATTGAAGCATTTTTTTATAACAAAATATTTTGGTGGGAAATTTTTAAATGTTACAAAAAATTGTAAAAATGCATGTTGTTGCCCTCCAATTTATTTCACTTGAATTCAAAGAAGTGGCTGTAACTTTGAAGTGAAAATTTATCATAAATAAAGTAAATAAACTTATGAACTTCCCAGCATTAATTACTTATCTTGAGTGAATTTATTTTGAAATTGTAAATTGTACTATAAGGGTAAAATTGTAACTTCACTATGCTAATCATTGTTGTCTTAATCTGTGTGCCATTTCTAAAGTGGACAACTAAATAGGGACGGAGGGAGTATAGCTAATTATTTAATCTTTCTTAACACATAATATTCGTAGTTTGTCGAATTTCTATTACTTTTTTGTTCTTTTATAAAAAGTTTTTATTTTGTACAAGTAATACTCGATATTTTTTTGAAAAAAATACTTATAATCTATTATTATTTTAAAAAAATGAGGGCCCCTTAAATTTACCCAAGGCAATTGCTTTTTTTTTAAAGCCGTAGAGCCGCCCTGGGTGTCACGGTATCGAAATGTAGGGAGTAACTATTTTAGGAACAGCAAAAAATATGAGCAGAGTTGTGTTTCCAATGCTTTTGTCGTGGTCTATAAAGTGGCAAAGCCACAGCAAAACAAATTGCTTCACATATTTTTGTTTAGTTGATGCAGCAGAGAGGTAGAATTAGTAATCGCAAATCAAGGTCCTTTTCTAGATCTCGTCTTGCTGTTGAAGGTTCTTAACCTCTTCAGCTGCTTCCATTTCGAGCTTCTATCATGGCTGCCATTGCTCCAGGTAATCAATGTTCTCTAATAATAATGCACGCTGTGGAACATAATACTCAAATTTAACACTATAACAAGTTCAATGCTAAGAACCTTGAAAATTAAATTCGTAAATCTTAAATGCCGTCTATGACACTCATCAACAAAATAATTCTCTGTTTTTGCTACGGAAATAGTCATTTGGTCATAAAGGAAGTGTGCTGTGTGTACTATACAATTTAACTTTTTGGTTTTCTATTTTTGTTTGTTTGAATTGGACATTTTAATGTGTTGTGTGTATGGGTAGGACAAGAGCGTGAGATTCAAAAGAGTTATTGGATGGAGCAAACTAGTGAACTCAATTTGGAGGCAATGATGCTTGATTCTGCAGCATCTGATCTTGATAAAGAGGATAGGCCTGAGGTATATATGCCTTTCTGTATAAATTGTTTCCATGTTCCTTGTTAATGTTATAGTTTTAGACTTAATTAAATTGAGTTTGAAACCTTATTAATATACACCGGATTGGTGTCTCCTGTTTACCATATGTGTGGGGGTGCTTCGCTTGTGATCCCTTAGTATAGCAATTCTTTGTCCTCTCGGAAAAAGGGTAGTCCAGTGCACTAAGCTTCTACTATGCGCGAAATCCAGAAAAGGCTGAACCACGAGGGTCTATTGTGCACAGTCTTATCCTGCATTTTTGCAAGAGGCAAGTGTTTGTCCTCTATACTAGGCACAAATCCTGGATCAAGATTGGCTATCTATTACTTTCTCATGCATGCTACTAGGGGACTTCTTTGTCATTAGATAAAGTGGTTTGTTATAAGTTTTTATTGGTGTATTTTGCTTATTACCACCTCTCTTTTGAAGGTTAAGAATCTTTGACTTCATTTTGTCCAAAAGGTTGTATTATCACATTTTATTACGTTTCATTTTGTGAATTCACAAGATTTGCCGTAAGAAAATGTATTGGCTAATACAATCAAATATTGAGATTTGTCATGTACGTAGGTGCTTTCACTGCTCCCCTCATATGAAGGGAAATTGGTGTTGGAATTGGGTGCTGGTATTGGTCGTTTCACAGGGGACTTAGCCGAGAAGGCTGGGGAGCTTGTAGTAGTGGACTTTATTGAAGAAGTGATTAAGAAGGTTTGTGGCTTTTTTCCTTTGGGACGTTTGATTATATGAACCAGTGAATGAGTTGGTTCTATGATTCACTTCTTGTTGCTTCATTTTACATAAATATGGTGACAAATCTAGTGAATAGATTTTTATATACTTACTTGCTTATCGATTTATTTGTTTCTTTGCAGAATGAAAGCATAAACGGGCACCCCAAGAATGTCAAGTTTATGTGTGCTGATGTGACTTCTCCAGATTTGACGTTTTTACCTGAATCTGTGGACTTGATATTTTCTAACTGGCTTCTGATGTATCTTTCTGACGAAGAGGTAATGTTTTCCTGCTTCCTACATGAAAAGTTCACTAAGGTTGCACATAATACAAAATTTTATGACCAGTAAGTTATTTCTAAGCTCAATTCCAGGAGGCATGACACGATGCCTAGGCGGACTTCTGCTAACTAAATGTCTATCTTAATAAGAGGATTGTGTAATAGTCATGATTGAGCTAAAAAAGGAAGTATGAAAGAACATACTAAACGATGTCAACGACACAGGATATTTGAGTTGACCTGATTCATCAATATTATTTCAGTATCATGTACGATAACTTCTGTCATAGTGTCTGCATCTAACAATGACATGCATATATCATCATCAAAATTGTCATATCCCGAGCCTACATCTTGGGCGGGACTGACACTCGAAGACCATTGCTGGTCCCAAGCGAACCCTTTGCCTGACTTACTTAACTCAGCGGAAGACTTAAACTCAACAAAGATAAGTTCATATAATAAACTGGAATGTTATAAAGGAACATTCAACTGGCCATTAAGACAAACTCAAGGCTCAACATGGAATAATGACAATGAAAAGACTAAAGAACTAACATCTAACTGTCTATGAAGCCTCTAATAACAACTGAGATGGATGTTGGGACAAACTCCACAACATCCTAATGAACTAAACTAGAAAACAATGAAATGGATCCTTCGGAATGCAAGGAGGCTCACCAAAAGACTCTGAACTACTCACTGGATCAACGATGCGCCGGAATACCGATCCTAATTACCTCTGTTTGCATCATAAGACGATGTAGGCCAACTGACATCAGTACATTGAATGTACGAATATGCGAGTTGGAATGCTAAACATAACATAGACTTGAAAAGGATCTGAAAGAAACATTTACCTTAACTCTTCTCAACTCATGAATACTTAATTGAACTCATTTCATTATAAAGCAGTTTAAAACAAGTGCAATATAAAGAAAAAGAAAACTGTTTAAAACATGCTGTCAACTCATAATCATAAAATCATAAAAGATATATCATGATCCCTCTCAAAATCTACTTGTGCAATGCATGAATGAAGTCTCATACCCCCATCCATATTAAGTAGAACCCCTTGAAGAACCATGCAATTACTGCTGTGGGAGTTTCTCTAACCGACAACTATCACTTAAGAACTATAGTGATGATACATCATTATTAGCCCCACGCTGCTCGGGCCATCCTATACCTTACCGTGGTATAGGACCTGAACTACTAAGTGGATCCACTAGTCTATGCGAAAAGGATTCATCTAAAAAGTATGACCCTTTTCTACCCATGATGACTACATGGTTTATGGGGGCTGTGGGTTTTTTGAATGCTTCCCCATATCGGTGTTCAATACTACTCCCAAAATATGATACTAGCTCTTTATGTTTTAAAAACATTCTTCTTTCTGTGATTTGAGATTAGTTCTCAAAAACTTAGCTCAAAGACTATCTTGGAAATCTCAGTTTCCTCTCTTGCTTCATTTAGAAAGCGATTACTCTTTTCTGAAAAATAGCCCGAAGGCTCTTTGGAAATCTCAGTTTTTGTTCTTATTTAAATGTGAAAACATTTTAAATCTCTTTGGGAACACTTAGTCCCCATATACTTTTGAAGAAATGGACGAACTCAAAACTTAAGTCTAAAAACAAAGTTAAAACGTTTGCAAAAGATTTTTGGAAAACTTTATGAACTTCTCTTAACTTGACTCTTGACCTTGATCTTAACTGCTCCTGACGTGACTCTCAACTAATCCTTGAATTGAATTATGGATTCAAGGATTATGATTTGTGATTAGAAAGATCTCATGATGTTAAGGAATGATTCTAGATAGCTAAACATGAGAAAATACTGAAAAATCAATATTTGAAGGTGGGTCCGCGACGCGGAGAGACTTTAAAATTTTAGTTTCGAAAATGACTTTTGAGGCAGAACGCCTCGTAATAGCTCTGCGACACGAAGCAGAAATTTTCAAAACTGGGGAGTGGGGACGCGATGCGCCACTGATGTCAAATATCGTCCGACGAATTTTCTTCTTCGTTTTCTAACCCCAATTCGCCTAAATTTGATTTTTTTCCCCAATATCTCTTTAGATTCAGGTACCCACAACATATACACAAGAATCTCAATATCTCTTTAGATTCAGGTACTCATAACATATACACAAGAATCTAACTCAAAGAAACTCTAATAATCTATCTTAAACTCTCAAGAACTCCTCAATCTCATTCCAAATTCAAGAACGAAAGCAATTCAAGAATACAACTCAAGAACATCAAATTTTCAACTTTCTAGAATGAACTTAATGCTGAAATTTACTTGATTGGCGTGTGGATGAACGAACCCAACGCTATGTGAACTCACATACCTTGTAAGGATCACTCCCGACGAATTCCACAAGCCAAACTTCGACGATCTTGAACGTTCTTGCTTCCTCTTCTCCTTTCTCCTCTTCTTTTCTCTTCTCTCAAAACTCTTAACTCTTTTGGTAAAAGTGTAAACTGATCTAATTCAGCTTAGACCCCTAATTAATTACCAAAAACGAATTAAGATAAAAGGTTAAGGAAAAAACCAAACTATCCTTTCAAAATCCGGATTGGACATTTCCTCATTCCAACAGCCCAACTTCCAAAGGGCATAACTCACTCATACAATCTCGGAATCGCGCAAACTCTGCGGCGTTGGAAAGATCATTCCAAGAGCTTTCCAACCATATTTGGAAACAGACATAAATCATCCTGAGCTAGGAGTTATGGCTGTTTGAAGTTGAACAAAAACTCACTTTAACACACCAAATTTCCAGTTTTTTAAATTCTTTCCAAAAATTAACTATTTCGACTTCTAAGCTTCTTCCTAGCTATTTCAAATTGTGAGATGTTACAAAAATGCAGCCTCTATGCCGTATCATGCTTGCGCGGTAGGATAGCTGAAAACAAATTAATGGTGTATAGTGTCATTAGAATATGTACAAATGTAGATAGGACAACATCTATTATGGATGATGAATATGGTAAAGTGAATTTCTTAGGATCTCCCTTGCTCTTCATACATTTGTCTTGAATTTCTTATTTGACTGCTTACTATTTAATATGTTAAACTACTTTTTTCCAATTTTTGTAGGTTCAGGACCTTTCGGAGAGAATGATCAAATGGTTGAAAGTTGGTGGCTATATATTTTTTAGAGAGACATGCTTCCATCAATCAGGAGACCACAAGGGAATGAACAACCCAACCCACTATCGAGAGCCTCGATTTTATACAAAGGTCATTCTAAAAGTGTTTTTGTCATTCACACAAAAAATTAGCGCATGAGTGACTAGAGCTTTACATTAATTCTATGTGTATTGTGATCTTCTTTTTTTTCTGAAAGTTAAGGATGAACATTCAATTACCAGTATATCTAGTAATGTTTTCATTCAAGTCCTTGCTTTACGACAGCATAAAAGATCACTCTAAAGTAGTCACAATTTTTTTTTAGCTCAGCTTAAACTACTTGATTCTGTTGTTTGATTATCTTCTTCTGATCGTAACTTAATGCAGGTTTTCCAAGAATGTAATTTGAAGGATGATGCTGGAAAATCATATGAACTTTCTCTTATCGGTTATAAGTGCATTGAAACTTATGTAAGAAACAAAAAGAATCAAAATGAGGTATGACTTTGCCATCATCATTACTCTTCTGTTTGTTACTATTCACCTGACGTTAAAATCAATGTGTTCTTGCTGCTTGCAACTTGCAGATATGCTGGATATGGCAGAAGGTTCATTCCGAGGATGACAGGGGATTCCAGCATTTCTTGGACACTGTTCAGTACAAGTCTAATGGCATACTGAGATATGAACGTGTCTTCGGGCCAGGCTTTGTCAGCACAGGAGGAATTGGTATGCCTCTTGGATTATCACTTCATGCAATATACTATAGGATCTTTAATTTGCTTCTATGGATTATCATTGTTGTGAGGGCATGTGTACGTGGTTCTCCGGACATATCTGTTTGCGAGTTCTTTTACTTCTTTCCTCAAACAATAATCTAGTGCAGAGTTAAACTGATATTTGGTTATTCTGTATTTGTTCTTGGACAGACACCACCAAAGAATTTGTTGCCATGATGGATCTTCAGCCTGGCGAGAAAGTCCTTGATGTTGGCTGTGGCATTGGTGGAGGTGACTTTTACATGGCTGAGAAGTATGATGTTCATGTTGTCGGCATTGATCTTTCAGTTAACATGATCACCTTGGCTTTTGAACGTGCTATTGGTCAGAAATGCACGGTTGAATTTGAGGTTGCTGATTGCACAGTGAAAACATATCCTGAAGGATCATTCGATGTGATATACAGCCGGGACACTATCCTGCACATCCAGGTAATTAGCAGTCTCTCATTTCATTTTCTTGGTTATTCTGCAGTCACAATTCTTCCTTGTCCTAACGGTTGAATAATTATCGAGTGTTTGCAGGATAAGCCTGCATTATTCAGATCTTTCTATAAGTGGCTGAAGCCTGGTGGCAGAGTCCTCATAAGTGATTACTGCAAAAAGGCAGGACCAGCATCCGAAGACTTTGGAGCGTATATCAAACAAAGAGGTTACGATTTACACGATGTTGAAGCATATGGACAGGTATACATTTATCCCATACAATGAATGTGTCCCAATCCTCTTTCTTTGCTAGTCTTTTTTTCGCATGACAATGCTACTTCATAATTTCACATCATAGATGCTCAGAGATGCTGGTTTCAATGAAGTTATTGCTGAGGATCGAACTGAGCAGGTATGTAGTCGTCTTAGTTATCTGTTTTACATCACATTTGAACTTAAAACTCGTATTCTTTTACGTGCTTAATTCGCTTGGAAGACAGTGATGATATGAACCTAAAATGTCTATTACTTGCCTTGCAGTTCATGAAAGTTCTCCAGAAAGAATTGGATATTGTGGAGAATGAAAGAGAGTCATTTATCCAAGAGTTTTCTGAAGTGAGTGCATTGTCATATGATTAATTGAAATGTCTAATCATTGATTTCATCTCATTTTGTTTCTGATATTTGTGTATATAGCAAGACTACAATGATATAGTTGGAGGTTGGAAGGCCAAGCTAGTTAGAAGTTCATCTGGTGAGCAGAGATGGGGTTTGTTCTTTGCCAAGAAAAATTGATTTGTGTCATTGTGTGTTGTTTCATTGAAGATAATAAAAATGATTTAAGTTAGATGTTGTAATGATTCGACCTCTACCCTCCGGAGACTCCACTTGTAGGATTACACTGGGTATGTTGTTGTAATGATTCGCCCTACTCTGTCAGTTTAATGTAATCTGTGAGTTAGCTAAGATCATGCTATCAATAAAAGTTTGCCATAAAGATTTAACTGCCTTAGCAATTTAAATTTCATATATTTGATTGTGTAAATTTTTCGTAAGTGTTTTATTTTGTTATTACAAGTAGCTTATCTAATTTTCTAGGTTATTTGACAATGTAAAATTCTTTTTACAAATGCTAAAGATCAAATCCAAGAACTTTTATTTTTTTGATAAGCAATGCATCACTTTCCTCTTGATTAACATCATCGATACAAGTGTTATTTGGAGTGAAAATATTTCAGAATAAAAACACACAAAAGATTAACATATATATTAGCAAAAATGGAAGTATTAGAGGGTAATAATTTACTACATCTCTCATGCCTTTTCCAGTACAATCTTTTTATTTTCCATCCGATGTTCGATATCCACATTGAGACTCGACAAAATCCGATTCACATCGAGAAGTTCCACGTTGGAGGGTAAAACGCTCCCTAACAAAGGTGACTCCATAGACCGTATCCAAAAAGACTCAAATTCAAGACATCTGATCATAATAGCGTAGGTTGTGTTTAAACTTAAAACTTTGCTTTAGTCGTACGTCCTGATTCAATCCACTTGTAATATTCTAGGTCCAATAATCTATTTTAATTTAAAAATTAATTGTAGAAATAAAAAATTTCCACGATAAAGTGTTCAGATCATTATGTAATATTTTAATCAAATGTCTAGTAACATATTAAATCAGATGATCATAATCTATGTCCTCTATCACGATCTTTATAAAGAAGATAATAATTTATTTCCTCTATCAATACTATATGCTTCTTATCAAAACTAAATATTTAAAATATGAACAACACAAAATTGAGTAAATCAAGATTATGAATGAGTCTAACTATAATATAATGATATTTATTGAAGTATTTGGTTGTGTTCCTCCACTAATTATATAGAAGAGTTCAGATGAAGTAAGATATTTTCTCTATTACGTTGTTGATGATTTGTTATTATTGCAGACAAGTCAGAGTAGTAATATGAGACATAGTACTGTATGAATAAATTATCCAATTATGGAGTCGTCAAAAGTTTAGTTGGTTTCGTCAACTCTTTTAGCTAAAAAAAGGCCGCAACACGTCCTACACACGCCTCACTCCGTACACGCGGCTCACTCAAATCCAACTTGTCACGTTGGTTGTGAATATACAAAGGCGGAGCCAGAAATTTCACAAAAAATATTTAGAAATAGCATAATAAAAGGTTTTTTCAAAAAATAAAACTAGTGAAATTCGAACACACAAGCACTACCTCATTCCAAGGAGGTGAAACCACTGGGCTACAATAAATTGTTGTGTTAAGGGTGTTTAAAATATTTTATTTAATCATTTTACTTGTATATACGATATTTTTACAGACAAACCATGTGCCTATGCCACTGTCCATATGGATGATCTAGGATCGATTTTAGTTAATGCCTATTGAGTCGAGGCTTGCTTATTATCGTTTATAATTATTGCGTGATTTGCACGCTATTATGTAAATAGTGGGAATTTACCCATATCTTACTTTTCTTTTTAATTCTTTTTTTTTTTTTAAAAGATCGATAAATTCTATCTCAAACTTTACTCTTCGTTTCCAATAATCAATTACTCTCTTTATTACCAAAACAAAATCATTTACTCCATTTTGATTTACATTAACAAAAACCGAAAAGATACTTCCCCTCCTCCATTTATTTGATACTCAGTTCTTTTTTTTTTTAAAAATGTGACATTCATTTATTTATATATAATCAGTAAATTTCAACTAAGAGTCTTTAGGACAACAGTTATTTTATGGAAATTTAACAGCATCATAAATAATACATATAATCACTTTGACCTGAGCTATCCGTAAGTTTCATATATTAAAAACAACTACTTTATCACTTTGACGTAACTTTAATATCTGCTCATACTTAAACTAAAGATTTTACTTTAAAAAGACGAATTATATTTAAAAAAACAAATTCAAATGAAACAGACAAATACTACCGACTCATATAATTGAACTTAACTAAATTTGTGTTTTTTTCTATTTAATTTCTCATTGGGTGCTCCGTACCTCTTCAACTCAACTTGAATTTGCATGAAAAAAACTTCATATAATGTGTATTAGGTAATTTTACATGTGATTCAAATTCAAAATGTTTAGAATAATAACATTTTTAATGATTTCATAAATAAATTTGATGATTCCTTATAAGATATACACAGATTTTATTTTAATTTTTGTTAGACTTTTAGTCTCGAAAGTTAAAAGGTGGCTCATAAATTGAGACCAAGGGCAAGGTAAATTTGTGCTGGGATGTACTAATATTATCATAGTAGGATTAATATTTTAATGTAAACACTTAAAATAAAAACAGTATTTTAAAATGACAAATTAAATCCGTTGGGTTCAACTGGTCACGAGTAATCAGCTCTTTATCTCTAACCCTGCACCTCTCATTCTCTCTCTATATAACTCCCTATATAAATCCCCCATAAATCTCCCTCCATTTCTATAAAGTATTTTCTCCATTTTTCTTATACACAATCGGAAAAAATGGCTACCGAAGGTTCCAAGCCCTGCGTTTACCTGCAAGACATGGAAGAAGTGAAAAAAGTATTCGCGCGCTTCGACGCCAACGGCGACGGAATGATCTCCGGCGACGAACTTTCCGGCGTACTCAAAGCCCTAGGATCCGACAGTTCGCCGGAGGAAGTTACACGTATGATGGCGGAAATCGATACCGACAAGGACGGTTGCATTAACATAGATGAATTTGCAGATTTTTGCAAAAACGACTCTTCCGTCGACGGCGGCGCTAAGGAACTGAAGGAGGCATTTGATCTTTACGATCAGGATCATAACGGAAGGATTTCTGCGACGGAGCTTCATCAGATCCTCAACCGTTTGGGCCAGAATTGTACCATTCAGGATTGTACCAGAATGATCACGTCCGTTGATGCCAACGGTGACGGTTACGTTTGCTTTGAAGAATTTAAGAAGATGATGGGTAATAAATAAACCATTTTCGGTTTGTTGCAAGTTTTTCAGTTTTTTTGAGTGGCTGATAACGGTGAGGTACACCGGATATTCGTGCGTCCTCCTGTAGTGTATACCTTTGTGGTCTAATAAATAGCAAGACCTTAGCTTTCGATCGGCTTTTATTTCGCATGTATTATCCTTTTCGTCTTAATTTATGTAATTATTTGTATTTTTGAGTATTAATTAATGTTAATTTAATATCTAAAATTATATAAAGAATGCTATAAGATTGGTGAGCATGCTTTCAATGAAAAATTTATTATCCTTTTCGTCTTAATTTATGTAATTATTTGTATTTTTGAGTATTAATTTATGTTAATTTAAATATCTAAAATTATATAAAGAATGCTGTAAGATTGGTGAGCATGCTTTCAATGAAAAATTTATAAGAAGTAAAGTATTCCTATTAAGAATTTTTTTCATACTTAAAACTCAAATTTAAAATTTTTAATTAAAGAAGAAACAATTTTATCCATTCTATCACGTCCCTTAATTAATCAGCTTAAAGAGTAGCTGTCATAAAAAGTGACAGTTCCCACAAAACAGAAATTTGATGTAAAAGGCCATTTTCACAAGTATGTCTGCCACTTTATTTGCCTCTTTGAAAGATCACTTACCTTCAACACCACTAAAAGTCACCAAAAACAATTTCAATGGAAGAATGGTTCCATTTTATTTAAGTTTTACATAAAGTTATTGAACAATTCTTTAACAATAACAAGTCATTAGATTTCGATCAAGTATCATATAATTTTTTTCTATTTATATCTCTTTCATTATTTTTTTCTAATAAGTTTTTGTAATAGGAGGCGAAAATTGAATGACTTTTTGCTTACAAACCTTTTTATGAAATTTTGTGATACTTCAAAAAAAATGATTGAGTTTTTTTCTACAAAAATTATTTTAGTAAATTTAGTGCAATAAAAAATAAAATCCAAGAACCAACTCCAGTCTTATATATGGAGTGTTCACACAATAAGATGAATCTTAAGTAAATATTGCAATAAATAATAATCGGTAGTTTCAAGAAATTCTTATTTACTAATAATTTGTTAAATTATGCAAGAAAAGCTTTAAATCAATCAAAAATCGACGAAGCATTCACCAACTTACGAAGCAAAAAAAGGAAATAATTTATTATTTTCTCCGACTCAATTTAACTATCGTTTTAGCTCCAAAAAGTTGTACTAAAATAATCTATCAGTTTAGCAATTAAAATTGACAATTGCTTTTAGTTATAACCTTAAAATTACAAAAGTATTTACCTTTTTAAATAAAAACAACTTAAAAAAGAGTAACGCATACTAATTGTTAGTTTGTTACCTTTACACGTACTAAACTCCCTTATTACACTTTTTAATTAGTACACATTCACACTTATTTCCTTATATATATATGTTGTCCAATTATTTCCTTATTCATACTTTCCTTCTTATTTATGCGTTTAATACATAAAAATTACTCTATAAATACTTCTCAAAATCTCAGCTCTCAACAAAATAGTAAACATGGCAGACATAGAAGATGGAGGTTGCGAAGCAGTTTGTATCAGTTTTTCAGCATGTCTTTACATCATCTTTTTTGCGTTGATCGAAATATTTGTAATCAGTTTCATGTTTTACGTTGCATTCATCAAACCACTTGCTTGTTTACCGCATAAGTTCGATATATTCATCAAAATTTCTGCAATTGCACTCTCTATTAGACTCGTGCTCATATTTATTTATCAATTCGGCTGCTACAGAAGAGGAGATTAATTTTGAAGACATTGATGAATGATGAGTATGAAGATCTACAAGTTTATTTAAGTTTACTTTACTTTTTATTTTTTATTTTCTTGGTTATAAGTTTTAGTAGATTTAATTCGTTTATTCGTACTTTAGGATTCTATGTAGTTTGTTTTATTCATTCAAATTATGGAATAATTACAATTAGTTTGAGAGTTACAATTATACGTAAACATGTTGATTTGTTTTTCAATCAAGTCGATCATATTCTTCTCCCTTTGTCCACTTTTAATTGTTATGTTGCGCTTTTTGAAAGTCAATCTGATTAATTTTGAAATTAAATTAAATTACAGTAATTAATTCAATATTTTAAACAAAAAAATTTCGATATTAAAAAACTATACCGATCAAATGAATTATCTTTAAGGAGAGTTCCCCTACAATTTTGCGACTAAATATTTTCCCTAAGATTTCTAACGATTAAGGACCAAAAGTAGAGCCAGCAACGATTTTCTTGGTTCACGTGTTTAATAATTCACTAGTCTAGAGTACGTGTTGTGCACACATATTTCAGGTTAATCAATAGAACTATATATATAAGAAGAATAACATTACAAAAAAATGATAACGATGTTAAACTATACAAAGCTAAATATCAGCTACTGCAACAGAATCATTCCAAAATCTACGTATCCAAGTACATTACCAAAAGTATAGAATTAGATAATATAGAAGATAAATTACAAAATTATTTTTTAATTTATTGCTTTTGAACTAATTAATTGTTAGTATAAACAAAAGGAAATTCTTACATATCTCATTGAGGCGTGAGTCCTAAAATATAGAGGTTTGGTTTAATAAATTGGATCCGAATTTGTATAGGAATCCATTATTGCTACAACTATAAAATATGACCCTTTAAAGTCTTTACAATTCTTCCTAACAAAGAGCGACTGTGTATCTAATCTGAGTTGTCAACAATATAATTAATAATTAGGTATGGCAGGACGTTTTCAAGCATGCCTTAGCTTCGTCAAATTTTTGATTAAACTATTTCTGTTCAGTTTTATTTTATACCGTTCATTCAAACCGCCAACTTGTTTACTCTTCAAAATTATTATAGTTACACTGAGTGTGTGTCCTTGCCTTGAGGTTGCGAGGCACTTCTTTGAAGGAGCCCTTGACTTAATCTCAAAACAAGACCCCACTCTTGCCCTACACCTAACCTAGCTCAAATTCCATCTAAGGCTAGCTTAGCCAAAAAAAAATTTGGTTACTATCCAAAAAGTTTTTTGACCTAAATTATTTTCCTATACCATAGGACCTATTCATAACTGACAGAGTTGATCGAGTCGTTACTTCATTCTTTTAATACAGTACTAGTTAGTGTACGTGCAAAACACAATGTCTTACCTCGATCAATAAAATTACATCAATGAAATTATTAAAAAATAGTATCAATGAAGTCTTACCTATACATTTCAAATCAATATCATATAAAGATTTATTTATAAATAGTTTACCATTTTTATAAACTCAATAAGCGGGCACAGAACTTTTAAAATATTACTATAAATTATTTGCATATACAATTTCAGAGAAATTCTTTGAAGTTTGACCTCACAATACTAACCTCCCACATAATTTATAATATTAAGCTTAGCTCTCTTATTTTTATTAGTAATTTTTTAACTCATCTTTGATTTGTAATCTGTTGGATCAAGAATTCGAGATAACAATGAATTTAAGAAATAAGCCTTAATAAAGACTAACAAAAATATTAAGTTGATAAAGAGTTTACAATATTTAATTTGGTATGATGATAACATGAATTATATAGTAAGTATTCATGTTTATTAACATCAATATTAATTGAATCCGAATTTGTATAGGAATCCATTATTGCTACAGGGCTCTCTAACAAAAACGATTCTGTATCCAGACTCACTTGTCAACTATTAATACTTAGGTATGACAGTTAGTATTGATGCATTTGGAATTATTGATTGTTCGTTACTATTTTGGAAATTTGCAAGCTCAAAGATTAGATCAAGTATTCAACATCCATGGAGATTGGAGAGGATTAGTCAATTTTTTTTTTTTTTTTCTTCTTATGATTTTAGTAGGTTTAATTTTTATTTATATCTAGTAGTTTGTGTGAGAATATTTTTTTTAGGTATTCTGGATTACTTACATACGCATACGTAAAATTTGGAGTTTCTACGGATAATTTACTGAAATATTTATATAAAAATTATTATATTTATGTTATGCATTTAAATATAAAATTATTTTATTTAATCAAAATTAATTAATATATATTTTAGTTCATTGAATCACTTAAATATAATCGATTATATTGGTTAACTAAACACATGCAGCAGATAACTTTATATACTTCAGCTAGTCATAGAAAAAAACATATACATATAAAATTATTAAGCACGTTATATCAATAAGAACAATTTTTTTTTAAAAATAGCATCTAATCATTAAGACAAAAAAGTGTAATACTCACTATCGCATATTTGTATTGATATACATTTTGATACGTGAAAACACATTCTAAACAATAATAAGTCACTATCAGATATTTGTATTGATACGTAAAAACGCATTCTAAATAATACGGTATTGATACGTGAAAACACATTCTAAATAATAAGGTAAAAAAAAAAAAAAAACATTGCTACATGATTTATTTTTGTTATGTGGGAATTACAATTAGTTTCTTTTTCTTGCAAGTTAGAATATTTGAGGTTCTCTTGACTACACCTATACACCTCCTTCAATATATAACTAAATAATATGGCTCAAATTTGTCCTTAGTTTTGATGGAGTGATACGAATGGGTCTTAATAAATTATATCATCCTAATTTTTCGGGTATCGGTTCGGTTTTGATAAATTTTCATTTTTTTTACTTTTAAAATATCACCTCAAAATATATTATTATTAAAATATTTTTTTTGCAAGTACGCTTACAAAAACACTTTCATTCTTCACTAAGAAGTCAATAATGTAAAACTTTGTTGCCATATTGTTTGATCTTAGAGTGCTTGCAAAGGTTTTGACATATTGTTTGACAGAGTATCAATTATAATGTCTTTTAATTTCAAACCTAATTAATTAAATGTTAATTAAAGAGTAAAGACCGAAAGTCATCAGAGGTCTAGGACCTAGGTTATATTTATATTTGAACAAATATTATAAAATATAGTTATATATTAAATTTAACGTATTGGTAATATATAAAATATATTTACATACCAGTTCAGTTCAGGAATGTACTAGGTTCGATGGATTTTTCATATTCTTTCCTTCTCCATCAATATAGTTGAAGGAGCACTCGAAATTTACTCCTAGTTTTTTCTTCTTTTTTTTTTTACCCTCCCTAGGAGCTTCCACCCCTTTTGCTCCCTTGGTGACTCGAACTCGCAATCTTCGAGTTGGAAGTGAGGGGTGCTTACCATACGGCTCTGTAAATGTGCCAAGTCAAAGACCTTTATCTTTAAGCGCAATATCTGTGTAACTCTCAAAAATTAATTAGCAGAATGGGACATAGAAATGTGGACGCAAGTGTAGCAGTAGCAGCAGGAGTTTGTTATATTGATATTCCAGCATGCCTTTGCATCTTCTATGGGATTGTAGTAGTATGTAAGATGTAGTAGGGGTTGCAAACTGGACAGTGCACAACTTGGTTTTGAAATATATGCCACTAAAAGTTGTAGAGCTGGTCGTCTTTCATATCGAGTCGTTGCATCGTGCTATAATCGGAGGGGAAACCTCCTTTAGTAAGAATGGGAAGACGAAAATAAACCCAACAAGTTGGATTGTTTTTGTGTCCAGGGGGCAAATCCTATTTGAAATGGATGGTGTGAATTTGTCAAATGCTGAACAAGCCACTCCCTGTAATATTTTCCAGAGTCTGTTTGACTGGCTCTTGTAGCTCCGATGGGAGAAGAGGTTCTTTACTTGGTGCTCTAGATTTCTTCTAAGCATAATGTTCAAATACTAGATCCGCAGATGTTAATGTTAATATAATTACTGACTTTTGGACATCAACCCTGCCAATAAGACTAGTTTGTGCACTAATACTACTAGGCAGTAGGGCAGGAACAAGTAAAAATTGAACAAGCACAATATTCATGAATGTTATAAAGATTGTTGCAACCTATGAATCATATACCAAATAAAGTTGCAGAAAAATTGAGATGATTAAAGAAACATTCTTAGTAGAAGATTGAAGTTTTACCAGCTTAGCTCTTATTGGGAAAGATTGCGACTGTACAGCGGAAACTCAAAAAGGAATATAGTTTTGTACCATGAAGGAAGCTTTCCATATAATCCAGGGGGCAGCAGAATAAGAGGGCTGAAACAATTCATTTTGAAAGTCATTGTTACCATCTAATTTAATCAACAATTAGGGAAACTCCAGTCAGAGATTATGAGCTGACCTTGTTGTGTCCTTATATATTATATATTCAGCCACATTTCCGTATTTCTTGTCTGCTGATTCCTGTTATAAGTACACTTAAATGGTATAACGTCATACTCGAATGGGCATGTAAGAGATAGAAGCAACAAGTCAGTGATATCACCTCAAGCAATGGAATGCCACTAACGAAAAGCAGCAACAACGTTAAGAACACTGGTCCAAGCACAACAAGCCATTCAGCACCCTCCAGCACAGGCGTTGATGCCACAAATATTCCCCACCATAGAAAGATCTGAAGATAAGTACGATAATATAGGGATCAAAACCTTCAATGTGCCAATGAAATGCTTGTGCGTGCACTGATCCTCGGCATAGAAGCAAATGACTTCTATATCCAACATATTTAGTCCAGAGGATATCAAATTCAGAAATACGAATTGAAAGTATAACCTCGCCAAAATAGTTTGGATGCCGTGAATACTTCCAAAGTCCAACATTGCACCACTTTCCTCTGTTCTCTGGGGAGTTTTTGAATGTTAACTTTTGTTGGTCAGCTGTAATCTCAACTAAAATTCCGATAGACCACATAATCCAACCAATGATGTCTACCGTCTGAAGAGATGGCTGGTGGTTGCTTGCATTAACAACTGTTACTGGTAAACTCACAGTCCACACCCAGATTGCCTGTAATACAAATTAAACTGTGATTCACACTAAGTGGTAAAAATCTTATCTTGCTGTAAGCATAAGCCCATGATATGCAAGATAATATGGTATTATGGTTTGGAAAAGGAAAATGAACCTGAAATAGCCAAAATATTGCCAGTTTCCCCAGATTATCGCGCTTATCATCAAAACGTCTATCCTCGCCCCATTGTAATATCCTGAATAGAACAGAAAAGGAAAATCTTAAGAGGCTGTAACAAGGATCTAATATGAAAAGAGCAATAGTCCCTTTCTCAAACTAACATATATATGCCATATAATAGATAGGTGTTTTTTACCTCATTAATAGAAATAGCCCCAGTCGAAGGCCCCATATCACGACAAACACAGACAAAACCACCTGAAAGAAAAAGCAAAATAGACTTCAAAATTTTGATCCGCCTCTTTAACTCAGCTATAAACTTATGGGCACGTTTTATTATGTAATAAAGCTCATTCTTTATCCAAATATGCACAAAATGCCAACAACATGTGCAGCAAAACTTATAAAACTGACTTCTTTAGAACAAGCAATTCTCAAAGTGAAGCATGGAAGTGCTAGTTGAAGGCAAAATTCCCATGTGACAAACAGTAAGTACTGGCAAAGTCCTTTATGAAATTACTTAACACACACCAAAAGTAACTTGAACCAAATTCAACATTGAATCAGAACTGAGGGAAAAACTTACCTGTCGAAAACTCCATGAACCCTTTAGGATCAAAGTTAATAATGCAAGCACAATGAAATTTGTACCTCCTGTATGCAGATCCATGAAAAAAATGACACACAGTAGTACTAGTAAATGTATTACTAAGTTACTAGTAAAAGTCAAAGATCAGGGTTCATGATTTGGCTGCTTTTAGCAGTACCATTTTTGAACCGCGAATATAACATAACTGGTTATGTAAAGGCTTAATACATAACCAACCACTTAAAACTCATCTCTATATTCCATTTATACGCAAGTGATCATGTTTCAGTTGAATACCTCAACTCCTAATGAAGTGCTTCAACTAGGACATTTTTGGTTCAAATTTTGATATTTGCGTGTGTTCTCATTCGTCTATTAGGTAGATAAGTTGACCACATAAAATATGTCATTTCTTTTATATATACACATTTACCTAGAGGTAAAACCCCATACATTTTCTACTTTAGATTGATGTGTACAATTAAGAAAACACGAGTAACATATTTTATAGCGTCTAATTGTAACATTTCATTAGAAGTTGAGGTGTTCTAGTGTCTAAATCAAATTTTCTCCAAAGTTTAAGGGATTGACTATGTACTAAGCCTATGATGGGGAATCCTTAATTCAGTCCGGTGCGGTGCTAGCTTATAATTTATGGGTTCAGGTCATAGGTATGTATTAAGAAATTTACTAAATATGTATAAATCTTAATTGTGAATTTAGATGTACAAAATTTTGACAAGAAAAGGGAAATAAGAGTAAGTTGTTACCTGCGAAGTCTGTGACTTTATCAAATTTGAGGAGTGCTGTGATTATAAAAAAGATTAATTGGTAAACCACCTGCAACGATCATTTTTTGTTTGTGAATTGTGAGAAAGAAAGAAATACTAATAAAGAGAGCAAAAAATAAGAGGTGATTTTACTTACTGTAACAATGGCGGTTAGGCCCAAGAAATGGGAGTCGATAACTGTCTCCATTCACACAAAATTCCTTTCTCTATGTTATTTTTTTAATAAAATGAAAGACTTAGTAGTATACTATATTTGACCATGTTCTGAATATGTACTACGTCACCACTAGTATTGTCCTCTGGTTTTTGTGTGGTGTAGGATTTTGTCGTCGAATGTTTTAACCTTTGACTGACATTTTTGTTCCTTTCTTGTTTATCAACCTAGCTAGTATATCAATTTTGATTCTTCCTTCAAATGATATGTAATACAAGTCAAGCGGCGGCTATTTAGTAAATGGTTTTTTTTTTCTCATAGTATTAGAAAACATTATATTATAATCTATAATTTCACAATTGTCTCAGAAGTGTATGTAGTGTATGAGTATCGAGTTTAATTGAATTCATTGCTTTCATTGTGGAGTATAATTTTGTGTAACAGTCCATGAATAATGCAGCAGATAGTATATATAAATGCATGACTATAAAAATAGAATGAGCTCAATGCTAAGACACTTAAAATTGAATTCATAACGTTTAGATCTTGAATATAGTCTAATGTTTGTTCATCTCAAGAGCTATATTTGCACATGTTTCAATAAAATAGGTACAAAATCTAAATGATGACCTAAAACATAAATCAAAGAGCTTGAGCTTCTTTTAAGCAATTCTTTCTTCTTCTTTTTTTTAATTACAAAAGAGAGAATCAATATGAATACACAAGGGAAGGGCAGATACACAATTTTGAGAACTGGGGAAACACTGCTAAAAATACTGAAAGGATGAAACAAAAGAATCACAATTTGGCTTAAATATGAAGTATTATGTGACTGTCAGGTTCTTTGATGTCTTCCTTCAACTTGAGCTCAAATTTGGACCTATCCAATCCAACAAAAAATACGTCTATTTACGTTCTTTAGTACTAACCCTGCTCCATGGATGGATCTTCTATGATTCGCGATGGCTGACCTCTGGCAACTGGTGGTTTTGGTGCATGTGAACTAGTAATAGGCTTTTGTAGTGGTTTCAGAGCAGCCATTATCTCAGCAAATGAAGGCCGTAACTTTGGATCTCTGCATGTACAAAAAAACACAATCAATCATTCAACAAACTATGCTTCAATCACGAATTAGTTGAGGTCAGCTAAATGAACCATTCTGTTGTATTGTAACCAGCAGGAGGCCTGACCAAAATTTAGAAGTGAAGAACAAAAGATAGTGAAGAATCTACAAGTCGTCTATGTTACTTGGACCCTCCAAAAATGCATAACTTTTGAGGATCCAAAACACCCCCGACAGTATTTTTGAAGAGTTTGAGCAAACATAAAGTAAGTGACTTCAAGACTGAAACACCACAGAAACTCACGTTTGCCAGCATTTCCTGATAATGTCTGCAATAGCTGGATCCATGTCATCTGGTATGTCAAGACGGCGGTGCTGAAACCCCACAGCACCGACGACTTGCATTGGATTCATTCCTCCCCATGGTTGCTGTAAAGTACAAAGCTCCCATAGTATAACACCGAAGCTATATACATCACATCTGCAGGGGACAATTGATAATCCAACATCATCAATCATAGACCAAAAGCCACTGAATGAATCTATTTGTGAAACTGTCACCCTATATTAAAAGTTTTAATTTTTGGCAGTCTATAATCACTCTAGTGCATCATTATTCAACATTTTTCAGTGGAGTAATATGGTTATCGGACATACTCTATAATCACTCTAGTGCATCATTATTCAACATTTTTCAGTGGAGTAATATGGTTATCGGACATACTTTTCATTTGAAGGTTCATTTCTCAGCACTTCTGGGGCCATCCACTCTGCCTGAGAAACAAAATGACTCAGGGAATTATGAGATCGATGTGGAAAACCACTAAATATAGCAAGCATAGAAAACAAATGTTTCACACTTCATAGTATGATGCAACACTTGAAAGATCCTTAAATTAAACAAGCATAAAAAGTAAAAAAATGCCCAATTTGCACTATATAACCAAAGTTTTATACCTTGCGTGTAAAGTTAACTCAAAAAGAAAAAACATAACATGCTACACCTCCACATATCTAATGGAAATTGGTGTTACTACTAATATATAGAAAAGAAATATCAACCATCATTAGATGTCAAACTATATTAGCAAGACAAACAGATCTAAGAATGTACTAATTAAGGAGCATGTTTATTGACAATCATACAGAAAAAGCATTAGACTTCAATGGTCCTGCTTACCGTCCCAGCAGTCGACCTAGAAGAAAGAAATGTGCTGTGCTTCATTCTTGACAGTCCAAAATCACATACCTAGAGTCAGAAAAATCAAAACATATCACATGGATTCTAAGTGAAAAGCAAGCAGCAAACTCCCTAGAGTTAAGAGTTGAAGGAAGTTCACCTTCACAACCCAGTTCTTATCTACAAGGAGATTTGGAGACTTCAAATCTCGATGAACTATCATGGGAGTGCAGTTGTGTAGATAGTTCATCCCTCGAGCCTGTTAGTTCAGTACAGCACATTCACCAGAAAGTCACAAACTAAAACAAAAGGCTTGAACAAATGGAGAAATTATAAATGAAAAAGTCGAGCATACAGCATCAAGTGCCATCCTCAACCTCCTGCGCTCATCTAGCTGATTGTTGGGTCGATGGATTAATCTGTACAAACTACCTCTGCAAATCAAAAAAATATTTTGAATTCAAGTAATCATTACCAAGTTTTAGTTCAGATTTCCAAGTTAACATACAACAGCCACTTCAAATTAACAGATGACCATAAAAGTGAAGTATATTTTATATTATCCATAAATTTCTGCCCATAGCTTTTAACATACCTATGAAGAAACTCAGTAACAATTGAAAGATGTGGAGAACGAGTAACAGCTCCCATGAATAGAACAACATTTGGATGTCTGAGCCTTTTCATGATCCGCACCTTGCAAACCACAGATGAATATAGAGAATACAAATCAAATTGTAATCCAGAAATTAGGCTAAGCAACACATCAGAAGATGAAGCACTGCGATGCTATCATCACAACTAGGGGAAACTGGATTGTAGTGTCAGAAACTGATTAAAATGGATTATGCAAGCAATATCTTCTGCCACAGCCTTCAGAAAGCAAATCTCATGAAAACTTTCACGGGCTTTGTTAATAATGCAGCAGAACTGATAAAATAAATAACTATATCACCATGATATAAAGTAAAAAGTGGTAATTTCTGGCTGACTCATCTCATCTAAAAAATGATTTAAACCCAAATTACCTCAGGAACCAAAATGTTACCAGCTTCGGTAATAATGCAGCAGAACTGTTAAACATGAACACATGTTGTGCTATATAATATGTATTGATAATTCGTTACCACCATGTTACAGCAAGAGAACCCCGTAGGAGATTATTATTATGATCAGGAAAAGCAGAACTACAAACCAACAGGCTTAATGATGTCTTGATTTCACTAAATACCTATGTATCATCAGGTACGAGTTAGGAAAAAAGTGACAAGTTAATTATTTTTCTGAAAACTTGAAATTTTGATAAATTTGATGAAAACAATAACTTCATTCAAGATTTTGCCATCAGTTTTTAAAATTTGTTCAAGAGTAAGATCTCTGAGGAGATGATAATAGTTACAGAGATTGTAATATTTAAGAACACTGATACTGGCCTATGTTTGTCAAGAAGGGTAATACCTCACTTCTGAACTCCTCAAGGGATTCACCAGTTATATCTTGATCCAGGAACTTCTTTACAGCAACTTCCTGATAATAAGAAGGCTTAATATATTTGTCTTAACTCAAGTTGAAGAAAATAAGGAATTCTTAAGTGCAATTTATTTGTTCCCATTTATAGTTGATAGTTGATGACAGTAAGTAATGAATGAATATGAGAAGCTATGGTAAAAGATTACGTGTATGCAACAAATGTTTTGACCCAGAGCCAGACATGCTCAGCATATAACTCGGCAGTTAAATTAGCAGAGACATCATCACATCAGATTAGAAGTACAGATATTCAAGCCAACCATCAAGTGGAAACACTAAACAGTGTCTAGAATGTAATGGAAAAGTGGTTCACAAAGGAGTTTTCAAAGGAGGCATGAGACTCCCACTCCCCAAAAATTATGAAAAAGAAGAGGGAAAATTGCAACACCCCGTACATAGAAAGAACTAGAATAAGAAAGAGTCATTTTGGGAAAGAATGAAAATCTGGAAAATTGGTTAAGTTATGCTAAGTTTGAGTTTTTGGTCAACTTCAAACGACCATAACTCCTAGCTCAGGGTGAGTTAGGTGTGCTTCCAGATATCGTAGGAAAGATCTTGGAATAGTCTTTCCAACACCGCCGAGTTTACTCAATTCCGAGTTTGTATGAGTGAGATATGCCCATTTGAAGTTGGGCTGTTTAAATAAGGAAAGTCTAATCCAGATTTTAGAAGGGCATTATGGTCTTTTCCATACACCATGACTTAATTTCGTTTTTGGGTAATTAAGTAGGGTCTAAACTGATAGGTATTCAATTTACGGTTTTACAATATTGAGTTAGGGTTTTAGAGAAGAGAAAAGAAGAAGAGAAAAGAGGAGAAAGAGCAAGAATTGTCAAGTTCCTTAAGAATCGCTTGTGAATTTCGTCAAGGGGTGATCCCTACGAGGTATGTGAGATCACATAGCGTTGGGTTAGTTCACCCACGCGCCAATCGTGATTTATTTTAGCGAATTTATGTTCTTGAAGGTTTAGAAGTTGAGTTCTTAATGGGTTTTATTGAAGTTCTATTGAGTTCTTAATTCGTTGAAATTGTTGAGGAGTTGTTGATCCAAATTCGTGATTTTAGGTGTGAATTCGAATAGAATCTTGCGTATATTGATGATGTAGTTGATTCTAAGTGTTTGGGGAAAGAACTAAGTTGAAATAGGGGGTTTAGAGAGGAAAAATGGAGAAAAGTCGTAGTGCACCTAGGCAGGGGCCTTGGGCGCCGCCCCTCTCAGAGCCCCAAGAAGGGACCTCTGAAGTTTGGGCTCTGGGGCGCCGCGCCAGCCAGAGCGCCCCAACCCAGCCTTTGAAATTTCAGGGCTGGAGCCCTGCGCCTCTCAGAGCGCAAGGTACGCCAGTTCATCCCATTTTCCCCCCTTCTTTCCGTACTAGTTCATTAGCAACGTACCTATGTTTTCTAGTTGATTTCTATACTCTAAGGTACGTCTAAATATCATGAAATCATTCATAACATGAGATCATGAACCTTGAATCCATGATACAATTCAAGGAAAGTTAAGATCAAAGTCAAGAGAAGTAAGAGTCAAGTCAAGAAAAGTTCTTAGAGTTTTCAAAGTCTTTTCCAAATGTTTTAACTTTGTTTTTAAAATGTAAGTTCAAGTTGAGTAAAGAGCCTTTGAGCTAGTTTTCAGAAAAGAGTAAACGCTTTCACAATTAAGCAAAAGAGGAAACTTTGATTTTCAAGATTGTCTTTGAGCTAAGTTTTTGAGCAATTATCTCAAATCACAGAAAGAAGTATGTTTTTAAATGTTATAGAATCTGTATAATAATATAGATAGATAGATAACAGAGATGATTCTTAGGGATTAGAATATTTAGTTACCATTGTTAGCTTATTCTCTCCATGTATTTATATCATTATTCTCTTTGAGTAATAAACAAGTTATTCTCAATAAGTTATAATTTACATGGTATCAGAGCCAATGTCTGAGTTGGTATTTTTCGTAGGAATCAACTATAGTTTCACCGGAAGTGATTGAGAGTCCCAAAATTTCTGTCACCACCCACTTAGGAAGAAGATACTTCGCACGATCTTAAACCCCTAGATCTCGAAGGCTAGAAGTTACTTGTGTGAGCCTCACGTTCCACCAGTACCCTTTCCAGTGAGACTGCAGAAGTGGTGCTGCATCAGAAATTCAATCTGCTTGCTGTTCCAATGTCGCAGTGACATTTCCAGCAAGGATTTGGTGGTTGTTTGTTCAGCAGACCACGATTTGAGAGAGTTTCCCATTTCTGACCAATAATCTGGTGGTCTCTCTGTGTCGGGCAGCATCTGGTGGTATGTTGACATCCTTTTTCTAGCGATTTTTGCTAATATTTGATGTTACGATTTCACTCGTGTCTTACAATTTTTAGCATTGGGATTTTGTTGTAGCATCATCAAGTTTTGCTCTTCAATCAACACATTTATTTGGATCTTTGTTTGATGATTTTCTGATTATTTTTGGGTCTCTGATTAGTTGGATAGCTAGCCTTGAGTGGAATTGGTGTGGGGAAGAACAATTACTTTGTTTATTGTTCCAAAATAGGTTATTGTCTATCTTGGGTATTGTCTGATTTTAGGATATAATCTGGTTGGACTTGTTGGGAAAATGACCGACTATAATCAGAGAATTCAAAGGTCTAAAGTTGTTGGTGCTTGTAGTCCATTATCTGACAGAATGGTCCTAATTTCAGCGGAGGAGTTTGCTAAATTCTCTCAATACCAGAAAATATCGAAGGAATCCACTTCAGTTAATTCCTTTGTTGAATCAAATAAAACACGTCTTATCACCTCTTCAAATAAATGGGTGATTGATTCAGGTGCCACAAATCACATGACACATAATCCTAATATTTTTTCTTGCTTTCAAGCACACAAAGAACCCTCTCCGGTTACCGTAGCTGATGGATCAACTTGCAATAGTGTTGGATATGGGACGGTTAAACCAACCTCTTCTATTACTCTGTCATCTGTATTAAGTCTACCAAAGTTGGCCTTTAATTTGATTTCTGTTAGCAAAGTTACCAGACACCTTAATTGTTATATTTCGTTCTTTCCCGATCATTGTTTGTTTCGTGATCTTAAGACAAATCAGGTTATTGGTAAAGGGCATGTATCTGACGATCTCTACATCCTTGAAAAATGGGAGCCTCGGTTTGTTGCTTGCTCTAGTGTTGTGTCTCCATTTGAAGCACATTGTCGATAGGGGCATCCTTCTCTACTCTATCAAAGAAGTTGTGTCCTCAATTCCAGAATATTTCTTCATTAGAATATGAGTCATGTCGATTTGCAAAACATCATCGCAACTCATTAAGTCCAAGGGTTAATAAGCGAGTTGAGTCACCTTTTGAGTTAGTTCATTCTGATGTTTGGGGACCGTGCCCTGTTATTTCCAAAACTGGGCATAAGTACTTTGTTACTTTTGTGGATGATTTTTCTCGGATGAAGAGTCGCTCGAAAGTATTTACTCACTTTTGTGTCTTCTATGCTGAAGTCAAGACACAATTCAATGCTTCAGTATGTATTCTGAGGAGTGACAATGCTAGAGAATATATGTTGGAATTATTTCAGTCGTATATGAGACAACATGGTATTCTCCATCAGTCTTCATGCGTCGATACACCTTCTCAAAATGGAGTTGCTGAGAGGAAGAATAGACACTTACTTGAGACAACTTGAGCACTTTTGTTCCAAATGAAGGTTCCTAAACAATTTTGGGCAGATGCGGTCTCTACAACTTATTTTCAAATTAATTGCATGCCATCTATTGTGCTTGCTGGTAATGTGCCCTACAATGTTATGTTTTCAAACAAGTCTCTATTTCCGGTGGAACCTAAGATATTTGGAAGCACATGCTATGTTCGAGATGTTTGACCATCTGTTACCAAGTTGGATCCCAAGGCATTGAAGTGTGTGTTTCTGGGCTATTCTCGCCTCCAAAAGGGGTATCGGTGTTATTTTGTCGATCTTGGCAAATATTTGGTGTCAACAAATGTGGTATTTTCAGATACTACACCATTCTTTTATGCATCTTCGATTTCTACAAGTCAGGGGGAGGAAGATGTGTGGTTAGTCTATCAGGTCACCCGTGTTTTGACAAAAGAATCGAATGTCGTCCCTCCATCTCTCAATTCTTCTATTGAGGACCAATCAACTATTGTTTCGGAAGCTCCTTCTCCATCTAATATGTCAAGACCGCCAATTGTTCAAGTTTACTCGAGGAGGCGAGAGGCTAATGATACATGTCCTGCACCAATTCCTTTGTCATCAGATCTTCATTCTTCTGATCCTCTACAAGATCTTGACCTCCCAATTGCTCTTCGCAAAGGTACACGTAGTTGCAAATCCTCATATTCCATTAGTAATTTTGTTTCCTATGGCCACTTATCCTCTACGTCTAGATCTTTGATTGCTTCTCTAGACTCTGTTTCTATACCCAAAACAGTGAAAGAGGCCTTGAATCATCCTGGGTGTCTGATACAATGGTTGATGAAATACATGCCTTAGAAGAAAACCACACGTGGGATTTAGTGGATTTACCCAAGGGAAAGAAATCGGTGGGATGTAAATGGGTCTTCACAGTTAAAGTTAATCCAGATGGATCTATAGCGAGTCTTAAAGCCAGACTCGTAGCTAAAGGGTATGCTCAAACATATGGGGTAGATTATTCAGACATATTCTCCCCGGTTGCCAAACTCACATCCGTCCATTTGTTTATTTCTTTAGCTGCTTCTGAGAATTGACCTTTACATCAGTTAGATATCAAGAATGCATTCCTTCATGGTGATCTTCAAGAAGAAGTGTATATGGAGCAACCACCTGGTTTTATTGCTCAAGAGGAGTATGGGAAAGTCTGTCATTTGAAGAAGTCCTTGTATGGATTGAAACAGAGTCCCCGAGCTTGGTTTGGCAAGTTCAGTGAGGTAGTTCAGAATTTTGGGATGAAAATGAGCAAATGTGATCACTCAGCCTTTCACCGGCAGTTAACATCTGGTACTATCCTCCTTGTTGTATATGTTGATGACACTGTCATCACAGGAAGTGATTATGTGGGAATCTCCTTCCTCAAAACTTTTTTGCATACTAGGTTTCATACAAAGGACTTGGGTCCGTTGAAATACTTTTTAGGAGTAGAAGTAAACAGAAGCAACAAGGGAATTTTTCTGTCTTAGAGAAAGTATATTCTTGACCTGCTTGCAGATACCGTAAAGTTAGTAGCCAAACCCTGTAGTACTCCAATGGTTCCCAATGTGCACCTTATGAAAGATGATGGTGATCCTTTTGATGATCTAGAGAGATATAGAAGGTTGGTTGGGAAGTTAAACTACCTTATTGTGACTCGTCTGGATATTACTTTTGCGGTAAGTGTTGTTAGCCAGTTCATGAGTGCACCTACGGTCAAATATTGGGAAGCTTTGGAACAGATCCTATGTTACTTGAAAGGAGCTCCTGGACTTGGCATATTGTATAGTAATCACGGTCATACTCGTATTGAGTGTTTTGCAGATGCTGGCTGGGCTGGATCCAAGATTGATAGAAGATCTACTACAGGCTATTGTGTTTTTGTTGGAGCAACCTAGTATCATGGAGGAGTAAGAAGCAAGGTGTTGTATCTCGATCCAGTGCAGAATTTGAGTATAGAGCTAGCTTTTGGGGTTGAGTTAGGCCCAGGTGCCATATCTTTACATGGCATCAGAGTCATGTCACTGATGTGAGATTATGTGGATACATCATCTTTTATCTGAAATTGGGTTGAAGCATCATACCCCAGTAAAACTTTGGTATGATAATCAAGCTGCTCTTCCTATTGCCTCAAATCCAGTGTATCACGAAAGAACCAAACATATTGAGGTTGATTGTCATTTTATTCGTGAGAAGATTCAAAAGAACTTGATTTCCACTGGCTACTTGAAGACAGGAGAGCAACTAGCTGATTTGTTTACAAAAGCGTTGAATGAAACTCGAGTTGATTACGTTTGTGACAAGCTGGGCATGATCAATATCTATGTTCCAGCTTGAGGGGGAGTGTTACAGAATTTGTATAATAATATAGATAGATAATAGAACAGATTCTTAGGGATTAGAATATTTAGTTACCATAGTTAGCTTACTCTCTCCATGTATTTATATCATTGTTCTCTTTGAGTAATAAACAAGTTATTCTCAATAAGTTATAATTTACATTAAACATAAAAGCTAGTACCATATTTTGGGAGTAGTATTGAGCACCGATATGGGGGAGAGTTTAGACAAGTCTCAGCCCCCCATAAACCATGTAGCCATCATAGGTAGAAAAGGGCTATACTTTTTAGATGATTCCTTAGTGCTTTTTAACATAGACTAGTGGATCCACTTAGTAGTCAGGTTCTATACCCTCGGCAAGGTATAGAACGGCCCTGGCAACGTGAGGCAAAACGTTGTATCATCACAATAGCTCTTACATGATGGTTGTCGATTAAAGAAACTCCCACAAAAGTATTTGTATTCTTATATACATAGTTTAATTGTATTTTTACATACATTTCAGAGTTATATTGTATCTTTGCATACACACAGAGTATTATTGTATTTCCAAATACACAAAGTTGACATCCATGTTTTAAAAAGCTTTTCTTGATATTGCACTTGTTTTATAATTATATTGAATTGAGTTCAGTTGAGTTGAGTTGAGTTGAGTTGAGCCACGTAAGTTCTTCAGTTTCTTTCAAGTTTATGTCTTGTTTTAGAATTCCCCTCGCATACCCGTACATTCAAAGTACTGATGCCTTTGGCCTGCATCTTTTAATGATGCAAATACAAGTAACCATGATTAGCATCCAGTGCATCGTTAATTCTAGTTGAGCTCCAGACTTGTTGGTAAGCCTCCTTGCTTCCGGAGGATCCCCTTTATTGCTTTTACTAGTTTAGTTTCATTAGGATGTCGTGGGTCTTGTCCCGACATCCATCTCAGTTGTTTAGAGGCTTCATAGACAGTCAAATGTTAGTTCTTGAGTTTTCCATTTCCTGTTTTAATGGTTGAGACTTGAGTTGCCATATTGGCTAAGTTTAATATTTCTTAAAGACATTTGCATGAGTTATCATTTGAGACTATTTCTTGTATTTAAGACTTCCGCTGATTAAGTAAGTCAGGCCAAGGGTTCGCTTGGGGCCAGCAATGGTTCTCGAGTTCCAGCCACGTCCAGGGTGTAGGCTCGGGCCATGACAAAAACAAGCAGATGCTACAGATCGCATATTCACTTCAACAAGTTTATGACAGATTTTTATGAGAAAATAACAGATTTTGACAAATATGTATTATATAGATTAAACCAAGATAACAAAGTATGCCTACAACAGACTCATTCTTAGTTTCCATATATAAACATACACAATCTAGTGTAATCCCACAAGTGTGGGATTCTGAGGAGGGTAGTGTATATGCAAACCATACCCCTACCTTGGAAGGTGGAGACATTGTTATTGATAGACCCTTGGCTCAAGGAAAAGCAGTTCGAAAAAAGAAAATAACAGGAGTGAAGAAGCCATGGTAATAAACAGAATCATTCTTCTTTTTCATTTTAGCAAATTATGAGAAATAATCACAGACATTACTAAGTTGCAAAAAGAACAAGGAATCTTCTCATATTTAAGTTCTTAAAGATTTGATCTACAACTCAAATCAATTAGATTTAAGTTCCAATCGATCTAGTTATTTAGATAGATAAAACAGAAAGCTTGGCCTTTTAATGCAGGAAGGAAAAAGATGTCACTTAAAACTTCTTTAGACCAGCCCCAAGATACATAAGAAGAAACCTAACTGACACAAGGATAATGAACTTACAGTTCCATGCCACTCTCCGCGATAGACCTCTCCATAAGATCCTAGAACATAGAAATTATGAGAAGTGTCAGATTACAGAGTCTAAATCACCTACTTTAAAGAACCTTCAGGTCTGTAACACAATGCAGGTCCTACCAAGTCCGATACGCTCACCCAAGGCAATATCCTCCCATGGAATCTCACAATCTGCTACATCATCAAGTATCACATCCGATTTAGCACTATCATTACCAGTTGACTTATCTGACACCCTTTCACCCTCTGAATTTGCTCCTGCTGCCTCATGCTCTTGATGACCACTTCCCTGTTGCTCATAAACAGCAGTATCTGCATCTCCATCAACTCTTTCACAGTCTATATGATTAAGAAAGACAGCAGATTAACTGGACAATGGCACATATCTCCAAGCTTTCATTTTTTTACCAGGAAGGAACAACAAATTCGTTAACAAGTTGGACATACCTCCTTGTGCCTCATATTGCTTACTGACTGCTGCAGTTGTTGCTACTACTGCTGCAGCTGTGGCTGTGGCAGCAGCTGCTACGGGGAGGTCCCCGTGAGGGTTAGTCTTGGCTGCAACAACTACCATCGAAGAGGCAACAGCGGCTGCAGCGGCGGCGGCAGCGGCTGCAACAGGAACTTTTTTCATATGTTTCGGTGGAGCTACTTCAGACTGTCTAGAAACTTGCTGTTCACCAACTTCTCTCACATCTGGCTGAGGTTCCCATGATCCACATGCATTGCCCTTAGAGTATGGACTGTGATAAGGTAGAGGGGGTAAGAAGCGGGCTCGATTCTTATCAGATTGACCCCTGACTTTCTGGAACTCATCTCTTTCCTCTAGCCTGGATTTTCCCTCTATATGAGATACGTCTAGTTGTTCTGGATAGATCTCAGCGAACAGGTTTGGTGGTGCAATAACTCCACTCTCAAGTAAAACAGTGTGCAGTTTTTGAGCTAGCTGTGGATTTTCTTTGGCAGCATCAATCATGTATTGCGAAGCATCCTTTACTTTCATCTTGTGTGCAGCTGGGGAGCTAACACCTTCTGTCCAGGAAGGAGATCTTGCATGTGTAAAAGCAGATCTTGCATGCCCAGCTCTAGAAGAAGTTTCCTGTCCTTGCTCCTTAGGACTGGGAGCCTTTGTAAAATCATGGAAGGTATTATAAAATTCTTTCTCCGCTTTTACCTGCAGTTCTGAATTACCAGAAGAGGGAGATTCATTTCCTGCACTAGTGCTTTCCGCAAACCTGGATCTCTTGTCTGCGGTTCCATAGTCTAAATGATCTCCCAATGAAGAAGCAATCCCACTACTATAGGAACCTGAATGGGAATCAACATCTTTGGAGTATGGACTGATTGAGAGAATAGATTCTTCATGGTCTCCATGCACTCCAGATGTGTCAGATGGAATAAGTGTTCCGGGTGCTGCCATCAAATCGACAATATACTCCCTGCAAATGTATCATCTAATTTGTAAATAAAATAAGATAATTCCAGCAGAAGGAATTATTCCAGCAAAAATTTATCCCAAACAATGTATCAACAAATCTCTGCAGCATACAAACAACAGCACCAATTTAAGACCGTAAAATGCTGTAAATTGTGAAGGAAATTAGAAAAATCAATTCATAGTCCAAATTAATTACTACACATATTTTCTTGAAATGTTTTATCAGCTCAACAAAACAAACTTTCCTAGAATTTAATCTAGAAATTTGAACAGTATGCTTGTCATTGTTGTCAAAGACATGCTTGAGGGGTGCTTAAGCCCTTAAGTGAGATGTAGGGCAAGCTGCACAGAATGACTGGCGGGTGATCGTCTAGTGAAAGCACTAAGGTATGCGCCACAAACCAGCCAACCAACAGCTTTTTCAAAGTTTATGTTAGTTTATGAGCCTCAGAGGCCTGGTGCAAAACAGTAGATGTAGCTTGCGAGAAAATATATTAATTATTAAGGAAACTTTACAAATGAGCACTTTAGCAATTATGAATAGGAACTCAGAACTCTAGAATTATCAATAAGAAAACTAGTGCTAGTGAGAAACTTAAAAAGGTATCTTGCATTTGATCAGGAACTTAAGATTGATATTTACTTTGATTGACATGTTTTTCACTTCATTGCACTTCCTTTTCAAGTTTCCTACTAATATTGTTGGTGTTTGTGTTTATAGTTTTTCTTTTCAATTATGTAAATCTTTCTTTTCAGTCTGCGCCTTTTCTCGTTAAGCAATGTGTGATGTGCCTTAAGTAGCTACCTTGGCCCTTTGTTACTACATTTCATATTTGATAAGGCCGATGCTTGCTCTGACTAAGCCACAAGGTGTATTTGTGCAATGCAGACCAACCAAGGAAGAATATCCAAGAAAAGTAATGCAAACCAACCAAGGAAGAATATCCAAGAAAAGTGAAAATTCTGACCAAGTTTCATTATGTATACCCCACCTGAGAGAACATAAAAGAAAAAGATTGCATCTATAGCATCAAGGAAAGAAGGTAAAGTGAATAGCAGCAACCTTCCATCGATCTTTACATAGTTCATTGCAACATCATCTGAACCTGTATACTGCTTTCCTTTTACTAATCGACAAGGAATCCCCACACTATCAGCTAAAACCTAAATAATTTTCATAAGCAAAAAAAATTTTAAAATTGTGATGTTATAATCAAAGCATAGCAAATGAAAGGGTAAGGCTAACCATTAGCAAGTACCTAAAATAAAAATAATAGTGATGATAAGCAGATTGACAAAGAAAAGCGCCATTGAAATGACTAATGCATCAAACCAAAATAAAAACTATGGACAAGTAATATCGTGCAGACAGAATTGATTGTTATCTACGAAAAGGATCAAAGAGAACAATAAGGTACAATCACAGAAGCAATGGATGCAGAATACTGACAAGTAGTTGGAAAGATCAAGAACTAGGGGACAAATACTGGAGTTAATTCAGATTAGAACTGAACCATGCCTATGCTAACGTTCTGCTTAAATGAGTTTATTTTTCTCTATGACATTTGCCATCCACAGAACCAACCATCCTTCACGACGAGTAGAATTCCCCTCTTTAAATAGTCATATTCATTCCGAGTCTTAGCCAACTAGACAAGTAAATTAGGCTTTAGTAGTGAGATTAGGATATTCAGGTATCTCAGGCATTTTCATTGTCAATAAGCAAGGGATAGTACTTTATGAGAAAACTAAAAGATATCACAAACTAATTATAATCAAATACTGCTGTAGATTTAAGAGTCCAAAATGCTTAATACCTTGAATAACAATGCACGATGACGAGCCAATCCAATGGTCAAAGAACCAAGAGGCAAAACCATACTCCCTAGAGTTGCCTTTAGATTATAACTAATACTTCTCCATGCAAGCAACATGCTCTCCGGATCCACAACTGGGCCCCCCATGTGGTCAGAAACAAGCACAGCAAGCTTATGTACCAAACTGCTGGCTGAAAAATCCATAAGTTTTGACCTCTCCTCAACAGCAATCTCTAGAGCTCTCTGTTCAAGTTTCAACACCTTGGAGTCCGCAGCTTTACTGACAAGGATGGCTTCCCAACTAATATGATCTGATACTTCCGTTCTTTGCAGATCAATGAGGGAGGGCATTTTCGAGGAATTGGACTCCATGAGGACACCATACAGATCATAAAATCCATCCAGGATCTTGTCATCATAGCTTAGAGCATTGTAATTCTGTGAAGCATTGATAAATCTATAATATGAGATATGTCATGTGTTAGAAAGGAATAAGGACTAGAAAAGGTAATTTTTTGCACAAACAGAAACTAATCTGACGAAACTATAGAGCAACTTATACACCACAAAATCAATCCCTCCATATTTTAGATAATGTAGCTGTCTAATATACCTTCTTGCTGACTGTTTAAGACGGATAAGCTATTGGAACCACTTAAACATCAGACAGGAATATGTAAAAGTAGAAACCAGAAAATATGTGCATTGCAATGAGCAAATGACTATGATATCTAGACGGCAAAATATATATCGTCTTTGGCAGTGTTTCCTACCCGCAATTTCAAGCTTATCCCTATCATTACAAAATTTCTAGTCCAATAATGTGAGTAGGGTTGAACTTGGCATCTCTCTCTCCTCAACTATATCAATCAAGTCTCATACTCATTGATCACTTAATTCCTCAGTCAAGCTAAACTTAGTTTTCTCTCGCTACCTTCACTACAGCATTTTGAATTCTCATATTTCCAGTGACTTATCAGTGTTACCAATAGGTTCTCATTTATACCACATCCCAGACCTTATGATATGAGTAATTGTATTGGTGTTCCTTCCATGAGAAAACAGTACGCCTCCTAAATGACACAATTCGAATTTCCTTTTTACTTCTTTCAATATCTCTTTTTGTGACAACAATGGTGCCGGGCCAGCTTTTGCTTAGCTGGATTATTCCACCAGGTAATTTAACCTAACAATGGTCAGGTAGATCATAAGAAATCACCTAGTGTTTTTACTCTTTGTAGGGAGTTGAATCCTGATCATGTAAAGCTTCACACTCCAGTCAGCTTGAGGCCATCCCCAGACTTAAAAGATGAAAGCCGGTAATCTAAGTGCTTAATTCAGCAGAAGGATTAATGAATCTACTAACCAATACCTTTGAGGAATGACAAATACAATCAACAGCAAGACACAATTACCATTAACATTATAATACAAGGTAAGTCAGAAAATAAAGGGATTAACTGACAGCCATTTCCTTTTCTTCTTTTTTTGTGAAATAAAATCCATATACAATATATTTACCTAAAAGATAACAGATTTGCTAAGCATGCCTTTAGGTGCCTAGAGCAAAGTAAGCCAAGAGTTGTGATATGACTAAAACCAAATAGACAGAGACGAACATACCCAATACCGATATGCTACAACTTCTGCAGGAGCATTCTCTGGGGCAGAAGAGCCTAAACTGATTTGCTTAACAGCCTCAATTTGAACTGCCTCAGGGTCTTCCTTCGCGCTCAACTCTAGAGCTAACTGAATTTGATACTCCTCCTCTACACCAGGATCCCTCGAGCTGCTAGACTCCGAATCACGCTGTACAGCATCTAAAACAGCATCAGTGCCACCAATACTCACAGAGTCAGAATGTTCCATTCTATTCCCTCTATTCACATTTGAGGAAGACGGAGGACTAGGACTATGCCTATTTGTAACTGAATTTAACCATCCTGAAATTGCTGAAAAAGGTTTATTATCAGACCCATGATAGCTTCTAGAGCTTGAATGCTTTTCAGGTGATGAAACATCACTTAATTTCTTGCTCCTTGAGGAGGATGTTGATCCTTCTGAATCCTCCGATTGATTGGACCCAATATGAAGTTTTTTAAGAAAATTCTTCATTGTTGTATTCACTAAACCACAATAATTAGCAGTAGTACTAAAGAAACAAAAAAGCTGGCCATAAACCTCTCTATAAATAAATGGATCCCGAGCCTAACTCAACTCCAAAAGCAGCTCACTGGTGGTGGTTACCCAAGTCAGAGACCACCTATCTCATTACTTTTTCATTCCTCAACACTCCCCATTGTCCCACTACAATCATGAATCACAGTTACAAATCACTTACCTTAAAACCTGTAATAACAAGAACTGCATAGTTTAATCTTGTTTTAACCAAATCAAATCCAAGAACCAAACTTCACTTCGTTTCTAAAGAAACTCCAGTTATCACTTCTCTACTGAGCAGCAAAAAGACTCAATCTTGAAAACAAATTCAAGAATTCAGCCTAAAAACACTCTGCACACACAAAACCAAAAAAGATTGTTCCTTTATCCCTTAAACAACTAGAGGAAACCAAGAAAAGGGTATCAAAATGCAAATGAAGATGTAGAAAATGGACAAAAAGAAGAAAGACTAATTGTACAGTTGAAATAAATGTGTCAATTAAAGTGAAAAAGGGGTTCAGTGGTCAGTATTGGGGGTGAGGGCAAAAACAACAAGTGGGAGTGCGGGCAGTAGGACCTCGATAATCAAGAATGACCCACTTTGTTATTCTGAGGCAGTGGCGGAGCCAGAAAATTTAATAAAGGAGTTTAAAATCTGAAAAGTAAACACACGAACTAATGAAAGGGGGTTCGATATTTATTATACATATTTAAAAAATAATTTTAATCATATATAAATAATAATTTTAATTATATATAATTAATAATATTTTTCGCCGGCCTCATTCTATGTTGCCTCTGCCCCTGTTCTGAGGTACCAGTATCACTACACCAACCAATATTCCCAGGAATTTCATGGTCATAGAAAAACAAAGAAAAAGGGTACCATGAGTAGTATTTTGCTGGGAAAGGAAATTGAGAAAAAGAAAAAATCTACTTGACTGCTTTGGATCTCTCTATTTTCCACACAAAACTCAATGGTGAATAGCTATTGGTCTGATTTTAGCTCCCGACAGAGTACTAGAAGTTAGCAATTATGAGAGTGGCAATAAGTGGTTAATTGCTGTAAGCCTGTAAAACTACATATAGTAGAATATTTGAAAAAGAAACTTAACTTTTATTTGTACTGTACTACCCACTCCATTTCGTTTTACTTGACTCCGTAGTTATACTAAAAATAAGATTTTCTTTGTTTATAATAGTAATCGAAATTAGAATTAGATTAGTGTAATAAAGTACACTTTTATTAAAAATTGTGTTAAATAAAATATAAATCAAATAATATAAAACGAAGAAAATGGCAGGACACTCTTATTATAGTACTATAAATGAATCGGCAAAATTGGACAATCTCTTTTTAGGGATAGTGCGACTGTGCAAGAACACTTTTTGTTAGTATAATTATTCCAGCCAGATAATTATAGTGGATAATGACTTAGTTGAATCTTTCATGTTTCCCTAAATTAGTTGTGTAAAGTGGAAAATTTTATATTTATAGTTAATTTTCTTTATGCGATTCGTAGGATAATACATTTCACATGTAGTTTGTTATATAGAAACTAAACGTTTAGTTTATTGGTTTTATGATAGTTTAAATGTCTATATGCATGTAAAAGTGGGAGGACATAACTAGTGTATTTGTTTAAGGCTAAATTAAAAGGCAGATTCATACGAATTATATTTCAATTAGGGTTCTTACCCTAACGTGAGCTTATGTCTTCTCTTAAAGAGACATCTCGAAATCTCATAAATTTATGAACATAAAAAGATCAGGATGTGGTCTCCAACGTTTGAGAAATACGCTACTAGCTAACAACCCCTTCGAGAAATCAAGGGAGTAATAGAATCGTACTTGCACTATTATATCAATAAAATATTCTTATTTCTTCATATTTTATTTGTAATTACAATTTATTTTATATCGGTTTAAAATTTATTGGAAACACATATATTACTTACTGCCCATTATTTTAAGACCAAATATTTAAAAATTCAAATCCTCCAATTTTGAACATATATATATCATCTAAATGACTTCACCACCTCATACTCTACTCACTCAAATAGAAAAAGAACATATTAAAAACGAATTCTCCTTTAATATGTTCCTATATTGTCTATTTCTTCTCATAATTTAATTTCTTGAAAGGATATACATGATAAGTAAGAAACTTTAGGAAAGACAATATGAAAGTGACATTCATCTTAATTAGTTTGCCACAAATGAAGATGCTATATTTATTTATTTATTTGTATTATAAGATGAGCTGTAATAGTGAAAGCAGTATGTGTGGTTTGTAAATGCCCAAACATTAAAGAAACAAAACCTAATTCTGCAAAAATATGTATTTTTTTTTTTATGTGGTATATATGTGATTGTGTGGAGGTTTCTTCCTATTGTTCACTTGATTCTTTGAGCAGACTTTCCCCAAAAAGTTATAAGGCTGAATAAATTTGTCCTTTTTTTATCCAAAACTTAGGATATGAGGAAAAAGGTGTCTCATCTAGATGACAATTCCTCCTATAATCCTACTTGTGTGAATCTTTAGTCCTAAGAATCATTATTTTACTATCGAACCGGAGTGACAATTAAAGTATGTTTAGAGAACAAATTTTCCAATGATGTGTGATTAAAAAAAAAAGTTTATTTTTCTAATAGTATTTCAATTACCAAATTATATCTTTGATGTATGATTTTTTTTATTTCTCACGCACGATATCTGATATTTGTATTGAAATCCGACTAAACAATACATATGCGTACGATCAAAACATTTTGTTATCATTGAAAAAAAAAATGACAAATAAGTCTCTCTCTGAAAATGAAATTGAAGATATGATTTATCATATATTCTTGTCTTTTCTTTTTATATTTATGCCAAAAAAATCTTAATATACATCGAAAATAAATAATATTTCCTAAATATATTTTTATAATAAAAATTTAAATTTGAAATATGTGATTCGAAATCTTCTAGAAATCTCATCACACGATCAGTGATAAGTATTATTTTTTTCCTCGTGCCGTATTAAATTGCACTTTATGACCTATTATTTGGACGGCTGAAATTATTTTTGGTTGTCACAAAAAAGAAAAGAAAAGAAAATTGAACTACCTACTATATCCGTTTAAGTCCATGCGACAACATTTTCATTTTTATTATTCCAAAAAGTTTTTTGATAACTTTTAAAATTTATAAATAATTAAATTTGACTTTTCTACTTTATCTTTAATGATAAAACATTATTTATGATATGCTTTAAGATTAAAAAAAATTTAATCACACAAATATTGACATATTTATGTTACATTGAGTTCTCACTCTAATTGGGAGGAGTATAATTTGTCATCATACTATACTAGGTAATCCTTATTTATGGGGTTTAGTTTTTGATGTTGAGTTTGATCTATACTGTTCATTTTATTATTATTATAATAAAGACAAAACTCATCTTGATTCGTAGTTTATTCGATGTTGGATCCTCATCTTATATTGTTCATGTTTCAGATCATTCAGTTCTACATATACGAAAGGTGTTGAATTCTCACATAGGATATTATTGGTGATGGAACATTCTTGGAAGATGTATTATATTTTTGAGGAGATAAGATGCATGGTGCGACTGAAACAAATTAAAGAGAGAATATTATCAGATGCAGGGAATTAATTGTATACAATGAAAATAAAGTTTGGTTCCCAAAAGGCAAAAATTAGGTTATGGTGACCATCTAGAAAAGGAAAAATACGAGAGTTGAATATATATACCATTTTGAGGAATAAGAAATCATTTATGGTGGAGCAACCACCAGTCCACCATAATAAGGATCGAGTAATATGAAATAGAAAGAGTATTATTTAAATGTCTAACTTGGTATGATTTCTGTGTTAACTTTGAAGCTTTTGCATACATTGACCTTTTTTAAAAAATAGTGGTTTTTAATTTATTTTAGAAAAACTATGATGATTTTTAATTTCTGTTTTTACCGCTTTTTTGAATAAAAGTTTGTGAACCAAAATGTTTTTATTTATGACCTAATTCTCTAGGCATAAGTTTAGTGAACTTTTTTTTGCAGTTTGCTCAACATAAATTATATAGGAATTAAATTATCTGATATGAGTTGTGTAGTATTGCTACGAGCTAATTGCTCTGCATAAGTTTACTACCTGAATTAAGTTATGTCTCTTACAATATAATTATTTATGGGTTATAAAACTAATCTTTTGTTTCTTACAATATAAGTTCTATTAAGTTTGTGCAAAGTGAACCATTAAGTTTTACATGTATAAAGTTCACATCAAAAGTTCAAACAGATCTTTTGGGCTTCAAATATTGCCATTGTAGTATAGGTTCAGGAAGGAGCTTGTTATGATCCGATTTAAAAAACTAAGGTTTCAAAATTAATTTCGCAATTTTGACAATTTTGTTAAGTTTTGAAAAAAATCATAATTTGAAAGTCACCACTTAATTTTTTAGGAAAAATTAAGAAAACCATTTAAAAAGGAAATATTTGAGGAAACAATTTAAATAACACCAAAGTCTTAGGTAAGGGTTCAAATAATTCTCTAAGGAAGGATTTAGACATCTTAGAGAATCCGCTAAAACACGGTTGACTGACGGATCAAAAAATTCGGCTAATTTTAAAAGATAGTTGAATTACTTGAAAAACTCTTGTTTAGAAATATGCAAACTTAACAATTTATTCGAGTTAAGATTTTGAACTAAATGGTTAGCTCAATCTCATTAACGTGGATTCAAAGCTTTTCAATAACTATGAAAGAATGTGTATGGTTCTTAAGTTATTCCATAAGCTTAAGTCGCCTAAAAATAAACTGTGTTGATAAATAATTAGGCGAACCAACCCCTTGAAAAGGAATTTGATAAAGGAAATTGATAAATAATGTTAACTCTTATGAGGATTCATCCAAGTCAGTAAAAACGTCAGAAAAATGTTAGCATTCATGATGAAAATAATACTGAGGAAATAAACATAAACAGTAAATTTTCAATCCATATTCGACCATTTTGGGGGCTGAAATTATTGCAAACTGCTGTCCCACTTCTTATGGGTTTTAACCCAATTTGCTCTTCATGTTTCAGCCTTTTGAGCTACGTTGCGGTTAAATTTTGGATTCTAACCCAATAGAATATTTACTCTTTCGCGACTTCAGGGAGGTTAACTCGAAGAGGATCAAATGCAAGAGAATGGGAGTCCAAATTGGACTCAAATAAGGAGAATTCATGCAAAGAAAACAAAGAAAAAAAGAATTAGTAAATAATCAAGAAAAGGGCTAATACTAACTTAACATGTAAACAAACTCAAACAGGCCATGACTCGGATAATTTAAACACCCGACCCAAATTATAACCCACGAACTGACCTAAACAAAAAAATTATAACCCACCAACTAACCCAAATGAGGAAAAAAAAAAAGGCAACAACAGCCATTGCCTCTTTCATCTATTAATCACTTCTTCTTCAGTGAACTTCTTCAATGAAAACCACTGCCTCTTCATTGCCTCTCTTCTTCTTAGCTTTTCATGACACATTTTCAATTGTATTTTAGCATTTTAGTGATGTTTTTATCTTGATTATTGTTTTTGCAGAAGAAATCATTGGTTAGAGAATCAAGTGGAAGTTTTAGTAGTGTGAAGTTCGAGCATCCACTCATCACCTAAATCGTTGCCTCTCCCGATCAGTTGAAAAGTGCGAGATACAAAATTTTAGCATTACTTGAAAAAATAGAGTACTACGTCTAATTCCGTTTTCACCTCATCCACAACTGGAGCATCTGTTGTTGCTCTACTAGGGTGGCGGTGACGGCAGTGGGACTACCTCTTCCGATGTTTTGACGGCGGTAAAACGACAAGCGAAAGTTGCTCAGTGCTAATGGAGTTTGGGAATGCGAATAGGGTACTCTAGTGTTTTGGTGGGAAAGGAAATTGAAGCTTTTAATTAACTGGATCTTGAAAAATGAAGAACTTGGCCAGAAGTTCTTTGAGAAATCGGAGAAATCTAGAGAAGATGTAGAAGTGTTTTGGGTTATAATTTGGGGTGGGTATTATCTTATTTGGGTGGGTTTTAAAATTATTTTGGGTGGGTCTTCAAAATTATGGGTCAAAATTTAATAAATTTCGAATAGGCATTTTAGATTGAGACACGTGTCCCGCAGTTAGTATAAAGGGTATATATGTTTCAAAATTTGGACGGCAAGGACATGACAGTCTAAAAGTATAATGGAGGGTATTTAAATACCACTTACGATAGTTCGGGGTATATTTGACTTTTTTTCCTAAAAGAAATACTGAATTTCTTTTGGGCTTTAGACCCAATTTCATCTATCCTAAAACAAGCAAAATAATACTAAAAATAAATGGGTTTTTAGCCCAATTATAACACAAATACAAAATTGGAATTAAAGGAGGGCTTTTTAGGGCTGGGCATAACATTGTTAAAACCGAAAAAATCGACGAACCAACTTTTTTTAAATTTCAGTTTTCGGTTTTTCGATTATTTCGGTTGGTTTTGATTTCGATTTTCAATATTTCAATTTTTCGGTTCGATTTGCGATTTTTTAGCTGAAAAAATCGATTAACCGAAAAAAATGAAATTAGATACATATACTCTTTACCCCTTTCATTAAAATATTGATCTCAGCCCACAACCTTTAATAAAAATACTAATCTCAGCCCAATAGCCCATGCCTAGCCCAAATTCTAATCAGAAAAATCCCTAATTTGATTTCCCTAACACATAAGTCGTAACTCTCATCTCATTTCTCAAGTCTCAACTCTCGTCTCAGTTACGTTGCGTCTCCGAGCTCATCTCTCATCTCTTAGCTCGTCGTCTCTGGCCAGCCGCTGCTCCAGGCTCCTCGCTGAGTGCTCGACTGCTCGCAGCCCGCAACTGTTGTCTCATTAGTCATTTGTTCAGTGCTCGTGACTCAAAAGTCGAAGGTCGTGCTCACTGCTCATTGGCCACTTCAATTTCTGCACTTCTAAAGCCTTTTTTTTTTTAATTTATAGTGTTATGTATTTCTTACTAGTTTTGACTTTGTGCAGATTTTTGTGGATGAGATTGATTTTTTATCCTTTTTAGGGGTGTCTAGGCCATTGTGTTTGTTTGTGTTGATGTTGTGAAATGCTGCATTTATGATTATATTGGTGTAGTATAGTAATTCACAATTTACGGAATTGGGGCAGGTTGTTCGGAAAGTGCAACACTACAGCCCACAGGTCACTGTTAATTAAATTTGGTTAAACCAAAAACCAAACCGAACCGAAATTATAATAACCAAACCAAACCGAATTTATTTCAGTTTGGTTTGGTTTCACATTTGGCCAAACCAAAAATCGAAAAACCGAACCGACCGAACGCCCAGCCCTAGTAACACCATGGAGCTTGAGGAGCCCAGAACAGTTAAGAGAGACAATTGATTCAAGTCCATTAGCACTCGTAACAATTCATTGCCCTCAAGAGGCCTTAACTACTTTGCCATGATGGACTGCAAGATTAGGCATTCAAATAGAACTTCCAGATAACAAATTTTAAACATATCCCCATAGATTTAACATTTTCCAGTGAAGCAGAACTTGTCAGAATTTCAAAGTCTCTTTTACATATTAAATTCCTAGTTTTATAATACAAACTACCAATCATTTTACCATGTGCTTTTTTCTATTGGAATTTTTCTTGGGAGGTTTACACACACTCAGAATTGTTGTTATAATTATAATTAGTAATTAAAATGGAGAAGGAATTTTTTATTGAAAAAAGCTCAAACGTAGGTAAATCTCGTTATGAACAAAACTGTCATGTCAACACAGGCACAAGAAAACGTACGAACAAAGCCAAATACTCTAATCTTTATACACGGTGAGTGCCTAATAATGGCATGTCAAACACTGACATTAGCTAATAAGAAAGAGTTTTTTTTTTTGCTTGGGAGGAAAATAGTTAGATGTTTCTTTTCCATTGATCTATAACCCTACAGAGCTTGACAAGCCCAGAACAGTTTAGAGAGACATTTGATATGAGTCCATTGGCATTCAAAACAATTCATTACCCTCGAAAGGACTCAACTGCTTTGCCAAGATGGACTGAGAAATTACACTCCCACAAGTTTGAAATTTATCCCCATAATTTAACTTTTCGCAATAATGCAAAACTAGTTAGAATTACAAAGTTACTATTTTACACATTGCGAAATTACCAAATACCAAACCAATCATTTTCTCAAGTGCTTGTTTCTAATGGAATACTTATTCAATTAAGTTCAAATGTTGTTCTCATGATAAAGTAAAGCCCTTTTGATTTCAAATGTGAATAGTTTCCCCAAATTGTTAAGTATGACAATGCTCAAGACCTTATATTTAGACACAAGCACAAGAAATCAAAAGATCAAAGCCAATTACTCATAATTTTTGTACTTGCTAAATAGCTTTTTTTTTGCATTGCTATAAGAAGTAGAGTTTTTATGCATGAAGGAAGGGGGTTTCATTAGCTAAATGTTTCTTCTCTACTGATCTGTAACCCCACGGAGCTTGAGGAGCCCAGAACAGTTTAGAGAGACATTTGATCTGAGTCCATTAGCATTCAAAACAATTCATTGTCCTCAAGAGGACTCAACTGCTTTGCCAAGATGGACTAAGTAATTACACATCCACACAGAACAGCCAGGTGACAAGTTCAAAATTTATCTCCATAATTTAACATCTTTTAGTAATGCAAAACTAGCTAGAATCAAAAAGTTCTATTTTACACATCGCATTTCCAATTTAACAATACAACTATTTAATATGACCTTATACCAAACCAAACATTTTCTCAAGTGCTATTTCTACGGCAATGCTTATTCAGTTAAGTTCAAATGTTGATCTCATTCCAAACTAAGCCCTTTTAATGTCAAATGAAGTTGGTTTTCCCAAACTTCTAAGTATGTCAGGACGCGGGACATTTTGTTTAGACACAAGCACACCAAAACAGAAGAACAAAGCCAATTACTTCATAATTTTCGTACTCGCTGAATGTCTTTTTTTTGCATAGCTACAAGACATAAGAGTAATTTCTGCATGAAGGAAGTGTGGTTTCAGTAGCTACATGTTTCTTCTCTACTGATTTGTAACCCCACAGAGCTTAGGAGCTAAGAACAGTTTAAAGAGACATTTGATCTGAGTCCATTAGCATTCAAAACAACCCATTGCCCTCGAGAGGACTCAACTGCTTTGCCAAGATGGACTAAGGAATTACGCATCCACATAGAACAACCAGGTAACAAATTTTAAATATATCACCCATAGATTGAAGTATTCATAATGCAAAACAAACTAGAAGTACAAAGTTTCTCTTTTACACAAAGCATTCCCAATTTTATAATACAAACTATTTAATATGAACGAGTCTATCGGAAACAACCACTACCCACAAAGGTAGGGGGATTAGGCATGTGTACACCCAACCCTCTCCAAAACTCACTAGTGGGGATTACTCTGGGTATGTTGTTTATATGACCAAATATGAAGCCAATCATTTTATCAGGCATGTCAGAAACTGTATATAAGAAATAGAGTAGTTTTCTTTTGCATAGAGGTAGGGGGTTTCACTAGCTAGATGTTTTTTCTCTACCGATCTGTAACCCAACGGAGCTTGATGAGTCCAAAGCAGTTAAGAGATACATTTGATCTGAGTCCATTAGCATTCAAAACAACTCATTACCCTCAAGAGGACTCAACTGCTTTGCCAAGATGGACTAAGGAATTACGCACCCACACAGAACAACAGGGAAACGTTTTAAATTTATACCCAAAATTTTATTTATTCTCAGCAATGCAAAACTAGCTATAATTACAAAGTTCCAATTTACACATTGTGTTTCCAATTTAACTTTTGATGTCAAATGAAATCAGTTTCCCCAAATTGTTAAGTATGACAAGACTCAAAACCTCATATTTAGACACAGGCATTGGAAAACATAAGAACAAATCCATAGTTTATTTTTGCATAGCTATGAAAAATAGAGTAATTTTTATATGGAGAAAAGGAGTTTCATTAGCTAAATGTTTCTTCTCTACTGATTAGTAAACTCCTCAGAGCTTGACGAGTCCAGAATAGTTTAGAGAGACATTTGATCTAAGTCCATTAGCATTCAGAACAACTCATTGCCCTCAAGAGAGAGGGCTCAACTGTTTTGCCAAAATAGACTGAGGAACTACACATCCACACAGAAGCGTCAAGGTAATACCCCATATATCTAACTTTCTCAACAAAGCCAAACCAGCTCACAAAACAATCGATTCTCAGTTTAATGTCATACATCAATCAGTACATTACGCTTTGTTGCTATAAAACATATATTATTTGATACATTTCCTTGCAATGAATGTCATCTCATAGCATTCTCAACACGATGAAGTATAGCATTACTAAATATACTTCACAAGAGAAAAGGAAGGGAGATTACCCCATGGTGACAGAACAAAGTTGTCTCGCTGTAGTAGTTGGAGTGTTGAGAGTGGCTAAGGAGCTGCGAAGCTGAATATACTGCAGTGAGCAAAACTCTAACCTGGAACGAGTTTTAAAGGCGAATATCGGGTTTGCTGCTACGTTTCTTGGGCCACCCACCACGCAAATTTTATTTGCTTTGAACTGTGTTGTTGATGGGCTTGGCTGGTTGCTTGTTTTACTGTAAAGGGGGAAAAGGTTTTAAAATAAGGGAAAATTATGCGGATAAATAAATCTATACTACTAGTTAATTAACTAATATAGTTACAGTTTGAATTAGTTACGGTTCACAGCTTAAGTTTAGTTGTATTACGTCATTTCTCTCATCTCTCTCACCTTTCTCCTCTTTTATACATATACAAATACAAATTATACATATACATATATAATTAGATGACATATATACAAAGACAATTAGCCTGTTTACACTCTCTGACCTCTCTTGCTCTCCTCTCTCTTCTCTCTCTCTCAATCTCACTCGTCAGATATACAAATACATATGTATACCAGTTTTATATATATGTATATATATATATATATATATATAATTATCTCACAGATATACATATACAATCCATTTCTCTCCACTCTCTACCCTCTCTCGCTCGCCTCTCTCCTCCCTCTCCCAATTGCACTTGCCAAATATACAAATACATATATTTACCAGTTACATACATATAATTATCTGACAGATATACATATATAGTTCATCCTCTCACTCTCATACCTCTCTCGCTCGCCTCTCTCCTCCCTCTCTCAATCTCGTTCGCCTCTCTCCTCCCTTTCCCAATCTCGATCGCCAGATATATAAATAAATATGTGTATCAATTACATATATACAATTATTTGAAAGATATACATATATAATTCGATAGATATACATATACAATTCGTCTCTCTCCACTCTCTGGCCTCTCTTACTCGCCTCTCTTCTCCCTCTCCCAATCTCGTTCGCCTCTCTTCTCTTTCTAACATGTAGCTACGGGTCGTAATTAGCAAACTATAACCATGGAACATAATTAAGTTATTTTTGAGTGGGTATAAGCAAAAATTCCCCGTAAAATAATTAATTTATAGTAAATATAGCCATGTTTTATTTACATAATATATAGCCAAAAGTCATAAAAAGTATACATTTACTACACACTACATATTGTAAAAAGTCATAAAAAGTATACACTGACTATACAATATAACATATCTACATATGAGCTATACACGGATTATATACCGTGATGCACTCAAAAAACTTAATATAGCTTAATCATACCTAAAGTATACATTGATTATTTAATCTCTATCAACTTGAAATCACTTCTAAATAGTCTCAAATTTTAGATATAAAATCTTCTCGATGTTTCTAGTCTTTTAATATATAATTCACTTGAAACAATTTATATTTGTGAAAATTAATTTATTTTTTTTTAAAAAAAAAAAGAAGAAGAAGAAGCTACAAGAAGAACCAGGACGAAGAAAAACAACAACAAAGCGGGCCAAATTTTGTAAGACAAAAGTGTCGAAAGGTCAATTATGATAATAACTTATTTTTTTAAGTGGTTTATTTTTATTTTTTAGGTAAGAAATATAGCCCAATAGACATTTTGTCTAATTTTTCCTTAAGAATATTCATTTATTTTTATTTATTATCTAAGTTTATCTCTCGTTATACTATATGGCTAAAAATATTCATATGATAGGAAACTTATCAAATATATTCTCCACATTAGTAGTTTTCTTCCCTAATCTTTCCAAAATTATCCAAACATAATGTTGGGTTATGAAGGTGAATAGGGCGTAATGTGGAAGCTTACAATTGCATATCATATGGTTGATAAATCAGATAAAAATAACTTGTACTAAAAACAGAATATTATTATATGAAAACTAATATAAAAGAAAAATATTATAAATTGTTGAGAGAATAAATCTCCCATAAACTAAACTCTTAAACGTCTACATTGTAGAAGTTATTGTGTTGTGTTAGAAGAAACAAACATATATTTATAGAGTCATAAAACCTTTTCTTACTAGAAAAGGACTAGCTACTCCAAAATCCTTTTCTAAAAGAAAATAATAAACGAAATACGAAAGAATATTATATTTTTCTTTCAAGAAAAGTAAAAACATTTATGGTAATGTTTTGTCTTTTCTTTAAGGAAAAATAAATCTTAAATTATGGTAAGAAAATCATGACAAAACCCTAATAAATCTCCCATTTTGGTTGGATTTTCTTGACAAAGCTTGATCTGTCTTCTTCTTTGCATGATAATCTTGTTCTTCACAAAATCTTCATCATTGTTGCTTGCCATGGTTAAAAATGAAGTTTAAAATATATGGTTTAAAAATATTTTGTTTTTATTCTTAAAAATTGCAGCAACAGGAATGTTGAAAATATGGTTGAAACTTCTTCTCTACATGTAGCTTGACAAAAGATCTTCATTATCATCAAATTAATTACAAATTGATTTGAAATCATCTTGAGCCTGTTTTCAACCTCGTTGAACCATAAGACCACCGGATCTTTGAACCATGTGCTCTGATACCACTTGTTGGGCTATGAAGGTGAATAGGGCGTAATGCGGAAGCTTACAATTGTATATCATATGGTTGATAAATCAGATAAAAAACATTTGTACTAAAAACATAATATTATTATATGAAAACTAATATAAAAAAAATATTATAAATTGTTGAGAGAATAAATCTCCCATAAACTAAACTCTTAAACGTCTACATTGTAGAAGTTATTGTGTTGTGTTAGAAAAAACAAACCTATATTTATAGAGTCATAAAACCTTTTCTTACTAGAAAAGGACTAGCTACTCCAAAACCTTTTCCTAAAAGAAAATAATAAACCAAATACGAAAGAATATTATAATTTTCATTCAAGAAAAATAAAAACATTTATGATAATGTTTTGTTTTTTCTTTAAGGAAAAATAAATCTTAAATTATGGTAAGAAAATCATGACAAAACCCTAATACATAATTGTATATTTAATTAGTTTGATAGTGACAGGGGTATTTGACTATTTTCAATCAAATAATATAGCGAAGAACAAACTCAGCTAATAACGAAAATATGAGGATATTTTATACAAATTTCAGTGATTACTTGAGCACACCCAAAGTTGAGAGACATAAATATCAGATGAAGTCAAGTTAAAGAGCATATTTATTTATTATGCCACTAATCAAATAGCTCAAAATTATCACCAAGGGTTGCTCCGGAATAAGATTCAAAATGGGGCAATTTTTGTCACCATTTAAAGTTTTGGATCGATTTTCTGTGTTGTAATGACTTGATCAAAAACTTATATCCAAGCTTAACTATTTTAGACAAACAAATCTAAAAGCACAAGTCAAAAAAAATATAACATCAAGTGAAAGAACCAAAAAGAAAATAGACTAACTATGAGATTTTTATCATAATTATCCTTTCAGCACTTTAATTTGTCATTAATGGTGTTCTTCTTTCAGCCATTAATGACGACTTCTTCTTCCTTATTTCTTCGTTGTTTTCCTCCTCTTCCTCTTTTCTGCTCCTCCTACTTCTTCTATGTTCAAAACTAGACTTTGAAAATTGAAGCGCCACAAATATAAACCATTTTGAGTAAATATTATATCAAAAAAACTTAAAACATTGAATTAAGCTCATATCTAAATTTTGAATTATTTAAAGAAGATTTGAGATGGTTGGAATCAGAAAAAAATGATTTGCAATGTATATAGATGTAAACGACTCTTATATATAGTTATACATTATTCATACACAAGTATATAGTATTTATACAATATTATTTCATTATATATACATATCGATACATTACATATATATGGTCATTTTGTTGAAAATATATTTTGTTGCTTATACATACATTGCTAATTTTGGGCTATTATTTATGTAAATAAAAACTCGATTATATTTGGTGCAAATAAAATTGCTTTATTATAGTATTTATGAAATTTACCCCTTTATTACTTTATTTTTTGATTCATTTGGATCACTTTTTGTAAGACTTGATTTATTATTATTCTAATTTCAAATTTAAACTTATATTTTATGCCATATACTTGCTTTTAAACTAATTCATACCCTTTGGTGTCTAACAAATTTGAGTTGAGTTAACTTAAAATGAATTGAATAGTGTCAATAAATATACAACGATATAAGCTCTGAAATTTCACGATAGGATTAAAAACTTTGACATGAAATTAGACTACTTATTGATTTTGGCTAAACAACAACGACGTACTAAATGTAATTTTACAAGTGAGGTTTGAGAATAATGGTGTGCAAATCTTACCCACTTTTTGAAGGTAAAGAACATCTTTCGAAGACCCACAACTTAAAAAAAACATATCAAAATAGATTAAAAATAAAATAAAATTTAACTAAAAATTGAAACAATACTTGAAGATTATTTCAAACTAGGGAATATGTCCGCGCTTTGCGCGAGGATTAATAGATATGTGTTAGGATGTTTTTTATTTTGAATTAATTATATCATTATATTATCTGAGCATATCATTATCTTTTCATTTGAAATGATGATACATAATGAAACTTCTCAAATTTAGTATCTATTTAATGTGAATAATACGTTCTTAATGAAAAAGTCAGAATATATACTCTGTTAAAAAATACTTTATTTTCATTACTAAAATATATAAATACATCAACAACAGCCCAACATTCTTTATTAGAATATATTCTCTAATCATAATTTATTTCAGGTCCCTATTACATAGAAACCAATACATGAAAGACGTCATGTCATTCTTTGTTTGTTTGATCTTGTGAAACTCCTTTGTATATATATTTTTTCAATTGCTCTTGTTCCTTTCTGAAATATGCAATTCGCTCTTGCATAATATTTTCATACATCACTCGAATCGATTTGATTGATTGTTCAATTGTATCTGTATTCAAAAATAAAATATTTAGAAGAACAATTTAATATAGTCATGAATATTATCATTAATATTTTACCTTGACAATTCTCTGAACTAATTATTTGGGGCAGATTCATATATATGTTTTTTATCCATTGTAGGTATTTGTCAAAGTCAAACTAAAGATAGAGTCTTGCAATAAATGATAAGTTCCATATACTAATATTGGATATTGAAAAACTAACCTCAATTAACCACTATGAGCCGATGGTGACTATGAAGATAAATGATGTGCGTGGATCTTTATTATTTTGTTTGTAGTATTTATACCAGTTTTTTGATTTATTGGTTGTGCTACCATTTAATTGTATGAATTAATTATTTGGATTTGTTAAATGTTTGTGTAAAGGTAAATGTGAAAATTTTGTAAATAATTGGAGGAAAGTTGGAGATTCGTATTGTTTTTATTTATTTATTGTGAAATATATGGTATGAATTTATTATGGAGATATAGTAAATAAAAAGGTGTAGAGGAATATATATAGATAAGTTTTCACATTGATCATGTAGATCAACGTGAATATTTTGAAATTAAAAAATAAGGGTATTTTACAACTTTTTTCATTGGTTGTGATCTCCATTTATTCTTTTAAATAATGAAATTATTTATGAAATTGTTACATCTTGATGTAAAAATAAGTGTAAGACATTTTGAGAAAGAATAGGCAGAAAGGTTGAATTTGTATTTTTTTTTATTAATTCAGGTAAAGTTGTAGAGAGTATTGCGAGAGAGCTTGAGAGTCTTTGTCAACGGGTAAAATATGAGGTACGCACTTGCTTGTGTTACTGATTTGTTACATAAATAAAGGAAAAGGTGGACAAAATTTGTGTAGTATGGTGTTATTGTATAGAAAGTATCCACACATATTAGATCATGATATGTTGCTACATAAATCTTGGGATTTAAAAGATTTTTATAGTTAATTAAAAATACTACTAAGATTTTCAATGATATCCCTGGAAGTAATTTAACTTCAAGCACTCATCCACGAAAACACCAACGGCATGAACATGAAAGAAATAATTATATGTTGATATCATTATTTTAAAGTTATAACTGAAGATTGATGTCTCAATTTAAGAAAATCTATATTTAAAATATCTTATTTTTCATTTCTCCTCACCATTGCTACTACAATTTATTACATTTTCTACCTTCTTTTTTTATAATTCTTAAAATATTTTTTTTATTTATCTCTTCAGTTTATTACCATAATTAATTATTCCGATTCACAAAATTTTCTTTTTCCTTAATAAGTTTTTTTCTTTTAATTTATAAAATTTGAATAAAAAATAAATCTCGAATATTTTATTTTTCTTTTTCGTGATATTACTGCAACCTATTATATTTTTTTTATTTCTTCTCATCGTTACTATAAAAAAAAATTAATTCATCTTCCCACCTTCTATTTCTAAGGTTTTCTAAATAAAATCTTATTTATCTCTCATTCTTATTATCATAACTATTAAATTATTATTATTATTCTTCAAATTTCTTTTTTTTTTCTTAAATTTTCTCTCTTGACCTATAAAATATATATAAAAAAGAATAAAAAATATCTCTTTGCCCAAAAATCATAGTTCTCCTTTTTCTTCTTTTCTTGAGTTTTTAAATATTTTTTTATTTACATTTTATGTTAAAAAACTCAAAAAAAAAAAGTTATAAAATAGTGTCTAACTTAATATTTTTTTTAAGTCATAGTTATGATACTCACCTTTATATTATTATTATGATAAATATAATTACCTTATTTATCACTCTTCTCTTTATTGTCTTTCATCTCTCCTTATCATCAATTTACTCATTATTTTTTCTTAAATTCGTTTTTTTAACCTTTCATTTTTAGAGTTTTTTAAAGATCAAAAATCTTATTATCTCTCCACCTTATTATCGTAAACTCAAAATAATTACAAAATAGTGTCTTGTTTAATACAATATTTTTTAACATAGTTAGGATACTCACCTTTATAGTATTACATTATGATAAATATATTTACCTTATTTATCTCTCTTCTCATCATTACTACGATTTATTGCTTTTCATATCTCCTTATCATTGCTACAATTTATTATTTTTTCTTAATTTCATCTCTCCTCATCATTGCTACTACAATTTATTACATTTTCTACCTTCTATTTTTATAATTTTTAAAATATTTTTTTATTTATCTCTCCAGTTTATTACCATAATTAACTATTCTTATTCACAAAATTTTCTTTTTCCTCAATAAACTTTTTTCCTTTGATTTATAAAATTTGAATAAAAAATAAATCTCAAATATTTTTTTTTTCATGATATTACTGCAACCTGTTATATTTTTTTATTTCTTCTCATTGTTACTATAGAAAAAAATTAATTTATCTTCCCACCTTCTATTTCTAAGGTTTTCTAAACTAAATCTTATTTATCTCTCCTTCTTATTATCATAACTATAATTTATTATTATTATTCTCCAAATTTCTCTTTTTTTCTTAATTTTTCTCTCTTGACCTATAAAATATATATATAAAAGAATAAAAAATATCTCTTGATCAAGAATCATAGTTCTCCTTTTCTTGAAATTTTAAATATTTTTAATTTATATTTTATGTTAAAAAACTCAAAAGAAGTTATAAAATAGTGTCTAATTTAATAGTTTTTTAAGACATAGTTATGATACTCACCTTTATATTATTATTATGATAAATATATTTACCTTATTTATCTCTCTTCTCACTACTACTACAGTTTATTGTCTTTCATCTCTTCTTATCATTACTACAATTTACTCATTATTATTTTTTTTAAATTCTTTTTTAACCTTCCATTTTATAGGTTCTTAAAAATCAAAAATATTATTATCTCTCCACCTTATTATCATAAACTCAAAAAAGTTATAAAATAGTGACTTATTTAATATAATATTTTTTTAACAAAATTATGATACTCACCTTTATATTATGATAAATATATTTACCTTATTTATCTCTCTTCTCATCATTACTACGATTTATTGCCTTCCATACCTCCTTATCATTACTACAATTTATTATTATTATTATTTTATTTTATTTTTACCTTTTTAGTAATTTTTTTAAATGAAAAATCTTATTATCTCTCCTCCTTAAACATATCCTTATTGTCATGATTTATTATTATTATTCACAAAAAATTTCTTCTTTTGATCTATAAAATCAGTTTAAGTTTTTAAAAAAAAACCTAATACCTTATTTATCTCTCTCCTTATATTACTACTATTTATTATTTTTTCTTAAATTCCTCTTTCTATCTTCTATTTTTTAAAGTTTTTTAAAGAAAAATAATATCATCCATCTCTCTTCCTTATTATCATAATTTATTATTATTCAAGAAAAAATTTATTCTTTCCTTATTTTTTTTCCTTTTGATCTATAAAATTTGGCAAAAATATCTCTTTGACTAAATATTATAATTAGTTTTTTTTCTCATATTCTTGACTTCTTATATTTTTTTGTTATTTATGTACTATGGTTAAAAAAATTCAAAAAATACTATAAACTATAATCTTATTTACTTTTTAAGTAGTTATATATACTAAGATTAATTGATATATTTTTATAATTTCATATTTCCAATGTGTGATTACAGATAAAGTAAAATAAAAAGTAGCTCTTTTAACTTCGTTTTCTTTTCCGTGTTTTCTTTTTATGATAGTTCTTTTAAATATTTTCTTTCCTTTTACTTTTTACTCAATTTATTACTATCTTCTTACTTTTATCTATATTTTTTACTGTCATAAAGGAGAATCAAAAAATTATTTTTCCCTTTCATATCATTTCAGTACTCTATACTCATTATTTGTAAATAAAAAATATTAGAATGAGAGAAATAATACTTCATGGTGGGCATCATTAATTTCACGGTTCACAAATTGAATGTTAGAGGATATTTTGATGTATCTTCGGTAGATTGAATTCCTGAATAGAATTTCGTTCTTGTTTTGCTAGATTCGTCTATAATAATTCTTGCTGGCATAAAATGATCAAATCGACACAGGTATATTCTAATGAATTCATTTATACAAACAAATCAAAAAAATCGATTTATCTAAGATAGTAAAACCTTCTTTTTCTATGAGTTCTCTATTTTATCTCTTGCATAATTTTTATTTATAAAAGAAAGCAAAATGAATCTACCTGAAGTAGTAAATCTTCTCTTGTAATGATTCTTCCATTTTATTAATTTACTTGTGCATTATGTGCTCTTCTGCGTAATGTCATTTGTATAAACAAAACAAAATTTTTATTTATTTGAGGCAATAAAGCTTTTCAAAATTTTAATTTATCTGGAGTAAGAAATCTTCTCTTGCAATGAGTCTTCCATTTTGTTAATTTACCTTCCGCTTATGTGATTTCCTGCCTAATTTTATATACAAACAAATCAAAAAATCGATTTATTTGAGACAATGAAGCTTTTAAAAATTCAATTTACCTTGAGTAGTACATCTTCTCTTGCAAAGATTCTTTCATTTTGTTAATTTACCTTCAGATTACATGGTTCAGATTATGTGTTATTCTACCTATTTTTTTTATACAAATTTTTAATTGGTTGATTGCAATTAGTTCTTGACAACCGTTACAACTCTTCATTCTCTATTGCAACAATAACGATATTCTTTATGTTAAAACTTTTCATTATCCTCTTTAATTGTAGGTTAATAATGCATTAGAGGTATTTAATAGATTATTGAAATGAATAAAAAAAATTCAAAAAATTGTGAAAAAAACTAAATAAGAATGGTGGCCATAAATAGGTGCCACATAGGATTGCTTAGATTCAGTTATATATATATATATATATATATATATATATATAGATTAGGGTTGTTCAAAATTGATCCATGACCGATAAACCAATCACAAAATTGACTTATTGATATTTGAATTATCGGATAAACATCATTGAACATATTAAAAATTTATATCTAATAATTTATCATTGCAGAGGCGAATTACTCAATTTCCTTACCGGATAAATCATTACCCGTTAAGAGTCACCATACTTACACTTTTATCCCTAAGTATATAAATTATAAAATATGTATATTATATTATGATTTAACCCATAAACCTCATTTAATATTCTATCATAATATATTACTAGGGAACTTATCCGCGCTTCGCGTGAAATAAAAAAAATTACACCGCCCGTTTGGTCATAAGAAATTATAAATTAAACTTCTTTCTGAAATTTTTTACTTTATTTGAATATTAATTTGACCATGAAAATTAGAATTGAACTTTATTTATATTTTGTTTTAAGCAAATATATAAAAAAATTATGAATAAAAATAGCTTTTTGACAGACCTTTGACTATATATTTGTCCACCCAGGTTATTATATATTTAGTCTTTGCTACTCAAGAAATAATTAAATGAAAACATGATATCAAAAATTTCTCATATTATATCACTCAAAAAAGAATATAAACTAAACAAACTTTCATCAATTTTCTACTCATACTCACCACTCTAATATTTTGGATTCATAAATTGAAGATGTTTCATGAAATGTTGCATTTCATTTGAATGTAGGTGTACATATAGCGATGTTCAAATTCTTTAATTAAGTTATGAAGTTTTTTAAATTTTCAAAATTCATAATACAAAAAGTAATACTATAACGGAAATAGTATGTTCAATCTATTTTAGAATTTTTAGAAAAGACAACGAAAAAAATATGCATGCTTCATTAACTTGGTATATAGGCTATTAATTCAAATCAGTAGAAGAATTGTATGGTTTATTAATAAAATAAATTGAATTGAATTATCATATTGAAAAAAATCTAAACAAACATAAACAAAAAAAAAGAGATGCTATAAATATTCAAAAGCCACTTCGTAAGACCATTTATTACATTTTCTTAAACATAAATTTATGTTAACATATTTATTGAATTTCAATTAACATAACAAGTTCATATGAGTTACAATCTTTTCACCTCACCCATTTTTTCGTATTCCTCGTAAATTTACATTGAACATTCTATTATAAATATTAAGTACCAATGTTTTTGAATGAATACTAAATCATGTTTTCAATCTTCAATTTTTTTTATCATGTGTCCAATTTATTTCGCAATTAAAGTCTTAAATGAAAGAAGGGTGCAAATAATATTTTATTTCATAAAGAGGTATCATATCATTTTATCTATTCCTATCAATATAAAATTATGTGTTAACTTAAAAATATCTAAAAATTGTCAATGCATATAATTGGCCTTATTAATTAATTAGAATGTGTTGGCATAACCTTTCTAATACAAGTCAAGCTTTAAGACGATGATGGTTTGGATGGTGGTAGAGATGTCATTACTTTTGTCTTGACAATTATTTTTTCTTCCTGAAATCATTCGTTTTTTGATCTTTTGTATTATTAGGTTTTTTCCTTCCTCTTTTGTAAAATCAAATGAAAAAAATTAAGTTTTTTATTGAAAAAAAATATTTTTAAGTATTATGAATGAACCACATGGAAAGAAATCAAGATTTTTTTAGAAAAAGACGTTATGATATTAATATAATATAAATTTATATCACTCATATCATTTGATGAAAATTTATAAAGTCAAAAGAATTGATGGAAAATAATTATAGATCATCATAATATATTCTCTGAATATACTACCTGTGACATCTTCATTATCATCTACAACAAAAGTTCAAATAAGATTAACAAAAGGAAAAATAAAAAAATCCTATAAGTCCATCAATAAATTAAACAACATACAACATATCTAACAAAAGTTCTAATGAGATTAACAAAAGAAAAATTCTTAAAAATCATCAACAAACTACATATAAATAAAAAGAAAGGTATAAAATAATTATGCATTTATATTGAATAAAAGAAAAAAAAAGGCAAAGAATAAAATGTTTTTAATACCTTCGTGTGGGTTTTCTTTTTCTGTCCATCGCATTGGACATAAAGATAATTTAAACCATTGTCAATTTTTTCTTCAACTAAATGAATCAAAGACAAACTGAAAAAAAGAAGATAAAAAATAAAGTACTTGAAAAGTATTATATTTTTAAAACTCCGAAATATTTTTCACACTATAGCATATTTATACTACTTCAAAAGAAACCAAAAAAGAAAGAAGTGGGCAAATTATTATCTTGAAAATGCAGCTTCACAACCAAAATAATATTTAATAGTAGAAGTTTTCGCGTATATTTTTGTCTCTTTAAGTTCGTTTGTAACAAATCGCATACTTATTGGGAGACAATGAATTTTCATTGTATATAATTACATTGAACAATTACAAAGTATTAATACTTCTTTTCTAGTCTAGAAGGTAAATGCAATTTGATGTGACTATTCAAGAATCAAAACATATTTCAAATTAAGCTAACGAAGTAATAATATAAGTAAAAAAGCAGACAAACAATGTAGAGAGATAGGATAGAAGAGTTTTCTTATTCTTTCAAGTATATTCAAGTGTTTCTCAAATCTTCAAGTGCATAACATAATCCTCAAGACCTCTATTTATATTGTTACATAAAGACATATAAAGAGATAACAATAAACATGACATTAATTCTTGAGAATTGTTACATAAAGACATATAAAGAGATAACAATAAACGTGACATTAATTCTTGAGAATGTGGGGAAGATTAAGGGTGTGGAAGGTAAAAGAGGAGGTGGTGGAGGTGTGAATTTATTACACATAATGATGAAATTACATCTTGAAAGTATGGATATCTACATTAATATAACATATTTACAATAAAATATTAATTATGCAACAATTATATAAATATTAACCACATTGAAAATGAGGAGAAAAACTAACAAATGCCCAAAAAGGAGAAAAAAAAATAAATAGGAATGAAGGCTATAGATAGGAATAATAATTGTCATTTTATTTTTTATATAATAAAAAAATACCCACAAGGCAAAAAAAAATGATGAGACTTTTAGTTTTTCAAATTATGGGAATTGAGTGGAGTAGTAATACATTAAAGAATAGAATAAATGGAGTAGTAATTGTCATTTTTCTTTTTTATATAATATAAAAAGAATTGGCATGTGAAGAGTCTTTGGTATACATAAATGTTCCTTCATTAATATAATATTTATTTATAATAAATTAAATAATACTTTCACAATAAATTAAATATTTTAAATATGAAAAAGGGCAAAAAAAGGAGCAAAAAGAAAAATGAAAATGGAGATATAGAGAGGTGTCACATCACATTTTTTATATTTCTCCTTTATATATATATATAGATTGTTAACCTTAGTCCCTAAAAGCGGTAAAGCCCATTTAATTTTCATTTGTATTAATTATTATATTACTATAATTAACCCTAAAGAGTAAAGAATAAATCTTTGATACTTCTATTAAAAATCCAACTGTAACCGATAAACCAACTGTAAAATTGACTTATTGAATTAACAGTTGGTGAACAAATTAAATTTTATACTTATCAGTTTATTGGTGTAGGGGAGGATTATTCAAATTCCTTAATTGGATATGTCATTAACCCGTAAAAAATTATCTACTTACATTTTTACCCCTTGATATATAAAATACATATTATTAAGGGGAAACTTTCACAAATAGTTACTAAAATAATTTTAATTAGGCTTCACAACTATAGTTTGCTAATTATGATTCGTATCTACATGTTAGAAGGAGGAGAGAGGCGAGCGAGATTGGGAGAGGGAGGAGAGAGGGCAGAGAGTGGAGAGAGGCGAGCGAGAGAGGGCAGAGAGTGGAGAGAGGCGAGTTGTATATGTATATCTGTCGAATTGTATATGTATCTCTGACAGATAATTGTATATATATAACTGATATACATATGTATTTGTATATTTGGAGAGCGAGATTGGGAAATGGAGGAGAGAGGCGAGTGAGAGAGTGCAAAGAGTGGAGAGAGGCGAATATATATATATAAAATTTGTATTTGTATATGTATATGTTAAAGAGAGGAAGAGAGGATAGAACGCACATTATAATTAAAATTAAACTGCGAGCCGTAATTAATTCAAACTAGAGCTATGTTAACTAATTAACTAGTATATGTTTATTTATCTGCGTAATTTTCCCAATTATTAACCCTAAAGCCCCATTTAATATTTTGCCGCTCCTTATATGACTTGATAAATATTTATGAGTTGAATTTCTTATTGGTCTACTAGCTAGCTAGTTTGAATCATAATGTTTTGAGTCTTCACTTCTTGTTTATAAAAATGTATATTATAATTTAGTCTTGTGAATATATTAAGTTGTTGTACATGTGAATATATGTTAAACAAATGTTTATACACCCTCAAAATTTAAATTTTCATGTATTCCTTATTGTGATTCACAATTATAAAAGTGCTAGCTTAAGTAGAGCTAGAAAAATTATTTTGTTCGATAGAAGATATATCAATATTGGCGTGTAAAAGTGAAAAAAAGAAAGCATGAAATAATTGAGCAAATACACCACTGGATAACCATTTGACAATCACCAACACAACACGATACTAAACCAATTGATATCTTATTAATAGGCTAGCAGATTAATATATTTAAAAATCGATATTCAATAAATCAAACCGTTAAGTATAACTATCTGTTTAGTTCACTCGAAAAACAACCCTACTTCTGTTTGCTCAATTGTTCTTTATTTTTAGTTTTAGTGCTTCTGTTTGCTCAGTTGTGCTCTATTTTTAGTTTTAATACTTCTCAAATATCAAATTTCTTTCAACTAAATACTTCGATAATATTATCACTACTAATTCTAGTACTCTTGAACATGTTGCAGCCAAAGAATTCATTCATACAAATTCAAATATCAAAGATCATCAAAATATTTAGCAATGGAGTCCTCTTTTTTTTTTTTTTGTAAGTTGCCAGAAAAAAATGCTTAGCATTAAGCATTTGATACAGCGAGAAAAGTCTTTATTTGTCTGATAGTAATTTAATAAAATGTTAATAAAGTAAAAAAATAATAATTAAATTTTATGATCTTAAATTAGAAATATGTAAAATGTACCAAAATGTCATTTAATCTTATAGTCTAAACACACAATATCAAAATTAGAATTATAAAAATGCCAAAAATAAATTGAAGCTGGCTAAATAGTAAGACAAACAAATCGAAGTACAAGTAGTAAAATCAAAGGTACCTAAAAATGAATCCAAAAAATGTACACAAAAATTCAATTGTAATTCTTTTAACCTATCATCTTATACACTTCATGCCTTTATGATCAATAAGCTGAACTACATTTATTTACTAAAATGTGTCTCCAGTTCTACATAACTTTCATTATTACCTAATCTTACCTCTAAAGAATAGAAGCATCAGAAAACAAAACCTTGCTGCTTGTGGATAATATTAACATCTGTTCCTGCCTTTTCATGTACAAGCTGACAGCATATGTATCGTTGCAGCAAACTGCACTGTAAAGACGATAATCTTCTATTGCGATTTGCGACCCATTCCATGTATATGAATCTGAAAACCATACCAAGAGCTGCTAAACATAGATATGAACAGTGCATTCATGCAACAGACTTTTCGCCTTCAAGTGGAGATTCCTCTTGTGTCATCCAACTCTCGGCCGAGCAAGGTCGGCCAAGTTTCTGCCAACAAAATCTTGTCAGTCACAAAACATCAACTCCAGGGCAACACATAAAATTTATGTTTAACTTGAAACGTGCAGGATCTCTAATCAAAATGACAAAGCTCTCAACTGGCTATACAGGTAACACTGAGGTGTCAAGAAAATACCCGGTACAGTACATAATATAGTTTTCTGTATCATCAATTTGTCACCTTCCGCTACTTTATTTTATTATGTATACAAAGATTGAATTAAACTTGGTATACTGAACTGTTCTACCAAACTGTTTGAAGTTAGAAACCTTCAGCACAAAGATTTCTGTCTATAACTATTGTTTCTTTGGTCAAAATATGAACTAGTAAATGCACATGTGCACTGTTATAAATCTTATAAAATAAAATTAGGGTCATAACAACTTTCAGCTCTCTACCGCCACGAATTAATGGTAAGTTATGCGTACATTCTACCCTCCCCATACCCCACCTGTGTCATAACAACTTTCAGCTCTCAAACTTCCAGTCAGACAGCGTTTAGATTAACCATACTTGTGACACTGCTCATCCTTGGTGATTCAGATTAACACATATTCGACTAATTATATCTCTAATTTGCAGCTAGATTATAAAACTCAATTGTTAAGTAAAAAAGTTTGACCTACAACAAAAAAATAATCTGCAATACACATGCTTATCGTTTAATAGAAACGTGATTCCAAAACTACATTGTTCTGCTACTACATGAAATTAAGAGGGGGGAAACCAATGGCCAAGGGAAAATAGTAGGAAGAGCCAAAAGAAGACCCCTTTACTTAGCCCCCCTTATGATTTTATTGGCTGAACCCACTTGTAGAAAACCATATGTTTGCTACTGAACAGATGGAATGGCCCAGGGCAATAGAAAGATTAATATAACACCACCCCACATAAATTTACAAGGGTTACTTGCACCTTGTTTTTTTTTTTTTTTTGATTTAAATTTTTTTTTGGTCTTAGGCTCAGTAGGAAGAATTTCAACCTTATCCTAGCTTCTTAAAGATTATTAACACCTGAAAACACGCTCAAACCCATTCCTTGTCTGGAGGACTTACAAGAGGGGTATAGAGCAATCTTCTGAGAATAAACAACAATGTCTGATATAACTTCCTTCACTATCTAGATAATCCTCTAACAATTTATCACAAACTACACGAAAGTTGTCCCTTTCTTATGGAAATTTACCCATCACAGAGATGCACAGAGGAAGACAGATCTATATACTTTCCCCAGTTATCTGATGCTTTCCAGAAGAACTATTCTTAATTGTACAAGTTTTATTGCGGGAACGGGTGAGATGACACTACATAAATCTTCAAAGGGGAACTGTAATCCCTCAATTCATCTGTTTCATCATCTCTGAAAGTATGGACAGAACAATCTTATCAACTGAGATGATACCAGTGATAAAATATACAACAAACATAGTTACTCTAACCAAAATAGGAGGCTGTTGATGGGATTTATCACGTCATGGCCGTAACTCAAGGGAAAGTGGCTATTAATATAAACTAAAAACAGGGAAGAGTAATAAACAAAGAAATAATGATCTGACAGCAGATATGGAAGCATAAAAAAACAAGTTATTAAGTCAACAAAACTTGAGCATTTCAAAGATCAAACCTATTTGTCAAGTCACAAACAAAAGTTTGGCAATGAGGTGATGAAATAACTCAGGAGAAGAGATATATATGTATAGATCTGCTTTACCATATTCAATGAATAATCACTTTGTCGCTCCAACTCACGCAACACCTCCACTGTCAACCCAAACCATTCGTCAATCCAGGCGAAGCAATTACGATGACTTTCTAGGAAAAGTGACCTTTCCCCCTAAGAAAAGAAACAAGAGGAAAAAGAGCAAAGTCATTTAATTTGCAATTGGTTCATGATGATGGGGATCATTAAAAAAAGGGAACTTCAACATCTTCATAAGAAACTGTGAAAACAAAAAGAACAGTTATTCACATAACAGATTCAGTTAAACAATTAATTGTTCTCCTTTTTTACACCATAGGGACAAAAACTTGGACGATCTTCACTAAACAACCATTGAATGCACTATAGATCATTCAAATCTGAAAACTAAGCATTGCTACTAGATTTCAACACATTTTTTAACCTTCCTCTATGGAAGTTCCTCATGTACGACCAGCAAAACAAAGCTCATAACTTGAGAGATCAAGGACATCAGTTTTGAAGAGGAAAACAGCTTTGGCAGCGTCAATGTATATAATTAGAGAAACCACTTGCTATTTGCAGGCATAGATTTCAAAGAACATAGTATTTCCTCCTTTTGAGGATGTAGCAAATAATTCCATGTCATGACAAAACTTTACATGTCACTAAATCATTAGATCAGTCCATATTGGTGAAATGTGTCCCAAAAACTACGAACATTATAGTGTTAAAGTTCCTAAAAAGTATAATGCTCGGTATTCATTTCAAGCAGAGAATATAAATTATTTAATGAAGTATCCAGATTTATACTGCCATCAAAGCCAGTTCCAATCTGCTCCCAAACTCCCAGTATGGAGCATCGACAGTCACCAGTTTGTATGCTGTCATCACGGGACTACAGTGGTCCTGCCAATATCAAGTAACACTAGAGTTAGTAGTTCACCGCAAAGAGTAGAAATCGCATTCGGATATGGTGATATCTTTTTTTTTTTTTGCAACTGAAGCAAAAAGTGGGTCCATATTAATCCACAACAACATATGAAACGCATAAAAAGGTTTATTACAGATTAGACAGTAGGCAGAGTGCTCAGAATACAGATTATACAGTAGCAGCAGCTTCATGATAAGGCACTTGATCTTGTCAAGACTGAAGGGCCTCAAAGGGAAGACAATTAGCAGACAAGTTTTATAATGCGTTAATAAAATATTTGCTCCTATTGGTAGAGTATATTTGATGCAATTATGGAGAAGAAACTAATTCCAGGAGTAATCTCAAGGAATATGAACAGCCTCAGGGGTAAATTCTGAGAACTTAGCTAAAGAGAAAGAAGAGAGAGAGGAGAACAATCTTTATTATCAATCAATGAATGAATTCCAATAATCTAATACATATAACCCGGCTAGAGAATGTTAAAACCCCATCCTACAGTAATAACAGAATTTAACCACCTAACAGTGCTAACCGCTTCTAACTAACTCTAGGGCTTGCTTAACAAAATTTGCCACATCAGCTCCTTTTGCTAACTTGTATCAATATTATTAAGCAAAAGATGACATTCATACTAGTTTTCTCTATATTACCGAATTTTAATCCGAATGAATCAAATAGAGAAGAACTAAAATGAAGCATAACACTATTGGTTGCTCCGCCCTCCCAAAAAAAGAGGAAGCGCAACTGCATACTTCTAACCCCAACTTCAATAATTGAAGGTGTTACTCCAGTTATGTTCTACTTCTATTTCCTTTTTTTTTTTTTTTTTAAGAGACTCCAGCTCGTTGGGGCATTGCTTATCTATGTAGTCCTACTTGCCTTTAGCGGTCACTTGGTTTGTGGAAACAAGGGAAAGCAATTCCGCCAGTTGTCGGCTTTTGGTTAGTAAAGGTTACGACTAGAGGGGCCAATTTTGACAGAAATAAACCATTATTTAAATCAATTCACCAAAATAATATGTTTTTATAAAAATTTTAAATACTAGAACAAACGTATTTGGCAGTAACGATTTAGGTATTATTTTATTCAAAAAAATTTAGCAGACTAAAATATAACGGGGGCTGAAGGCATTAACTAAAGATACGTGCGTAAAACGTTATTGGTAGTAATGTTTCAAGTGTAACACGTAATCTAGGCCCACATCTATTATTTATCCCCACCTAAAGGAACAATGTTGTTTCCATTACCTTTACCTATCTAAAACCCTTAGGGGTCGTTTGGTGAGAGGGATAACACTAAATAGTCCTGGAATTAAATTATAGTGTTCCTTAATTTATTGTTTGGTTGGCAACTCCGGGATAACTTATTCCGGGATTAATAATTAATATGGGGATAAGTTATCTCTCCTCTTGGGTGGTATAATAATCCCATCATAATTTGTCATGGGATAAACTTATTAAATGACAACATTAACCTTCAAATCATTTACTTTATATTACTCCTATCTCTTTTCATATATATATTTCATTACAAGAAGCAATTTAATCTAAAGTGTAGCTCATAACCTTCCCCTCCCCCTCCTCCCCCCTCCCGCCACAAAAAAAAACCCACCAGAGCTTGATGATTATCTCTTAACAGCATAAACTACTTATTCTTTCTTCCAGCTAAACGGTGTTTACCAACAACCGTATTGGCTCTACAATGTAACTATGACTCTATCATTAAAATTAATGGAAAGTTTTTAAGGCTAATGAGTATTTCATTAGACAAGGCATAAAAAAAAGTTCTAACACGAAAAACAGTTCTTTCAGAATAGAAGGAACCAATCTTTTTTAGAGTGGAGTATTACAACTTCTTGGCACATAGTTGAACACAAAGAAAATTCATGAGAACTCATATATAAAAAATAATTAAAGCTAAATAAGGTGACAGTTTGTTTTTAAGAGTAAACAATTAAAATTATACCAAAAAATATACACAAAAAGCTAAATAAGGTAGAGGTATTTATGTAAACAAACAACTTATTTTCAAGAAATATGCAATGGATATTATTTTTAGTACAACAAACCGAACAATCAAACAAGAAATGATACCAGGATAACTTACCCATCATAACTAATCTTGGCATAACTTATCCTATCAGAACTTGTATTCAAACCAAATGAGCCCTTAGCTTATATGCAATCTTCCAATTAGATGCACAACACTCCCAACTCATACAGCTATGTTCCCAATTCTCGTCGGCGCCGAAACAAGATTCACGATGCTATTGCCATAGGTCTTTCGAAAAGCTTGGAACAACCGAGTATTTTTCCTGTTCTTAAAATACGGTTTTTCTTTACAAAATAGTAGAACGAATGCTTGGATTAGGTTTCAATATTCCCACAAGGTTAAGGATTGTGGTTTTAATGGCTTCCTCAGAAGATAGTTTATTTTTTTCACTGTTTGTACAAGGTTAAGGAGGTCCATGCTTTAAGTTATTATAGCTTTGGGTGGCGCAAATTTTTGCATCACTACAACATTTAAGGTCATTTTTTGTTCGAAGTAGTTATTTTCCTAATCTAGAGAAAAACATGTCTTTGTTTCTGTGATCATATTGTGGTAAAGAAAAAGAAAAATTGAATTTCTAGTAACATACTCTACTGCCTCCCTGTGTTTGATTTTGTTTGAGCTTGTATTGATAAAGTTCAACCCTAATTAAAATATAGATTGAGTTGTACGTTGATTATTGTTCACAAGCATACAAGTTAGTCTTGCTAGAAAGAAAGGACGAATTTTGAGGTGAGTTATAATATAATTTGTTCTTAGTAAAGTATTTTTCTTACAAAGTCATGCCCATAAGGTGTTCACTCAAATGTTTAATTGGAGTGACTGAGCTCACTTTACACGACGTTGATTGAGTTAAGCCTTATAAGTTACTATCGAAGACATGATTTATTTTCTTCAATACCATAATCCTTGCAGATTATGACTTGTTGATGCATGATTCCTATTATCATTTCCCAGTAGGCTAAGCTGTTGACTTGATTAAAGTGTGTATAGCAGCTTGTAGTTTATATTAGGCATTGCAATCAAAGTATTGATTTTCTTGTGTTCTTACATCGACTCTATATTTTTTAAAACAAATTTGATGAGTCCTTTTCCCTTGAACACACTGAAGGTTACAAAGAAGAAGGAAAGACAATTTCAAATAAAAAAGTGGAACCAACAGTTAATGTCAATTTTTCTATTGATGTTGTAATTGCTCAAAAGAAAAGAGTGGAACAAAAGATGAAAACAACTAACTACACAAAAGAAAACCATAAATGAAGGACTAGACATTCACCTATTGCCCACTACAAAGTTACAGCAAGTGTGGCATAAACACAAATCATAATCTGAATTAACATGTAAGCTGATTTTTTAGTAAAATACTCCACCGTCAAATTTTATATTGGTTTTCAGCCTTTCATAATAATTCTTTTCTCTATTTGGACTTGGGATCAACTATATTTCTATCCATATAGAACTCTGACATTGTCAAAATTGTAACATTTAGGCCCTATTCTTATTTGATGGCTATATTATTTTAGTGACACTCTTAAACTCTTTTTTCTACCTCTTTTTGTTATTGGCTTTAGCAAATAGCCGATATGTGTTTGATAAATAGTTGGTGTGGCATTAGTTTAAAAGATTTAGAGAATGTTTACCTTTGCGTACTCTCATTTGGCATGTATATTATGTAATAGGAGTTTTTCTATTTAATAATTTTGTTTGTAATCGGCTCAGACCAACATTAGGTTAACATTTAAGTCTACTTTTATCTGTGTTTTTCATTTCATAAGCACTTTTATGGCTGGTTATAGTGCATACTTGCAGGATACCAATCCACTTGAACCATCTGGATTAACTGAACAACTCACTCATACATTAGGGGATAGAGGTGTTAATATAATTCTAAATTCAAGGAGGTGTGATGGAACCTTGCACTAAAATATTCAACCACGAGTATTCGAAGTGATTAGATCATTTCCAAAAGTATGGCATTTATAGATCTCATCAACCTATTGTTGATCACTTCATTGGTCGAGAAATGGTGTTGTGAGACTCATATGTTTCACTTTAGGATGAGTGACGCAACGATCACCTTACAAGATGTAGTATGGTGATCCAATACTTGGAAATGAGCCGACGAAGACCATGGATGATTGACAAAACATATGTCAAAGATTATTAGGTTTTATTCAAAGTCCTCAAGACTTCAACCATAGTAGACTCAAGGTTTCTGCACATGCTAGGGCAATCCTAGTTGCTTGATACGGCAACACAAGATATGGTCAATCAAAAAGCTAGATGTTACATATTTTGGATGACTATTAGTAGATACATCGGGTAGTTATTTAAAGCTTCTATATCTTCTTATACTTGAGGACGTCAATACAATTGGATCTTATAGTTGGGGTAGTGCGACTTTAACATGCTTGCATTGCTTTCTCTGTAAGGCCTCGCAAAGTATCCAAAATGAGATAGTTGGATTTCTACCACAAATCCAGGTATACTTAATAACTACAAATTATTGATATTTCTAAAAGTTTAAAATTATCTAATCAGACATATATAATATGTTTAGATTTGGGAATGATAGAAAATTACTGTCCCCAGCTAATAGTACAACACAACAGAACAAAAATCTTTTGATTTACCTAGGGTTTACATGCTACTAGATAGTTTGCACATTTTAGTTTGCCCGACACTACTAAGCATGCATTGTAAGTTTTTAGTGATGCACTTGATTTCATAACGGAGTATCAAGTACGATGTTATACCAATTTTGTTTTTTTTTTTTTATGTATATTGTAGTTGAGAATTATTTGTTTTTTATGTAATTTATTTAAGAACCATATTTTGATGACTTAATTGAGAGTCGTCCCAACTATTATCGCATGGACAAGACAGTCTTAGAGCTCTAATTTTTTGTTGACATGTTGTCAAGTTTCACTTGCCTGATCGAGTTATGAGACAATTTGAGTTGAAATATATGATACATACTCCATTTCCATTTGATTCCACACATTTTCACCATGATCGTTGAAGAAAACCAAATACAAATTGGGAGTTGGAGCATGCACAATGGTTGCCTTTTTGAAACCAACAACTTCAGAATATTTGTGATGCACCAGTCGATTGTGAACCACTTCAATACGATGACCCCTACCTTATTTTATTCCGGACACATTGCTTGTTTTCAATTAAATAGTAATAATCATATCTTTAAATAACATTTCAATCAGAAACTGTATTTAAAGATATTATTATTATTTAATTGAACCGAAAGAAATATGAACCACTAGCCATTGTTTCATATGTTGTTGAATTTGGTGCATAATCTTGTTGTCCCTCAGGACATTGAGTAGGATTACTAATAACAAAATGAATAATATGTCTGAACCAAATAAGGTAAGAGTCATCATATCAAAGTGGTTCAAAATTGACAGGTGCATCACAAATATTTTGAAGTCGTTGGTTTCAAAATGACAACCATTGTGCATGCTTCAACTCCAAATTTGTATTTGATCTTTCTTGACGACCATGGTGAAAATGAATAAAATCAAATGAAAATGGGGTTTGGTATCATCTATTTCAACCTAAATTGCCTCATAACTTGATCAGACAAGTGGACCTCGACAAGATCCCAACAAAAAATTGAAACTTTAACACGCCATATGTCTCATCCAATGCAATAATAGTCAAGGCAGTTCTCAATTAAGTCATCAAAATATAATTCCCAAATAAACTACACGAAAAGAAAAAGCAAATGAGTCTCGACTAAAATATACATAAAAATCAAAACAAAATTTATATAACACCGTACTTGATCCTCCGTCACAGAATCGAATGCATTTCTAAAAACTTCTAACACATGTTTAATTGTGTCGGTCCACCTAAAATGTGCAAACCATCTAGTAACATGTAAACCCCTAAGTAAACAAACAAAAAAGATATTTATGGTGTCCCTTTGTGCTATTACCATTTACCAGAGATCTGAGGACAGTAACTCTCTCCCATGCCCACATATATATATATATATATATATATTAAGTATCCTGTAGTTGTGGTAAGAAATTTAGCTATCTCATTTTGGATACTCTATGAGGCCTTGCATAAAAAGCGATACAAGCGTGCTAAAATCGTACTACCCCAACTATAAGACTCAATTGCATTAACATCCTCAAGCATAAGAAGATACATGAGCATAAATAACTATTAGATGTATCTGCCACCATCATACAAAAAATCATTCAGAACATGTAACATCTAGCTTTTTATTACCATATTTTGTCTTGCCATGTCAGGCAAATAAGGTTGCCCTAGCATGTGCACATTAAATGCAGAGACCTTAAGGCTACTAGAGGTGTGCAAAAACTTAACCAACCGATAAATCAAACCGAAAAGTTATTGATTTATTGCTATTAGGTTATTGGGTCAACAATTTTTTAATGATTTTGCAAAATAAAATTAACAAGTTATCAATTCAATTTGATTTTTTAATATTGGGTTATTGGATAAATCGATAACCCATTAGACCGTAGTAATTTACTACTTTACCCGTACATAAATATTACTCCCTCCGTCCCATTTTATATGAGGTATTTTGACTCGGCACGGAGTTTAAGAAAGGAAGAAAGACTCAAAATTTGTCCTTATCAAAAAAAAAATGAAAAAACTGTATCAAAAATTTGTGGTATAAAATGAATGATAGAAATTTGTGTGGTTATAAATCATGTCATTAAGGGTAAAATGAACATTTTAATGTTAAATTGTTACTTAATATAGAAATGTGTCATTTTTTTTGGGACTGACTAAAAAGGAAAGCAAGTCATATAAACTGGGACAGAGGGAGTAAATATTAATCTCAATACCTTACTAGTTACTACATTTGCCCTTTAGGCTTTAATTCACATTTCATAGTAACTATGATTTCACAACTTCACATAATACAAAATGTCAAAACTTAAAGTAAGAACCCTATTCATCTTAATTTCTCTTTGTGTTACACTTGTATTGTTCTTTTCATCTTAGTTATTGGTGTTTCTATTTTATGAGAATTTGTAAAGCTACATTTGTCTTGTCGCGTCAGATTGTTGGAGAAGTCATATATTTGTTTTATAAGCATTTTCTTATTGGTTAAACTAAAAACTAAACCATTAAGGACCAAAATTGACGAACTCAAAATTGATTTAAAAAAATCTTATTGATTTAGCATATTTGAAGCTGAAAAGCGATCAATCAAACCGAACCGACCACTGCACACCCTTAGAGGCTACTATGGTTGAAGTTTTGAGTATGTGGAAAAAAATCTAATAATCTTTGACGAATGTTTTGTCGATCTCCAATAGTCGTCATCGGCTTATTACCAAGTATTGGGTCATCATTCACAATCGTTGCCTCACCCATCCCTAAAGTGAAACGTACGAGTCTCACAATGTCATCTCTAGACTAATAAAGTGATTAAGCTACGATTAAAAATAGGTCAATGACATCTTTAAAATCTATAAACACCGTACAATTCGAATAAACTAATCACTTCTAAAACTCGTGGATGGATGGTATATTTTTTTACGAGGTCCCAAGACTTCTCATCACAACTTCCCATATTTAGAATTATATTAACATATTCATCCGATATATCCCGTGACCTATGGGTGAGTTGTTCAGTTAATACAGACGATTCAGGTGGACCAGGATTCAACTAGTGCGCATTATTACCAACCATAAAAGTACCTATGAAATGAAAAACATATGAAAGTAAACTTACATGTTAACCTGATGTTAATCCGAAAAGATTACAAGCAAATTAAAACAAAATTATAAAATAGAAAAACTTACCAAAGGATCAAGCACACAAAGGCTTTCAAACATTCTCTGAATCTTTTAAATTAGTGCTACCACACCACACCAACTATTCGTCAAACATATATCAACTTTTTGGTAAATCCAAAATAATAAAAACAAAACAGAAGAAGGCAAAGAAAGAGTTTAAGAGCATGGCTAAAATAATATAATCATAAAAAAATAAGGCCTAAATGTAGAGATATATGTTACAATTTTGACAATGCAGGATTTTATAAGGATTGAAATATACTAATCCTAAATCCAAATAGAGGAAAAATATTATTAAACGTTGACAGTCAATATTTAATCAATCTAATGATGGAGTACGTTACTAGAAAATCATAGCTTACATGTTAATTCAGATAATAATGTGTGTTTATGACACGTGTATGTGTGTTTATGTCAATCTTGTATCTTCACCCTACTATAACTATGTAGTAACCAATAGTGCATGTCTAGTGCTTCATTTCTGGTCCGATTAGAATTTGATTGTGCTACTTGCCTATTCTACTGTCCTTTCTTGCCGCATACTGTACTAATTTCTAGTCAATTAAAATTTGATTTCATTAATTCGTATTGAAGTTTTGTTATTTTCTGAATGAGTACTTCATATTTCTTTTTCATTGTTAGTGGGTTTCAAATGAAATGCTGAAGTTGTACCCATGCCACTAACATGTGGGATGATGTTGAAGTTCGAAACAATATATTGAAATTCGCCAATCTAGATGGACCTAAAGACCAGTCCAAGCAGCAATGATATTCACTTCTGGTGCCACCATAACTGGCTTTAGAATCTCTAGAGTGGGAAAGTTTGTTCCTCTGGATGAAAATACAATAACCACCCGTAGAAGGCCTGATACTTAATTTAGTCCCAAGAAATCTCAAAGTGACAGTGGCCTTTCGAGCCGAAGCAAGTGCTTGATTGTTCTTTCTACCGTTACACCAACTGCTACTGCCAGAAGGCGACTATCTGCAACCAGCTCTTCACCATTAGCTGCAGTGTTTGTCAAAATCATTCCTGCACCCCTTGCTTCTTTTACCACTTGCCCCTTGTGAACTTGAGGAGGATTGATTCCTTCTAAACTCGAGCACTGATTCCCCTAGGTATGGATATAACTTAAATTGGATGGGCTTTTTTAATCCTAGCTGTCAACGTGTCCCTCTGTTAGTTATAAGGGCAAATCAATGCCAAAATTAACGGAAAGGAGTATATTTTGCCCAAAGTATAACGAGGGAACTATGACAGGTCATCAAACTAATTGGATTGTCAACTTGTTGTAGTTCTAAATTTGGTTTTTGATACATGATTATTCCCACTTTATAAATGAACCTTCATCCCAAAATTCAAATCCCCTTACCTCCAACAAAGAAAAACACAAGAAGCAAGTTACATAATCTCGTTCCCAATCGCCTCAGATACAAAACTCATTCATGTGCCACTTACAAACTAAAACGATGCTTGAGAAACCAAGAGAAAGATGCCCGTCTAAGTTCATATATAACTTCCACAATCAGATTTGCAAAGCTTATAGTAATCGTTCCTTGTATCATCCCCACATTTCCTCCAATTGTCCCATACAACCCTTGCTCCTTCATTTTTTTACAAAAAAAGGTGGTTTCTGGTCCAGCTTATTCGCAACTCGATTATCTCATCACATACCTGCATCCTCTTACCGATACATGTACTAAATAACTTCGTCACCTAACACAAATAGATGTAAGGAGATCACCTTATTTTTCTTTTTCGTTCGGCCTCTGCTGGGATCTGAACCCCCTAGTTTCTTCTGGTCTACATTCAAGCTTACATTGATAGCTAGACACCACCTTCAGACACCACAACAACCTTACCTTACAATGACCAAAGTGAAAAATAGCTTCACAATCAAAATTTTATTTATGTCTCGCAGGAGTTCTCTACTATAAATTCATTAACTAATAAATATTGTATATATGAAGTTTGTATTTTGGTTACGACTGATGGTAACTAAATGATCTGCATTTATATTGACTTCAGGATTACAACTAGTTTCAGCTAATAGCCATTTCAAATTCAAGTTGCTTCTATTACACTTCTCCTCAACAAAACCTTAATTTCAAAGAAACTGAGGGTGATGGCCTCCTAAAGTTAGAAGCTTTTACCAAAGCACTTCCCATTTTCCTTTGTGGGACACCGAATCTAAATCAATTAAAGTGAAGGCCTCTATAATCAGAGTTCTATATTTACTTTTTTCAATTGGAACCAGTTATGGTTCTTAAGGTGGTATTCTTATTTTCTGAACTATGTAACCTTTGACTCCATAAATACACCTGACTTGGAGGAATAATAAATAAATTAACAAAAGTAAGAAACCTAACAGAGTCTGTTAACTCCAAGGTGTCCAATCCCTTTTCCAAGTCAATAAAAGAACCTTCTAAAAGGAGCAGAGAGGGTTATTATGCACTCTGCCAAAAAAAAAAAAGAGGAGATATACAAACCTGCCAGCCTTCCAAGAGTGGTCCACGACCGCATCTTGCTGATTGGAAATTAGAAAAATCAACATTGTTTCTTCCAACTATGTAACTCCAATAATCAGTGGTAGCTGAAGCAATATCAATAACTTCCACCTGCCTAACTGCCAGTTGGTCCTCACTCAGGCCATGCACCTATCACATAAATATCTCAAGTCAATACCAAGATACACACATGAAAGATGGCATTGGAAGTAGTGATCTTATTCAAGCATGAAAGACTAGCAGGACTTCCATTTTTAAGATTATTGGAACCCTTGTTGCAACTCAAGGATCAAGTACATTGAACTTACATTCTCAGAGTATCCATTGTCAGCTTTGTGGATGGTGTCAATGCTCATAAAGAACTTCGAAAAATATGGTGACTGCAAAAAGAAATCAATTGAAAATTCTAATACTGCACATATCAGACTTCCACAATGCATAGGTAGTTAGGGACGGTATATGTCACTAGTAATTACCTTAACAACTGCATCAAATGGTGATACATGTTTGACAGAAACCATTAAATAGGTTAGTATGAAGGCAGAAGGAAGACTTGGATACTAACCAAGAAAAGAACATTAATTGGAAGTAAGAACATCAACCTGATCGACATTTAGGATATGCATTCCAGGCTTCTTCTTGCATTACAAGGGCATCAGCTGGTGCAAATGTAGTCAACCAAGATGGCGCTTTGCTGCAATGACAAGGCGAATCAGGCCTCAAACTATAAGCTTTTAAAATACAAAAAAGACTGCTCAAAAGGCTCTCTTTACAAGTTAAGTCAACCAAACAAAACATTTGTCTAGTAGGTTAAAAATCTCTGGCAGATATATGATCCCTTAAGAATCTAAAGCTGTTTTTTAACCTCATAAATTCAATTTTTATGATTTACCCACCCACCCCCCCAAAAACCCCCTACCCCACACACACATAACAATAGCCTTCTTATGCCAGAGCAACCATGTCCAAAGTACGTAACTTTTGTGTAAAATCCATCAACTTTAATAATCACAAACCTAATAAGTTTGTGATTGATTTAAAATACCAATAAGATAATAACTGTCTATTAGTACCATCACTGCTTACTCAATCAATTCAAGACCGAAATTCGCTATAATCAAATAGAACTCATTAAATAAGTTTGAACTCAAGTTACCTCTGCAAGTGGTAAAATTTTGATGTGTACTGGCCCTCTCCAAATTCATCATCACTAAATGGTCTGTTCTGTAAAACCTCCACTCCTTCATCACCTGTGGTGCTTTGCTGTTGCATTTTCATGACCATGTACATCTGAGCTACCTGATACTGCAATTCAAACACTAAATTAATTTATCCAAAAAACACTAAAATAAGCATTCAGTTTACTCTAAAAAGTTGTGCAGTTTAGCCTACTTCTTCCAATGACAAGGGCATCACAATTCGACTTCAGAAAATCCCCAAGTGACAAAGAAGTCATTTGGTCAAGGAAACACTAACAAAACGGAACATCCTACAAATTAAAGTTCAATATATCCTTTTAACTTAGAAAATTGACGTAACTAATAAAGTTGTTTCCGGTCACTGATTTGAGCTGTGAAAACAACCTCCTCTTACATAATAACATTCGAACCCTTGCGCAGGAAAGCTCCTGCCTTTTTCTAATCCTTTTGACCAGAAGAAAAATTCTGTAAGTAGTTATGAGCACTAAAATGAAGGTCATACTCATATGAAAAAAGATTAGCTTGTCAATAATTTCAAAAAAATCACTATTAATAGGCATATGATCTAAGGAAGCATAATTTTAAACATGCAACCATAAAAGAATAGCTAGAATTTCATGGTTAAAAGGATACAATTCCTTAATCTGAACCATTTCTACTATATTGACCGAAGCAAAAGTGAATGAGACGTTGCAATTTCAGTGACCCAATAAGTCAGGGAACAGGGGAAGAGAGGAAGCATGAATTTTATTTCAATCCACAAATTCAGAGAGAGGATGGGTGATGGTGGTGTTATGGCAGACGCGTAGAAGAAAATTCAAAAGTGCTGAGGAGACACGTTTGACTAGAAGAAGAGAGGCGGTCCTTCTTAAACAACGTGTACTCTTCTGCAGAACTTTGATCTTCCCAATGACATTTTTTGTTTCTAGTGTTATACACAATTGGGCATTCGGCATTTTGATTCGATTTTGATCTTTTTGATTTTCGATTCTTGTATAATGTGTATTGAATATTGAACTGAAATAATTCGGTTTAATTTGATTTTTATTATTTCGATTCAATTTATATTATTTCGATTTATGTTATTTCAAAAAAACTATTTCACAATAAACTCACACACTAGCTAGTAACAAAAGCAAAAATCAAAAAGAAAAATAAATGAAAGAAGAAATATTCATTTTGAAACTTGTTAACTTAAAATAAAAGAAATACAATATCTATATTGGTCAGCGGAAGTGGAAAGTGATCTCGGCTCACGGCTGACGCTTGCCTATGTTGAACTGGAAAGGTTGGCTGCTGTGTTGCGGCTGCCTGCTGGTCGACTGGCGGCTGTTAGCGTGCTACTGTTGTAGCCGGTCGCGGGGACTCAGTTGTTGTTGCTGTAGTCTGTAGACATGGGAACGTGGGAAGAGGGATGGTCACTTTTGGCTTTTGGGAATGTAAAGTTGACAAACTAATCTACTTTTGCTTTTTATTTTAAATTATATTTAATATTAATAATATATAATATAATATATTTCGATAAATTGAAATATTGAATAATACAAAAATTATATATTGAAAATCGAATTGAAATACCGAAAAATACAAAAATGTATATTGAATATCAAATTGAAAACCAAAATACCAAAATAATTCAGTTTGATTCGATTTTTTGGTTTTTCAGTGTTTATGCCCACCCCTGCACAATCCTCTATCCCAAATTATTATCTGGTTTTTCATAGGTCCGGTACATCATGTGATATAATATGAAATTTAAGTTTTGTTTAGATATGTCATTTAATTTTCATAAATATAAAAATATCATAAATTGAAAAATTATTAAAATTGTCTCAATTCTTTATATAATCTTACCAAATAAACACAAGTTTATAAAGTTGCATAGTAAACTGTCACAAAGATATTTTTAAAAAATACAATATTTATTGATCAAGTTTTGATTCAATTAAAAAAAAGTTATACATAAGTTGTGGTATACTAGTTTTTAGTATAGCACTCTCACATATATAGTACCGACAATTTTCTCATGTTGAACTTTCATTTCTCGTTTATATGATTGAGAAAACGAACCAACATTGTTACTTTGAGTCATTTGCTGGTCAATTTGATTGGTAAATATATTTGATAAAAAATAACGAATTTGGTGAATATAAATGGTAAAGTAGAAATTGATTTGAAGTAATAATAATAAATTCTAATGTTAGTAAGAATAATAATTATATGAGATATAAACGTTTGAAAAGTAATAATATGGATTATAAATTTTATTTACAAATGATATAAATGGTTAGTAGATATATATGTGGGGTTGTTTTTATAAAATATAAACTTGTGAGTCAATTTTTGTATTTGAAATTTTCAAATCATGATCTTTGGAGAATATGTGATTTCATCTCATGGTATGAAATCATGAGATAAAATCAGCATGAAATCGCATGTCCAAACGCTGATTTCATCTCATGATTTTATATCGCAGTTTCATATCACATGTCCAAACACCTCCGTTTGGCCATGTGATATATGAAATCATGAGATAGTTTTGTTTGGACATGCAACATGAAGTTTTTGTGTTGCATATTTTCTCATAATCATAAGAATCTCATAAATTGTAAAACTATTACAATAGTCTCAATTATTTATTCAATTTTACTAAATAAACAAAAGATGATATAATGAATTATTACATGCTACTGTGGTTTGTATTGTTCACCCAATATAGATGATTTTTTTTTAGTAAAACATTAAAGCAGTAGTATAAATTTGGTTGATAAATAAATTTGATAAAAATAATGAATCTGCTGAATATAAATGATCACGTACGAATTGATTTAAAGTAATAATAAAAATTATGTTGGTGAGAATAATTTCTTTAAAAAAAGTAATGATATGATTATAAATTTTATTTACATATGAAATAAATAGCTAGAAGATATAAATGTGGGGTTGTTTTAACAAAACATAAATTTGTGGTCAATTTTTATATTTAAAAAAATCTCAAACCACGATATGAAATTCTCAAATCATGATTTTTGTAGAATATGAGATATATCATGAAATGAAATCAGCGTGAAATCATATGTCCAAACGCTAATTCCATATCACAATTTCATATCGTGATATGTTATCACATTGTCAAACGCCTATATCTCCAACTTTATTTTCTATTTTACTCTTCAAATATAAGGTTTTTTTTACAGAGAACCAACTTCAGTTTCATTCTCAATTTTACTCTCTAAAATAGAATCTTATTTTATCTCCTCAATATTATATTATTATTTTTATTTTTTTTATTTCACAATATAATTTTTTCTTTATTTTATACAAATATTCTTTTCAATTTTTTTATTTAATATAAAATTAATTTTTATTTTAAATTTCTAAATAACATAAATTGTAAGCATATAATATACTCCATCTGTTCACTTTTACTTGTACTTAATTCTAAAATAAATTTTCATTTTTACTTGTTACTTTTAATTAGGGGTGTGCACTATTCGGATTAAACCGAATAACCAAATCAAATCAAACCGAATTTTTATTTGGATTGGTTTTTTGGTTTTTCGGATTGGTTTTAGATTAATAAATTACTTTTTTTTTTGTTTGGTTTCAGGTTTTAAAAAATAAAAATCGAAAAAACCGAATTATATATATATATATATATATAATGTTTAGGTTTAGAATTAAGTTGGAGTTAACCACTTTTGTCCCCTTTTGGTTATTGTCTTTCATGATGATTACGTTTATATTTTATATTTGAATTACATCTATAATAGGTATACTTATAAGTATTGTGTTTTTAGTTTTACTTATGATTTATATTAAAAAGTATATTTAAGGAACTAAATATTATTACTTTGGTTATGTTTTTAATTATTGACATAACCGGATAACCAGACCCAAAAAAGTCGAACCGAATAGAGGAAAACCAAACCAAATCAAATTTATTTTGGATCAGATTGGATTACACTTTTACAAAATCAAAAATTGAAAAATCCAAACCGAATAGTGTAAAACCAAACCGAAAAACCGAATGCAGCCCCCTACTTTTAACATATCAAGAAAAGATAATTATTGTTTCCCATGTTTTACCCTTAGCATTAAATATTATTCTCCATATCATTTTTCAAGACTCAATACTAAACATTAATTAGAAGGGATAGTGTGGTAAAATACATATATCATTAATTGTATCCTTAATGGGTGTGTCAAGTGTTACAGTAACAAGTAAAACGAACGGAGGGAGTACAATGGACAATTCAAATTGTCACGACCCAAAAGTCGAGATCACGATGACACACACCTCAAGCACCCAATTTGGTGTGTAAGCCAAAAGAAATAACATATACGAGACTTTCAAAGAAAAGTCAGGACACAACTGAAAAGAAATGAAAAACAATAAAGAAATTCTCAAAACCTGATATCATAAGCATAAAGAGCATCTCCTACATTTCTATAATCTGGAATACATCTAAATTTTTCGAAAATAAATTAAAGACTGTAAATAATAGATGGAGACCAATGACGATTCAGAAAGCAGGATCTCACTACAACTTCGAATGGGAAGAAATCGTTAGATCTGATAAGCCGCTACGAAGATCACCATGACTAGGATCTGCATAAAAAAAAATAACAGAAGTAAGGGTGAATACAATATTTATGCACTCAGTTGGTTAGACCGACTGAGTATAAGCAATTAATCAGAATTAAGAAATAAATTAAGAAATGCTTTCATCTGCATGTAGAAAAGTCTCACTCCGACATGAGTGGCGTCAATTTATATAATAACAGAGTGAATAAGGTAAATACATAAGGTTATAGTTAATACTGATATCAACAAATAAGAAAATTACTCAACACAACAAAGTTGGTCAATGCAATACAATAAGATGATGAAATGATGTGGTGGAATGAAGATCGTCGCACAACCTATCGTATACACTTTGTTGAGCTTTAGCTTCTAGAAAAGGACTCATGGGGGACTTACAGTCTATATACCAATCTCGATATCTCAATATCTCATCAACTTACCACCTAGCTCGTGGTCAAGGATAAATGTAAGGTGTTTCATTTTCTTTCTCAAAAATAATATTTCTCCACTTTTTCATATTCTCATGAACAATGATATGTTGAATGAGGATGGATATATCAAAACACATATAACATAAAAAGCATAATCAATTCATCAAGGATTTTGAATATCATAAAGTTCGTAAACTCAATAAGTTACGTCCTCAAATGATAGAGATAGTATAAGAATCCATTTGAAATCAGATTTTACCACTTAAAAGGCCTTTCTTTTACTTTAAGATGATCAAACATCAATTCAAGCCCCTGACTTGGGCATCTCAATGTCAAAATATAACAAATAGGCCACACAGCCCCTCACTTAGACTAATTCTCAACAATCAAAGGCTTTCACTTATAATTAAGGGTATCACATAAGCCTCCACATAGGCTAAACATCACAAATATGCATTATACAGACTAAATAAGAAAGTCAACACTTATAAACCTCTAAATTCATACTACAACTCATTTCAGAGTTGACTCTCTAAGAAAGATTAATTACTCATCTTAATCTAAAAGAGGAATAGACAAATCTACCTCAAAAGCCGAAACTTTACTCGAACAACTCTATCGGAGCACTCCCTCTACATGATCACTGCAACAGAGTTCAATTATAAAGAATGGAAATGATTCATCAACAAGATCCCAACGATATCCATATTGATAGGATTAGAAACTGGGTAAAATCATCCAAAAATCACTTTGAAAATTGAAAGGGTAAAATCAGATTTTTATTCAAGATACACTATCTATAATCAAAGAGGAACTCTTGGTTGAAAAACTCATTAAAAACAAGAAAGGAATAAGCTCCAAATCAAGAATTATAAAAAAAAATCAACTTGGGGTAATAATCCCAAAACCTACATTAAAATCATGATTTGAAGATGTTTTTGAAAGGTAAAATTGATGCAATCAATAAGAAATTGATAGAGAAAGCTTATCCATACGAGTTTTCACAAAATACAACCAAGAAATCATCTCCCCAAAGCTCCAAAAGATTGAAAATAGAGGAAATTAGAAAAATGGGAATGATCCTAATATTTGGGTTCTGTTTAGGTAAAATTTAGTCATCGCGATCGTGAGCCACTAACTCTCGCGATCGCGAAAGACACTGATGAGTTTGAGATCTGGACTTATTTAGGGCTTTATTTATATAGATTTAGTGTTCTCAAATGCTTATTTTATGTTAATAACTGATGTAAAACCTTTGAATTCTCGGTATATGGATTGAGGAACAAAGCAAGGACACTGATTTGCAAAAAGGAACGAAGCAAGCCGAAAGAATAAAGAAAAAAATGTCTGGTGATCGCCAAGTCCACTTGGCAAATCGCCGAATGGCTACTTGACCACCTAAAGTTCCAGTGTGCTAAGCCCTAAAGGAAAGAACCAAGTCGGCGAGAGAAAGAAGCAGTCGGCGGATCGCTGAGTGGTTCCACGATGCAATGTTGGATCACCTAAAGTTACAGACCTTAAGGAGGTTGAAGGCCAAGGCAAAGAGGCGATGAAAATGACCCAAAGGGTGGATTGCCAAGTGGTTCGATAAGCCCGACTTACTTCGCCGAGTGACTCTTCGCAGCAAGTTTTTGGCGATTATAAATACATTTTTGAACATTTAGTTTAGTATCAATTATTCTTTAGAACAGACTTTTATCAAGTTTTGAACTGTCAGACAAGTTTTCTCTAGTTTTCCTTAGCTTTGAAGAATTGAAGTTTTTCACTTTTGAGAAATTGGAAGTGGGTCTTTGAGATTCTTCAACTTAGATCATTGTAAAGATGAAATCAATCTTACCTAGTTGATGGAAACTCAATTTGGTAAAGATTTCTATCTTTTTATAATGTCTAACTAAAACCCCAATTCTTGGGGTGTGATTATAGGCTGATTAGTTTATGAGTATTGCTAATTGTTATTTTAAATGCTATTTAGAAGTGAGTTCAATCATTAAATGCAGTTTAATTTAAGAATTATAGTTGCAAATGCAGTTCTACCCTTGTGTTTTTGGCTTGCTCGAGAGAGAGATTTTAAAACTAAGATTATTGATTAATGGTATATGGGTATTGGGTTGTCATGGGTTCAGCTCGAAAGAGTGAATCCTAAACCCTCTTCCATACAATCAGCTCGAGAGAGTGAATGGACTGAAGTGTAGGTTGTTCTTATTTTGCATGCTTGTTGATGTTCGAGAGAAATCGACTTGATTCGGGGTAAACTGTTCGAGAGAGAGGTTACATCCTCTATAGTCTAGCTTACTCATTAATATTTAGCTATTTTCTAATAGTTGCAATTACCCATTTGTCTATATTAGCCTATTATCAAATCACTCCCAAGAACCCATCTCATTATTGTTATTTCGTATTGTTTGTTGATGTTGTAGTTGATAATTTCAAATCAAAACCCCCCATTTTACATTCGTATCACCCCCTTATTTAAATGATGCTTTTATCGATAAATTCTATTTCTATGACTGATTTGACCATATTCACACTTTCCTATTGAATCTTAAACATGTGCCGCTCTCTGTGGGATTCAACCCCAACTCATTTAGTTGGGTTTTATACTGACTAGCGATCGTTGACACTTTGGATGATGTATCCTAAAAGATTGTGAAATTCCTAGCATCAATTAATGAAAAGAAAAATAGTATTTTGTCCAAGCAGGACAAAATAGGGGAACTTACAAGTCGATTTCGCCGAAAAAGATGAAATTCACCGCAGATAGAGATGAAGAGGGGATTATGTCCTTAAATTTGCTGGAAGTATAGCTAGGTGGCGGAGATTGTTGGTTTCAGTGGTGGAAAAAGGAAGAAAGTAGGAATGATTCATCGTGGAGAATACGGATGACGATGGAGATGAATTGATGAAGACGACGAAGGGGACTGATGCTGACAACGAAGGAACTCATGAGGTGGCGTGGGCTCTAAGTGTCGATGGAAAAAAAAAACATTACTAAGCAATTTTTTAAAAATGGGAAAAGGCTCATAAATACCCCTAATCTATGAGAAAAGGCGCATAAATACCTTTCTTCCACCTTTGGGTCTAAAAATACCCTTAATGGTTATGTTTGGGCTCAATATACCCCTCAACATAACAAAAGAAATATTCAAGTAAGTTTAACCATTTAAAAACCCATGTGTCATTTTCTAATGGGTGCAGCATTTTAATTCACAATAATTCAAATATATCCAAATTTTAAAATCTAAACCCATTATTGACCGTTTCCCCCACCAAATTAATCTACATTCTTTTTCTCTTCCAAAATTCATCATCTGGGGTTCTTAACACTAAATTGTCGATAAAAACAAATCAAGGAGAGGGACCACATACAAACAAAAATTAGAAAAAAAATTTCTTAAAAACTTCAACAAAGAGCATTAAAAGATTCAATACAATTAGAGTAAGAAATAACTTCAATAGAATGCATGAAAAACTTTACTATAACTGAACTATGATAATAATTATTGAAATGCAACTTATGCAAAAATAAAAAAGGAAGAAGGAACTAACCCTGACGACAGAAGAAAGATTCACACGCGCTGCAAAATCCTAGACCATTGAGTTCTAACTTCTAAAGAGAAGAAAAAGAATGTACAATTAATTTTGAGGGAAAAACGGGTCAGGGTTTGGATTTTAAAATTTGGGTGGATATGACTTATTGTGAATTAAAATTTATCACCAATTAAAAAATGACACGTTGCTTTTTAAAAAGTTAAAGTTACTTGGTACTTTTCTGTTATGTTGAGGGGTATGCTTGAGCTCAAACATAAACATTAAGGGTATTTTTAGACTCAAAGGTGGAAAAGGGGTATTTATGTGCCTTTTCCCATAGGTTAAGGGTATCTATGAGCCATTTCCCTTACAAAATTATACTTCGTGTGGCATTTGGATGAAATTTTAAAGTAAATGTTTTTAATTTTGTATAATAAAATGATATTTTTAGATGATTTTTGGAACAAATTAAAAAGAAATAGTTGAGAAAGTGTATGTATATTATAGTATACGGAAAAGGGCCTCAAATACATTTGAAATATTGGAAATGGTACAAAATTATCCTTCATCCACCTATTGGCTGTAAAATATCCTTGTCATCCACCTTTAGGTCCAAATTTTACCACTTATTCAACAGTTTTAAATTTAAACTATTTAAATATTTTTTTCAAATATGTAGCGCTCAACTATTTAACAGTTTTAAATTTAAACTATTTGAGAAGGACATGAAGAAGAGATATCCACATCTCTTTGAATCCAGAGAGGTTTCAAATTAAGGTACTAATCCTTTTCTTGGTATTTATTTATAAGTTGGCATGTTGTTTTTTCATTTGCTTGTTGGGTGTTTGAACTGAATGATTGATGTTACACCCTTAGCCTAGTAAGAGTAATCTCATTCGAGGAAGAATGTTCTCAATGGGGAGATATTGTAACATTTCATTATTCGAATGAACTAGGAAGAGTTAAAAATTGGAAATAGTCATTTTTGGAAAGAAAATAAAGATCTGGAAAATTTGTTAAGAATGTTAAGTTGAGTTTTTGGTCAATTTCAAACGGCTATAATTTCTAGCTCAATAAGAGTTAGGTGTTCTTCTAGATATCGTAGGAAATATCTTGAAATAATCATTCCAATGCCGTTAAGTTGGCACAATATTGAGTTCGTATGAGAGTTATGCCCATTTGAAGTTGGGCTGTTCAAATAAGAAAAGTCAAAACCGAATTTTTGAAGGGCAGCTTGGTCCCTTACCCTATTATTTTAATTTGTTTTTGGTAATTACTTAGGGGTATAAACTGAACTTGATCAGTTTACGCTTTTGAAAATGGAGTTAGGGTTTTAGAGGAGAGAAAAGAAGAGGAGAAAAGAGAAAGAGAAGCAAGAAAATCGTCAAGTTCTTCAAGAATCACATGTGTATTTCGTCAAGGGGTGATCCCTACAAGGTATGTGAGATCACATAGTGTTGGGGTAGTTCACCCACGCGCCAATCATGATTTATTTCAGCGTATTGTCGTTCTTGAGATTAGAGAAATTGAGTTCTTGATAGATTTGTTTGAAGTTTCGATTGGGTTCTTGATTGTTGGATTGTTGAGAAGTTCTTGATTTGGGTAGATTCTTACATATTTTGGTTATGTAGTCGAATCTAAGTGTTTGGGAAAAGACTCAATTGAGTTTAGAGGGTTTAGAGTTGAAAATCGATCAAGGAAGTTCGTCAAAAATCTGGGAATGGAGGTGGGGAGCCGCGCCTCTCAGCGCGCCCCAAAGGTTTCTCTGAAGTTCAGACCCTGGAGCGCCGCGCCAGCCAGCGCGCCCCAACTTTAATTTTGAAGTTTTGGGTCTGGCGTCCTGCACCACTCAGAGTGCCAGTGACGCCAGGTTTTCTACTTTTTCCCCCTTCTTTTTGTACTAGTTCCTTAGCAATGTACCTATGTTTTCTAGTTGATTCCAACACTCTAAGGTACGTCTAAACATCATGAAACCATCCATAAGCATGAGATCATGAACCTTGAATCCATAATCCAATTCAAGGAAAGTTAAGATCAAAGTCAAGAAAAGTAAGAGTCAAGTCAAGAGAAGTTCTTATAGTTTTCCAAAGTCTTTTCCAAATGTTTTAACTTTGTTTTAAGACTTAAAGTTCAAGTTGAGTAAAAGTAAAGATTGAAGTTCATTTTCTTCAAAAGTATATGGGGACTATGTATTTCCAAAGAATTTAAAATGTTTTCACATTTAAACAAGGAAGCATTGATTTTCAAAGAGCCTTTGAGCTAGTTTTCAGAAAAGAGTAAATGTTTTCACAATTAAGCAAGAGATAAAACTTTGATTTTGAAGATAGCCTTTGAGCTAAGTTTTTGAGCAATTATCTCAAATCACAGACAGAAGTATGTTTTAAAACATAAGAGCTAGTATCATATTTTGGGAGTAGTATTTAGCATTAATATGGTGGAGAGTTCAGACAACGCGCAACCCCCATAAACCATGTAGCCATCATGGGTAGAAAAGAGTCATACTTTTTAGATGATTCCTTAATGCTTTTGAGCATAGACTAGTAGATCCACTTAGTAGTTAGGTTTTACACCCTCGGTAAGGTATAGGATGACCCTAGCAGCGTGAGGCAAAACACTGTATCCTCACAATAGCTCTTATGTGATGGTTGTCGATTAGAGAAACTCCTACAAAAGTAATTGTATTATTATGTACACAGTTTATTTGTATCTTTACATACATCTCAGAGTTATATTGTATCTTTGCATACACACAGAATTGACATCCATGTTTTAAAAGTTTTCTTTATATTGCACTTGTTTTATATTGCTTTATATTGAAATGAGTTCAGTAAGTTGAGTTGAGCCAGATAAGTTCTTCAGTTTCTTTCAAGCTTATGTCTAGTTTTAGAACTCCTCTCGCATACTTGTACATTCAATGTACTGATGCCATTTGTCTTGCATCTTTGTATGATGAAGACATAGGTAACCAGGATCAGCATCCAGCGCATCGTTGATTCTAGTTGAGCTCCAAGTTTGTTGGTGAGTCTCATTCCTTCCAGAGGATCCCTTTTTATTGCTTTCAATATTAGTTAGTTCATTAGGATGTCGTGGGTCTTGTCCCGACATCCATCTCAGTTGTTTAGAGACTTCATAAATGGACAGTCAGATGTTAGTTCTTTAGTTTTTTTTCATTTTCATTATCATATGTTGAGACTTGAGTTTGCCTTATTGGCTACTTGAATGTTTTCTTTATAACATTCTAAGTTTTGTTTGGGTTTATCTTGTTAAGTTAAGTCTTCCGCTGTGTAAGTAAGTCAGGCCAGGGTTCGCTTGGGGCCAACAATGGTTCTCGAGTGCCAGTCCCGCCCAGGGTGTAGGCTCGGGGTGTGACAGTTCAAGTTAGTATAAATTAAGTTCAAAGTTATAATTAAGTTCAAATATATTAAGGTCAATAAGATTTTAAGTACTTCAAAGTTCAAATAAAGTTCAATGTTCTAATTAATTAAGTTCAACTTTTAATTAAGTTCAATTAATAAGTACTAATTAATTAAGGTCATCAAGAATTAGTTATATTCAAGTTCAAGTTCAAGTTCTAAATTCAAGTTTGTATAAAAGTCATTAGTTATATATAAACTTCAAATCCAATATTAGTTATATTCAAGTTCTAAGTTCAATTAGTTCAAGTTCTAAATTCAAGTTAATTCATATCTAATTTCTAAACTTAGTTATAAATAAACTTCTAATCCAAGAATTGGTTATATTCAAGTTCAAGTTCAAGTTCAAGTTCTAAAATTAGCTATATATAAACTTCAAATCCAAGAATTAGTTATATATATTCAAGTTTTAATAAGTTCGAGTTCTAAATTCAAGTTCATATCTAATTTATAAACTTAGTTATATATAAACTTCTAATCCAAGAACTAGTTATATTCAAGTTCCAAGTTCAAGTTGAAGTTCTAACTAATTCAAGTTCATATCTAATCTATAAAATTAGTTATATATAAAATTCTAATCCAACAATTAGTTATATATATTCAAGTTCTAATTCAAAAAAAAACCTCATCGATCAATATATATTCATGACATTCAAACATTCATCCTATACTCAAAACACTTCATTAGTTACTAATTTCTAATTTCAAATTAACAATTCACTAACTTATAATCAATCAAATTTAAAAAAATCTCATTTCACAATCAAATTAAATATTTTCAAATTCAAACTAGTACTAAAATAAATAAATAAAACTCTAATTCATTCACTAACAAACACAACCAATCATTCAATAAAACACAAATTCAATAAACTAATTAACAAAATAAACTATATCACAAATTGAAAAAAATAAAAAACTAATTTGATGAAACCCTAACCTTAAATTAAAGGAGAAAGAGACAATGGAGAGGAAGGCAATTAGGGCGGTGAAAGCAGCGATGGCGACAACAGCGTCGGGCGGCGTCTCTGGCAATTTTAGAGAGAAGGGAGAGAAGGAAAAATGGGGAAAAATCCGCGTCTGTTTTTCAGATATTTTATAGAAAGCGACGGATAGCATCTCTTTATCCGTCGCTTTTTTTTAAATAGTTGACCAACATTTTGGCCAAAAAGCAACGGACTAAGAGACACTGTCCATCGCTTTCTTAAAATATTTGACCATATATTTTGACCAAGAAGCGACAGACATAAAGATGTCGTCTGTTGCTCTTTTTAAAAAATAATTATAAAAAGTTAAATTAATTAAAAACAATGGACGACGTGGTTATTCTTTAATTTATATATAATTATTTTTAATAAAAAGCGACGGACAACATTTCTAACTATATTAAATAATTAATTATTAATTATATATATATTTGATACAAAAATCACGAAGAAGCGACGGACTAAGAGATGCCGTCCGTCACATTTTGTAAAATAATTTTAAAAATAATTATTTTTATTAAAAAGCGACGAACAATGTGGCAAATGGCATCGCTTTTTGTAGCGACACCGTCCGTCGCTTTTCTATCCGTGGTTTTTTAGCAGTGTTAACCTTTATTATGCAATGTTTGTGTAAATAGTGTGTATGCAAAGATGAAGCAATTAAAGCACATCTTTGATATTGTTTTATATAGACTATATCCATATAGATATTTTTTAAAATATAGATACTAGTCGGAGTATTTTAAAAAATTGGCATTTATTCTATATAATAACTATTTCGATTTGTTCAAGAAGACTCCGTAGAATTTATCCATAAAAACCTTTCGAATGAACTCATTTATTATAGTCTCCTTTGTGACCGATCAAATTAACCCTCATATACTATAACAAAAATGTGTGCAACTTCTGATAAAATTTCATTCTTCTTCAAAAACTTTCACATTAATCAATTTTCTGCTCACACTTCACCCATGAGAAAAGTTGTGATGACAAAAATAAAGGGTGATTTATAGGTTATTGTGTTCAGATTACAATGGAAGAACATATAGAGGTAAAATCAAATATAGTTGATCAAATTGTAAATTATATTATCAGACTGTGTTACAAATGTCCATAGCTAAAGTTGCACTTTTGTTGACTTTCTCACTTAGTTGACTCCACCTCTTTGTCATTTACTCAGCTATAATCAATGAACCTATAGGGGGAGAGGGATAATAGACTACCACCGTTCAGTTAACCGAACATTGAACCAAATTTTGAAGAACTTATTTTCGTACCCATTTTTTTTTTTTCAAAAAACTTTTGTCAACCAAAGATTGGAAAAATTAGAAAATATTTTCTTCCCTACAGAACACGCCCAAAATGGGCATTTCTATATCCTGTGAATTTCAGAACAAAACATTAGCAGAAATTAAGACAAAATAACACCCTTTTCCTGTTTGCATCAATTAACACCAACACTGAAAACTTGATAGAAGCGTTTTAAATCTAAAAGAACGTGATCATATTTTTCTCAAGACAAATTTATATTTCATCCATAATACAACAATTGGAGGAACATACGTTATCAGAAGATGATACAATGGACATAGGATGCAAAAGAAAAAAATAAGCAGCTATTTCCAAGATGATGCTTGGCATGCACAATTATTCGTGAAATATCGTCGGGCAATTTCTTGCCCCTACAATCAACATGCCTCTGTTGCTTGCATTAGCTTCATGTTGCAATAATTACTACCAAACCAGACAAATTAGCACAGCAAACAAGCAATTCTTTTTGACACCTCAAACATATTTTTTTACCTTTTATGGGGAAAACATCAAACTAGGAATTGCAGGGAGGAACCTGCAGTAACGGATGATAAAATCACACAGCCAAAGAAAGGCTTCTCTGACTAGGATGATTATGTGGCTTTATCTCCCACGATTCAGATTCTTCTGCTTCTTCTGGCAAGATGAACGGCAAGGAAATCTCTCGGATCATAAGGTCGCCACAAAATGGGCAATCACTAGCTACAGCATCATCCAGCTGTGACCGGATCTGAAAATCCAGTTTGGCAAACTATCAAATACGGAATGCCAGAAAACTAGGGCTACATTTCTAGATGAATCAACATGGAGTGAGCTCATACGAATCAACTGTCAGAATCCTTATTTTATAATTACTTGGCCACTTAAAGGAAGTGATATTTTACAAGCATAAGACAAACCTTATGCATGGGCGTCACGCTAGCAAGCGGTTCTTCAGACAAGCCACCATTTGACACATTCTTAGGTTCAGCCCCAAGTAAAGTAAGTTGCTTCTGCAGATCCAGAATGTATTCAGCCTGCAGTATCATTAAAGGAAAATGTTAAAGAGACTGTCAACCAAGGTAACTACCAGAAGCAAAGACATTTCTTCCAAAAGACATAACAAATGGTATAGGAGGACACGGATGTGGACCTATCAGGAAAATGTATAATTGCAAGTATCGACTGCAAGATTAGGCATATGCATTGTAGTCCTGTTAGTAAAAGAAGAATTAATTGGCCTGTGCCGAAAGCAGAACTGCGATAGATCTCCTTTTCGTTAACAATTATTAGAAACAAGGATATAAAAAAATTTTAAAAAAAGTAACGGATAATATTTGAGCACTTATATTTGGAATCATCATGGACAACTTATCAATGCTAAGATTTATGCATATATGATATTTCCCATTAATTAAAGAAAAGAAATATGCTCATTGCTGGAAATGAGAATAGTAACAAATCTGTAGAACCTATGTTGTTCAGACTCTTCAAAAAATGTCAAAAGGTGAATATCGGATCTAATTTGCATAGTTCCGTGTGTCTTTCTGGTGATAGTGATACTCTCTCTTGTGGCTAAAATAGCATATGTCGGCCTTGTTCTATTTATGGTTGTTGTTTGCCATTAGATTTTTAATCAATTGCACATTAAGAATGTTTTTCTCCTGTATGGAGCAACCATCTGGTTTAGTTGCTCAGGGCGAGTCTAGTAGCCTTGTATGTCGATTGTTCAAGTCACTTTATGGTCTGAAACAGTCTTCTCAAGCTTGGTTTGGGAAGTACAACACAGTAATTAAGAAATTTGGCATGACTTGTAGTGGAGCTGGTCACTTCGTGTTTTATTGACATTATGCATCAAATTCACTATTTCGTGAGAAGACTAAGCACATCAAGATCGACTGTCAATTTTGTGAAGTCGAGTGATCAACTTGTAGATATCTTCACCAAGCTACTCACCTAATAGAAATTTAAAATTCAAATCATCCTAAAACTTGCAACTTATTTTGCTACAAAGAAAATTATTGTGGTAACTGAAAACAATTTTCAACAATCCTCCTTTGCTTCAATTGCTGCAATATTAAAAATATTGTTCCTCAATTTTCTTCTTCTGTTGTTTGTGCACGAGGCTTTTTTTTTTTATTTTCTTTTGAATTTTCACATTTTTTTTATATTGATCTTTTTCTTCTTTTGGTTTTGTGCTTAAAGAGCACGCTCAATAATCTTGTCTTGTTTGAAAATGCTTTCATCTGGAAAATGATAGCATTTGCAGGGAGTTCTTGCAAGGATTTCTCTTCCATCACAATATCTCATAAAACATAGGTCTCGAAATAAGATTTCATTTTCACTGATCTAATTTGATAGTTTTCGTCGATGAAAAATTTGTGGGCATTGAAAGAGAGGCAATTACTTTCCATGTCGAAAAGGTAGATTAAAAATTGATATTGGTTGAAAATAGTTTGCACATTAAAAATAAGCACGGGTTGAAATGGATTGAAAATGCGCTAAAAAAAAGTATGGTTCGAAAATGAATTGAAAAAAGCCCTAACGAGTTAAAAATGAGTTGAAAATATTTCTTTCAAAGAACTCAAAAATCCCATAAGATCAATGAGGCTGTTGGTTTTTTAAAAGATAGTGCAGCAAATAGTTAGAAGTATTGATTGAAAATGTCTCACAATATTTTTATTATGCATAGGAGGGCTTTAAATAGTCAAACATATAACAAAAAATTTGCATAATTCAAAATTCAAAAAACCCTAAAATATCTCAACAACTAACCAAAACCTAATAGAAATTTAAAACTCAAATCATCCTAAAACTTGCAACTTATTTTTCTAAAGAAAAAATTATTGCAGTAACTGAAAGCAATTTTCAACAAGAATTAATTTAGTTTGGGTCTATTGGGCCAAAAACATTACACCTAACCATAGAAAATAATTTGTTGAAGGAGTCAGAATGTGGGCCAATCAAAGGCTTTGACTGATGATACAGAAGTAAGGAACAGGCCGAGAGACCCAATTGTTGCTCACATTTTAGCTGGCCATTAGAATGTTTCTTGTATTCTTCATGGAGAGAAACAAAGAAACATGAGGTATTAGGGGCACTGGTGGTGGCATTAAATGAACTTTTCTTAAACTCACTGGTGGCGTGAATTGAGATCTAGGAGAGTTGGAAGTTCTTGTATTCAATAGTAGTGCTCAGGGATAATATTGTCCTATTAAATTGACTAGGAAGAATATCATTATTAAATTGATCTTGGAAAGTGACAAGAACAGAAGATGGAAACTAATTTCATTTCATGACTGAAAGAAATGATGATGACTATGATTCGGTATAGACTAATGATTATGAAATCATCAGATTAATCATTTTAGACAAATAGAAACACAACTTAATGTATTGGTTCTATTTGAATGCCACTATTTTGGCTTCTTGTTTGATTATGGTACCAGATTTACTTCAATTTGTATGCTTGTTAGGAGTATTATTTTGGGACAAGAATATAATATATTGGACTTGATATTCACTAATACGTTTGAATGGTGATATTGGTATATATTTTCACCTTTCAAACATGGTGTTTGAGGTTTAAAATGTAGAAAGTTAACATCAGCTTGAAAATGGGGGAAAATGAGATTTGACCCATCAATTGGCAACAAAAATTGAAACTTGATCATATATTGAACTCATATATTATGGGTCATTGCATTTTCTGATTTGCTTCAGGATTCAATTAGTTTGACTGAGGAATCAATCCACCTCATTGACCACTAGGGAAATTTTTTTTAAATTGCAACAGCAATGCCAAGAAGATGATTTCCGTTCCAACATGAAAATGTCTGATAAACAAAGTGAGTATGTACTGTGACATAAAGATTTGGGACTTGTGATCAACTCTTGCAATTCTCTCTATTTAAGTCAATTAAGCTACTTATCAATTGTTCCATGAATGTTTAGCCTCTTAAAATACCACTTTGTGTTGCTTCCCCTTTTCTAGTGACAAAGTTACCAAAAGGCAACGCCAACCCAATTCTACCGCACACTGGAAAACCCAAATAAAAGGGAGAAATTTCCACTTTGAAACTATAACTTGCATCACCTAAATAAAACACCAACCTTTTCCTGCACCATCCCGAAAGAACAAAAAATGAAGAGAACTTCCACCATGGAAAAATTTTATTATGAATGAGGGATGCCAAGTCATACTTGTATGAGGCATTGTTTGATTGACAAATGGACATTGGTGGGACCCATTTACCATTTGTCATTTCCAAGCTAACAAAGTGACGTTCTTTTAAGTTCCCTCCATTTTTTTTTGTTTACTCCCCTATTCAATCTATTTGTGCTTTTATTTTTTCAAATATTTTTTCTTCTTTAAGATTATCTTAACCAAATCTATTTTGTTTTTTTGATCTAATTAGTTTATGTTTTTTACTTTTTATGTAGTAAATTTTGATTTCATTTTTATGATCATTATATAAGTTTTTACTTTATTACTCTAATATTATTTTTTCTATTCTATGTTTAAATTCATATTATATAATAATAAATAGATATTTGTATTTAATTTCCGGTTTATCAAATCAAGATATAAGTAAATTTTTTTAAAAGTATAAATAAAATTTGTAAAGTCGTAAAAATTCTTTCAAGGAATAAACTAATAAAATTATCATTTTTATTTATGATTTCTTAAGAAACATATAAGGAAAATAGATAAATAAAATATTTATTAAATTTCACCTAGCTTGAATTTCAAGAACAAAAAATACAGTATAAATTGGCGGAAAGAATTGTATTTAGATAGGTGTTTATGGATGCTTTTCGTTTTTGAGTTTCATGAAAATAGTATCAAATTTTATACCTAATTTTTACTAATTTACACATTTTTTTTTTCAACTTTATAAATTTTATTTACACTTTCAAAAAAGAAATAATTGTTATAATAAAATAGAAAATTTATAATTGATTATATCTTTGTAAATTAACAAATAATTTTATCTAACTATTTTTAGTAATATAAATAATTAATATCAAGATGGAAAAATAATATCAAAATGTTAGAAAGAGAATGAATCAGGCAATTTTTTTTGAATTTCATATTTTCCATGAATAAAATTATTAAAGTACAATGATTGGGAAAGGAAAACAAAAGAAAAGAAAGTAAAAAAAGTAAGAAAGGGAAAAAAATCGTTGAAAAGAAGAGAGAGAAAAAGGAATTTGGGCCATTTTCTGAAATGGGACCCAACTTTCCACTTGGCACAACATAAGTAGAGCCTCATACAAATATTGTCAGCCACCTCATATTTATGCCTTGTACATAATAAAATTTGTCTCCACCATGGAACTATAATCCCATTGTCCACTGCACTCCACAGAAAATTATCCTTAATTCTCTCATCTCCTTCCTAACAACTGCAATTTATAAATGAAAGCCAAGGGATTGAATCGGTGTTTACTCACCCAGGTTCGGAGAACATTTTCCAACTACGCCAATTAAGAATCTCATAGTCAATGCCTAAGTTGCTCGGACTCTTCACTTTTGGTGCCGCACCCATGTCGACATGACTTGGATGTGGGTGTGGGATCCGTGTTTGATTTGGCCAATGGATTTTGGGTACTTTGACCAAAATCAATGGGGAAAGTCTTGACAACTTAATGATTCCTATAATCAATACAAAAGCTCAGGTGAAATTGGAGAAGATTGAATTCCTTTTATATAGAAATTTCTATGTCACTCCTCTTCCTTCAATCTCCTTCCAAGATTCTCCTCAAGTTCTCCACATAATATCTCATAATTTAGGTTTTATAACTCTAACTTTAGATATTTTAATTATTTTTAGGAGAATCCCCTCACCTATATCCGCACATGGACCCATATCCCCGAATATTAAAAATAAGATCATGAAGGATCCGACCTCTAGATCCACACCTGAATGAGAAACCCACACCCGAGTCCAAGCAACTTAGATCAATGCCTAAAAGCCCCCAGTCGTATCCATAAAAACTTGTTAAACCAAGGTCTCTTCAAAATTCCTAGACAGAAATATTGAGAAGACTGGCATAACACCGGAAAGGAAAAGGCACTATCATCAGAAACACTATTACTTTCTCCAAGAACCTGGCAACCTGCAAATTAACTATCTGGATGTGTTGGTTTAGTGGTAAAGAGTAAAAACATTGGCCATAGCCAGGAGGTTGTAAAACCAAATACCAACTTCATCCCCACAAGTCGAATCTAACAATTCCTAAAGAGTGAAGAAGAATATTTAAGCAAAGAACCTAATTCTTCTGGTTGTCAGAATTGCACTAAGCAAAAGTGACAAGATCATTTTCATGGTTTGTCAATATCAATAATGCAAAATTGAAAAAACAGATGAGCCAATAAATAAACATGTGCTCGTACATATATGATATATGAAGAAACGAGAAGACAAAGCAGTACAACCAGTATTCAAATGATAAGCAGAAGCTGAGAAGGAAAGGACACTCTTCTGTTACTTACCTGAGCTTGATTAGTACACCTTGTAACATGAGCAATCAGGCATTGTGCATGAAATGCATGCCCACATGGAAAGACATAGAAAGGAGCTATTGGTCCAACAGCCATATAACCTGTAGTCATTCGATAGTCACCAGCCACATTTAATATTTTCCGCCGACAAACCTAAAAGAAAATATAGGAGTGAAGCTTAGTAAAAGAAAAAAGAAAAGAAGAACGAAAACCGCAGCAATGCATGTACAGCAGTCTGGAAACAAAATATATTGCAGATATGATGAACAATCCAATATTGCAGGATACACATATTATCCTCAAGTCTGCGACAGAATCAGATCATATGCAAAAGCAATACATATACAAGCATATGATGGAGGTAATGCTAAAGAAATGCAAAAGAACAAACATCAGGAGAACATTACCCCACATTCCTCATCCCGATCAATTACAGTATATCGCTGAGCAAGAGCGCTGATGTCATTTCTAATGTTATCCGCACCACAGGTTGCATCATTCATCTCCTGCTTTAGTTTTTCAATTTGCTCATTGTAATCTTCTAAGGATGAACAAATTGCTTCCTACAAAAATTGTTGAAAAAGATTAATGAAGAAGCAGCTGAACATAGAAATGACCATTGCAGAATGAAAGACAGTACAAGTGTAAGAAAGAAGAGAGTTTGTGAGATAACTCAGCTTGATTCAAGCCATTGGGGTTCGAATAGCTAAGAGTATATTGTTATAGAGTTATTTTATATAATACTATTCTTAATGTCCCATATTGGTTAACATGTATGTTGTTTTTGTTAATTAAATAGCATGATTTTAGGATAACTTATTTTTCCTTCTCCTAGCATAACTATAGGCATAGATATTTCTTTTTATTGCAATACATTATGTTTCCTTAATCAATTAAGATTCATTTGTATAAATACCCTTTCTCATGGGATGTAAAGACATACGGAAATACAAAGAAGCATTTCTTATTTCTCATATTCTACATGGTATCAGAGTCGTGGAAACTCGCATGGAATCTTATGTAATAAAAATGTGTCATTGAAACTTAAAGCTAAGTTCTATAGTCATGGTTGGACAGACTTTGTTGTATGGAGTTTAATGTTGGTCAATCAAGAACTCTGACCTTCCAAAGATGAAGGTAGAATAAGTGAGGAAGCTTACGTGGATGTGTGGGCATGCTAGGAGAGACAAGATTAGGAACAAAGATATACCAAGCAAGATAGGAGTTGGCTTAGTGGTGCACAAGATGTGGGAAGCAAGACTGGGATGGTTCAAGCATGTACAAAAGAGGAGCACAGATGCCCCAGTGAGGAGGTGAGAGAGATTGGCAGTGATAGGTCTAAGAAAAGGTGGAGGTAGACCGAGAAAAAATTGAGGAAAGGTGATTAGAAAGGACATGGCAGATTTTCAACTCACCAAGGACTTGAACCTAGATAGGGGACCATGGAGGTTGAGGAATAGGGTACACAATTAGTGAGCAGTCGAGCGACTTATGTTTACCCCGTGGTAGAGCACAGTTCTAGGTTGGAGCACCTACTTGCTCTCCTACCGGTATTATTATTATTGTTATGATGCCATTATCTGTTTCTTCAATTTTATTATTAATGTTGTTGATTATTTCTTTGGTTATTTTTACTGAATGTGTTGTCAGTATTTCCTTTCCATGGTACTTTTATCGTAGCTTATTTACTCTTGCATTTGTTTTTATTCTTCAAAACTATTTTGAAAAACAGTCCCTTTCCTGAGCCGAAGGTCTATCTGAACCAGTCTCTCTACCCCACAAAGGTAGGGGTAAGGTTAGCATACACCGTACACCCACCACAAGTTGCCGGTGACGATTGCAACCTGGTTTTCTGGTGAGACAGATCTGTCCAATGATTTCTTCCAGTTGTTTCTTTTCCGGATGACTAATTTGAAGATAATTTCCATCTAGAGTTCTATGATTTCTATTTTCTAATTTGGAGTCCTATTAAAATGAGTGATTTAAGAAGGATAAGGTGATAAAGTTCATTTAATTCATTCCCGGTACCAATGATCTGTGATGTACAGTGTTCCTGTATCAAAACAGTCATCAAACAATGAAAGGCGCAGCTAAGTGCTTTGGCTAAGCGACTAATGGATATGAGATTAAAAGGACTACCAGGAACATAATGGACTAGATTGACCTATTCCAGTTGCCATGGTTTGAGACTCATTGGCCATTTTTGACTTTTGGAAGAGAATGAGAGTAAGAAATAGTAGTGACGATAGATGTATCACCAGAAACATGGCTAGATGCTCCTGAACCAATAACCCAACTACTGGGAGAAGGTTAAGAGAAACAAGTAACGCTGTGACCTGTCTAAACGACAAACTATCTCAGAGGATGTCTATTTACATGTTTTGTACGGAAGGAACTCATATAATCCGATATTCAAAGTGTTAAATCCATATATTCAAAGTATTAAATCCAACGGATTTGGAGCCAAAAGCATCTGAACCCAGTGACACTACAATCGAGTAAAGAGAGATCAGCCAAACATAACCAAAATCAAAAACTGGTAGGTCGACCTTCAAGGTGCTGAAAAATATGCACAAAGTAGGCTGGACAATTGCTGGAGAGTTACTACTTGACAAAGGTTGGCTGGAAAATCGCCAAATAAATCAAACATGACCGGGAAACAAGTCTGAGGTGGGCAGATTAGGGCTCCATTGATCGAAATCTGCAAAAGAATAGCAAGCACGACTCAAAAAGGCTGGACAGCTCCCACAGAAAGAGATCTACCCCAAAAGATGGCTGAAAATGGTCTCACACGCCTGGCACGTGTGTCAGACTAGCCGGAGCAGTAGGATCCGCCGGCGCATGATGGCAAGTCTGTGAAGTGTTTTTCTAGAGTTTTCTTGTAGGAGCTTCCTCAATCTCGTGGTAGTATCAGTTTTAGCAGAACACCTACTGGAGAAAAAAGTGATGCAATCAGCCTGAAATAAATCAGCGGAAAGAAGGCACGGTGACTGTCTTGGATTCACTGACTACTGAACAGCAAGGATATCTTACTAAGACCCTTTTCATGTGAGAAAGAAGAAAGCGTGAAAGATAACACAGCTTCATTATTCCCTTGAACCATTTGGGTTAAAATAGCTAAGGTGTACATATTCAAAGAAGGGAAAAAGAATCAAAACACATAATTACAGGTGTATATTGAGCTATACTATATTTACAAGATCCTCGAATATTCTAGAATATCTATGAGATTCTAACATCAAGGACTAAAAGTTTAGTTTAGATAAGCACTAAACGTAGCATTATATCAAGATTTAAGGTGACCCAATGTACACTGTTGGTTGGCATAGTAATGCTAAAATCACTCAATTGATCTTACTACCAAAACAAAAAAATCATCAATTGGTAATTTACTGTGACAGGAAACGAGACCAGAAAAGCCTGAAGCTCAAACAACTTACTACGTACACTGTTGGTTGACATAGTAATGCTAAAATCACTCAATTGATCTTAGTACCAAAACAAAAAAATCATCAATTGGTAACTTACTGTGACAGGAAACGAGACCAGAAAAGCCTGAAGCTCAAACAACTCTTCACTAGGAGTAGGATATCAGACACCTTGATGTTCTTTGTTATTATCATGAAACTGAAATTGTTTGTCCAAACAGAAGGATTTGTTTGATGAAACGAACTATACTCTGAAGAAAATGGAAGAAAAATGTATTTTCCAGAATCCTTCTGAACCAATCATAAATTTAGTAACAAAGTCGTGATCAAGTTTGTCAAAGAGAGATCAAAGAATGGTAGGCAAAGGTACTATCAAAATCTCAAACTCTTTCTGCTTTTTATACAGTATGTGTTGTCAACTGGCACATGCAGGACCATTGAACTTCTCATTGAGACCTACCAGTTGCTCTTAAATTCCACATCTCTTTCTTTCTAGTTATTTTCTTTGATTTGACCCTTATAAACCTCTGCTCATTGATCAGAACAGTTTTTCGTGTTATTTGACCTCTGACAAAAGAAAGATATATTCAAGGTAAGGTTTTATTTCGTAAGCTATATTACAGCTTTCTAGGGGATAAATTTAGAGGTTTAAAACCAATAAATATTTGAAGCAGTTAAGTGTTACGCCAGTGGAACCTACCTTGAAGTCATCAATTAAAGCAAAGTCTGGGAAGAAGGGTAAAATGTCCTCAATCTTTAACAGACCATCAGTTTCCTTGAGAAAAGCAATTGCCTTCCGTATATTCTCCCTTTTGGTTCCTTTTTCCTGCTCAATGACATGCTTAGCAATCATAAGCCAAAGCTTCTTCCTCAAGTCCTCATCATCTTCTACCTTGTCTGCTTCAGCCATAGCAAGCTCTGGATCAACCTATTGAAACAAAGGGAAGTAGTGAATAGTGTATTCTCTTTAAGAAACTTATGGAAATATATTTGAATGTGAAAAGTGCAAAAACCCGACAGGATCTATAGGTGAAGCACAAAATTACAAGAACATCCCAAAAATCATTAAAATATCCAAAACAGTTCTTTACAAAATTGATTCCATAGGCTTAACAAATAATCTTGTCCATCAAAAAAGAATAGGAAACAAATAACTTCAGTTGCAAATTAACTCCACCATATAACGTTAGTTTATGATTAATTTTTATCAACAGAAATTAGTATAAAGTTAAATTGAGCATATAATATCAGTTTCAAGAATCAAATTTAGCACATACTCCAGTCACAAAATTAATAACAACGTGTAATCATAGTACCAATATTAAAACAAAAATTAAAAGAAGGAGAAAGCAAGAGTGTGCAAGACAGAGAAGCCTTAAAACAGACTATCACCAAGTCTACTAGTGTTCCATCAATTCAGAAATGCAAGCAGCAAAATGTGCTGCATAAGCAAGCCACATAAAAAGTTGAACCATGCACAGACATGTCCTTATAGGATGAATAAAGTTTAATCGACTTAGTCCTAGTCCTATTAAGCTAGAAGTCAAGAGAGAGAGCAGATGGTGGTAAACAAAATGACCCGTCTACATTTGAGAAGAGAGGTAAACACAACTTAATTTGGTTATATGCGCACATAAACATTGAATCCAGGTGCTATGCAGCTGGACGGTTTGCCTCACTTAAGCTTCATTGCAGGCATTAACAGCACACACCTTAGCTCAATCAACTACATCAAAAATAAATTCCAAAGCACTATCAAGTAGAGGAGGGCAATAAACAATAAAATCACAGGCTAAAGAATGACTTAATTATTAAAAAAGACGTTATCATAGATATGTACGTGATTAAAAATAGAATATAGGAGTAAGGAAGTCATAACCAAATTTGGATTAGACAATTAAAATTACATTTTTTAGTGACACTCTCTACCTTTTAGTCTGTCCCAAAAAGAATGACACCTTTCAATATTTAGTAGCAATTTAACTTTAAAATACTCATTTGACCCTTAATGGCATGATCTATAACCAGACAAATATCTAAAGCTTATTTTAGACCACAAGATCCAAAAGTCTTCCTTAATTTCTTATAATTTCTTAAATTCCGTGTCCAATCAAACATCATCACATAAATTGGGATGGAGCTATCCCTCTTGCTAGCAACCAAGTGATAAAACACATCCTTCGAGGTACTTTAGGTACCCAAATCGAGCTATATGAAAAGGAAACCTTCCCTTATTCAAAAGCTTTTCACAATAAGACTTTAACATAAAGCACACCATTACCCCCCCTCAATATATCGTTTGTCTTATGAAGTGCTTTGTTTATATAGCAAATGACTATGTCCTGAAACTGTCACCTTCCAAAACCACTAATCCGAAAGTCTTCTCTATTCTATTAGTCTCCGGACTATGGTTGGAGTGAGACTGTCATCTCATTATGGTATGAAATTCAATAAATATTTGGGAAGGTAATCCTCAAAGTGATATTTCATGTACCATATGATCTCCCCAAAACATGATCTCCTCATATTTGTCTTGAATGACACATTGACCGTAAACTCTTCCCAACGCCTCACAATGTTCCTCCACAATACGCACCCTCAGGGAATGGTGACATTTTTAGTTCTCCAACCTCCTTCCTATATCCCTTAATTTTCTACTATCAAGCTCTTCCTAAAAGCATTTACCTTCAATCCCTAATCTCCATAATTATTTTCCTAATAATGCTTACTGAACACCCTTAAATCTTTAATTTCAATCCCTTATGAGACGTGATGGTTTCCTACCACGCAAAATGAAACTTCCATGCTTCGTCTGTCGAATTCATAGGAAGTTATTGCAATTTTTTTAATTCATTCATCTATATAATTATTTTTTTGATAATGATCTATATAATTACTGTAAGCATTTATAGCTATTTTTTCATGCATAACACATACATTTTTTTTTTAGTTTTTTCCTTCTCCCGCAGTTTATTCCACTTAAGTGTGTATGGTGCTTAAAACCTAGAACATGTTGGTTAATCGTGCAATATTCAACTTTGACAGCATTGGCTTTAAACTCTTGAAAGCATGTTCTTACATTCAACAATAAATACAACTTCCGGGTATTATACTAAATTTTTATAAGCAAATAAGGCAAGATAAGACAAGTTATATTAAGAGTTGAGGCCAAAGTTAGAAGGAAAAAAAGAAGATTAGTCCACCTCAAGCCTTTGGATCAAAAAGACGATAGAATCGAAAATAGCAGAAACGAATGTTTAGATGTGATTCAAGCAATCAAAGTGTGGACATTTTATGACTATATGATTAGTTGGGCTGATATTAGCTAAAGTCGGTTGCTATTTTTAATTCCTTAGTTACTTTACTTTTTTTTTATAACCATGGTGTCCGGGTTAGCTTGTATGAACCTTGACTGACTACACGGACACCTGTCACCTCCCACCAGCATCATATACCAAGTAACTCTATCCACCAATGCTAGAACAAATGGGAGAACTCACCTAATGTTTTGTTTCTGCTGGGATTTGAACATTTGAATATGAGACCTAGGTGTTTAATGCACTTCATTAACCACTAGGCCACATCCTTGGGTGCTTAATTCCTTACTTTTAGTCCATTTTGTTTCTCTTTCAGTTAAGTCCCAAAACGTCTATCCAGCGATTAGGTTACACAAGTTGCTTTTATTATGGAGTTTGTTAGGAAATTACCTGTGTAGGACAGCTGTCCAGATGAGTATAAATAGAATTGCAGTGTACAAGAGAATCATCTAAGATGAAATATTTCTTTTTATCTTTATAATTCCTTATTTATCAAATAGTAGCAGCTGCTACACACCACAAATGACCTTAATTTTTAGAGGAAAAACTTGATTATAAATAAATTAGGAAGACCTGATACAGATAGGTTTTGTTGGATTTTACACTTTCTTTTTTCGCTTTATTTAGTGTAAGTAACAAGAACAGCTTGTGCTTGACAACTGGCTCTTAGTCTTGTTTTCCAACACGTGACAAGTAACGATCAATTTATCAAATAGTAGAAGCTTCTACACACCACCAATGACCTTGTTTTTTTAGAGAAAAGACTTGAATATAAATAAATTAGGAAGACGTAATTCAGATAAGATTTTTTGTTGGATTTTACACCTTTTCTCTTTATTTAGTGTAAGTAACAAGAACAGCTTGTGCTTGACAACTGGCTCTCAGTCTTGATTTCCTACATGTGACAACCAACAATCAATAGACCAACCTCATGCCTTGCACTTCAGATTTCAGCTTATTCCAAAGGACAATAAGACGTCACTTGTTTTCATTAAGATTAAGACGTCTGAATTTGAATGTTCATCTGAATGTTAAGATGTGTATTGAGATTTAAAGGTAAAAAAAATACTAAATTGATCTAATATTATATCAATAAAATATTTTAAAATTTTTATATGACAACTAGTGGTGGTGATGACTAATGATGGTTATTGTGTGTGTCGATTTGGATGGAGTAACTAATGATGGTGATTGTGGGCAGTATATTATGGTATAGTGGTTGACAAAAGTTATTGACCGTGGTTGTTAGTGGTGGCGGCTGATAATTAGTAGTGAAATGATACTGATAACTAATAGTGGTGGTGAATAATAATGCCGATTACCAATATATAATGGTGATAATTATCAATAGTGATTAGTGAAATTAATAATGGTTAGTGGTAATGATTGCAAATAATGATTAAGACCATCTTCAACCCACCTCTATTTTACTCTTCATTCTCTATATTTGGAGAGTAAAATAGAAAATGGGCACTCCAACCCCTCTTTATCTTAGACTCTATTCTTTATTTTTAGAGAGTTGAATAGATATTCTCCAAATTTGGAGAACTACTATTCACTCTCTTTTCACTTTTTCAATAATTTATTATTATTTCTCTATTATTTTCTAATTAACATATTATTTTACATATAATGTCATTAATTAAGTATCAAATATTCATAATTCTTTTTAAATGTAATATAATATTTTTAAAAAATATATTATTTAATATATACTACTTTCATCCCGACTTAATAATATTTCAATTTTTTTTAATTTTTTTCAGTAATATAATTTAATTTTATTATTAATTTTTGAACGTGCATTCGGTGTTCTACAAACACGTTTTGCACATATTGCAGGACCATCACGTTTTTAGAGAAAGAAAGTGCTACATGATATAATGACTACATGTATTATACTGCACATTATGATAATTGAGGCAGAACCTGATCTTAATGCACCAATTTAAGATGTCGTAAAGGCTCCAACTCCAACACCATAAATGGTGGTAGATGAAAATCTCCGGTTTGAACAATATTTAGCTAGACACAAAAAAATTTTAAAAAAAATTGATTATTTTGAATTGCGTAATGCATTAGTAGAGCATTAATGGGAGCAACATAATAATTTTGAAAGTTGAGTGTTTATGTAATTGTATTTCACTTTTATTTGAATTTGAAATAAAAAATGAAATCTTTTAAAATTTGAAATACTTTTCGAAAACAATGGCATTGGTTAAACCGAATAACCAAACCAAATCAAACCGAATTTTTATTTGGGTTGGTTTTTTGGCTTTTCGGATTGATTTTGGATTAATAAATTACTTTGTGTGGTTTTTTGGTTTGGTTTCGGATTTTAAAAAGTAAAAACCAAAAAACCAAAAAAACCTAAGCATTATATATATATATATATATATATATATATATATAATGCTTAGGTTTAGAATTAAGTTGGAGTTAATCATTTTTGTCCTTTTTTGGTTATTGCCTTTCATGATGATTACATTTATATTTTATGTTTGAACATCTATAATAGGTATACTTATAAGTATTGTGTTTTAAGTTTTACTTATGATTTATATTAGAAAGTATATTTAAGAGATTCAATATTATTACTTTGGTTATGTTATTAATTATTGACATAACCGTATAACCTAACCGAAAAAAGCCGAACCGAATAGAGGAAAACAAAACCAAACCAATTTTATTTTGGATCGGATTGGGTTAGACTTTTACAAAACCAAAAACCGAAAAATCCAAACTGAATAGTGCAAAACCAAACCGAATGCACACCCCTAGTTAGGAGTGGGGGTGGCGTAAAAAATGAAAATTTGAAAAATCTACCAAAAATAATTTTTTTTTGAATTTTTTTTGACGGGAATGGCTTGGGTGCGGGGTGGCAAGGGAGGGGAGGAGTAGGGGTAGGGGTGGCATAAAAATGAAAAAATTTAAAATATTTTCCAAAAACAATTTTTTTAAAAAAACAATTGGCAGGGATCGCTGGGTGAGGGGGCGTAGGGGCTGGCGAATGAAAATTTTTTGAATCGGAAATATTTCCCAAAAATAACTTTAAAAAAAAAAAAAAAGAAATTAACTCGGGGGAGAGGCGAGAGGCGTGGCCTTGTTTGGTGGGAGGTTGGGGGTGGTGTAAAAGAAAAAAAGAGGGGGGGGGGGGAGGGGGTAAGGGTTGGGTGAGGTAAAAAAAAAAAAATTTAATTTGAAACATTTTTCAAAAATAACTTTTAATTTTTTTTGTTTGAGTGGGGGGTGGGGGGGTTCGCTGGTTTGGGGCTAGGGATAAAAAATATATTTGCAATTTAAAAATTTTAATTTTTTTATTTTTTTGAATGGAGAGGGTTTTGAAAAGTGTTTTCCTTAATTCTGGAAGGGAAGTCAATTTCCTTAAATTTGAGGAATATGAGTTGATTTGGAAAATATTTTCAAACATGGGAAAATTGGAAATAAAATGTTTTCCTCCATACCAAACACACCCTTAATGATTAAGATCTGAATGAATAAGATTTAGATCATGAATCTGACAGACATTCAACATTCGAATATTTTGTTTTAGTAGGAGGTAATTTGGTGTCGTGGAAGAGTAAGAAACAGAATGTGGTTGCTCAATCTAGTGCAGAATCAGAATATCGAGCAATGGCGACAGCAACTTATGAGCTAGTTTGGATCAAACAGTTGCTGGGAGAACTAAAATTTGGCAAAATTGATCGGATGGAACTTGTGTGTGATAATCAAGCGGCTCTATCGCATCAAATCTAGTGTTTCATGAAAGGACTAAGCACGTTGAAATTGACTGTCACTTTGTCAGAGAAAAGATACTCTCATGAGATATTGTTACGAAATTTTGTGAAGTCAAATGATCAACTTGCAGATATCTTCACCAAGTCCCTCACAGGTCCTCGTATTAATTACATATGTAACAAGCTAGGTACATATGATTTGTATGCACCAGCTTGAGGGGGAGTGTTAGAATAAAAATAAGTATATACATTCCTACTTAGAATAGGAATAGGAATCCTAGTTGGAAAGGGATTCCAATGTAGTTTCTATAAATAGGGTCTCAATGTAACAATTTAGATACACAATTCAATTATATTTTTTCTCATATATTTCTCACAGAAAACAAAACAGACTTAATGACTGACATGATTAAGATTAAGACATTTATTAAGTGCAAATAAATGAAGCCTAGATGATGCAAGAGAATTGTTAACTTGACAAATCAGCTAACTTAATAGTTAATGTAGTCATGAATTGCAGAATATAAGCAGTAAGATTAAAAGAACCAACAGGCTTCCAGGAACATACAAGAGGCAATCAGTATTAAAACAGAACCTGTAATGCTAGGGCAACTGCTTCTTCGTGCATAGACATCATGCTGTATATATGAACACAAGCTCGCATTCTCTTTTCCTTGAGACAAAGGCGTAGCGCATATTTGGGATCATAAAAGAATTCAGGTCCACCTGGTTGCCCTTTACCAAACTTGCATTCTAGGAAACGCAGAAGAGCACTCTCATCTTCCTACTTTGAAAAAAAGGGAGAGAGAGAGAGAAAAATTAGGTGCAACTAAGCATATTTTTAATTGACAAGCATGAAAATAACAACTAGCAAATTGTTGAGTGCACAAAGACATTCCAAGATCTCCCTGCAGCTATGATTAATGACTTTATCATCACATTTACATGAAAACATACCCAGTGAAATCCAACTAAGTGAAGTCTGGGGAGGGTAGAGTATATGCAGACCTTACCACTACCTTGTGGAGGTAGAGAGGTTGTTTCCAAAACACCCTCAGCTCAAGTGCATCAAACTTAAGTAAAGGGAGAAGAAAACAACGAAGGAAGCATAGTCGTTAACAAGTAAAAGCAGTGTTAAGTTTACAATAAAGAGAAAATAACAATAGCAAAATAGTGTGATAGTCAAAACATAATAAATAACATATGACAAAAACTACAAGGGTACGACTAGTACTACGACAAACACTAACACGCCTAAACCTTCACAAGGCAACCCAACACTCCACCCCTACTAGCTACCCTAATACACGACCTCCATTCCTTCTTATCTAGAGTCATGTCCTTGGTAATCTGAAGCTACATCATGTCCTATCGAATCACTTCTACTCAATACTTTTTTGGCCTACCTCTACCCCTCTGGATATCCCCTACATCCAACCTCTCGCACCTCTTCACTGGGGCGTCAGCGCATCTCCTTTGTACATGCCCAAACCATCTCAGACTTGTTTCCCTCATCCTGTCTACCACAAAGGCCACTCTCACCTTTTCTTGGATAACCTCGTTCCTAATCATGTCACTCCTAGTGTGCCCACACGTCCAGCGCAACATCCTTATCTCCGCAACATGCATTTTTTGAACACGAGAGTTCTTGACTGGCTAGCACTCCATCCCATACAACAAGGACAGTCTAATCACCACTCTATAGAACTTACCTTTAAGTTTAGGTAGTACCTTCTTATCACACAAAACTCCAGAAGCAAGCCTCCATTTTATCTAATGTCTTCCCAATACGATGTGTGACATCATCGTCGAAGTCCCCGCTACTTTGGATTACGGACCCAAGATACTTGAAACTCTCTTGGAAATAGTCTGTGTGGCAAGCCTTACTTCCACATCCGCTTCATCCAACACATCACTAAATTTGCATCCAAATATTCTCCAAAGAAAAATAGACCTTGCGCCCCTTTTGTAGAAATGGAGGCAGTCCTGATTCTAACTAGCAATTGCCCAATGTCAATTCTCCCTTGGACAACTTCTTTAGGGTAATTAACTTGCTTTAGGGACTAAGATAATCCAAATATCCAACACTCCTCTGACAAAGAAACAATAACTTATAAAATAATTAAACATCGTAGTTTTTTTTATGACGGTGGTGTCCGGGACACCTTGCGTGCACCTGAACTACTACATCAGGTACCTTGCCACCTCCAACAAGCACAGCTGCTCAGGTACCAGGTACCACATAACTCTGCCCACCAAAGCTTGGGCAGATAAGAAGAAATCACCAAGTACCTTTGCCTCAGCTAGGATTTGAACTTGAGACCTCATGGTTCTCATCCTACTTCATTGACCACTAGGTGAAAGCCTTGGGTGCATTGAAAAAAAAGGGCACATCAAGAATGTTAGCACCCTCTTAGTCTACCAATGGTTTACACATGGAAGATAAAAGGAAATAGAAAGTAGATTACTTCAACTTATAAGTTACTTATTTTTTATTTTTGTGTAGCAATGTTTGCAGTAGATTATTACAGCTTTTTAGTTATTTATTTTCCTATTTCTATGTAGCAGTTATTGCAGTAAGGAGGTCATTCCTCCACTTTCTCATTTCAGCTGTAGTAGGAAGTTCCTTGTTTTTAGATGGGTGGTTAATCCACTAGTGTTGTATTTAGTGTTATTTGCATTCAATGAAATGATAAGTAGAAAATTAGTCAAGTTTTTGAGTACTTCAAACTCAAGAGATTGCAGGTTCTCTCTTAATGAGCCAGCACCATAGGTAGAAAAAAGATGACTTCAGATTGTCTGCAGCATCCCATAACTAGATCCATAACAGGGGACCATAACAACGAAGGACTGATTTCTACAAATTCTTGCAAGTATAATTTGTAAAATGTGACAAACAGAAAAACAAGCAGTATCACATTATAAAGTATAAATATACACAACGCAATCCTGATTTCTCCCCGTTCGTGCAAGTAACATTTGTATATCTTCTTACGGTATAATGTAAGGTACCTTCTATGAATTTGAATAAACTATACAACAGTAACAAAATGAAATCACAATTTATCAAAATGAATAGCTTTCAATAGGGAAATCAACATAATGCTTAAATATTGCTGTGACTTCTGCACATTTGCAACAGAAAATGTGCAAGAATCAGATCTGCGAGATTATTCTGTAAATGGGTAAAATGAGATGCAGACTGAGTACTCGAAGATATCATGGATGGGTAACTATTCACAGATTTAAAAAATCTCAATAAAAATAGAAAGATGGAGAAATCCTGCATAGCAAATATGAGACCAGATGAGCATTCCAAAAGCTAAATAACTTGAACCTTTTTGGCATATAAGGAAAGTAAAAGATTGTGAACTCCAGGATCCTCATTCTGTAAACAATGAACACAATACTCCAGGTACTTGATTACTTCATGAGTTTCATTCCTGCAGGTGGCATATGGTGGAAATGATCTCATAAGAAATGGTAGAAATGATATTAACCAAAAAATACAAGGACTATCCAGATAAAGGATATCCTGAATGCAGAAAACAATGAAACAGGAGAGCCTTCAACGTGGAAGAAACTCATGCGGCATATCAGGACATAATACTCTTCCAATATATTGCTAGAGAACACAAGTCTTCAATTTCTGTAGAATCCTAGATGAGTTAATGGGATTTCAGACCTATCAGTTTGATAGGTGGAGTGTATAAAATAATCTCTAAATTGATCACTGAGATAATGAAAATTGTTATGGGGAAGCTTGTTGAGGAAGATCAGATGGCTTTCTGGAAGGGTAGGCAGACAATGGATGCAGCCATTTGGCCAATGAGTTGGTAGACTCTAGGTGAGACAGAAGACCCCTAGAATCCTATGCAAGCTGGACATTAAGAAGGCCTATGACCATGTCAAATGGTCCTATTTATTATAAATCCTAGAAGATATGGGGTTTGGACCAAATGGATTAGTTGGATAAGATTTGTACCTCTAATGTAAAATTCTCCCTCATTATTAATGGCAACATTAGAAAATTTTTTCAATCACAAAGGGGGCTTAGATGGGGTGACCCCATGTCACCATTCTTATTTATCCTAGCCATGGAAGGTTTAAATCACATGCTCAGAATAACCAAAGGAAATGGGTGGAGGTTTTGCACAGATGATATGGCTTTTTTTTAAAAAAAAATCAGTAACTTTGTATCACAAGGATCAAAACAGTACTTAGGTAGCACCGAAACCAGATCTACAATAGAGCTCTAGTGTCTTTCCTCTCTAGCTATAAAGAATCTAGAACATCTATGATAGACACAGTATCATTAGAGTAAATCTGATTACACCAAAAACATAGCAGTAAGATGAAGTTCAACTTGATCTTCTACACATCATTCTCTAAGCTCTCAAAACATCCGGAATTCCATATGGCTTCGGGAAGAAGGTTTATTGCAGATAAATATGGTATGCTAAGTCAGTGGGCCACTAAGGAGGTCATGGTCACCTTTAGATGCAGTGTTTGGAAGACCATCAGGAGGTTGTGGTCTCAGGTTTACATCAACATTTCCTTCCAAGTGGACAGTGGAGTGGAAGTTGATTTCTGGAGTGAGCATTGGGTTGGGAAAGAAAACTTGAGAAGTCTTTTCCCCCAACTTTACATTCTGAGCTCATAAAGAAATGCCTCATCTCACGGGTGTGGAGCCCCCATGGTTGGAATTTGATCTTTAGAAGAGCACTAAATGATTGGGAAGTGACAGAGATTGCCAGGCTTCTTCAAGTGTTGAATAGGCTTCTTCAAGTGTTGAATAGATTCTCAGGTATTGCCACTAATGCAGACATGCTCACTACACAACAAAGGGGTCTTCACAGTGAAGTCAGGCTACTGGGAAAGGAACAATAACCAAGTCAACACAGAAGTATGGCCCTGGAAGCTAATTTGGAAGGTTAAAAGCCCATTAAAAATATCTTGGTTTACTTGGTTGGTGGTAAGAAAAGCATGTCTTACACATGAAGTGTTACAAGGAAGATGTTTCTAGATTTGCCAATCAGGAAACAGAGGTAAACAACCATCTATTTCTTCATTGCATAGAAGCTACAAATCTGTGGAACATGTTCCTATGTATCCTAGGAGTCGGTTGGGTAATGCGTAAGTCCACTATGGAAATACTCAATAGCTAGAAAGGTATTGGAAGAAGAGGAACCAATGAAGACAGGTGGAGGTCCATCACAGCTTTTGTCTAGTGGACATTGTGGAAGGAGAAAAATACCAGATGTTTTGAAGGGAAAGGGACCAACAGCCAGAAGATTAAAATCCAATGCCTTAGTTTACTTTATTATTGGTGTAAACAGGAAATGGTGGGGGGCATAGTAGATATAGTTGACTTCATAGGTAACTAGTAAAGTTTTTTTGTGTAGTCCTCATTGACGAAAGTGCACACACTGTTTGTGGGTTGTAAAATGATCCTCATCATCCTTTTGTTGATGAGTTTTTTGTGAATACAAAGATACCTTGACTCGAAAAGTCTCCTAAAAGAAAAGATAACCAAAGGTGAAGCATCAGTAAACTAAGACACGCTTGGATGCACATTGCTACATTAAGGACTAAAATAGATCACACATTAAAAAGAATCCTGTTCAACTAACCCCTACTATCCACAAAACTAAGATACAACTAAATGAAAAAGAATTGGCACATAAAACTGAAAGGTCATGAAGAACGTGTCAGTAAGAAAATCACAGAACTCAATGCAAGGTAGAGATTGACATTACTTTGCATGTGGTTCACTTGAATAACGCATCATTGCAGGAATGAGCTTTCTCGGGTTCAAACTCTTAGTGGTCATCCATGACTCAACAGTTTCATATGCATCAAGCATGATGAGATCTGGTGCAAACTTGTACTGCAATAGAACAAAGAATCCAAGTAGAGCATGGTGCAATTACAGCAGATTCAAAACACAATCCCTACTTAGGGGGTGTTGGATTGCCTTTTTAAGTGGCTTATTTAAAAGCTAAAAGTCATAAGTTGGGTACCCAACTTTTGGCTTTTGGCTTTTTTGGTACTTTTCAAGCCTAAGATATAGTGCCTAAACCACATATTGTGTTTGCCAAACATTTCAAAAATTCAAAAATAGCTTAAAAGTCAAAAGCTACTTAAAATAAGCCAATCCAAACACCAACTTAATAGTTTTTACCCATACCTGAAGTTCTGTTGCAACATTAGGCTTCTGAAGAACTTGTAACGCCTTCTTTGCTTCCCCTTGCTGTGTATTTGCATGGAAAAATAAAGACAAATTATTGTTCATACCAACAATCAATTAATGCACCGAGTTACTATGAGTACAAAATGCAGAACATATGCAAATAGATCTAAAGATAATATTTCTTCCTTTGGTCTTATTCATAAGTAACCAAAAAACAGAAGCATGCAAGTTGACAGAAGTTCATGTTATATGCCAAGTGCAATCCCAAAGAAAGAAATGTAAGAGTCTATATGGGGGTGCAGTGGGGTTGTACAGAGATCTCCAAAGATAAGGAAGGGTAGTGGAATCAGTAAACAAAATATGTGTTACATGCATCAAGCCACTCTCCAGAGGAATCCATTGAAGATGAGTGTAGTCTGTAGACTGGGATGTCCAAGAAAAATGCAAACATCATTCCATTTCAACTGCATATTTTAAGAGCATAAAGGGACCCAAGAGAACACCATGGCAGATTGCACCTCTAACAGCACAACAAAGTTCACTCTCCAGAAGTAAAGCCGCTACTAGAAGAACAATAGCTCTGAAGCTCCAGCTCAAAAATGAGTACTACAACTTACATATCTCAATGTTCCACCTATCAGTATTGCCATCATATCATCAAAAAAAAAAAAAAAAGCATGTATAATTGCCATGACTATTCTAAATCTGCACCTACTCTTAAGCCTTTTAACCACTAACATCCATGACCTTATTTAGCATCCACTCAAGCATTCCATACAACAACGACAACATACAAGTGTGATTCCACAAGCAGGGTCCGGGAAGGGTGGGATGTACACAACCTTACAAGAAAAAACTTTTACAAAACAGGTTTGAAGAAGCTGAGATGAAAATAGCAAAGAGAAGAAAAATATTAACAGAGAAAATAGTAAGGATACAGAACCTCCCATTAAAAGTAAAGCAATTAACCTTGCCTACCCATTTATCTTCTACCCATCAAACTAATTACCCTACCTACCCTTTGTAGCTTTAGTAGGTAATTGCCTCTTTTTCTCCGTTTCTTTTTTATTTCTTTACTTCTTTTCTTTTTTTTCCTCTTATTTCTCTTTTCCTTTTCTATTTTCCTGCTTATTCTTTATTTTTTACTTTTTTCTCCTTTTCTATTCATTTTATATTTCAAACCATATTATTCTTTACTTTCTTTTTTCATCATAATTTGATATCATACTCATTTTGAGCTTTCCTTATTTTCATCTTTTCCCTTTTTGTCATTTTCTTTATTTTATTTTTCTTTTCTACTTTCATTTAACTCTTCTTTTCTTTTTATTTTTCTTTTTTTCTCCATAATATAATTTCATTCACTTTTTTCGCTCCCTATCTTTATTGTTCATTAATTTCTATACAATAAAGAAAGATAATTTATATAGTAAATATTCATTCATTTCTTTTTTTTTTTAAATATAGCTTTGTCTTACTTTTTCTCAAAATCAGTAACCACAATAACTTATATATTATACTTGTTTTCATTTTTATTCTCCTTCTTCTAATTTCTTTTATTTATTTATTTCAAATCATTTTTCCCTGATTTCCTGTATTTTTCATAATCTAATTCTACACACCTTTTGGCTTCCTTTATTTTTGTTTCCTGTCTTGTTTCTCTAAATCAATAAAAGAGAACGTCCATGTGAGGTGTAGGACTCTATGATACCCACATGGTATATATACTTTCCTTTTTAGATTTGTATTAGCAAGGGAAGCCTCGAATGGTGGTGGGAGTACACCCACAAGCTTAGGAGATGGTGGGATGATATAAAACAAAACCATGGAAGGGAGATTCGTAAATTGTAGGATTTCCTGACGTTCCTTATTTATGCCATCGATATTTGGTCAAAGCACATCCAGAAAGAGTGGTCTTCAAATTTAAAGATTTTGAGTTAACACCCACCATAGAGGAATTGGTGGGTTCACTGATTTGCATTACTATGGGAGGAGCATGATTGTACCTTATAGACGATCCAGGAAGAAGTTCTTGCATTTTCTTGGATTGAAAAACAATCTCAAATTGGCATGCCTGGACTATGAATGAATCTCTCTGGAATTCCTATATGAACGCTTTGGTCGTAAGGATGGTTACAAGATATTTGATAGGGAGATTTCTTGCTCGGCAAGTCTGAGTACGAGTTTGGGCTAGAGATTCTAAAGGTTGATTTGTGCACTCTAGCATATCATACACGATCAAATGGTAGAAGCAAGCATAGAATCAGGAACTGCAGCTAGAATGGCCACTAAAATTAAGCACAATGCTCCAAAATAGCATTGGCAGAAGCATTACAGTCGGAATAGTCACCAGGTATAACAGTAGTGTCATTGGAAAAGATGCTAAAAGACATGATATGCTAGAGTGCACAAATCAACCTTTAGGGAAGGGAAAATAATCAAGAGAAAAGTCTTGTAAGGATAGTAAAACATATTTTATTATAAAAATAAACAGAAATAAACGCCTATATGTAGGGTGCCTCATTGAGCCAGAGGTAGGCCTAACACAACAAATAAGTGATTCACGAGGGTTAATCCAAGCCTTATTTGGATATTAATTGGAGTTTAAAGTCAAAACTAAAAGAGAAACAAACCATTTGATTCATTAAATACTTGAAATAGTACATCTCTTCAAACGAAGAAGTAGGAAAGACATAAAATTAAACTAAGGGAAATAGGATAACAAAAGGGGAAAATCCTAAACTTCAAGATGTTCTATGACGTTGATTCTCAAAGCTTTAAGCAATTTGTTCTTTCATCTCTGGAGTGATGTAATATGGACAATTCAGCAAGTTGTGTGTCCTAGTCTTTTCCTTCACATCCTCACATCCATGATGCCTTTCTCTGCTAAATTAGTCCACGCTCTCAATATCCTTTAGGAGCCACACATAATCTTCGAATGTGCAAAAGGCTTGATCCTCGTAGACACTCATGGTCACCAACTCTTACAACCTTTAAAGTATATTGTGGACTTTTAGAATCTCTAGCCCAAATTTGTACTCAAACTTGCCCATATTCTACCGCAATAACACTAGGGGCAGACTACTAAGAGTATTTCCATTAAATTTGATAACCCAAAGCTCTTTATGAATGCAACCCAATCTTCAGCTCCTACTAGGGTAATAAACTTGGCCATTCTCCGCAAATGAGTGTCATTTTTGTTGCCAACCCAAGTAAGAATGTCTATCATGTTGGACCGCTTGTAGAAGTGTTCTATGGCCCACAATTGAAGCAAAAAGTTGCATCCCTCGAAAGATCTCCTACCTTTAGTACATTTGAATGGAGCCCTCAACATTTCTACTACTATCATTGGCACCAAAGTTGCCTCAATGCTACCCACCTCTTGGGCCACTGCTCGAACCATGGAACTAAGGCATGTATCTATTTTTCCATTTTCTTTCCGATATACCAAAGTACCCAACAATGCAATGGAAAAAGCGATCAAATGCTTCTTCTCTCACTTTTCGTTCGAGCAAGAAAACTCTCCGCATCAAATATCTTGTAACCATCCTCACGATCAAACCATTCATACAGAAAGCCCAGAGAGATCCATTCATAGTCCAAGCATGCCAATTTGAGATTGTCTTCAATCAAATAAATTGCAAGAACTTCCCAGATTGCATGTGAGGTACAATCATGATCCTCCCATGATAATGCAAATTAGTAAACCCACCAATTTCCTCTATGGTAGGTGCTAACTCAAAATCTTTAAATTTGAAGACCACTCTTTCTGACTGTTACATTTCTCAAAAAAAAAAAAAAAAAAGACCACTCTTTCTGGATCCCAAAATTTTAGCAATGCTTTGATCAAATATCAATCAAAATTGACATAAATAAAGAATGTTAGAAAATCCAGCAATTTACAAATCTCCCTACCATGGTCTCGTTTAATATCTTCCCACCATTTCCTAAGCTTGTGGGGGTACCCCCACCACCATTCGAGGTTGGAGATTGGAAACGAAGTTGAAGGTATCAAAGCTTCAGAACTATACTTTCCTTTTTAGATTTGTATTAGAAAGGGAAGCCAACAAAGATATTTTTGCGGTGAATATTTCCAACATACAGTGCACGTGTGGTGTGTGGACTTGTTTAGAAGGTTGGGGGTTCTAAAGGGTTTGTGGATATCCAGTGAAGCATGAAAGATATGTCCCTGAGTAAGCTTTTGCGAAGAAAGGGAGACTATCCACACTTGTGGAGGCTAGGGAACGTTGTTACAGGTTATGACTTACTCAAGAATATGAGTCAAAAGTGTTAATGCTAATGAGGAGGTGTAGGGAAAGAAGGAACAGAGGAGGAGAAGGGATGGCATGGGATGGGATGAGAAAAGTTCAAGCTGAGAAAATTTGAAGGACTACCCGGCTGGAAAGCCCCATTAATAAGATTGTCGGTTTTGCAATCTAATGACATTCAAAAGGAATACATGAGGGAATTGTATTATACACCAGATCTAAGAAGAAGCTCTAGCATGAAAGACAACAATCCACCTTTGAATGTGGAGGGAAACAGTTTTCTCCAAACAAAAGGAAAAACAAGACAAGTATCCAAAATCATAAAGATGCCTGTGGTAACCCCTAACAAAAATAAAGAACAGCATGAAAGTGGAAATAAGACATTGACAAAGAAAAAAGACAAGCCAATGAAATACCAGCATGTCAAAAGATACATAAAAAGAGCAAACCTGAATGTAGTGGTGAAGCACAATTTCGTGTTGCTCCTTTAGACTAGCAAAAAACACTAGCTCATTAACTCTACCGTAGCTGCAACAGAAAAAATAACAACATAAAGGACAATAAAGCCAGAGATAAACTATTAGAACATATTAGGGAAGAAATAAATAATAAATATATGAAGCAAAGATAACTGAACTTTTACAAAGGAAAAGTTCATTTTTCCCTAGATAACCATAGATTTCTTTTTTTTTCCATGAAATTTCAGCTTGAAAAACATTGCAGATCACACCACCTAAAATGTCAAACATGTTCTACCAGGTGAGTCTCTGACATGTGCATATGTACAGTCAGCAATTAGTATGACATGAAAAACCTGTACTATGTTTCTTGGGGAAAGCAGAGATAGAAAAGATAAGTAATTGGACTGACAAAAAAAGAAATTTACAAGAATTGTATTTAAAATCAGTTGCCAGATAAGCTACCTTTCTAGTAGTTTCATGGTGGTTGCCTCATCCAATACATCCTTGCAGTCACTAAGGAAAGCACAAAACTCTTTAATGAGTGATTGGTACACGGTATTATTACTGTCCAAAGCACCGTCATCTTCCAGAAGCAGCCGGTTGATCTGAAAGCAAGATGTATGAAAACAAAATCCTAAAAAGGCCAATCAACTATGTTCAAATTACTGCCACCATGTTATCACTTAAAGAATACACTTTGGTCCGAAGATGAATAAGTGGAATCATTCCATTACTATTCAGCTTCCTCATATTGCATTAAGATAGCTTAAGAGAAGAGAAGAAATATATTGATAAGTAAGCCATTTGGTACCCATGACAGACCAATATATAGGTGTCAAACACAGTACAAGTATGATACTTGTATTACAACATCAAACTTAAATTTTTAATATTTTAAACATTCTAGATTTTGATATTCAATTAAAATTGAACATTCTATAAAATAATATTCAGTTCTCCAAACTCTTGTTGAAAATTCAAGGTCAGTCCTTGAAAGTAACCACTCAAATGACTAATCACCGCAAAGAGATGCGAGGAATGATCATCCAAGTCTTCTCCTATACCCTTTCAATGGAGAATCCACTCCTTAGTTGTCACAGTGCTGCATCTGGGCAATTCTCTAGGAACTTCTTGAAGGCAAGCAATGCAACAACATACACCCTTCCCTTTTGTTCTAAAAGACATTCTCATCAATTATATGGTTTGCTTCCCATTTGACTTGGCTTTGTCAAATATCTCATCACTAAAAACTCAAGGTATTCCTCACCCAAAACGGTCACGAAAATAGACGTAGAATCAGGGAGTGCAGCTAGAAAGGCCACTAAAATTAAGCACAATGCTCCGAATAGCATCGGTAGAAGCATTACTGTCAGAATAATCACCCAGGTGTAACAGTGGTGTCATTGTAAAAGACGCCAAAAGATATAAGTGGTAGAGTGTTATTCCATAAGTGGGATTTGAGGAGGTTAGAGTGTACATGGACCTTACCCCTACCTCGTAGAGGTAGAGAGGCTGTTTCCAGAAGACCCATGGGTCAAGTACATCACATCAAAATTGTTATTAACGAGGAAATAGTGAAATACGGCAATGATAAAAAAAAAATGGCAACTATGAGGGTGGATAAGATTATTAACCCATAAAAAAATGCTCCCAGGCACATATCCCAAGACTCTCCTCTATAGACTCTTTTGGTCCTTTATTCTCATCCCTCCGTGGTTTCTGGCTACCGGAATCCTTCTTCTCTCTCTTCTCTTTTCTTACTCAACCTTTTCTTATCTATGGAGAATCATATCTACGTTAGGTTAGGGGTTACTTTAGATTAGGGGGGAAATCCTATGATCTCACAGAAACTAAATCTACCTCTAAGACTTGGTTCGAATGAGTTGAAAATTCCAGACTTTACATCAGGAAAATGGTGCTATCTAAAGGGCATTATGGTGGCTCTACATAAGACTCAGGGAGGCTTCAGATGTCAAGGGAAAGAGATTTAAGTCTTGGCAAGGCAGAGAAATTTCAACCAAAAATTGTTGCTCCCTCAAGTTCAATAAATATGGAATTGATGATGGGTGGATAGGGATTGTACATCGCATTGAAAGCTTCATTAATAAGGGGCTTATTGCAAAGCAGCAATTCTGGGGCACAAGATTCAAAGAACAGATTTCCAACATAATAAAGAGGGTGGGAGTTACATAGGTGCTATCAACAAAACCAGATGGACTCAACGAGAACCAGAAGTTATGCCAGTTTAGAATCTTCAAGCTTCTTCTTCTCCAAATGAAAAAGACCTTCCTAGATATTTGGTCTGAAGTTTCCCAAGATGCGACGAGATTCCCACACGTAATGACTTGCTTGGAAGGGCATCTTCAACATGAAAGAAATTCAATTCCTTCTAATTCCAATCAAATGGAGATGCGGAACACATCATGTAAGGTGACCGAAAGAAGCAAGGCAAACGATAGAAGCCTGAATGGTGAACTCCTACTGTTGGAGTTTACCCATCCTAGACTAATTTTTACTAGTTTTGGGTTTGTGTTTTTTGTCTACCTGTCCATCTATGGTCAGTGGAAGGTATGAAAGAAATTGGAGATAAATGTAGGGGATTGCTAGAGAGTGAGGAAGAAACCTCCCTTAAAAATCACTTGTGTTGGGCTCGTCTCATGGTTAAGAGGCCAGTAGAGAAGATACCTCCTTCGATTGAGATTACAGATGGAGATCGAATTTTCACGCTTCTAATCTGGTAAGTGGCTCCGATGAGATACAGACATTCAAAATTGGGTTTACCCGATAATCGAGATGCCAGTCCTAGGGTTGGGGGATAAAGCAACCTTCCTAGTACTTCTTCTGGGGATAGGGACTTGTCATCTTGATCAACAGAGGAGAGAAGGTTACCAACTGAGGGGAGAAGATGATTATCCTCCAATCTTGAACCTTAAAGCAAAACATAATGTGGGGCCCCTAAAGGACCATGTGACCAGCAGTAGTGATTCTCCAGACCCACATCCTCATAAAGATATTGGGCCTTTTCATTTAAATAACACTTTAGGGCCTTTATCTCTTATAACAGCCCCTACTCCTATCACTACTCTTTTGTTGAAGCCCCAGAAAATTTTGACACCTGAACCCTTCATAGACTCAATTTTCACCTCTTAGGGAGAAGATAGCCCACTTCCAAAAATTCTTAAGTGCGACGAGCTGGAAGGACATATGAGAATGACAGCAGGAATGGTGGAAAGAAGAGACCCTGGAAACTAAAGGGATTGTGCATGTTGAGAATTCAAGTAGTTAAATGCATACAAGGGATCAAGCGAGCAGATTGAACTATATAGTGATCCAACCCCACTTCAAGGCAATGAATTTTCCACGAAGGAGGATATTGAAGCTAGGGCTACAATATGGGTTTACTGTGATGTTATCAAACTCAATCAATTATTTGGGGCTTCTTTTGAAGGGTATGAACACATTGCTTATGATTTGCTCATGAAGATTGATCAAAAAAGGAACTCATCGATGTAGAAAGCTGAGAACCCAAACCCTAACAGTAACAAAGGGATGGTCTCTAAGGAGGTTAGAAATCTAGCTTTTGACATTAAATTTGAAGACAGTGAACTTGGAGGTAGAGGGAGGATCTTATCTCAAAAAAGCTTATGAAGACAAAAAAAATTATCCTGGAATGTGAGGGGGTGAATAATGACAACCAAAAGAGACGCGTTAGGAGTTTAATACAACAATAGGGTGTCAATATTAATGTCCTTATAGAACCTAAATAGGGGAACTCAGATTCTAATCTTATTCAACAATAGTGGCATTACAGATGTGTTAGAATAGGAATAGGTATATACAATCTTACTTAGAACAGGAATAGTAAATAGCATACTACTTGGTAAAGAATTATATCGTAGTGTCTATAAATAGGATATCTATGTAAAAATGTAGATACACAATCCAATAATATTTTTCTCCTATATTTCTCACATGGTAACAAAGCCTCTCCGCTGCCGTCAGGCAGCTATTACCCATATATGCCGCCTCGTCTAACCAATATTATGTTAGCAAAAGTTGGGTCACCGTGTATCTTTCCGGTGACTAGTTTCTCATATCTAATTTGTGTAGCACCTTGCCATCTTTCCGGTGACTACTTTCTCATATTCGATTTGCATAGTACCGTGACATCTTTTCGGTAACTACTTTTTCATATTCGATTTGCGTAGCCCCATTGTCATCTTTTTTTTTTTAGAAAGGTAACTTGTATTATAAACAAAAGAATACATAATGAGTATTCAAAAGTTGCAAAAAGCAAGAACTCCTACGGATGTAACTCTAAAATACTAGGAATATCCTCTGCATGTTGAGGATATTCATGTTTACACCAAAAAAAAAAGAAAAGAACCAGGCAATTCAGCTTCAAATTCTGCATAGAGCAGCTCTTATTTTTAAAACATCTCTGGTTCCTCTCCATCCATATAGACCACCAAATGCAGGCAGGGACAATCTTCCATCTCTCCCTGTGTCCTGACTGATTCCCATCTCTGTTCCAGCAAGCTAGAGCTTCTTTGATGTTCCTTGGCATAGTCCAACTGATGCCCCTTAAGTTGATGAAAATCTGCCACAACTTCGCAGTCTCTCTACAATGTAGAAAGAGATGATTTATTGTCTCGACCTCACATTCACAAAACCAACACCTGGAACAGATTTGCATGCCTCTTTTCATGAGGTTGTGTTGAGTGAGTGCAGCCTGATTGGCTAACAGCCAAGTGAAACATGCTATCTTGAATGGTATCTTGACTTTCCAAATCATCTTCCAAGGCCATCCACCTATTTGAGTACCAGGTCTTTGTGAGCTTCTATAAGCCGAGCCAACTGGAAATTTGCCTTGCTCATCTAGATTCCAAAATAGATTGTCCTCATTTATGTTTAGATCTTTGCACTGCCCTAGAATGTTGAGTAGCTCAACTATTTTATTGACCTCCCAATCATTTAGATGTCTTCTAAACCTTAGATCCCACCCTTGATTATCTCTCATTTCTCTAATTGTTGCCTCTTTTTGAAGGCTCATGTTGAACAAAGTAGGGAACCTATTTTTCAAAGTCACCTGATCCACCCATTTGTCTTCCCAGAACAACGTCCTTCCATCATTCCCTACCTTGACTTCGCATTTGTTAAAGAATTTGATCCATAAATTTCTGATGGATCTCCATACTCCAGATCCATAGGGTTGTGTGGACAGGTTGGTGATCCACAAATTCACCATACCAAACCTAGCCTTTATTGTAGTGATTGAGAATACAGAAAGTCATACTTTAAATGTGAACAATGGTTGCTAGGGGTGGAGAATTTCAAACACACAATTCATTCATGGTGACTTTCTTTCGATGTCTCTGGAACTCCTGCTATTGTTCTAGCATCAACAATTAACTTACTTCAGGAAAAATTGACGGAGTGGTCTAAGGAACACAACAATTAGAGACAAAGAAGAGAGGAAATTCTGAGTCTCCACCCTGGATAGCATTCAGGATCACAGAACCCTCTCTGAAGATGAAACACTACAGCAAATGCATCTCGAAATGGACTTTGAGTAGGTAGTCAAATATGAGGAAGTTGCTTGGAGACAAAGGTCTAGAGACCAATGGCTGAAAAGTGGTGACAAGAACACCAAATACTTCCACATAATTGCTCCCACCCACAGTAGATTCGACACAATTGATGCTGAAGGTTCAAGCATTATTGAACCTGACTCTATTAATGAAGCTATTCAAAATCCAGATTTTTTATCAGAATCTTTAGAAAGAAACTGAGTGGAGACCTGCTTATCAATTTCATGGCTAAACAAGTGTTGACACTGAAGAACAGGAATTGCTAAAAGGAATTTTGAAGAGGAGGTTATTGATTGTATCAGATTATGAGCCAGTGACAAGGCACCTGGCCCATATGGTTTTCCAATGGGCTTTTATTGATCCTTTCGGAATCTAATCAAGGCAGATATCATGAATATCTTGTATCATTTTCATTCCAATCAGGTTTTCAAAAAAAACTTGAATGCTACTTATATTCCCCTCATACCAAAAAAGATAGGAGCTTCTTAACTCAGGGATTTCAGACCTATTTGCCTTACAAGTGGAGTCTACAAGATCATTGCAATGGTGCTAGCAGAAAGACGGAAAAAGGAAGTGAGCAAACTGGTTAACAACCATCAAAGGAAGGCAGATCATGGATGTTGCTCTTATAGCCCGTGAAGGTGTGGATTCCAGACTCACGCAATGATCCAGGTGTTATATACAAACTTGACATAGAAAAGGCATTTGCTCATGTCAACTGGGACTTTCCTACAGCACATTCTCAAGTAGATGGGTTTTGGAGTGAATTGATTGAAATGCATTTGTTTTTGCATAAAAACTGACAGATTCTCAATGCTGGTGAATGGAGAACTTGCGGATTTTTTTCTTTCTGAGACAGGTATCAGACAGGCTGACCCACTGATAGAAACTAAGATGAAACAAAATGAAAATGAAACTTTACTGGTTAAATAAAGTGCAAGAATCTTAAACACTGCATTAACCAATAACAATGTCCGTATGGAGTGGACAAATCTCCAGATACAAACACAATAATAATATTTTTCCCTCCTAGAATTCTGCTTCAAATATTTATAGTAAACAAAAGATAACTCCTAACAGATAGAGATAGAAACAGTTATTGTTGTAGATAACTGTTGCTGCCTGCTGTGTAATAACTTCTACTTTATAACTACTATAGATAATTACTGCTTATATATTTTATCCTACTTAAAACAAAGAAACTAAGACAGATAAACTATGATAGATTCTCTCCACATGTTGATCGCCTATATTTTCTTCTAGAGTAAGTCCTTAAAGGAGCATTCGTATCACCCACTTTCACCTTTCCTTCCCATTATTGCCAGAAAAGGCTTCAACAGCATGATAAGTATTGCAGTTCAGAACTAGGTGCCTGAATGGCTTCAAGATAGGCAGCAGGTTGGATGAAGACACGAAAATTTGCCACTTACTTTTATGTTGATGACACTGTCATCTTCTGTGATGCTAAATTTGAACAAATAAGCTACATCAGGACGATTCTCTTAACATTTGAGGCAGTCTGGGATAAATGTATATTGGAATAAGAGCAGCTTATTCAATATAAATGAGGTGGCACATATGGAAAGATTGGCCAGCATTCTGGGATGCAGGATAGACCATCTGCCAACAATATATTTAGGCATGCTTCCAGGAGCGGACTCCAACACCATTTCCTTTAATCATACTACCTTCATAGATCTCCATATGGTTGCATAATTTGATTGGTTCTCTATCCCAATTTGAGCTCTATCTTTTAGATAATGACCACAACCCATGATCCTTCATAACTAACTTCCAAAGCCATGTTCTCAGAATGGCTCTACTAAATACCCTCAAGTTCCTAACCACCACACCTCCCTTACTAGGAATGGCATTATTCCCAATTAATAAGATGGCAGTTTTTCACCATCCACTATCCCACAGAATATTGCTTAGTACTTTTTCCAACCTCTGTACTAGACACCACTACAGGTGATAAAGAGATGTTGTAAGTCGGATAATCCAAGTTCGACCTATACATAATAGGAACTAGAAACAGAGATATTTCCAATGGTAGCATCAGAACAAATTTACAGTTTATGAGACCAAGGAAAAGAAAAGCAACCAAACTTTAATCAACCAAGCTTAGTTCAAAAAGAGATGAACCTTATCAAGATATAATTCAGTAGCCCATGTCGAAATCATTGTTATTTGACATTTTTCATCCTTTGAAAGATTATCAAGCTTCCGCAGGAGAAATGTTCTCAGTGCATCCTGCAAGCAAAGAAGTGTTATATCCAGGAAGAAATTTCAACTAGTTCTTTTTTCTACTGGTTCTATTATTTGTGGCAGTTTTTCTATTCGAGGTTTCCAAATGTCACATGTCAGAAAACCAACAAAATTAGCTTTCAACAGCAGACCAAGGAATACCTCTCATTATAACATGTGCAAATGCAGCAAGATAACACTAGAGATCTGTTGTAAAAAGGAATGGGATATCTACACAAAGATAGGTTCATTATCTTCCTAAAGAATAATTGCTTCATATTATGACAATGATAGGACTACTAAGCAAGAAGATAATCACGTGAAATTAAACTTCCCGTGGCTCTGAACTATTACAATTTTTTAAATCAATAAGCAACAAAAGAACTTCAACAATAACCGGCACTGAGATAGCACTACACAGAAGTACAATGAAGTTTTAAAAACAACACTGGAATAATACTACATCAGCAAACAAAAGCAGCAGCATCCCTCAAGTCCTGGTGAAGACTGTGTACAGAAAATGGAAACAGATGCTAAACTGTAAAGATAATTGGAACTCAAGTACATTTGCTTTGTAAATAAGAAGAGATATTAAACTATCAAAATTTGCAGTCAGGATCTACCAAATAAACATGTTAACCAATGATGCTTAGTATTATAAATCCTCAGTATGATATATCTGGGATTCATAAGCAGTAATATCATTTAAGTAACTCAAGACTAAATACAATAACCTATAATGAGTCGCCTGCAACGGACTCCAAATGTGAAATATTTAAGTTCTAACAAGCTTCTTAGTTCTAATAAACCTTGTCTCTTAAAAACAGAATGACGAGAAGAGTAATGTTCCTTTTTAGATATGAGTTAGTTACTACTACAGACCATTGCCTCGAATGAGCAAGATGGATTGTTTTTTCAACAGCAAGATGGATTGAACTTAAGTGAATTTGATCTTTTTGTTTTTTCAATGAGTGAAAATAGAAATCTTTTCTTGCATAACCATAAATCAGTGTTCTAGAATTGAAAAGCTCATACCTGTTCACCTATGCTAATGAACTTCAATGAGATCTCTTCAAAAGATAATACATAGTTAATCTGCAATATTCATTTCCTTGCATTAGAAAGGTCTCCAGTTCCAGGAATAAATATGGATTACTTAGTAAGCCTCCTATGTCAAACATAAAAGAAAACAAAAGCGACATGAATGAAGAGTTGCAGAATTTGAATGCAGAGACTTAGTTTTTACAGGAAGTATTCAAAACGGTAATCAATTTGATACTACTGAAAATGTAAGGGATTATATATGGATTACTTAGTAAGCCTCCTGTGTCAAACATAAAAGAAAACAAAAGCGACATGAATGAAGAGTTGCAGAATTTGAATGCAGAGACTTAGTTTTTACAGGAAGTATTCAAAACGGTAATCAATTTGATACTACTGAAAATGTAAGGGATTATCTGAAGCGGACCTTTTAAGGAGGATTATCAGGGGTTTCACTTGGGGTATGATAGATGAAAGTATTTTCATTTATCAGGAAACAAAATTCTAGTGGTCTTTGTAGAATAGAGTAGACATAGGCATTGATTGCTACAGAAGTTTGTGGAAATTTCCCTTTTGCTGGTCATAATGAAATTTGAAATTAGCAAACAAGGATCAGATTTTCGCAAGGGGATGTGGCTGGTTGACAAAGATCAAGTTTACGAAGGTACAAAGAAACAACTAAATGGAAACCACAAAATGGAAGTAAATAAGTAGATTAAATACTTTTGCATAGAATGATGCAGCTCTGAGGAACTCCTTGGCAACAAAAGCAGCTTCAGCCTGCATAACATGAGGTCTATGATGAAAAACCAAAAGAAAATATTCAGCCTCACAAGCAATAAGAGTTTCTTCAGTTTATGATTAGGGGACAGTTATAAATGAGGCAAAATATTCAAAAAAGCATCATATATCCCAGCAGAGAAGTTCAATCAGCCACGACCTGCACCAGATAAACTTGGTCTCTCTGCAGGGCATCACGACAACTAGCCAAAGCTGCAGCATATTCTTTTAGGTCCAAGTACACTTTCCACATATCGCGACCTTCATCATTTACGGACACCTAAATTCAGATTGCTGATTCAGAAACTGAAGCAAAAATATAATGGTATTACCACATCAAATAAGATTTAGGGCATGCCTATACCGCACCTGGAAGATAGAATTTTGGTCATATGCATAAAACAACCCAGCTGAGGCATCACTACACAAGCCAATAATACCTCTTGAAACTGCATCAGATGTCTGATCAAAATAAAGTTCTTCTACTATCTGTTCACTTATCCTGTTCACCACCTACAAGACATCAACTATAGCATAACTATACAAGGTATTCAAAGGTGAAATATCCATTCTTCAGAATCAAGTGATTTGCTCAATAATTGGGCGGTCAGCTTGCCCTTGTCCTAAATTGTTGTTCTTCTAACTATCTTCTGTGATCTGTCATGTGGTAAAGGAAGGACCCCTAGCATCCATATATTTAACAATGTAGAACAAGATAATATAGCAAGAGATTGGATTAATGCTGCAAAGCAATATTGTTATAGACTAACTTCTACCCAATAGAAAAACAACATTCTCAGTGGTCTTACAGAACAAATTAGCCATGAAATGTATTTCTCCTAAGAAGTATAAAATTCAAGTGGATAATGGCAGACAAAAGAAGATATTATGACAAATGGAGTTTTTCTGTTTTGATGGAATATCAACTCCAGCACACTCACTGAAGGCTAGCTGTCTAGTTAGTTCATTCAGTTGGAATTTTTCTTATCCCTGTTACTAGTGTTGACAATTTTTTGGACTTTGTTAATTCCCTGGTTCTAGCATAGGCACTCATATATTGGGGGCTAACATTGGTTTTGGCCTTCTGATTTGGACCTAACAGACTTTTTGTCTTTTGTAATTTTGGAATCTTCCTGATGCCTTATCAATGATATGATCTCACTTCATCAAAAATCAAAAAAGCAAATGGAGTCTTTCAAGTCAACTTAGGATTGATGTACACTTCTTTTTCTTTTTGAGAATACAAATACTGGTATGGAAAATACCAAGTGATGTACACTACATGAACCTAAAAGTTAAAGCAAACTTAGTCATCAATATCAACACTCAACACTGACAAAATAGAGGTGTGCAGACGAGAAATTTAAGGATATCATCGCTAGCCTTATTAGGTCCAAGACTTCCACACAAATATGCTTAAAGCTAAGAATTTCATCAGCTTCCCTTTCTGTTGAAAGAAAAAGGAAATTATATCCTAGTTTCTTCATGTGCAACAAACCAATATTTATTTAATATCATGAAATCATGAAGCTTAGTGAAAAAAGCAGCTAAAATTTACATTAGAACATTATGGCTAATGCATATATGATTGGTATTTGGTACACACTTAAGAATTGCCAAAGTGATAAAAACTCAAAAATGGAAGAATATATGTATACCTCATAATTATTGCTTCCATGCCATCTAACTTACAAGTTCATTTTTGGGTACGTAATTATACGATATACAGCCAAACAAAAAATTTCATATAATTCCAGACTTTGGTTTGAGCATAGCAAAACCCCATGCCATATATTGCATATAGACATAGGCATGCATGAACAATAATTCAAACACAACTAATTGATCTATTAAAAGGTTAAAAGACATAGAAACAAAGTCATGGAAGTACCACTAACACACCTTAACCTTGTTACCAATGAGAAGTAGGAAATGAAACTCTGATATAGCCAAAGAGGTAGGTTTGACACCTTCAACTCCTTCAGAGAATTTAGAGTAGTCCAGAAGAGCTTTGTTTTCCACAAAGTTTTCATCCCCATTTGGCGAACTACAGTGAAATTTTCAACAATTGTAGAAAATATCAAAAAATAAAAAATGTAGAGAACTCTAAAGTTTAAATAAAATTTGAGCATAAGGCCATGAGATGAAAAAACTTGGGATTGAAACAAACCAAAGAAGTAAGGAAATAAGCAACAGGTGGTAAATCTACCTATGTTGTGCTCCAAATTTTAGGTCACCATGGTAGGTGCCTGCTCCAGAAAGCCATGCGAAGTGTACAGCTCTCCTTTGCTGGATAAAGAAGTGCAGTTCACTGAAAGAAGAGAATCCAATAACTCCTAACATCATTGACAAATGAACAAACAGTATGTTCTGTATGTACTTGGAAATTAACAAGTTAGTCTGTTGAAGGAAATTGACAAGTTCAGAGGGCCCTCTCTAGATCCAGATACTACTAGGTGGAGACATACTACTGATGGGGTGTGTGAGAAATATAGGAGAAGAATATTATTGAATTATGCATTTACATTATTAAATTGATACCCTATTTATAGACACTACATTAGACACTTTTTCCAACTAGGACACTACATTATAATTTTTTTCCAAGTAGGATTCTATATACTATTCCTATTACTATTCTAAATAGGGTTGTATATACTATTCTTGTTTCTATTCATGTTCTAACACTCCCCCTCAAGCTGGTGCATACAAGTCATATGTACCTAGTATGTGACAAATGTAATTAATACAAGGCCGGTGAAGGGGTTGATGAAGATATTTGCAAGTTGATCACTCGACTTCACAAAATTAATAGCCAATCTCAATGTGCTTAGTCTTCTCATAACATACTGGATTTGATGCAGAATGTCGATAAAACACAGAGTGATCAACTCAACTACTGGATAGAAAAAGGCAGATAGATGCTATTTTAGCCACGGGATAGAAGTATCATTGTCCAGCCCAAATATCTAAGTATACCTTTTATTTTGGCAAAAGTAAATTTGATTAGAGAAAACACTATTAGAAAACTCAGATATGCTAGAAACAATGCAATGGTCACTGGAAAGTGCTCAAAATTTGGTATAAAAGATATGAATCGTCTCAAAATCAAGAGGCTGGTCGATATTGAACAACAAAGTCACTGAAAAACTGGCCGAACAAGCTCACACACCGGTGTGTGGTACTAACGTGAAAGTTGGTATTAGATTTCGCACAACACCAACCGAAACAGAGATAGCTAAGAGTAGTCACCAGAAAGATGCAAGGTGCTACACAAATCAAATATGAGAAAGTAGTCTCTGGAATGATGCACGATGCTACCAAATTAGATATGAGAAAGTAATCACCGGAATAATGCACAGTGCTACAGAAATTAGATATGGCAAAGTAGTCTCGAAAAGATGTATGGTGCTATACAAATCGGATATGAGAAAGTAGTCACTGAAAAGATCACATGGTGCTACACAAATTGAATATGAGAAAGTAGTCATCGAAAAGATGGCACGTGCTATACAAATCAGATACGAAAAAGTAGTCACCGAAAAGATGTACGGTGCTATGCAAATCAAATATGAGAAAGTAGTCACCGGAAAGATGCACAGTACACAAATTATATATGAGAAAGTAATCTCCAGAAAGTTGGCACGGTGCTACACAAATCAAATATGAGAAAGAAATCACTGGAAATATGGCACGGTGCTACACAAACACTAACCGATACGGAGTTTACACAAAATAGTCCTACAAAGTTGTCGAAAATTGACACATGGTGGCATGTCTAACTGAGTTTCCTTTCCCTAGAAATGGGGTCATGCATATATCCTTGGCCCTACTTTTGTTACATAACCATTGGCCAAACGAGCGGCATATATAGGTTATAGCTGCTTTTTGATTCTCTACCAGGATTGTAGAAGCTCTTAAACGTAGTTCAATCAATTGACCTACATCCACAAGAGGAGATGAGCAATCCACTATATAAAAGAGAGTACATAATATCGAGAGAAATAACCTCACAAATTCACTCAAAATAAAAAGAGGTCCACATATCACTTGTCTGTCACCATTTCTCCATACACAAAACTCTCAAAGCCCCAAGGACTACATTATGAATGTTACCAAGTTAAAAGGAATGAGCCTCCATTATAGAGTCGCAAACTTTTTCCTACAAGAGAAAAGACTAGCCTTGTATGGAGAATGTGTTTTCCTTTTCCTAAAAGAAAACTCAATTATCATAAGAAGCTTAGGGAAAACACTCAACAAATTTATTTCTGACGAAATAAATTTGTTCCACCTTCTTCACATAATCTTCAATAGGTTGCATCTCCATCTTCAAAATCTCCTCCATCAAATTTATGTTTCGAAACAGAGAGTTTCTTTGATAAAATTTCTCAAACAAAAAATCCATCATTGTCGAATAAGTTTCCGTTAGAAATGAACCCGCCAAGATGAACACCCGTTTTTAACTTCGCCCTGATACCATGTGAGAAATATAGGAGAAGAATATTATTGAATTGTGTTCCTACTTTATTACATTGAGACCCTATTTATAAACACTACATTAGACTCCTTTTCCATCTAGGACACCACATTATAATTCTTTTCCAAGTGGAATTCTATATAATATTCATATTCCTATTCCTATTCCTATTCTAAGTAGGGTTATATATACTATTCTTATTCCTATTCATATTCTAACTGGTATTCACTATGAACAGATTGTATAAGATGGAAATCTTGGGGCAACCTGAAGGCCGTATAGGTCCATGGTCAAAGGTGATTGTCTGGTCCATACTAAAATCAAATTCTTCACTTGGCTGGTAGTCAAAAAAGCTTGCCTAACACATGATGCCCTTCAGAAGAGAGGAATCCAAATAGCATCACAATGTTTTCTTGGTAATGAGTATGCAGAGACAAATAGCCACTTATTTATGCATTGCAAGGTGACTAGCCACTTGTGGTCACTTTTTTAGTCTCGGTGGTATCAAGTGGACTATGCCAAAACACACTGCAGACCTCCTTGGTTGTTGGATTAGGAGAGGTGGTAGCAAGTCACAAAAGAGATGGTGGGGAGCAATCCCTGCATATATTTGATGGGCAGTGTGGAAAGAAAAGAACGCAAGGTGTTTTGAGGATAGATTTAGCTCTCTACAGAAAATAAAGGGGAACTACATTGCTAATCTCCATTTCTGGTGTAAAGAAGAAAACATAGAGGATGTTGTCCAGTTGGTAGATATTTTAGGATTTCTGTAATTAGTTTTTTTTTCTGCTGTTTAGTTTTTACCATTTTACTGTTGGTATCTTTTTGGAAGTTGTCAGCATAACCCTTAATGCTGAGGAATACAATTACCAGTTCTCAAAAGAAATTAACAATTATATGAATGATACTATGAAAGTTAATCTATTATGGTGTAAGCTCAAAAGTGACTTCACAGACAATGGAAGTTGCGACAGCTATACCCAATGATGAGAAAGGAACATCACTTGCTGTGAACTGGAGTAAGGGTAGGTGGAACACAGGAGGGGTATTTTTCAGTCAGTGCACATGCCACAATAAAGAACCAAGCTCTAGACAAATGTCTGATCAACCAAATCCAAACTTCATAAATCACTTGCAAGGTTCAGTCTATCATTCCCTTGAAGTGGCATAATTGAATGCAAAGGAAAAGTATCTCATTAAATCATAATTGTTCACCAAAGTGGTTTTGGTAAACATATTAAATCTGTCCTAGTATGAACAGTAAATGAAGTTTTTCAAAAGCTCTATATTCCCCGACTGAAAGGTGCCTGTTTTTCATTTTCCTCCTCAACTTTGCAACAGTTTGCTCAACTGATTGGGTAAATATGACACTTTGCACATGTTGAGAAGCCACAAATGTCTCTTCCTAAACTCTATGCTTTGCCAAACAATGTCCAGATACTTCCAATGCAGGAAATCACTTCTAACAATTAGGTATCTCCTAGCAATCATGTGGAAAATATAGAGACACGAATAGGAGGGCTTTTCAAGGGACGGAAAATTTATTTGAGCATATTGAAGAAATATTTCTGTTTGATTTTTTTAATGCACATTTTAAAGCATCTTTGACATTTCGGTTAATACTGATGACTTAGTGCTTGTCGAAAACCAAGTCTTTCTGGTAAGATTCTCTACAAGGGTATATGTTTTGTATGCAGAATTTTCTCAATAATTTCAACAAATTACCAACCTTGTCAAACAAAAATACAGTTATAAGTACTATTACCTCCAAAGATGTGTTTTTAGATGCATGTACATGCAAATTACAGAACACACAGAGAGTTCACAGGAGATGTTAAGAACATACTTGCATTTATATATTCAATTGTGTTGTTTAATGAAATTTTTGTTAGTCATGCACCTTACTACTTTGAAAGGGAGCCTTGGCATAACCGGTAAAGTTGTTTTCATGTGACCAGGAGGTCATGGGTTCGAGCCGTGGAAACAGACTCTTGTAGAAAGGCAGGGTAAGGTTGTGTAAAATACATCCTTGTGGTCCAGCCCTTCCCCGGACCCCATGAATAGCGGGAGCTTAGTGCATTGGGCTGCCTTTTTTCTTAATGCACCTTACTACTTACATAAGGATTAAAAGAACACTTTAAAAGACTTTTATATGATAATAGTTAAATTTATATTTTTGTGGTCAACCACAGTGGCACATTAAGAGGAGAGGAGAAGTTATCAGGGAGTTGCATGATTTTACACTGAACTTTCAATTATTAATTATAGGAGGACTCTTTCGAGTTCCTACCCATTGCAATTCCTTCTAACTAACATATTCCAGGGCAGATCGGACTTATGTGCAGCAACTACCACAGGGATTGATGGCTGAGGGAAAGAGAACTAGAAAAGAGTCATTATCGAGTATCGACTGTTAGACCTAAGTGATTTACTTCTGCATATTTAATTTGAATCAATGAATACTGTGGTTCGCCCGGCTTGGGATAGGCGGGTGCCATCACAACCAAGGGGATTTGGTTCGTGACAGGGATCCCCTGGTCTAAATTGACATTTGGAAGGAAGAACACCCTTTGGGAGTTCTATTACCATTAATGGGTGGCTCCATCATTTATATGGGCACAGGTAATCAGTCTTATGGTTAGAACCATTCACCGAGATGGAAAATCTGACAGTAGATATGCTAAAGTTGTCCAACTGCTCCAAAATCTTGTGCCCAAAATTGTAGATATTCTAATACTTGAGTTAGCCTTTGAGCATTTTCATTTTCTTTACACTCATGTGTATCCTGCTAACAAATCTTTTCTTTCTTTCAATTCATTCAAGCCAATAGTTATTTTCAGTTTGGATCATTCTGACTTCGAAAGATTTGTGACCTATGATGAAAAGCAGCTTCCTCACCATATTTGCAATTTCAAGAATATCAAGTATGATCCAGAAAAGATCACAAAGGAAAGAGGTGAAAAGGTAACAAGTAAAAGAGAGGATGAGTGAGATGGGAAGAAAGATTCTCCGTAGTCAGGGGCCTAAGATAAGGGAGACATTCTGTTTCTACAAAATAGTTTGGGAGTTACAAGCTCTATTGTAACTTTGACATGTTAGATTAGTACCCACATTATTGTATATTGAAGATCAAATTAGTAATTTTAATTGATATTTGATTATTATAGTATTGAGGAAAGCCCACTGGAGGACACAAATGAACGAAGATTCGAATGATCAGTTTGCAATGGTTCTGTTGACCAGAATGAGAAGAAACATGGGTTGGGAGATTCGGGAGAAGTTAACTCCTATAATAGTTAGTTCCTCCTTAGGAAGCTGCTGGAAGTATGTTCACGCTTGAGTCCCCCCGTAAATCTCCAAAGGCTAGTTTCCCTTCAATATTCTAACTATATTAATTTGTTCAGGTGGTGGAGGTTATCAGGACATTATCTGAATATGAGTTACACTAGCTGTAGTTTCAAAATCATTGTTAGAGACAATTTGGATTTTTCACAGCGGGACATTACACCAAATACATATTACATTAGCTATACTTTCAGGATAGTGGATCGAACACAGCATATGAATGTTTCTGCCACAGTAACACATCCTGCAGTAAGGAGATGATGGAGCTTTGCGACACATGGGAGTCTGAAATTGTTATCCATTTTTCATGTAGTTAATGAAAATAATTCCTGATAATTTGTGCTCCCTAAATTTATTCATTTATATTATGTCTTTAGCAGGCCCCTCTAGTGGCGACCAATTCGTCACTTAGCCCAAGCGCGTGGAAGTCTTTATTATCTTTTTTCTAATGTATAATTTACTGCGATGTTGAATTATGTGGTTCTAGGTCATCGAAAAACTTAAGTAAAAGACTGACTTCCTTCCAATTGTTTTGACAATCTCATAAATAAGGAACTTGCCTGTTAGGTATTTCACCAGGAAGCTCCATGAAATGAACTGTGCGGTCCACATAGCTTGCAAAAATCGCCTACGCAAACCAAAATGCATCAATTAAATGAAATGTATTGATCATCAGATCACGATATGTCAATGAACTAGCAAAACTTGGTTACAATAATAACAGGAATTGATGTCCAACAAACAGAATATCAATGAAGAGTTACGGCACAAAGGGTTAGGGGAAATATTAACAATTTTTTAATTCATGGACAGGTCAATATAGACTCTGATGGAGATAATTAAGTAGAGAATGAAAGATGCCAAGCAAAGATATTACAGCACATAAAATCTACAGGAACAGCTACCAAAGGAATAGATCAGCAGCTTTGTACAACTTGATCCAGCAGAGCTGTTGAAAGATTCCAAGCAAAGATATTACAGCACATAAATTCAATAAGGAAAAGAAAGACCACAAGAAAGTAAGTGTACCAAGTTGAAATGCTCAACGAAGTCAAAAGAAGCCAAGGCAGCAGTAGCAGCAAAGTGTACCAAGACGTGCCCAACAATTTCAAGTTTTCAAACTAAAGAAGCACAGTTCATCAAATATGAAAAGCTAAAAAATCTTGATATAGATTTGAAAGATGATTCCATACCAGTCAAAACTCCAATCACACATAAAGATATTCAACATGATAACAATGAAAACTACACAGAGGAAAACATAGACAAAACCCAGAACTTAACTAAGAAAGAAGCTATTTTTAGTATTTGGCAGCACCATGTGCTAGCAAAGTGAAGATAAAAGTGAAATCAGAAAACCCTAATGATCTATAAGAAAAAGAATGAAGATGTTGAAGGGAAGGAGTCGGTCAAACTGTAGAAATGATTACTTCTAAATAAAACCTTACATCAAGTGATCCAATCCCTGTGAAAGAATAAAGTCGAGTAGGTGTAACAGCCATCACATAAAATCTGGTACCATTGTGCACGCTTGCTGTTTCCATCTACAAGAAGATGAAAGAAAGGAAGGCTTTCATTAACATAATCTCAATATGAAATGACATGACCTACTTGATTAAATTGAGAAGGGAGTGAAAAGGAAATAGGTAAGCCACTTGGATGCTTACTCCTTTTTGGGGAAAGAAGTTAAAAGAAGAAAAATAAGGAAGAAAGAAACTAGAAAACACTGAACCTGCAAACCAGTGAATGCCTCAGGTAGTTCTTTAAGTTCAAATAGTAACTTAATGTACTTCTCCATTTTATCCTTTACATCTACAGCCATCTCGTAAAGTTGACCATTGTCCGTACCCAAAATGATTTCTCTAGTTGAAGCTGAAACCATCATCCACAATTAAAATGAAGAGAAATTAGAACACTAAATTGTCACTAAATTTACTAGAACACAAGAAATTAGAAAGCACTGACCTACCTTCTGTAATATGTTGTCTGTTCCAGGCAACAGCATTGACAACAAGACCTTTTAGTTTGCTCAAAATACGTGGCTTTGTCCATTTAGCATGAGTATAATATGTATCGGCACCACTGCTGCCAATAACAGTGGCAATACAGTGGCTCCCTCCAGGGTCAACAAAAACCTTATGAATTGATTGTTCCCCAGGCCTGCCAACAGAGAGATCTATATCTGCAAAAATAATCCAATATAATTACCCTATTTCCCTAATAGATCTGACACGAGTAGTGTAAAATAAGTGCCACCAAGATTTATGTAGAGGTCCAAAACTTAATCACAGTCAACACAGGATTCAAGAAAGCATTACTCAGAGGTCACATAGCACAACATTTATAAATTTCACTTGAAGCTCTTATTAAGTTGCTTCATAAACAAATAACCTTGAGAAAAGGGAAGTTCCATTTCTCTCCGCACAAAAGAAATGTAGAACCAAGTTCACAGTATGCAATGCATCCCAATGATCTTTCTTAGATCAAGGAAAAGTACAAAAAAAAAAAGAAAGATCATATTTGCCAAGGAATAAAAGATTAAGACACAATAACACACAAGATGTTTAAATTACAAGGAAGCATGATAGGAAAACTTCAAAACATACCATCTAAAACCTTGAATATACACTTCAAAGAGCTATTGCCTATTTTCTCTTCATCTTTTTTTTCTTGCGCACAAAGGTAGTGTATAGGACAGATTGTGCGCCCCTTGACTATTTTACCAGGTATACTTGCTACCATCCACTAACACAAGTACCGGGTAACTATGTCCATCAACAATTAGATAGATGGGGGGAAATCATGTAGTGTTTGCCCCACCACTACAGGGATTTGAACCCTTGTTTCTCTTGATTTCTCTTTTTTTTTTTTTAGGAAGGCCTTGTTTCTCATGATTTTCAACCCACTTTCTTGATCATTAGGTCATATTAGTAGGTCTCAAATGATCCTTCTGCGTTGGGCTGCAATTATATTGTAATCACTCTCCATTCCAGACAAAAATGCATCAAAGCTACTTGTTGAACTTTCTTGCATAAACTCTTCCCAAATGCAAAAGGCTAACACAGTGAATTCTTCCTCTTTAATTCCTGATAAGTTAAAATAATGAATTCTCCCTTAAACCCAACAACCTAACACAAAGCACATGTTCCAAAAAAGAAAGGAGAAAGAAGTTGTATAAAGAAATAGCAAAAGTTCTGTGTTACCAAAAGCAACGTAGAACCAAATAAGCATCACATCTGCAAGGAAGTACTTAGTATACTCATTATTTGAACTCACTATCATTAAGTGTTCTACGAAAAACTTAAGGCTTTCATGTTTATAAGACCTTCATACACCGTCAATCTTTTTTGTCACAAAATCTAACTAGTAGTTGTTTTTAAAAAAGGGTAGGAGCTAAAAGGGCAAGTCAGAAGGTCTCTCTAGCCTATAAAACTATAGGAAGAGAAGAACACCATCTCTCTATATTTCTCTCCCCCTGCCTATGTAAAATTATAGTTCGTAATGAACACCATCAGAAGCCATCGACCATCACCCCAGCCAACATCAAACTCTGTGACAATCATCTGCGTCATAAAGCTCGATTGAAAGCTTCAACACTTTAAATTTGTTTGAGAGAAAGGCCTCAAAACTTTCATAACGTAAAAAAGAAGAAAAAAAAAGTAGAACTAAAAGACATAAAATGAGAGTCATTAAATTGTATGAAAAAAGATGAAAAGACCATCACATCAAATTCTGGAAGTGGTAGAAAATGAGCTTTGACACCATCAGCATCCAAATGTGAGCACCAAAGTTTGAATGTGATCTACTAAGGAGGCATTATTTGTGTGAGATTCATTCAGCTACATAAGCATTCTCTCGAAACCAATTCCATGCATGTTCTTTATCAGGAAAAGAATAAATAAATGCCAACCCCCCCCCCCCCCCACACACACGCAACTCCAAGTATGTTCATCACATTTTAGTAGTTCATTGGGTTTTATTCTATGACTGCTACTTGAACTCCTTAATAAGACAACAATATTGGATGTTACCAGTCTACCATGTTCCAGCCAATCAAGTATAGCATAAGAAACTAGCTGAACCTTTATCCAAAAAAAAGAAAGAATGGAAGAAACAAACATCATGCTAAAGACATAAAAGCGTCAGGGATATGAGGCTATTAAGCTCAAAAAGGAATTAAAAGAGCAATTACAGATATGAACGTCACCAATCTTTAAGTACAAGGTAAATGGAGTCTTGTTACAAATTTCCATTAGAATCGAGTCTTTTATGCGAACGTACCATAAGAATCACCCACTCCAAAGTCATGTCTGATCACCCAGCCTTTGTTGGTTCCAAGAACAATGACATCATTGCCAGTCGCCATGCATGTAATGGCTCCACGGCCTTTTGTGGCATATCTTTCAAGAAGATCTACAGAGAAAACGTGATGTCTTCTTTCCATTCTAAAAAATGAGATGGCATAAGCAAACCAAATCAAAGTTGAGTCAGGCCAAAGTATTCCCAATCTTCAGTTATGAAAACTTATCAAAACGCTAAACTTAAGCCATCAAAACAAGGAATATCAAGGCATCCAAGAGTGTGACCTAGTGGTCGATAAAGTGGTTGAGAGCTATGAGGTCTCAAGTTTGAATCCCAACAGAGACAAAAACACTAGGTGATTCTTCCCATCTACCCTAGCCTTAGAGGACAAAGTTACTTGGTACCTTTTGTTGGTGGGAGGTGATAGGTATTTCGTGGAATTAGTTGAGGTGTGTGAGAACTGTTTTATTTAAAAAGAAAACAACGGGTTTAAGAAGTCGCCACTTAATTTTTAAAGAAAAATTAAGAAAACTTATTTTTTTCAAAAAGATTAAAAATAAAAAATATAATGAAAATATTAAAGGGTTCATATTAGCATTTCAGGAAGGGTTTGAAAGCACCCGAAATGCCCGCTAACGTGTGGTTATCTGGTAATTAACTATTTGGCTAAACGGTTTTAAAATAAGGCAATGCTTAATTGAGTTGAGAAAATAGACAAACTTAAGACTTGAAATTATTTTTAGGGGAAAGGGAAATGGTATAAGAGATTTACTTAAATAAATATTTTCAAATAGGTATAATCATTTAGTCTTTAGAAAATCTCGAAATGACCATCTCTTGGGAAATCGAATTAGGGAAACCTTAGAATTGACTAGAAAATAAACAATTAAACAAATATGTAACAGATAAAATAAAGAGAGAGAGAGAATTTTGAGCACAAGTCTGGTTTTCTGTCCGTCTGGGCCAGTACTTGGGCCTGATTTCGTTTTGGGCCTTTGGCCCATTTGAGCCACTTATACCTGTCCTAGGCAAACATAAAAGAAAGGGAAAAAGGACAAATATACCCTCGAACTATCGTAAATGGTATCTATATACCCTCCGTTATACTTTTAGGACTCTCATTTTTTACCGTCCAAAATTTGGAGCGTATATACCCTTATGATAGACGGCGAGACACGTGGCATCATCGCAATGACCTACCCAAAATTATTTAATTTTTAACCCAAAAATTAAAATACCCGTGACTAGGGCTGGGCGTTCAATCGGTTCGGTTCGATTTTTCGATTTTCGGTTTGGCCAAATGTGAAACCAAACCAAACTGAAATAAATTCTATTTGGTTCGATTATTATAATTTCGATTCGGTTTATTTTGGTTTGGTTTTCGATTTAACCAAATTTAATTATCAGTGGCCTGTGGGTTGTGGTCCAAGGCGCCGTTTCTCGAGTGCTGCACTTTCCAAACAACCTGCCCCAATTTCGTGAATTGTGATTTACTACACTACACCAATATAATCATAAATGCAACATTTCACAACATCAACACAAACAAACACAATGGCCTAGACACCCCTAAAAAGGATAAAAAATCGATCTCATCCACAAAAATCTGCACAAAGTCAAAACTAGTAAGAAATACATAACACTATAAAGTAAAAAAAAATGCTTCAGAAGTGCAGGAATTGAAATGGCCAATGAGCAGTGAGCACTGACCTTCGACTTTTGAGTCACGAGCGCTGAGCAGATGACTGAAGAGACAACAGTTGCGGGCTGCGAGCAGTCGAGCACTCAGCGAGGAGCCAGGAGCAACGGTTGGCCTGAGACGACGAGCTGAGAGATGACAGATGAGATCGGAGCCGCAACGTAACTGAGACGAGAATTGAGACTTAAGAGATGAGATGAGAGTTACGACTTACGTGCTAGGAAAATCAAATTAGGGATTTTTCTGATTAGAATTTGGGATGGGCATGGGCTATTGGGCTGAGATCAGTATTTTAATTAAAGGTTGTGGGCTGAGATCAGTATTTTAATGAAGGGGTAAAGATTATATATATCTACTTTTGGTTTTTTCGGTTAACCGATTTTTTCAGCTAAAAGACCGAAAATCGAATCAAAAAACTGAAATATTGTAAATCGAAACCGAAACCAATCGAAATAACCGAAAAACCGAAATCAAAATTTAAAAAAAGTTGGTTTGATTGGTTTTCGATTTTAACCATATTATGCCCAGCCTTACCCGTGACCCGAAAAATTTAAACACCGGACCCAAATTATAACCCACGAACTGACCTAAACGAAAAAATTATAACCCACCAACTAACCCAAATGAAAAAAAAAAGGGCAACAGCAGCCATTGCCTCTTTCATCTATTAATCACTTCTTCTTCAGTGAACTTCTTCAATGAAAACCACTGCCTCTTCAATGCCTCTCTTCTTCTTAGCTTTTCATGACACATTTTCAATTGTATTTTAGCATTTTACTGATGTTTTTCTCTCGATTATAGTTTTTGCAAAAGCAATCATTGGTTAGAGTATCAAGTGGAAGTTTCAGTAGTGTGAAGTTCGAGTATCCACTCATCGCCTAAATCGCTGCCTCTCTCGATCAGTTGAAAAGTGTGAGATACAAAATTTTAGCATTACTTAAAAAAATAATTGAGCACTACGTCAAATTCCGTTTTCACCTCATCCACAACTGGAGCATCTGTTGTTGCTCTACTAGGGCGGTGGAGGCGGCAGTGGGACTACCTCCTCCGATGCTTTGACGGTGGCAAAATGTTTAGCAAAAGTTGCTCGGTGCTAATGGAGTTTGGGAATGCAAATGGGGTGTTCTAGCGTTTTGGTGGGGAAGGAAATTGAAGCTTTTAATTAACTGGATCTTGAAAAATGAAGAACTTGGCCAGAAGTTCTTTGAGAAATATGAGAAATCTAGAGAAGATGTAGAAGGGTTTTGGGTTATAATTTGGGGTGGGTATTATCTTATTTGGGTGGGTTTTAAAATTATTTTTGGTGGGTCTTTAAAATTATGGGTCAAAATTTAATAAATTTCGAATAGGCATTTTAGATTAAGACACGTGTCCCGCAGTTAGTATAAAGGGTATATACGTTCCAAATTTTGGACGGCAAGGACATGAGAGTCTAAAAGTATAACGGAGGGTATTTAAATACCATTTACAATAGTTCGGGGTATATTTGACTTTTTTCCCTAAAAGAAATACTTAATTTCTTTTGGGCTTTAGGCCCAATTTCATCTGTCCTAAAACTAGTAAAATAATACTAAAAATAAATGGGTTTTTAGCCCAATTATAACACAAATACAAAATTGGAATTTACGGAGGGCTTTTGGCCCATTTAAGCCACTATACACAACGTATACACTTGTTGTATATCGCTGTATATTCTGATATTTTCAGCTTCGGGACCTGCGAACTTCTGTTTTCCAGCCTTGTTCGATGCTTTTGACCTGTTCGCTAGCCTCTTTAAATTGACAGAGGAGCTGACTCGAGAAGCTTTTTAGGCCTAAGTGGCCCATTATATATGTGGGTGAAAGAAAAGAGTCTATTGGACTCATCACGAGGGTTCATGCATCAAAACAGGAAAGAAAAAAAATAGAAAGTAGCATTGCCTGAAATGCTTCAAATAAAAACTAAACTTTAAATTCTTCCTCCTCATAATGCAAAATCAACTACAACATGCACTAAAATATTTTCTCAAGTAAGATTGATCCTATTAATGAGAGTAGTAACAAATAGATGGACATATTTAATAAATACATTCAACAACCATGACAACTACTACAAATTAATGAAAGAAAAACAAGTAAGAAAAAATGAAGTTTAAGACAAAATGACATCATGATAAGCTTAACTCCAAACATACAGTAACTTCAAGCAATGAAAGCAAACTGATCATTATCCTTAGGATAGCAAAGGTAAGAAACCAACTGATCAAATTTTAAAAGAAACAGTAAGCAAATGGGTCATCTCGAAGCACAAAAATTGTCAGCTAAACCTACAATCAGTAACTTAAGCAACTGGAAAAAGAGATTCAAGCCACCTTTTGCATCTTTAAAACAACATTATAATCAAGTAAGGCAGATAGGATTTAGCAAAAAATATTATTTTACATAGGTGAGTTTTCAAACAAATATAACAAGAAGAAGTGAGTATCCACGACTTAAACTTAAACAGGGATACAACAAAAATACAACCTAAATATTAACATTGCTGGACATATCCTCTTCACTAACTTTGAGCCCTCTCAAAGACCCACGAAATCTGAAAACATACTAAAAACACTTTAATCAAAGCTTATACGAAATGCTACGGCTGGACAGGGACCATTTTGAAAAACGAAACAAATTGACTATGCATCAGGGAACATAACATAACTACATTAAATACAAAGGGTATTTAGTTCGAAACCAAGAACTAAAACAGGATACTAAGAGCTAAAATAAAATCTCAAGATAGAACACCACACTTCATCAAAGCTAAAATATAACTCACAAATCAGATTTGCGATACTCAATCATGAAGATAAGATGTAACCAGTGACAGACGACACAATTCAATAAATAACAAAGAGATAAACTAAGAAAGCAAAGTAGATTCAACACTTAAGGTAACAAAGACAACAAAGATGCTAACAATCTACCAAAACAAACAAAACACTAGAGATTTTCAGCCATACTTTAATAAAACAGTAGTCAAGATTTCAGCAAGAGCAGAGAATTTAACTAAACAATCAACCATTCTACATGAAAAGCTAAAATATAACTTAGGAACGAACAGAACAAAACTAAGGAAAGAAATTACCTCTTTCAGAGCAGCAACTGAGGCTACGAGTTAGTAATGGAGCTTCTTCCGACACCACAAACTAAGATTACGATGAATTCCCGTGAACAAGGAAACAAGCAAGAGGACTAAGCGAAATATGGATTCTCAGACTGTTATTTTAGACCTATTTCCTAAGTATTTGTATGTAACTGTGTAGCTAGCAATTACGTCCGTTCGTTCCAACCTCTACTATATGAACTGTGTTCTCTCCTCTCTATTTTTTCCAACCCTCACAATGAAGATGAAAGGAGGTTTATATAGAGGGAGATTCTTGTGGGGAAATCGAGAGAGATAATGGGTGAATCCAAATTCAAAATTCAAAAGCTCCTTAAGAGATAAGGTTGTGCAGCTGGAATAGTACGAATTCCTAACAGAATTAAAAGGAGAGTCGTCCGATTGAGACACCTAGATCGATTCAAGTACGATTCGCGTACGGGAGGATAAGGGAGAGGGAGAGACGATGCGGCGATGGACTCGATTTACTGGGTTTGGATGGTTCTCGTGTACTGGTTTCTTCGTTGTCGCTGCTGGACTGTGAGGAAGAAGAACGCTGGCAGGGTCGGGTCGCGTTCGGTATTGATGTACGCTGGGCCTTTTGGTATTGTACAGTGTATGTGTGCTGCTGGAAAATAATGTATTGAGGTGGGCTGCTGATTTGAGAAAGAAGTGGGCCTGCAAAAAGCTCAAAATTGGTCCGAATAAAGGTTTAAGAGTTTTTTGAGTAAAAAATGGCTTGTATTGAATTTAAGACTTGGCCACACATATTGTGACTATGTAGCCATTGGAAATTACAAATGTAGCCGAATTGAATTCATTTAGTAAATTCTATTAAATTAATATAATTAAACTAACGAGTTTCTTAATCCTAATGAAATAAAATAATTAACTTAATTGTAAACTAATGATTTAAAATATAAACTATTATATAACTAAACTAATTAACCAAATATTTAATTAAAACAAAATCTTTTTGAGATGGTTTTTCAATATTCATAAACAATACTAATTTTATAAAACATATATATTATTTAAAACATTATAAACATGACAAAATTACTTAGAATGACTTGAAAATATTTAAAATTTTATAAAGTCGATTATTTTAAATCATTTGGGATTTAAGTAGCTCGATGATTTATTTACATTGTGGAGGGTCAAAATTGGGTATTAACAAGAACTGGCCCCGACACCACGGTCATCAAGAAATAAAAATAAAAACAAGGCATATCAAGATGATAAGTCAACAACTCCATTGAATATGCAGAAAACCTTGTTTTGCAATTTGAAACTAATGGGAGGGAGCTATAAGCGCATGAGTATTGCAAAAAGTAAACTCTACATGTTGTAGTATGGTTTATTAAATATAACTGAAGTTTCTTACTTGTCCCATCATACTTTAGTAGTCATCATTCACGACTTTATGTCAAAAGGTGCAAAAATACTTAGAACAAAATTATCATTCAGAATAATACTGCAACCAAATAGAAAAAAAAGATGCCCCCTCCCAAACATAATGGTGGGAGTTTGGCACATGACACCAATAACCTAACTTGATTGGTGAGTTGGGACATTGATTCATTAAATTTTTATTTTGCACATTTGAAACTACTCGACCTCCTTTGAAATGTTTTTTCTATGAGCCGAGATTCTATTGAAAACAGTCTCAAGGTAGGGGTAATTACACTAGGTATGTATTTGTTGTTGTTATGTATTTAGAACTACATAAAAATTACTATAAATCATAATCTTTACAATTGCAATTATTTAGAATATCATTGAAGAAATCAGGAGTCAATGAAGAAATAATATTCGACTCCTTAAATGGTAATCCTAACAAACTAAATAGGACAGATTCATGAACAATAAGCCTATTGAGCTCAGGAATTACTCACATTTTTCAAGTGATGCAAAATGTAAATCCATAAACCAATTCAATTCAGCGATCATCCCATAAATTACTTTTATCAACAATTTGTTTTTATATATGTAACTCCTAAAAGATTGTGAAATTCCTAACATCAATTAATGAAAAGAAAAATAGTATTTTGTCAAAGTAGGACAAAATAGGGTAACTTACAAGTCGATTTCGCCGGAAAAGATGAAATTCGCCGCAAATAGAGATGAAGAGGGGATTGTGTCCTTAAATTTGCTGGAAGTATAGCTAGGTGGCGGAGATTGCTGGTTTCGATGGTGGAAAAAGGAAGAAAGTAGGGATGATTCACCGTGGAGAATACGAACGGCGATGGAGATGAACGGATGAAGACGACGAAGGGGACTGATGCTAGCAAGGAAGGAACTCATGAGGTGGCGTGGGCTCTAAGTGTTGATGGAAAAAAAAAAAAAAAACATTACTAAGCAGTTTTTTAAAAATGGGAAAAGGCTCATAAATACCTTTGTTCCAACTTTGGGTCTAAAAATACCCTTAATGTTTATGTTTGGGCTCAATATACCCCTCAACATAACAAAAGAAATATTCAAGTAAGTTTAACCATTTAAAAACCCATGTGTCATTTTCTAATTGGTGCAACATTTTAATTCACAATAATTCAAAGCCACCCAAATTTTAAAATTTAAACCCATTATTGATCGTTTCCCCTACCAAACTAATCTACATTCTTTTTCTCTTCCAAAATTCATCATTTGGGGTTCTTAACACTAAATTGTCGACAAAAACAAACCAAGGAGGGACCACATACAAACAAAAATTAGAAAAAAAAATTCTTAAAAACTTCAACAAAGAGAATTAAAAGATTCAATACAATTGGAGTAAGAAATAGCTTCGACAGAATGCATGAAAAACTTTACTATAACCGAACTATGAAAATAATTATTGAAATGCAACTTATGCAAAAATAAAAAAGGAAGAAGGAACTAACCTCAACGACAGAAGAAAGATTCACACGCGAAGCAAAATCCTAGACCATTGAGTTCTAACTTCTAAAGAGAAGAAAAAGAATGTACAATTAATTTTGAGGGAAAAACGGGTCAAGGTTTGGCTTTTAAAATTTGGGTGGGTATGAATTATTGTGAATTAAAATTTGTCACCAATTAAAAAATGACACGTTGCTTTTAAAAAAGTTAAAGCTACTTGATATTTTTCTGTTATGTTGAGGGGTATGTTTGAGCTCAAACATAAACATTAAGGGTATTTTTAGACTCAAAGGTGGAAGAGGGGTATTTATGTGCCTTTTCCCATAGGTTAAGGGTATTTATGAGCCTTTACCCTTACAAAATTATACTTCGTGTGGCATCTGGACGAAATTTTAAAGTAAATGTTTTTAATTTTGTATTTTGTATAATAAAATGATATTTTTAGATGATTTTTGGAACAAATTAAAAAGAAATACTTGAGAAAGTGATGTATATTATATTATACGAAAAAGGACCTAAAATACATTTGAAATATTGGAAATGGTACAAAATTATCCTTCATCCACCTATTGGCTGTAAAATATCCTTGTCATCCACCTTTGGGTCCAAAATTGACCACTTATTTAACAGTTTTAAATTTAAACAATTTAAATATTTTTTTAAAATATGTAGCGCTCAACTATTAGTTATAATTTAATTAATTAATATAATTTATAGACTCACCCATTGACCACCCATTACTACTTAAACTCAACCCAATTAATCTAGAAAAAAATTGACTGGGAAGAAGACGACCTTGAAAATGAAGGGTGAAGAGCTTTGTTTAATATGTGGGCAATTATAATTGAAAAAATTGTATAAAATAGCAAACTATTAATTCAAATTAAATGTTATAATCACAATTTGATTTAATTGTGACTCGTAGAAAACAGTTGGTATTCGCCTATCTCCCCAGCGAATCTCGCTCGCCACTCTCACAAGTCTCTCCCTCGCCTCTCTCACTATATACAAACACAAATGTATAAATTGCGTTTCTATTTGTATAAAGCGAGAGAAAATTGTATATACACATGCAAATACACATATTTTCATCATATACACTTATAATTATACTATACAAATCTTGATCTACTCAGTTCTCTTTTGCCTTTATCTCTTTCTCGCTTTATACAAATACAGATTACACAAAATAAAATGTATGTGCTTGTATAAAGCGAGAGAGAGATTTGTATACAAATCTATATGTATACAAAAATACAATTACATATACATATACAAATTTACATTTAAATACATATAATACACATATACATATACAACTGAAAATTACAAAAAAAAAACATATATAAAAAATACAGTTACATATACATATACAAATTGAAACTTCATGAAAATTGAAGGGAATAAATCATGTTGTTAGTGAATAGTTGTTGAATGGCACAAACATATCATAACCATTTCGTTCATGATGATAATACATAAGATACAAAGTAAGAATTTTCAAGATAATAATTGATACATATATGTTATTATTCAAAGTAGGATTACAATGTGTATGTTTAGTTGTTGTAGACGTTATTATTCAATTTAACCCCAATAACTGCTAACTACTAATTGAATTAAATTGCTATTATAAGAAAAGGACTTCTTTTGTCCTATCATTAAAAGACACTTCCTATTTAAGCTACAAATCGCCTATGTATTAGTTTTTCAAAAGATTTTTGTTGAATTTTTATGAAAAGAGAAAACTTTATTCTATATTCATTCATATTGAACCAAAATCAAATAGTAATAAATAAGTATAAATTGAAACTTACAGAGTTCACCATAATTAACCTAAGGATATACTATTCAACAAATAAAGAACAAAGGACATAATCCAGGAAATATATCAAGGTGACCAAACACTGAAAAACCATATCATCAGTGAACAGATTTTCTATCATTAAAACACTCCAACAAGCGAATTGTCTTTTACTGAATCTTCACGAAAATGACTATTTCATAATTATTTAGCTCTTCTTAAATAAGCAACGGATATTCGGTTATCAGTCAAAGTAAATAGCTTCTAATCTAACTGAGTATGCAAATTCTGTCAAAATGATAGTGGATTAACTGCAACGATAAACCCTAGATTGAAAGATCAATAGAAGAAGTGAAGATCTGATACATAACATATAATCAGCAGCGAAAAAAGCAACATACCCGTGGCGGTTAATTGAGTGAGAGGACGCGCAGGGTTTCTGCTTGCGGACAGTAAAATTGGAGGGCTGCTTTATGCTTATGAAAAACTATTGGATGCTGCCCCGCTTCTTTTTTTATACTATTTGCTGAAACCGTAACATGGGGTTTTAGGGTCGGTTCAGATGTTAAACCGGCCTGTCAAATTATTTTATTTTATTTTATAGGAAAAAATTTCTCTCTTTGGACTATATTTAAACTTAAGTTTCGCTCATAAATTTTTCGGATTAGTAATTAAAGTCATACCTTATCGATAGATTGCAATTTCTAAGGATAATAATTCAATTTTTTTTAATTTTTGTATCGATTTAGATTTAGCGTGCCATTTGCATCAAGGTTCGTGTCAATTCATCTTTCCATTTTTACTTTATACAATGTATATATCTTATGACCTTAGAAGTTTGTTCAATTCACATTGAGAAAACAAATGTTAAATGGGTTCACTTAAGTGCTCCAAAATTGTATCAATGTTGGTCATTTTCATGGTACTTCTGAAAATTCATCACTAGCTTGCCCATTTTCAATGGAGAGATAAAATTTAGAGAAGATTATCCTTAACTTAAACACAGAAGTTTAGCATAAAGAACAGACTAAAGCGGGTTTTCATCGGGCGAGGAAACAAAGGCTGGGAAAATGCGAGATCACTTTTCCTCCACCATACAATATCATCAAGCAAAGAGACACAGATGAAGCGAAGATTTGATGAAGACGGAGGTAAACAGCAAGCAAGAAACTCCAATACCAGAAAGATTAAGCAAAACAACTTAGATTTATAGCAAGACAGATATCCAATGTAACAATTACGCATTAAATAAGAATCCAAAATTCAAACAGTTGAGGCCTCACAACAATGAAAAAGAGGGAGAATCTTCGAAATCTAAATGACTTTAATTCAGTATGGCCAAATGGCTCCCGTGGATCCTCTTCTTCCCTAATAACGTCCAATTCCCCAAACTCTAATCAGACCATCTGTATAGCCACTGAAAAGTGTGCTTCCATCAGCACTCTAGCTCAAACTGGTGCAGTATATGACCTGCCAATTAAGATGCAATTATATTTAGATTCACCATTCACATCACAACAATGGAAATATCACATCAAGCAAAGTCCAGTACAAAGTTGCAGACTCGTAAACTGAAAAACTATAGGAGCAAATATGTCTTTACAATTCAGAGGCATATTAATTCTATCAGTGCAGAGACAAAAAAATGCTTTATCTACAAAAAAGAGAAGGAAATCTCCAGGACGCCACAAGTGACAAATTACACACAGATCAATACAATAAGAACATACCCAGTGTAATCTCTGTAATCTCACAAGTTGGAACTGAGAGGGTAGAATACACAAACCTTACCCCGTCTTTCTGGGGCAAGTGAGGTTGTTTCTGATAGACTCTTAGCTCAAAACAAATGCTTTGAAAGTAGGATTACAAGAAGAATATGATAACAAAATAGCAAGGCAGAACGCAAATGAAGCACAACCAAACAGTAATACAAATTGACGAATAAGAGACTACGTGACTACTAGATAATACTACTAATGAGGAGAAGAGAGGAGAAGGAGGCCACACCCACCTCTCCCCCATAATGTATGATAACAATCAGCCACCTACTACCCTTTAACCCATCCTAGCTAGGACCATGTTTCATGTCATGTCTAACCGCCTCCCCATGTTATTTTTCATCCTACCTCTCCTAACTACTATTAGGGTCAATCTCTCTCATCTCTTTACTAGAGCATCTGCGTGACTCTTATTCATATGTCCAAACCACTATAAGCTCATTTCTCTCATCTTGTCTGCCATAGGACCCACTCTTACATTGCCCTGTTTAACTTCGTTATTAATCATATCTCTCTTGAACATGCCCACACAATTCTTGACTGGCTAACACTATACCCAATTAAACAATATTGGTCTAACCACTGCTCTGTAAAATTGACCTTTGGTCACACATTCTTATCGCACCATACCCCATCATTTCAACCACCCCACTTCAATGTGACATGCAATATCATTTAGACTATTACCGTGTCTCTGAACTTCCAGCCTTTCATTGACAACTTGAAAATCAGAACATCAATACTACAAAAAATATATATTCGGACAACAACAGTTTACAACTACAATTTCCTGACCACAAACAAAAACAAGTGGCTGGAAAGCTCCATATCCTGTTTCACTACAAAGCTTCTCATGGCACCAAAACTCGGAATAAAAAGTTAACAGAAAATCCCACACAGCAAAAGCAGTGGCGGATGTACACTGCTCCGAGGGGGGTTACACTATATATATAAGATTGATTTTTTTCTGTACATGTATATATTTAAAATTGAACCACCTGAATATATATCAAAGGAGTAGCCCAACGGTTGAGGGGGTTCAAGATTTCGCTTAAGAGAGCTTTGGGTTGCGGGATCGATTCCAGGCAACAACATATTTTTTTATTGTATTTGCAGGCTTTAGTGTTTTTTTAATTAAATATAAATAGACCAAACAAACCCATTTTTAAAGTCATAACTAATTAAAAAAATTATATTTTAAATCTCTATTGAAAAAGTCAACAAATAAAAATATCCTCTTTTCTAGGGATTGCAATATATATTTTTTCCTATACTTGCTCATTCAATTTTACCTTTTGTTGCTGACTTGCTGCTGCGTGCTCGCTGACTTGCCACCTGTTGCTGGCTTCCTGGCGCTGCTGCTGCTTGCTGCCACTGGTGGAGGAGTGGTGGTCCGGATTAATTTCATTCTCTCCTTCAGGCTCCATTTGTGAATTGTGATGGCAACCTCTGTAAGTTTTCTTTTTTGTTTTTTTTTTAATTTTTTTTTTTCAAAATTCTATGCTTTGATTCTGGTATTTGTTGATGTACTATTTTATTTAGCTGATTGAACTCGGATATTCACTTCTCTTAACAATTTTTTATTTTTCAATGAAAATTTCAATTCTATTCACTGATTATGAAAATTGTAATTTTATTTGTTTGGGCTTATTTGTTGATTTTATATGTTTATTGTGGACATTCAACATTTGTTCAATGGATATTAACTTTTATTTATGAGATTCAAACTTTTGTTCATTGTCTATAATTTTATTTTGGTCCTTATTGCATATTCAATTTTTGTAAGTTCTGACTAAATTTTTATTTTACGATTCAGTCTCAATATTCAGTGAAGAAGTATTTTACACAAGTACCGAAATCAACTTTAGCCTCTCAAAGTCATAGTCAATCTAATCAAAAAGAAAATACTAATCATTCAGAAGTGTCGTTAGATTCTTCTCAAGAATTTGATTTGAGTTTTTAAAGTTTGATCCTGGTGAAAGAACATCAATATTGAACTATCATCCAAACCACCGTGATGTTATTAGAAGAGCATACCTTTTGAATGGTCCTTGTCAACCTTGTTTGGCGGTGCAAGAGTATCCTCAAACAAATATTTTTGGATCAATGCGTCGTTTTAATCATGAATGGTTTGATGATATATATCATGATTGGTTGGAGTATAGTGTTAGTAAAGATGCAGTCTATTGTTTGTATTGCTATTTTTTTAAAGATCATAACACTAATCAAGGAGGAGGGGAGACATTTTCAACTACAGGATTTAAGAGTTGGAACAAAAAGGGTGGTCTTGACAAACATATTGGTCTACCGAATAGCATACATAATCAGTCAAAAAAGAAATGTCAATATTTACTACAACAACGGCTGTCTATTCAATTTGCATTTGAGAGGCAATCTAATCAACTCAAGCATGAATATTATATGCGCTTAAGTGCATCGGTTGATGTAGTAAGACTTCTCATAAGTCGGGGATTTGCATTTCGAGGTCATGATGAATCTAAATCATCACTTAGTAGGGGCAACTTTCTTGAAATTCTCTCATGGTATGCAAAAAAATGTGATAAAATTCGTGATTATGTTTTGAAACATGCTCCTGTAAATGATCAACTGATCAACTGACTTCTCCAATGATTCAAAAAGATATTGTGAGTGCATGTAAGATAGAGATCGTTAAAGCTATTCTTGAGGAATTAAATGGTGACTACTTTGCTTTACTAGTTGATGAATCGTTAGATGTGTCACGCAAGGAGCAAATGGCTATCGTATTTCGTTATATTGATAGAATGGGATTTGTAATGGAGCAACTTATTGACATTGTTCATGTTGAAGATACTAGTGCTTCATCTTTAAAGGAGGCAATGTTTAATTTACTTGCTCAACATTCTTTGAGTCCATCAAGTGTGTGTGGACAATGTTACGATGGGGCAAGTAATATGCAAGGTGAGATCAATGGCCTTAAAATGTTGATTAGACGAGAAAGTAAATCGGCTCATTCAATCAATTGCTTTGCCCATCAACTTCAACTAACTCTTGTTGGGGTCTCTAAAAAGTGTGTTGAAGTGGGAAAACTTGTAGAGTATTGATCTCAAATATTTTTAATATATTGGGATCTTCTTTTAAGCGTATGGATAATTTACGAGATTCTCAAAAATCAACAATTCAAGTGGCATTAGATATGGGTGAACTTACAACCGGTAGGGGCTTGAATCAACAACTTGGTCTTTCAAGAGCTTGTGATACTCATTGGGGATCTCATTATAAATCCTTTAACAATTTTATTATTATGTTTGGCTCTATTCTTGAGGTTCTTGAATCACTTGCTCTTGATGCAAGGAGTATGGATGAAAGAGCCAAGGCAATGGGACATCTTGAAGCTTGTCAAACATTTGAGATTGCGTTTATGTTGCATTTGATGAGAGATGTCTTAGCAATCACAAATGAGCTTAATAAATACTTACAAAAAAAAGAGCAAGATATTGCAAACGCCATGCTACTTGTTGAAGTAGCAAAGAGAAGGTTGCAAGTCTTAAGAGATGATGAATGGGATTCTCTTATTGCCAAGGTATCTACATTTTGTATCAAACATGATGTTTTGATACCTAACTTTGAGGAGCCATATGTTAGCTCTTTAAGATCACGGCGGAAACTTGCTAACTATACAATCTTACGTCATTATCGTGTTGAAGTATTTTGCAATATCATTGATTGGCAACTTCAAGAACTTAATGATCGATTTGATGAGGTGACTACCGATTTGCTCCATGGAATTGCTTACTTGAATCCAATTAACTCATTTTCAAGTTTGACATAAGAAAAGTAATGAGAATGGCGGAATTATATCCAGATGACTTTGATGAATCCAATATGAGTATTCTTGAGAATCAACTTGCAAGTTACATTGTTGATGTTCGTGATATTGATGAAAGGTTCTCCGATCTAAATGGGCTTTGTGATCTTTCCAAAAGATTAGTTCAAACAAAGAAACATTCAAATTATCCTCTTGTATTTCGCTTAGTGAAACTAGCTCTACTTTTACCAGTTGCCGCTGCCTCCGTTGAAAGAGCTTTTTCGGCAATGAAGTTTATCAAAATGACTTGTGGAGTCAAATGAGTGATGATTTTTTTAGTGGTTGTTTGGTGCCTTATTTAGAAAAATATGTATTTGATAAGATTTCTAATGATGTTATTATTAAGACATTTCAAGGTATGAAACCTCGTAGAATACAATTGTAAAAATGTATGTAGTTGTATTTTCAAATGTAAAAGTAAAACTATGTTTTGATAGGTTTATCCGCATGTTTGGTTTCTTAACCTCCCTTCAAGGTTGTGTAGTTTTGTGATGTAATGAAGTCATTTTATGCCAAAAAGAATTTTTGTGAAGAAATAGTATTTTCGCTTTGATTTGTGTTTTTTGTTATCTTTTTAATATTAAATTTGTGCTTGCTCTCCATTTGCACTTTCAAGAGCCGAAAAGAATTCTAAAGAAATTGAAGAACTTGTAGAACTTTTTGAATGAGTTGTGCTACTTTATTATCATTTCATAGATATGTACTTTAAATTTGTTTCTTAAGATAAGTTGTAATTGTAAAAAATTATTTGAACTAAGGATTTTTTTTTGTCAACCCGTTTGTTAATCAATCCGTTCATATATGACCCGACCCATTTATTTATGGATAATATTAGCGTGTTTAATTTTTTTTTTAACCCCTTTGATAGAATTTCTGGCTCCGCCACTGAGCAAAAGCTACAAGTATCCTATATTGTCCTAACCAGTTTATGATTTTCCATATGTAGTGGAAATCATTTCCCGTGATGGAAAAGTTCCCTTGGAAGATAATTTTTAAATCATTTTCTTAGTATTTTAATGAGTAAAAAAGTAGCTGATATAATAATTGATTGAGGATTATTGATTGACAAAAAATAGAATAAAAGCTAGGATATTTGAAAGATAACAAACCTTGGTTTTGGAATCGGTAGCAGCAGTTCCGAACATTTCACTCTATTGTTTCAGATCAACTTTAAGATCAACCACGACGCTTTTGCTCTCCAAATCCCAAATCTTGATACTAGATTCAGTAGCAGCACAGAGCCAATACCTATTCGGGCTAAAACAGAGGGTGTGGATAGTGGAGCCAGCATCAAGAGAGTACAGTTTCTTTCCTTCAGCCAAATCCCATAGCAATATAACTCCATCTGTCCCTCCGCTAGCACACAACGAACCATCTGGAGACACGGCCACAGTATTCACATACCCACTGTGTCCCGCAAGAGTGGACCTGAGCTTACAGTTGGTAAGATTCCAGATTTTCACAGTGCGATCCCATGAACCAGAAACAATAGTGGGCTGAAGATTATTTGGGCTAAAACGGACACAAGAAACCCAATCAGAGTGTGAATCCTGTTCCTGAATTGCGTGCTTGCACTCACCGAGTGTGTTCCAGAGTTTGATGGTCTTGTCACGGGAAGCAGAGACAATCTGACGGTTGTCAACAGAGAAAGCAACGGAGAGAACATCTTTAGTGTGTCCAAGGTTCCAGCTTGAAGATCCCATAAACGGAGCTCACCGTCCCATGAACCGGAGAGTGCCAACATGCCGTCAGACGACAACACAACATCTTCAACGAAATGGCCGTGTCCAGTAAGGCGACGGCGAGGGACACCGTATCGTGAACCGTCTTTAGTCAAAGACCAGACGATGATGGACTTATCCCTGGAGGAGGTGGCAATCATGTCGGAGTTCTCAATTGGGGTTGCAATAGCAGTGACCCAGTCAGTGTGGGCTTTCATGGTGCCGCGGAGGACTAGTGATTCTTGCGACATTTTGTCAGATTGGTGGCTGCCGTCAGTGAAATCACCTTTGGTGGCAGAGAATGGAGAGGCGGAGATGAAAATGCAGAGAAAACTCTAGGATTTTAAACGGATGTATTTATATGAGAAATTATTTTAGGGTTTTTCAGAGTGCAGGCAATCGGTAATTTCGGGTTGTTTGAATACATGAAAGACCCAACTTCTCCTGAGGCCCATTAGTCACCTTATAATCTCATAAATTTGATACTTCTTGCAATTTAGGGGCTAATACTAACTCTGTTTGATCATTGTTACTCATTATTTCATAATGTATTGTATTATATTATATTATACAGTATTGTATGGTAGATATAATGTTTGGCTAGATGGTATTGTTTGTTGTTGTTTAATAACATCTTTATTGTTTGATTTGATTGTATCGTACTGTTTTGTAATTTATAAATTTACTAAAATATCCTTAATTATTTAGGGTAGGAGGTTTGACTAGAATTAAATAATATATGGTAAAGGGTAAAAAAGTATTATGAAATATCATTTCATGATATAATTGAAAAAAGAAATTAAGTAACAATGGGAACACATCAAATCCGTTGTTCCATAAAATGTGGTTTTTCATTGTTACGTAACAACGAAATTTAACAATACAATACGATACATTTTAAGTAATAATCAAAATAAATATTGTAAGTATGACAACGATATAATACAATATAATAGGTAACAATGATCCAAACAGAGTGTAATGATTTGAATATCACGTAGAGAATACCAAATGTCTTGTAGAGTCGAAGATGTTGAGACTGTCGAAAAAAAAAACTTTTGAGTTGACTTGTCGTGCTTAAACCTTATGTGGGCTTTTATTGAGTAACATAAACTTGATAGAGACAAGTTTTCATTTAGGACACAGATTATGTAAAATATCAGTGCATAAACTTTACTTATCATTTTTAGCCTAATTAACAAAATTTACCTAAAATAGTCATTCCGCTTATTCTTTTAAAAAAAATGGTGTCTTTTTGTCCTATGTCCTCTTCTTCTTTTCTTTGATAGATAGAACAACTAAGATAGATATTTCTGACTATTAGCCTATGTAGCTCAAATTCTCCAAAAAGGCATCACTTTTAAATGATCAAACATACACCCATCTCTCTTAGTAATAAACATTTGTTACGATCTATGACTCGATTCTCATCAAGAAATAAATGTCCATACCCTTTACCAGTTTGTAGCTAGTGGGATTCTTGATGTTGCTTCACTTCTCAATTTTATGTAGTTATAGAGGTATTCAAAAAGGGCAGATTCAAAGTTTCAAAGCCGGTTTGATTTAAAAATTTGATATTCCACAAACATGAATCATTTTGAGTGAATTATATATTAAAAGACTCGAAGCATCGAGAGATTTCATACCTAAAATTGGGGATTGTTTGGAAGTGATTTTGAGTAGATCGAGATTGAATAGTATTCTTCATGTATAGTGAGTATATACGTACAGTAAAGCTACATTTAGTTTTTTGAATGTATAAGCAGTGTATAACTCATGTAAGATATATTGTACCGTCATGGTATACTTTCTATGACTTTTAATATAAAACATGACTATATTTGTTGTTAACTAATTACTTTATTGTGGATATATATTAAACTATCCCTTTAAAAATTCAATTATTTAATAAGTACGCATGTTTAGTCTTATAAATTAAGAACTACTTAATAAAATTATGAGTATGCATGCACTACAAAGAAAATAATTTTTAGCAGTAGTAAATATATACATTAAATAAAGAATGATAAAACTTTTACCACCATTAGTTAATTGTCATTAGATTCAGTGTCACTATAGACTTTAAGGATATTTACAAAGAGTGCTAAATGACGTTAAAAATATGTTTTTAGCGGCAATTAAGCTATTTCGTTAATAAATTGCCGCTAAAAACATGTTAGTCTTAACTCTTACAAATGGAGGCTCCATTCATTTTTCAACAGTCTCACACAATCAAAATAATTATAATTTCATGAACCTAAATCAATGAATACAGAGGAATGTATTTACTCTAGGTGACAGTTGAATCAGGAAGTATTTTCCGAGTACACAGAACAAGTCCTTTGGAGATTAACTACAGTAAAATTTTGAAAACAGTTATGCAGTGAAGTTTATGTATGCCAAAACAAAAACTAGGAGGTAACAATAAACCGATGCCTGAAGAAAAGTCGCAGAAGATTGATCGTTGATCTCTGAGGAGTCGACTGCAAGTGGCAAGCCGTCACTGTTAAGTGTGCATGACTGAGGATTCGAACCGTCTTCACTCATCATTAGGGCCCTTAAAACAGCAGAAACTGTATGAATGTAACCAGATGTATTTTTGTTGAGAAGCCAAGTTAAGCCCATCATTTGGCAACCCATGCTGTGCAGTTTGCTACTTCTATCATTTGGTGTGCTTGTATCTTCCAATCTGCTGTCACTGAGCTGCAGATTAACTTCAACTTATTAGACAATAAATAAAATATTTCACTTGTAACTCAGATAAGACATATATGCTCGGTCGTTATTGACAAAATACTCTCTTTAACATGCTTCCTAAAATGAATTATGAGCTACTGTTGATCCCAAGATTAAATGAACATTAAAAGTTTACTGGAAAAATTAATAAAATGAGACAACTGATCAAAGCACAGGACAATAACATATGGACTAAGTAAGGTTATTGTCAAATAATTGAATCGTATCCCACCTAACATAGACGATCCAGACAAGTATCAACGAAGCTTAACTTTGGCATATTGCTTTCCTGGAAATCTAATTGGTATATAGAACCATCTGAAGGTACATTGTGTGGATCAGGCACCAATATTTCCAATGAGACTTGATACCTTTTTTTCTTATTCATTTGTCAGCCCCAAAAACAAGTTGCAAGATAAAATTTAGTTTATGTACACCACAGGAACTAAAGAAGGCATACAAATTAGAAGAAGAGCATCTCCACACGGTCATGAGTAGGATACTAACCTTAAAACGACTGATCAGTCAGAGGTCGCCATGTGAAGAAATCACTTTAGGTAACATTTATCAATGTCATCTATATCAGATAACAATTTTATTCATGATTATTTGACTACCTAAGACAAACTGCTGGGGATATCTACTGATCACCTATCTTCTATGTCTAGTGTACACACTTAACTGGAATCATGGCACATTGTACAACTTAATGAATCACAAGGTTAGCATATAAACGTGTATTGTATAAAAAATGTGATAGGGAAGCGTGTGGAAGACGAACATAAGACTTTGTTTGCCATTAGTTTTAGAACATATTGTACTAGAGTCAACACAACATGCCTCAATTCTCTTCTAACGTCTTTCGTTAATCTACTAACATTTCCCAAAACCAGTCTTAAATTCAAATAAAGAAAGAGGATTATGTGTTATGGAAGCTTTATGTTAACATACAAATAGTTAATAAAGATGAATCTTCTAAATAATTAGTATAACCTGACTCAACTAGTTTGAATTAAGTATAGTTAGTTGATATTATATATTAACTAATCAACCCAAATACACCATAATTCAATTTTAAAACAACTTTCCAGTCCCCTCCGCAGTCAGGCAACTTCCTTTGAACAATTGACCGCTAGACTGTACCGACACACTACAAGAGTAGCATAACCAGGGTTTTCAGCGAGAGGATTCAAAACATAAAGAAGCAATCATACGAAAAAGGCAAGAGGATTCAATGTCTAGTGTATATACATAAAATGTATCAGACTATTTTAACATGTTACAACATCTTATGTACTCTGTTTTCCCCTGTTACTAAATACAAGACTTACCAAATAAAGAGTGTTCAAGCATATGGAGCAACCAGCAATACCAGCATATCCATTACTGCTAAAGCAATCTCTCTCTAATCTCTTCACACTCTCACCACCAACCAATTCACCCCGCAAATTCACTGTGAATTTCTCCGGGCAGCTAAGTGGATGCAGCCTAATACCACAGTAACAATAAACCACATCACAAGTCTCATTTGGCTTCACCAACTCAATTCCCCTGTTTTCCAAAGCCTTTCCAAAAGAATCCACACACGTCTCTGAATCATCAGGGAGCACAGGCATTTCAACAGAAGTTGAGTATTGCGGGAACTTTGCAATGGCTCTGTGAAGCGCGGTTCTCGAGTAGGCTGCATAGAGCCATGCTGCGAGAACCGGGAGCAATGGGTCGGGTTTATTTGACCCGAATGATCGTTGGACCTGCAGGATGATTCTATCCCTTTGTAAAGCTCCTCTGGTATGTCTAGAGAACAGCTGTCGAAGTTTGATTGTTCTGGGAAAGCAGGGATTGTTGCTGGCAGTGAAGGGGCTGGGGAGAATGGGTGGGGATTGGGTTCCGTCGGGTCGGGTTCGGGTATAACTGGAAAGGCAGGTATTACAGTTAGATTGGTGATGAAAACAACTGTAAACAAGAAGAAGGAAAAACAGTTGAGGGACATAGCTTATAATTAGAGAAATGAACGAAGTTGGAAGATTATAAATGGAAGTTTAGTGAGAAGCCATTGATTATAAATGGTAGCTTATTTTTCCCTTTGGTTTGTAGTGATGATTTGGTAGTGGTGATGAGGGAGTAGTGACAACAGTACTCTTAGATTTTTTATTTTGTTTGTGTGTCTAATATTCCAAACTCATTATTTGATTAATTTTGTATTCATGTCAGATAAATTTACAAAAGAGGGTAGAATGTTTCTTACTAAGAAATTTTTCATTCACATACAAAGATAGATGTATAGCTTGACCCAGGGGCGCCTCAACGTGATTGAGGGCCTAAAACGAAATTTCAATTCGGGGCCTAAAATATAATCAAATTTCACATGCACATTTATTCAAAAATTATTTTTCTTACACTATTTAGATGAAAATTATTAGTATTTTAATATTGTTTTTTTAGTTATTAGTTTTAGTTAAGATTTTATCAACTCAACATTGAAAAACACCCTTTTAGTGAGACAATTATTATATGAATTGTTAACATAATTATACAAGTAATAAGTTGATAAATATTAAATAGAAATAAGATTTAGAACCATAGAATTTGACACAAGAAGTTGATGACTTGATATACCCCATTTTAATATGATTGTAGTAATGCTTGAAACTAAAATTTAAAACGAAATAAAAAAGAATTTGTAATTCAATTTGTCAACACTTTCACCATTAGTTCTTATTTTTAACAAAGTACTAAAGATGATAAAGTGGGTAAAATAATATATTTTAAAAAAATATATATTTTTTATCATAAATAATCAATTTTTTATATAAAACTTTTAACACATAATTTATTCTTGATAAAAATTTGAAGCCCCCGAAATTTGGGGGCCTAAGGCAAAAGCCTTATTTCCCAAAGCATAGGGCCGGCCCTGGCTTGACCATCGATTCAGTTAAATCTAGTAATATTGATTTATTCATTAAATATGAATAAATTATTAGTTTAAAATCCAACTTATAAATTTCAAATTCTGAATGAGTCGAAGAGTAGTATGGAAGGAAGGACTGAATGGGAAACCAATGGCTGAGTAATGTGGGGTATGGCAGGTTGGACAAAGTTCGTTTGTTTGTTTGTTTGTTTATTTGTAACTCTTGTAAGGCTTAGTATGTGTATGATTATAATATGCTTTAAAGCAACTATGAAACTGTGTCAACCACTTATACTATTTGGTCATCATTTGCAAATTCATGTTGAACGACATGCAAGTGAAAGCAGCAGGTTAATTTAATACTTGCCTTTTACATGTACTAGTATGAAATTTTTAAACATGAAAGGGAATTGATTTTTTCTATTTGAAACATTTACTAGTGATTGTGCCGTATCTTTGTCATGTAACAAGTTAACAACCACAAAAAAGGAATGAAAAAAATAAGTGAAGAAACAAGATGTTTTGTGTAGTAGTAATATGATTATGACCTGCTATTTAATTGGTAGATATATATACTTCTCTTATTCATCAATGTCCTCTCAACATCCTCCAATGTCCATGTCACTACTTTGCTAGCCAATAAACATTTTTCAAAACCTCAAATATCTAATATGGATTCACACTTGAAAGTCCGAGTAAAACGCTTTATACCAAAAGCAATTCCATTCTTAACCATAATGTCATAAATTTCATATTAGTTCCATTGTGTTTACCGCATTAGAGGAAAAGCAGATCACATGGTCCTTACTCTTTTGGGAGAGCAATAAACTCAATAATTGGAGTTCCTCAAGAGCCTCTATATCACATATATTTACCCCACTTCATCTGAAAATCCACATTCTCTCTTCAATTATCTAAAAAAAGTTGCGCTTCTAGAGATTTATGAAATTGCCACTGCACAAATTGCCTTCGAAATCAGCACAACTAGGACTGGGGGTAGTTGTTGTTTACTGCAAGGAAACGAGTGAATTTTTGCGATAAAGTGAACAAAGTTCATAAGAAAGAACAATATCCCTCAAGGGATAGATCTTAGGCATTGTATTTCTTCAAGTCATTACAAACTTCAACTTGTCACAAGTAACTATAGTTTACAAATGAATATGACAATGTAATCTCATCCACAAATAGCTGGAGAACATTTTCTTTTCCTGCTATGTGAAATAAAAATTCACAGTACAAATAGCAACTGAAAACCTAACTGTTGGCATTCTGCCTGAAATGCCGTAGTGAACTTCAACTATTTGTGGCATAAAAAAGCTTATGATTTACAGGACAAGGAGATACATAATAGAGTACACGATCAAGAATGTCAAAACTACCGAAGGGCAGCCCCGTGCATGAAGTGGGTGTGATGTAAGCATCTTACCCCGATGGAAGGGTCAATGGCTGATCATCAGATCTACAGAGTATGCTGGTAACAAATTAGCCATGAAGATCAGCAAGTTTTTGAGCTTAACCATCAACACCGTCGTTTTGCTCTTTAATTGCCTCTTCCTATCAGAACATTTATATAATGCCAACCTTTTAGATCAATAAAATGACAAAAATGCAGGGACAATTGGCATTTTGATTTTAAGCAAAGGATATTTGCAGGCATTCTATTGAGATGTCATTATTGGAATGGGCACCGTCATTTTTCCTTTTACATGAAAACAATTCCTTCATGGTTGAATGATTGAATGTCATTGATATTCAACAAAGAGAAAAAGGGTAGAAGTTACCTCTGCATTTCTTCTTTTAACTACGACACACTTTGAAGCACTGATACTAGCACTCTTCAGCAAGCTACGAGCACTATAGTTTGCTTTGTTTGGTCCATTTTGCACATTAGCATCTGAGTACTCTGATCCCTCGGACTGCCCTGGTGGACTCTCTAGACTTGAAGCAACAGATGCTGAAGTTCGTTTTTCAAAATCAATGTTCTGGGAAGAGGTTTCATCTTTTGGTGCAGGAACCCGCTCTCTAAGATGAGAGTATTCAAAAACAGACCAAGTTAATTCCTTGACTAAAGCTGTAGCATATAACCACAAAATCAGATTTCCTAAAGCACTTGCTATGTTCTCAAAATTAACCTTGTTCAGGAAACACACGCAGCTTTTAAAGTAAATCGCATCAACCTACAACCTTTCTGTTTAGAAACAATCATTTATCAAATAAGTGCACAAAAATAAGGACGGCTTAAGTCGGACTGGTGTCTCTCAGAACTGGAACTGAAATAAGGACTGCTTAAATCGCACAAGTATTAAAATGTCCATATTTTCTCTAGACAAACGACATCTAATTCAGCAGATTATTATTGAAGAACGACCTTTACCACCCAGAGCAAAAGAATAGTACAGAGTTCACACCTACGCAAGGAAGCATGCTGCCAAGGTGTGAATGAAAAGCTTAGCAAATTTTATGAACACAATCTGATGGGCAGCAAGAAGATGAACCAAATAGAATGAAAAGATTCGATACTCAAAGGACCATAAGAAGATTAATGATGACCAAAGAAAGAACAAAACTCTAGATATTCATACTACTAATCAAAGCAAAAAAGAAAGAAGATGAAATTTAAGCTACTGGGGGACGGAATTAAACTGAAGAATACAAGACAGGGGAAACAATTTCTAAACTAAAGCAACTAACGACCAAACAAAATTCTACATAACAAAAATTAGGCGAAAATAATAAGATGACACGAAGGTTACATGGTTCTGGGCAGCGACTGGAACTCAAGCTTTGGAGGTAATGAACTTTACCACCAAAATGTGACTGGGACAGTCGAGAGCAGATAAAATCTTATACTACGAACTAAGAGCTCCCAAAACCTTTCCGGGGGTGCTCTCAATTCTTCAGCTCTCAGAAACCGTCCAGTGAACAGTGAAAGGGGTGGGTTTATATAGCACCCAAATCTCCAAATTTTGAGAAAATTTTCGATTTGGGATTTTGAGAATTTTCAAAATCCCTTAATAGATAAGGATTGCCAACTAGCTAGTGTACGAATTCGTACCATTTTGAAAGAAATCGGAAAAGAATAAGGGAATTTGATGGATAATACCGTTGGTGAACCTTCCTGGAAGCTTCAAATAGTACCAAGGCTCGTGCCTTGAACACAACGACGTACGAATTCGAGGGAGAGAAGAGTAAATTGAGGCTACGAAATTGGAAATTTGGGGAATCAAGGCTCGTTCTTGGTTTGCTGTTGCTATGTGCGTATGTGAGGGAGATGAGTACAGAGTACTGGGTATTAGGAAGCGAAGTGGGTCGGGTTATTGATTTAAATTGGGCTTAAACTTGTAGGAAATTAAAAGGGCTGAAGGGATCTGGTCCATGGTTTATTTTTATCAATGATTAATTACTTGAGTGGAACCCTTTTAAAAAATAATTACTTATTTTAAATATACTCTTTAATTATTACCATTTATAGCAATATCTAACAATATTATGTATTTTATTATATTTATTTTTCTTTCTCGCATCTTTTTTTTGTCTCTAGCCTTTTCAAATTTGTCTCTCTTTCTCGCTCTTTATCTCTTTCCTTCTTTCTTTCTATTACTCTTTCTCTATTTCTTTTTTTCTTTCTGTACGTTATTCTTTCTCCGTTTCTTTCTTTATATACATTGCTCTTGCTCCTTTGTTTCTTTATGCTGCGCTTTCTCCCTCTCTTTCTATTGTTCTTTCTCCTTTTCTCTCTCTCTCTACTTTCTTTCATATAATAGTCAATAATTTATAGACGGAATAAATTTTGTATCAATAATTAATTGGACAAGTAATGTAATCGTAACAAATAAAGAGATATAATAAATTGCAAAATGAACTAAACTTGAATTAAAAATGTATTACACACATATTAAAATTGAATTAGATGAAAATTAAACATGAATGCAAAATATAGCAAACGAAAGAACATTCTATGAACTGTAAACTGAATAAAACTTATATCAATAATGAATTAAACAAGTAATCAAATTGTAACAAATCAACCAATAAAATGCAAAATAAATTAAACTTGTATTAAAAGTATATTACACTAATATTAAAGTTGAATTAGAGAGAATTAAGCATGCATAAAAAACGTAACTAATGAAAGACCAAACAACGGTCTGTAGATTGAATTAAATTTGTATCAATAATGAATTAAACAAGTAATCTAATAGTAACAAATCAACCAAAAAACTGCAAAATAAATTTGTATTAAAATTGTATTACACAATTTTAAAGTTGAATTAAAAGAGAGTATCAAGAATGGATGAAAAACGTAACTAATGAAAGACAAGACAATGATCTATAAATCGAATTAAATTTATATTATTCATGAATAAAACATGTATTATATGTTTCTTATAAATTATTTTTGATTTGTATCACTAAGAACGTGAGTGATGTTTGCAATATGTATTAAAATGTATTGTGCATGTATTATAAGTGTGTTACCTAAATTATTTTAGTTGATATCATTAAAAAGGGAGTGAGGTTTGCAATATGTATTATAAATATAAGATGTATTATTATGATTTTAATACAATTATGAAACACATCTAATACAATTTTAATACAAACGCAATATAGTTCCATAAACTTCATCCTTTTTAAGCTTTAATTTATATTTCTCCTAATAAACTTAACCAAACTCCTTGAAATTGAAATATAAACTTCAAACGATATTTTCAATTATTTATAGGAACAACCTATCCAAACTAATCGCAAACGAAAGAACAGAAAGTAATCTAATCGTAACAAATGAAGAAACATAATAAACTGCCAAATGAATTAAACTTGAATTAAAAATGTATTACACACATACTAAAGTTGAATTAGAAGTGAACACGCATGCAAAATGTAGCAAACGAAAGAGCATTCTGAGATTTGTAAATTGAATAAACTTGTATCAATAATGAATTAAACAAGTAATTTAATCATAGTAAATCAACCAATAAACTGTAAAATGAATTAATTTATATTAAAAGTGTATTACACAAATATTAAAGTTGAATTAGATGAGAGAATTGAGCATGGATAAAAAATGTAACTAATAAAACACCAGATAATGACCTATAGAGTGAATTAAACTTATACTTAATCTAATAGTAACAAATAATAAACTGCAAAATGAATTAAATTTGCATTAAAAATGTATTACACAATATTAAAGTTGAATTGGAAGAGAAAATTAAGAATAAATAAAAAGAACATTACTAATGAAAAACAAGATAATAATCTATAGACTGAATTAAACTTGTATTATTCATGAATAAAACATGTATTATTCATGAATAAAACATGTATTATATGTATCTAATAAATTATTTTGGTTTGTATCACTAAAAACATGAGTGATGTTTGCAATATGTATTAAAAATGTAGTGTGCATGTATTATAAGTGTATTACGTAAACCATTTGATTGGTACACTATGAAGAGAGTAAAGTTTGCAATATGTATAGAAATATATTGTTTATGAATAAAATTTATATTATATGTGTCTTATAAATTATTTGATTTGTATCACTAAGAAAATGAGTGATGGTTGCAATATGTATTATTAATGGATTGCTTATGAATAAAACTTATATTATATGTGTCTAATAAATTATTTTAATTTATTACGAAGAAAATGAGTGACGGTTGCAATATGTATTAAAATGTAATGTGGGTGTCTTATAAATGTATGATTAGTGTGTTACCTAAATTATTCTTGTTGGAATCACTAAGAAAGGAGTGAAGTGTGCAATATGTTTTATAAATGTACCATTCATGAATAAAACATGTAATATATATCTTATAAATTATTTTGATTTGTATCACTAAGAAAAAAAGCAACGTTTGCAATATGTATTACAAATGTATTGTTCCTATATTATAAATGTATTACGAGTGTGTTACTTGAATTCTTTTGGTTGATACCACTAAAAAAGAGTGAGGTTGTAATATATATTATAAATGTATTGTTCATGATTTTAATACAATTATGAAGCATATCTAATACAACTTTAATACAATTGTCATACAGTTCCATAAACTTCACATTTTTCGAGTTTCAATCTAATATTTCTCCTAAAATCAATTATAAACTTAACCAAACCTCTTAAAATTGAGATATAAATTTCAAACGACATTTTCAATTATTTGTAGGAACAATCTATCCAAGCTAACCACAAATTCGTAAAATTCAAATAATGAATTCAAAATTTGAAGTTTTATAATGACCATTAATGGTGAACTTTTGTTGCTATAATTTTACAGATTTGAAATTTCTGTTTGAAAATATGATTTTGTACAAATTTTCATCTTTCCATTTCTTTTTCCATATATTTTTGGGTAAAAATAATGAAATATGGGCAAAAAATGATTTGAAGATAGTTATTTATATGAAAATTTCAAAGAAGAAGAAGAATATTTTTTTTTAAAAAAAAAAGAAAGAAAAAAGAGGAGGAAGATAATAATGATAGAAAAAGAGACAAAGAAGAAGAACAATTTTAAAAAAAGTGAAGGAAGATGAAAAGGGAAGAAAAAGAGGCAAGCGACTATACAATTTCTTAATTCAAAAAAATTGTTATATTTAGTTAGAAAAATTAGATTGCTATAGATGGTAAATATTTTTTTAATATAGCATATTTATGTGATTTACCCTAAATAAGGATTATATAAATCTATAGCATATTTATGTGATTTACCCTAAATAAGGATTATATAAATCTATATATTTTATAGGAAAAAGGAAAATCGTCTTGAAAAAATAATTTCTAAAGTATTTTTGATTTTTTCAAAATAATATCTTCAAATTGTTTGAAGTTTAAGAAGCTTGAAAATTAATCAAATTGTAGAGGGTCAAAATTGGATGTCAACAGAGCCCATGCATTTTCATTTTAACATATCTAAACACACATTATTTTAAGGAAAAATAAGCAAATACCCCATAAAAGCAAAATAATTACAAACATATACCCCTTTACATTCATATCTCATTAAATAATTACACTATATACCCCTTATTAATTTCACTTTACTGATACTAAATCGATATCATACATTGTATTGGTATCATTAAGGCTGATAATTTCACTTAATTGATACTAAATCAGTATATATATACTATATTAGTATCATTAAGGCTGATAATTTCGCTGAATTGATACTAAATTAGTATATATATACTGTATTGGTATCATTAAGGTTTCTTGTTAAGAAATTACTCATTAATCAATTATACTATAAAAGTATATATATACTCTTGTAGTATCATGATACCATGATATATATATATACACTCTTATAGTATCATTGAATAGTGAGTAATTTCTGAACAAGAATCCTTAATGATAGCAGAACAATATACATATATACTCTTATAGTATCATTGACTAACAAGTAATTTCTGAACAAAAAACCTTAATGATACCAATACAATATATATATATATATATATATACTGATTTAGTATCAGTTAAGCGAAATTATCAATCTTAATGATATCAATACAATATATGATACCGATTTAATATCAGTTAAGCGAAAATTATCACCTTTAATGAATGAGGGATATGGACTGTAATTATTTATGAGATAATGGGTATTTCAGGAATTACTTTAATTTTGGGTATGAACTTGTAATTACTTTGGATTTCATGGTCCATTTATATAATTTTCCCTTATTTTAACTCGTAAAATAGACGGTAAAAAAAAAGGTCACATAAATTAAAGTAGAAAAATTAATGAATTCGACATTTATTTTGACATTATATTGCCAGGCAGAAAACATAATTGCATATTTCACAAACTATTAGCCGTAGTATGCAGATTTTAACTAATAGAAAAATTAAGGAATTTGACATTTATTTTGACATTATATTGCCAGGCAGAAAACATAATTGCATATTTCACAAACTATTAGCCGTAGTATGCAGATTTTAACTAACTTCCAAATTAAATTAAAGGAGTTATATTTGCAAATGATTGACATTTGACACTAGTATATATTTTTTATTTTATATAGACAAATGGATAAACTAAAGAATGTCGTGCTTAATTAATCATGATTAAAAAATGTGGCATTATTCAATATGTGAGTAGCATGAACTGGAGAATGTGCCAAAACATGACTATGTTGTTTTCAATGTTTAATGATCGGATTTGGGAACCTAAAAGGAGAATTATTTATTAACATACATTTTATTTTAATATTATACATGTATTTAGATGCAAACTTCTTAAATCTTGATCCTATAAGATAATAATTAATGGTCAAACTTGTTTACCGTTTCAACGGTAAAAAAATATTGAAATTCCACCGAATGGTATAATCTAGTGATAGGTGCTTGAAAACACAAAGGTCTCGATCAAAACTCAATAGTTAACACACTAGATTATTCTTTCCATTTGTTCTAGTCTTGACATACATAATTACCTGATACATGTAGTCTTGATGGATAGAGTTATTTGAACACAAGACACTATGATTGTAAAAAAAAATATACTTAATATGAACTGAAGGTTAATATTCAAGATCACATAAATTTCGTATCTGGACAAACAAACTAAAACTCTTCCCCCTATTTTTCCTATAGGCTGGCCTGACATCTATAAAGCTTGCCTTTTTACCTCTTTCCTCTTTTTAGTTTTTACTACTTTCTTCTTTCCCATTATCTTTGCACAACACCAAGAAACTCGGAAGAAACCGCTGTATTTTGTGGTGGCAACTGGCAACATAGAGAGAGAAAAACATATTAGCGTGGAATGCTGAGATCTTGTGGTGGCAAATCAAGAATCAACACGACAGAGTAGGGGAATTCAAAAAAAAAAAAAAAAAAAAGACAAGGGGGTGCAGTAGTAGTATATGGGGGGTGGTAGTACATTCGTGGACGGAGTTCGTCGTTTGTTTCATCGTCGTTCAAGTACTACTACCACTATTACTACTATTGTTCATAACAATGCAGAACCGATCTTGAACAATCTTGAAAAACCCATCAAGATTTTAGACTCACAATACCAACAACAAGAAGAAGGAGAGCTTATCATTATTGAAGACTTTGACATTTCGGGTCTTAAGTTTATCAGAGTTCCTAAAAGGGTTGATTTCCCTTTTTCATCTGCTTCTTATCAAATGGATCATCACAGAAAGGTTTTATTTTTCCCTCTTTTTTTTGGCTTTTTATTGACTTTTTACTTACTTTCTTTTTTTTGCTTTTTGATTTTGCATGGAGTTGATTAAGTTTGACCATCATTTTACTGCTCAATCTGATGTTGATGTCTGTTTTTCATGTATGTATAAACTAATTGGTTTCCCACCTGAGAATTTGGTTGATATGTGTAGAAAATGCTGGTAAAAAAGGATGAGGGAAAGTAAAGCTTGCAACTTTACCCATTTTGGATCTTTCTGTCTATTTGCTTAGGTCATTGAAATGAAACAGATATTTATTGGTAAGTCACAGTTACTCACCCCCACCTCAAAAGAAAATAATCTGAACCATCTTTCTTTCCTATCTAAGAATCTTGTAGTCTGGTTGGTCTGAATCCCCTGCTCGTTATTGCCATGCGCTTTTGTCTAGGAGGCAAACAAAAGATGTGTGTGTGTGTTAGATTATAATATTTGCTATCTTCATAATTGCTTAATCTAAGGAAAAATGAAGTTCTTGCTTCTAATAACGAGTGGGATTTCACTTGGTATGTTGTTGTTGCTACCAATAACCAGTGTTATGTAAAATCTTGTGTCTGTTAGATTTTATCAAGACCTATCAGACTTGTCTTGTTCATAAGAGGATCATGTTTCAAGCATCAGTTTCGTGGTGTTTATATTTTTTTCTATATTATTGTGTGTTCATTTCCTAGCACATAAAGTAGCGTTAGACCATTATGCAGATTACTATTATGTGGCATATTAGTGCCTTGTGATCTCTTCATCTCTATGTAGACTTACATGGGTAAGGAAATGGGAAGATGCAGCTGTTTTATACTGCAGATATCTGTCACATTTGTTTTGACTTGAATATTGTTATTCAGAACTCACAGGAGGCAGAGTTCTTCACAGAATATGGAGAGGCAAGCAGATACCAAATTCAGGAAGTTATTGGCAAGGGTAGCTATGGAGTTGTGGCCTCTGCTATTGATACCAAAACTGGAGAAAGAGTAGCTATCAAGAAGATTAATGACGTGTTTGAGCATGTCTCTGATGCCACTAGAATTTTAAGAGAAATTAAGATTCTTCGGCTTCTACGGCATCCCGATATCGTAGAAATAAAGCACATCATGTTACCCCCTTCTCGGCGAGAGTTTAAAGATATTTATGTCGTCTTTGAATTGATGGAGTCTGATCTTCACCAGGTTATTAAGGCCAATGATGATCTTACACCTGAGCATTATCAGTTCTTCCTATATCAGCTTATGCGTGGATTAAAATATACTCATACTGGTTTGTATTTTATACAAGTTGAAACCTTCTCTTTGACATCTCTATGTAATGGAGAAGCTAACTTTTCCTCGGGACCTCTTAACAGCAAATGTTTTCCATCGAGATTTAAAGCCGAAGAATATTCTTGCTAACGCTGACTGTAAATTGAAGATTTGTGACTTTGGGCTTGCTCGTGTATCATTTAATGACACACCCTCAGCTATTTTCTGGACTGTATGTTTGAGCTCTAGAAGGCTTCTCTTTTCTCGTTATTTTAGTACTCAAGTTTGTGAGTGATTTCTGATATACTTATTGTTTGATGTATTTAAGGACTATGTTGCTACTCGATGGTATCGTGCTCCTGAGCTATGTGGCTCTTTTTTCTCTAAGGTAACTTAGCTTTATCACTGACATTCACAGTTATAATTGTTATCCATTTGCCAAACATGCAATTATTGCAATGACACTTATATTTCGCATAGTTTGTGACAATCAGTATAATGCATTGTGGTCAATGATACTTTTTATACTCTCTTTACTCCAGTATTTTGCTTGTCTGAGAATTTCTTGGTTGTATGTCACTCTGTTTCTGTCTTCGGAGAAGATTGGAACAGTTATAGAGTGAACAATATTTTTGTTTACATGGTTTTGTGGCTGATACAGAATGAAGTCATATTCTGTTTTCCCTATAAGTGTCTGCTGGATGCTTATTGACTTATCAGCCTTAAACGATGCCTTCAGAATTTACTCTCAAACTAGTATTGTTTACAAGTTTCATGATCAGGTGATGGATCACTTGACTTCAAATGCTTAGAGGTTGGTGGCTTGAGAGGGAGATGAAGCATGTGTAGGTTTCTGTACTATGCACAAAAAGATTGATTTTGACAAGATGTAAAAAACACATCATTGTGGGATTGATAACGTCACTTGTTCTCTATATTTGGTACTTCATTTGGCTGGGAGAATGTTCAATTGAGATTTCAAATTGTTTATTGTATTCAAGTTCTATCTGTATAGAGTCATAGTGTCATTAGAAGTGGAAGGCAAGTGGATTGATGAGGAGCTTATTGTTGGAAAAAGTAATCACCTGCTAGACTACAGTTTTGACTTCTAGAGCTTAATAGTAGATTTATTCTTTAAATTGGATGAAAGATGAGAGTTCCCTGTTTATAGTATCCCAGTATTATGAATATGACCTATTCAACTTGCAGTTAGGAGAAAGTGGCAAGATTACTAGTTCATCTTAACTAATCAATGAAAGTAAAAGGTCTGTCCCGAGCATCAATCTCTCACTCCAGTTCAATGCTCAGTAACTCTGTGATGTGAACATGCTGTTCAGCTTTCTCTTTTCAAAAGTCCTACAACCTATGCTGCTGGGACTTTTCAAAATGTCAATGTGTGCGTTCGGATTCTCCAAAAGTAATGTATTTTCGGAGAATATGACACGGGTGCGGCATCGAAAGTAAAGAGTTAGCCTGCAACTGTGAATGAACATATTCGGGCTGGTGGCTGTAAATATGTCAGGTTTTAATGTTAGAATACAAACATACATATCTTTTTTACTGTGGAGGCATAGTATAAATCTCTTGGAACAGACCTTGCTTTCAAAACAGATAGTTAGGGTAGTGCCTCGAGGGGGTTTCCCTATTTCTAGCTCAAGAAGTATTTTCTGCCCTTATGTGTGGGAACGTTTAGCCTAACACTGTTAATGTTCCGAGTATGCAGATATATTTTTTGTGGTCTTTAGTTAGGGTATGCAGATATATATTTTGTGGTCTCAGTGTCTCCACATCATGGAGTGGTATTTCTCCTAAAAAGTTGAGATTGATAATCTGGGAAGTGCTCTTTTGCTTTATACACAGAAACAATGATGTGGATTTAATTATTATCTCACTATTTCAAAAATGAGGGTTTGTTACTTTTTATCTTATCAGAGAACAAAAATAAACGAGACATTCTTTCTTGTAAAGTGATATCTAAATCGTAAAATCTGATGATGTGATTTCACTGTGAAGCAATTATATCATATAATATATGTTGAGAGTTTACTTGTGTTTTTGACATAACTGTATAGACAGATTTACTTATGATGTGACATGTACTATCACTGAGAGTTCTGTATTTGCAGTACACTCCTGCTATTGATATTTGGAGCATAGGATGCATATTTGCAGAAATGCTCACTGGAAAACCATTATTTCCTGGAAAGAATGTAGTGCATCAATTAGACCTTATGACTGATTTGCTAGGAACACCTCCTCCTGAAACCATTGCAAAGGTTAATTCTCTCATTACATACTTCTCCTTCTTTGTTAATGTTCAAACAGATTAGCATCACTTGGATGATGAGATGTCTTCATTACTTGCTAGTAGGACCATCAGAGAACAAAGGTTAAGACAAAAAGAATAGTTGCTGAGAGGTCCTAGTAAATCACGTTGTATGTCCCACTCTAGTTTTTCCAGTTTTACTAAAGAAATTCTACTGAACTGGCAGATTAGAAATGAAAAGGCAAGACGATACCTCAGAAACATGCGCAAAAAACCACCAGTTCCATATGCACAAAAGTTTCCACATGCGGATCCTTTGGCTTTGCGCCTACTTGAACGCATGCTTGCATTTGACCCTAAAGATCGACCATCTGCTGAGGAGGTAACTGTTTAAAGTGAAGAAGTTTTTATATTGTTCTATTTACCAAAGAAAATCTTGACTCTGATAATGTGACAAGACTTCATCTCATCATTGGTGGTTTTGGTTTCAAGGCTCTGGCTGATCCTTATTTCCGTAGTTTGTCGAATGTGGACCGTGAACCATCTACTCACCCAATATCAAAGCTTGAGTTTGAATTTGAGAGGAGAAAGTTGGCAAAAGAAGATGTTAGAGAGCTCATTTATCGGGAGGTACAGTTTTCTCCATTTTGATGGCTCCCTTTTATGTGAAATGAATTTACTGATTAATTTCTAAACTTGTTCTGAGCAAACAGATTTTAGAATATCATCCTCAGATGCTTCAGGAGTATCTTCGTGGCGGAGATCAGACTAGTGGGTTTATGTACCCAAGGTTAGGAGACACCTAAATCTTGCTCCACACAATTGATATTCTTTTCTAATAACTTTTTTCTGCCTCATTTCCTTGCATTAAAATCTGATTGTTTAGTTTAGTTAGAACAAAAATTTGCTTGGCTTTTAGTTTCCTCGAGTGGTTGAAAACTATAATGTATCTTTGGAGGGCGTTGACAACTCTTTCCAAAATGGAAGTAACCTCAAGTTAATATACAAAAGCATTTTTTTTCCTTCAAGGGTTGCGCCAGATAATTCACAATATATATGTTGTGTTAGTGCGTAATGTGTTGTGCATATGTATCTGCTTGACTGCTCCTACTTTGTGTACATATTGCAATAAATGTTTTGTACTACTCTTTGAGAAATACTTTTTGATGGTCTTTCTTTTGTGTCAATTTAGTGGTGTTGATCGGTTCAAGCGTCAATTTGCACATCTTGAGGAGCATTATGGTAAAGGTGAACGAAGCACTCCACTTCAGAGGCAGCATGCTTCCTTGCCTAGGTGTGAACTCTGTACTATTCTTTTGCTCTGGGTGGCGAAGGTCGTTCTTCAATAATAATCTGCTGAATTAGATGTCATTTGTCTAGAGAAAATATGGACATTTTAATTGTCTGATTTAAGCAGTCCTTATTTCAGTTCCAGTTCCAGTTCTGAGAGACACCAGTCCGATTTAAGCCGTCCTTATTTTTGTGCACTTATTTGATAAATGATTATTTCTAAATAATCAGAAATGTTGTAGGTTGATGCGATTTACTTTAAAAGCTGCGTGTGTTTCCTGAACAAGGTTAATTTTGAGTACATAGCAAGTGCTTTAGGAAATTTGATTTTGTGGTTATATGCTACAACTTTAGTCAAGGAATTAACTTGGTCTGTTTTTGAATACTCTCATCTTAGAGAGCGGGTTCCTGCACCAAAAGATGAAACCTCTTCCCAGAACATTGATTTTGAAAAACGAACTTCAGCATCTGTTGCTTCAACTCTAGAGAGTCCACCAGGGCAGTCCGAGGGCTCAGAGTGCTCAGATGCTAATGTGCAAAATGGACCAAACAAAGCAAACTATAGTGCTCGTAGCTTGCTGAAGAGTGCTAGTATCAGTGCTTCAAAGTGTGTCGTAGTTAAAAGAAGAAATGCAGAGGTAACTTCTGCCCTTTTTCTCTTTGTTGAATATCAATGACATTCAGTCATTCAACCATGAAGATTTGTTTTCATGTAAAAGGAAAAATGACGGTGCCCATTTCAATAATGACATCTCAATAGAATGCCTGCAAATGTCCTTTGCTTAAAATCAAAATGCCAACTGTCCCTGCATTTTTGTCATTTTATTGATCTAAAAGGTTGGCATTATATAAATGTTCTGATAGGAAGAGGCAATTAAAGAGCAAAACGACGGTGTTGATGGTTTAGCTCAAAAACTTGCTGATCTTCATGGCTAATTTGTTACCAGCATTCTCTGTAGATCTGATGACCAGCCATTGACCCTTCCATTGGGGTAAGATGTTTACATCACACCCAATTGATGCACGGGGCTGCCCTTCAGTAGTTTTGACATTCTTGATCGTGTACTCTATTATGTATCTCCTTGTCCTGTAAATCATAAGCTTTTTTGTACCACAAATAGTTGAAGTTCACTACGGCATTTCAGGCAGAATGCCAACAGTTAGGTTTTCAGTTGCTATTTGTACTGTGAATTTTTATTTCACATAGCAGGAAAAGAAAATGTTCTCCAGCTATTTGTGGATGAGATTACATTTTCATATTCATTTGTAAACTATAGTTACTTGTGACAAGTTGAAGTTTGTAATGACTTGAAGAAATACAATGCCTAAGATCTATCCCTTGAGGGATATTGTTCTTTCTTATGAACTTTGTTCACTTTATCGCAAAAATTCACTCATTTCCTTGCAGTAAACAACAACTACCCCCAGTCCTAGTTGAGCTGATTTCGAAGGCAATTTGTGCAGTGGCAATTTCATAAATCTGTAGGAGTGTAACTTTTTTTTGAGACAGACAAGATAATTGAAGAGAGAATGTGGATTTTCAGATGAAGTGGGGTAAATACATGTGATATAGAGGCTCGTGAGGAACTCCAATTATTGAGTTTATTGCTCTCCCAAAAGAGTAAGGACCATGTGATCTGCTTTTCCTCTTATGTCACGTCATTTTCCATGTTATACGACAAAGGCATTTTTTTCGTACAAACTTATTAAGCAGTAAACACAATGGAACTAATATGAAATTTATGACATTATGGTTAAGAATGGAGTTGCTTTTGGTATAAAGCGTTTTACTCGGACTTTCAAGTGTGAATCCATATTAGATATTTGAGGTTTTGAAAAATGTTTATTGGCTAGCAAAGTAGTGACATGGACATTGGAGGATGTTGAGAGGACATTGATGAATAAGAGAAGTATATATATGTCTACCAATTAAATAGCAGGTCATAATCATATTACTACTACACAAAACATCTTGTTTCTTCACTTATTTTTTTCATTCCTTTTTTGTGATTGTTAACTTGTTACGTGACAAAGATACGGCACCATCACTAGTAAATGTTTCAAATAGAAAAAATCAATTCCCTTTCATGTTTAAAAATTTCATACTAGTACATGTAAAAAGCAAGTATTAAATTAACCAGCTGCTTTCACTTGCATGTCATTCAACATGAATTTGCAAATGATGGCCAAATAGAATAAGTGGTTGACACAGTTTCATAGTTGCTTTAAAGCATATTATAATCATACACATACTCAGCCTTACAAGAGTAACAAATAAACAAACAAACAAACTTTGTCCAACCTGCCATACCCCACATTACTCAGCCATTAGCTTTCCATTCGGTCGTTCCTTCCATACCATTCGACTCATTCAGAATTTGAAATTTATAAATTGAATTTTAAACTAATAATTTATTCATATTTAACGAATAAATCAATATTACTAGATTTAACTAAATCGATGGTCAAGCTATACATCTGTCTTTGTATGTGAATGAAAAATTTCTTAGTAAGAAACGTTTTACCTTTGTTTGTAAATTTATTTGACACGAATACAAAATTAATCAAATAATGAGTTTGAAATATTAGACACACAAACAAAATAAAAAATCTAAGAGTACTATTGTCACTACTCCCTCATCACCACTACCAAATCATCACTACAAACCAAAGGGAAAAATAAGATACCATTTATAATCAATGGCTTCTCACTAAACTTCCATTTATAATCCTTTATTCATATTTAACGAATAAATCAATATTACTAGATTTAACTAAATCGATGGTCAAGCTATACATCTGTCTTTGTATGTGAATGAAAAATTTCTTAGTAAGAAATGTTTTACCTTATTTTGTAAATTTATTTGATATGAATACAAAATTAATCAAATAATGAGTTTCGAATATTAGACACACAAACAAAATAAAAAATCTAAGAGTACTATTGTCACTACTCCCTCATCACCACTACCAAATCATCACTACAAACCAAAGGGAAAAATAAGATACCATTTATAATCAATGGCTTCTCACTAAACTTCCATTTATAATCTTCCAACTTACTTCATTTCTCTAATTATAAGCTATGTCCCTCAACTGTTTTTCCTTCTTCTTGTTTACAGTTGTTTACATCGCCAATCTAACTGTAATACCTGCCTTTCCAGTTATACCCGAACCCGACCCGACAGAACCCAATCCCCACCCATTCTCCCCAGTCCCTTCACTGCCAGCAACAATCCCTGCTTTCCCAGAACAATCAAACTTCGACAGCTGTTCTCTAGACATACCAGAGGAGCTTTACAAAGGGATAGAATCATCCTGCAGGTCCAACGATCATTCGGGTCAAATAAACCCGACCCGTTGCTGCCCGGTTCTCGCAGCATGGCTCTATGCAGCCAACTCGAGAACTGCGCTTCACAGAGCCATTGCAAAGTTCCCGCAATACTCAACTTCTGTTGAAATGCCTGTGCTCCCTGATGATTCAGAGACGTGTGTGGATTCTTTTGGAAAGGCTTTGGAAAACAGGGGAATTGAGTTGGTGAAGCCAAATGAGACTTGTGATGTGGTTTATTGTTACTGTGGTATTAGGCTGCATCCACTTAGCTGCCCGGAGAAATTCACAGTGAATTCGCGTGGTGAATTGGTTGGTGGTGAGAGTGTGACGAGATTAGAGAGAGATTGTTTTAGCAGTAATGGATACGCTGGTATTGCTGGTTGCTCCAAATGCTTGAACACTCTTTATTTGGTAAGTCTTGTATTTAGTAACAGAGGAAAACAGAGTACATAAGATGTTGTAACATGTTAAAATAGTCTGATACATTTTATGTATATACACTAGACATTGAATCCTCTTGCCTTTTTCGTATGATTGCTTCTTTATGTTTTGAATCCTCTCGCTGAAAACCCTGGTTATGCTACTCTTGTAGTGTGTCGGTACAGTCTAGCGGTCAATTGTTCAAAGGAAGTTGCCTGATTGCGGAGGGGACTGGAAAGTTGTTTTAAAATTGAATTATGGTGTATTTGGGTTGATTAGTTAATATATAATATCAACTAACTATACTTCAATTCAAACTAGTTGAGTCAGGTTATACTAATTGTTTAGAAGATTCATCTTTATTGACTATTTGTATGTTAACATAAAGCTTCCATAACACACAATCCTGTTTCTTTATTTGAATTTAAGACTGGTTTTGGGAAATGTTAGAAGACTAACGAAAGAAGTTAGAAGAGAATTGAGGCATGTTGTGTTTACTCTAGTACAATATGTTCTAAAACTAATGGCAAACAAAGTCTTATGTTCGTCTTCCACACGCTTCCCTATCACATTTTTTATACAATACACGTTTATATGCTAACCTTGTGATTCATTAAGTTGTATAATGTGCCACGATTCCAGTTAAGTGTGTACACTAGACATAGAAGATAGGTGATCAGCAGATATCCCCAGCAGTTTGTCTTAGGTAGTAAAACAATCATGAATAAAATTGTTATCTGATATAGATGACATTGATAAATGTTACCTAAAGTGATTTCTTCACATGGCGACCTCTGACTGATCAGTCATTTTAAGGTTAGTATCCTACTCATGACCGTGTGGAGATGCTCTTCTTCTAATTTGTATGCCTTCTTTAGTTCCTGTGGTGTACATAAACTAAATTTTATCTTGCAACTTGTTTTTGGGGCTGACAAATGAATAAGAAAAAAAGGTATCAAGTCTCATTGGAAATATTGGAGCCTGATCCACACAATGTACCTTCAGATGGTTCTATATACCAATTAGATTTCCAGGAAAGCAATATGCCAAAGTTAAGCTTTGTTGATTCTTGTCTGGATCGTCTATGTTAGGTGGGATACGATTCAATTATTTGACAATAACCTTACTTAGTCCATATGTTATTGTCCTGTGCTTTGATCAGTTGTCTCATTTTATTAATTTTTCCAGTAAACTTTTAATGTTCATTTAATCTTGGGATCAACAGTAGCTCATAATTCATTTTAGGAAGCATGTTAAAGAGAGTATTTTGTCAATAACGACCGAGCATATATGTCTTATCTGAGTTACAAGTGAAATATTTTATTTATTGTCTAATAAGTTGAAGTTAATCTGCAGCTCAGTGACAACAGATTGGAAGATACAAGCACACCAAATGATAGAAGTAGCAAACTGCACAGCATGGGTTGCCAAATGATGGGCTTAACTTGGCTTCTCAACAAAAATACATCTGGTTACATTCATACAGTTTCTGCTGTTTTAAGGGCCCTAATGATGAGTGAAGACGGTTCGAATCCTCAGTCATGCACACTTAACAGTGACGGCTTGCCACTTGCAGTCGACTCCTTAGAGATCAACGATCAATCTTCTGCGACTTTTCTTCAGGCATCGGTTTATTGTTACCTCCTAGTTTTTGTTTTGGCATACATAAACTTCACTGCATAACTGTTTTCAAAATTTTTCTGTAGTTATACTCCAAAAGACTTGTTCTGTGTACTCGAAAAATACTTCCTGATTCAAATGTCACCTAGAGTAAATACATTCCTCTGTATTCATTGATTCAGGTTCATGAAAATTATAATTATTTTGGTTGTGTGAGACTGTTGAAAAATGAATGGAGCCTCCATTTGTAAGAGTTAAGACTAACATGTTTTTAGCGGCAATTAATTAACGAAATAGCTTAATTGCTGCTAAAAACATATTTTTAACGTCATTTAGCACTCTTTGTAAATATCCTTAAAGTCTATAGTGACACTGAATCTAATGGCAATTAACTAATGGTGGTAAAGACTTATCATTCTTTATTTAATGTGTATATTTACTACTGCTAAAAATTATTTTCTTTGTAGTGCATGCATACTCATAATTTTATTAAGTTGTTCTTAATTTATTAGACTAAACATGCATACTTATTAAATAATTGATTTTTTAAAGGGATAGTTTAATATATATCCACAATAAAGTAATTAGTTAACAACAAATATAGTCATGTTTTATATTAAAAGTCGTAGAAGGTATACCATGATGGTACAATATATCTTACATATACATGAGTTATACACTGCCTATACATTCAAAAATCTGAATGTAGCTTAATTGTACGTATATACTCACTATACATGAAGAATACTATTCAATTTCGATCTACTCAAGATCACTTCCAAACAATCCCCAATTTTAGGTATGAAATCCTCTCGATGTTTTGAGTCTTTTAATATATAATTCGCTCAAAATGATTCATGTTTGTGGAATATCAAATTTTTAAATCAAGCCGGCATTGAAACTTTGAATCTGTCCTTTTTGAATACCTCTATAACTACATAAAATTGAGAAGTGAAGCAACATCAAGAATCCCACCAGCTACAAACTAGTAAAGGGTATGGACATCTATTTCTTGATGAGAATCGAGTCATGGATCGTAACAAATGTTTATTACTAATAGAGATTGTAGTTAGTAACTATGTTACTTGGACTCTTTAAAAATAATGATGGGTGTATGTTTGATCATTTAAAAGTGGTGCCTTTTTGGAGAATTCGAGCTACATAGGCTAATAGTCAGAAATATCTATCTTAGTTGTTCTATCTATCAAAGAAAAGAAGAAGAGGACGTAGGACAAAAAGACACCATTTTTTAAAAAAGAATAAGCGGAATGACTATTTTAGGTAAATTTTGTTAATTAGGCTAAAAATGATAAGTAAAGTTTATGCACTGATATTTTACATAATCTGTGTCCTAAATGAAAACTTATCTCAATCAAGTCTATTTTACTTGATAAAAGCCCACAAAAGGTTAAAGCACAACAAGTCATCTTAAAAGTTTTTTTTTTCGACAGTCTCAACATCTTCGACTCTACAAGACATTTGGTAATCTCTATGTGATATTCGAACCATTACACTCTGTTTGGATCATTGTTATACATTATATTGTATTGTATCATTATCATACTTACAATATTTGTTTTGATTGTTACTTAAAATGTATTGTATTATATTGTTAAATTTCGTTGTTACGTAACAATGAAAACCCCCATTCTATGAAACAACCGATTTGATATGTTCCCATTGTTACTTAATTTCTTTTTTCAATTATATCATGGCATAATATTTCATAATACTTTTTTACCCTTTACCATATGTTATTTAATTCTAGTCAAACCTTCTATCCTGAAATAATTAAAGATATTTTAGTAAATTTATAAATTATAATACAGTATGATACAATCAAACCAAACAATAAAAATGTTATTAAACAACAACAAACAATATAGTCTAGCCAAATATTGTATCTATCATACAAATACAGTACAATAAAATACAATACAGTACATTATGAAATAATGGGTAACAATGATCAAAATAGAGTGTTAGTATTAGCCCCTAAATTGCAAAGAAGTATCAAATTTATGAGATTATAAGGTGCTAATGGGCCTAGGAGAAGTTGGGTCTTTCATGCATTCAAACAACCCGAAATTCAGTACCCAGACCCGTTTCTCTGCACTCTAAAAAACCCTAAAATAATTTCTCATATAAATACATCCGTTTAAAACCCTAGAGTTTTCTCTGCATTTTCATCTCCGCCTCTCCATTCTCTGCCACCAAAGGTGATTTCACTGACGGCCGCCACCAATCTGACAAAATGTCGCAAGAATCACTAGTCCTCCGCGGCATCATGAAAGCCCACACTGACTGGGTCACTGCTATTGCAACCCCAATTGAGAACTCCGACATGATTGTCACCTCCTCCAGGGATAAGTCCATCATCGTCTGGTCTTTGACTAAAGACGGTTCACAGTACGGTGTCCCTCGCCGCCGCCTTACCGGACACGGCCATTTCGTTGAAGATGTCGTGTTGTCGTCTGACGGCATGTTTGCACTCTCCGGTTCATGGGACGGTGAGCTCCGTTTATGGGATCTTCAAGCTGGAACCACTGCTCGTCGTTTCGTTGGACACACTAAAGATGTTCTCTCCGTTGCTTTCTCTGTTGACAACCGTCAGATTGTCTCTGCTTCCCGTGACAAGACCATCAAGCTCTGGAACACACTCGGTGAGTGCAAGTACACAATTCAGGAACAGGATTCACACTCTGATTGGGTTTCTTGTGTCCGTTTTAGCCCAAATAATCTTCAGCCCACTATTGTTTCTGGTTCATGGGATCGCACTGTGAAAATCTGGAATCTTACCAACTGTAAGCTCAGGTCCACTCTTGCGGGACACAGTGGGTATGTGAATACTGTGGCCGTGTCTCCAGATGGTTCGTTGTGTGCTAGCGGAGGGAAAGATGGAGTCATATTGCTATGGGATTTGGCTGAAGGAAAGAAACTGTACTCTCTTGATGCTGGCTCCATTATCCACACCCTCTGTTTTAGCCCGAATAGGTATTGGCTCTGTGCTGCTACTGAATCTAGTATCAAGATTTGGGATTTGGAGAGCAAAAGCGTCGTGGTTGATCTTAAAGTTGATCTGAAACAAGAGAGTGAAATGTTCGGAACTGCTGCTACCGATTCCAAAACCAAGGTTTGTTATCTTTCAAATATCCTAGCTTTTATTCTATTTTGTGTCAATCAATAATCATCAATCAATTATTATATCAGCTACTTTTGTACTCATTAAAATACTAAGAAAATGATTTAAAAATTATCTAAGGGAACTCTTCTATCACGGGAAATGATTTCCACTACATATGGAAAATCATAAACTGGTTAGGACAATATAGGATACTTGTAGCTTTTGCTGTGTGGGATTTGCTGTTAACTTTTTATTCTGAGTTGTGGTGCCATGATAAGCGTTTTAGTGAAACATTGCTGGATATGGAGCTTTCCAGCCACTTGTTTTTGTTTGTGGTCAGGAAATTGTAGTTGTAAACTGTTGTTGTCCGAATATAGATTTTTTGTAGTATTGATGTTCTGATTTTCAAGTTGTCAATGAAAGGCTGGAAGTTCAGAGACACGGTAATAGTCTAAATGATATTGCATGTCACATTGAAGTGGGGTGGGTGAAATGATGGGGTATGGTGCGATAAGAATGTGTGACCAGAGGTTAATTTTACAGAGCGGTGGTTAGACCATATTGTTTAATTGGGTATAGTGTTAGCCAGTCAAGAATTGTGTGCGCATGTTCAAGAGAGATATGATTAATGACGAAGTTAAACAGGGCAATGTAAGAGTGGGTCCTGTGGCAGAGAGAAATGAGCTTATAATGGTTTGGGCATATGAATAAGAGGCACGCAGATGCTCTAGTAAAGAGATGAGAGAGATTGACCCTAATAGTAGTTAGGAGAGGTAGGATGAAAAATAACATGGGGAGGCGGTTAGACATGACATGAATTATGGCCCTAGCTAGGAAGGGTTTAAGGGCAGTAGGTGGCTGATTGTTGTCATACATTATGATTGTTGTCAGACAAGATGAGAGAAATGAGCTTATAATGGTTTGGGCATATGAATAGGAGGCACGCAGATGCTCTAGTAAAGAGATGAGAGAGATTGACATTTGACCCTAATAGTAGTTAGGAGAGGTAGGATGAAAAATAACATGGGGAGGCAGTTAGACATGACATGAAACATTGCCCTAGCTAGGAAGGGTTTAAGGGCAGTAGGTGGCTGATTGTTGTAATACATTATGGGGGAGAGGCGGGGGTGACCTCCTTCTCCTATCTTCTCCTCATTAGTAGTATTATCTAGTAGCCACGTAGTCTCTTATTCTTCAATTTGTATTACTGATTGGTGGTGCTTTATTTGCGTTCTGTCTTGCTATTTTGTTGTCATATTCTTCTTGTAATCCTATTTTCAAAGCATTTGTTTTGAGCTAAGAGTCTATCAGAAACAACCTCACTTACCCCAGAAAGATGGGGTAAGGTTTGTGTATTCTACCCTCTCAGTCCCAACTTGTGAGATTACACTGGGTATGTTGTTATTGTATTGATCTGTGTGTAATTTGTCACTTGTGGCGTCCTGGAGATTTTCTTCTCTTTTTGGTAGATAAAGCATTTTTTTTGTCTCTGCGATGATAGAATTAATATGCCTCTGAATTGTAAAGACATTTGCTCCTATAGTTTTTCAGTTTACAAGTCTGCAACTTTGTACTGGACTGTGCTTCTGTTGACCCAGTTACTGTAATATGATATTTCCATTGTTGTGATGTGAATGGTGAATCTAAATATAATTGCATCTAAATTGGCAGGTCATATACTGCACCAGTTTGAGCTGGAGTGCTGATGGAAGCACACTTTTCAGTGGTTATACAGATGGTCTGATTAGAGTTTGGGGAATTGGACGTTATTAGGGAAGAAGAGGATCCACGGGAGCCATTTGGCCATACTGAATTAAAGTCATTTAGATTTCGAAGATTCTCCTTGTTTTTCATTGTTATGAGGCCTCAACTGTTTGAATTTTGGATTTTTATTTAATGCGTACTTGTTACATTGGATATCTGTTTTGCTATAAATCTAAGTTATTTTGCTTAATCTTTCTGGTAATGGAGTTTCTTGCTTGATGTTTACCTCCATCTTCATCATCTTCACTTCATCTGTGTCTCTTTGCTTGATGATTTTGTATGGTGGAGGAAAAGTGATCTCGCATTTTCCCAGCCTTTGTTTCCTCGCCCGATGAAAACTCGCTTTAGTCTGTTGTTCTTTATGCTAAACTTCTGTGTTTTAGTTGAGGATAATCTTCTCTAAATTCTATCTCTGCATTGAAAATGGGTAAGCTCGTGATGAATTATCAGAAGTACCATGAAAATGACCAACATTGATACAATTTTGGAGCACTTAAGTGAACTCTTATTTTGTTGCTAAAAATTCATAATATATTATATGTGAGAGATTGATCGATGAAATGGAGTGAGTTTGATAGTATAATATGTCGTATATGAAAGATATAAAATGAACCCATTCAACATTTGTTTTCTCAACGTGAATTGAACAAACTTCTAAGGTCATAAGATATATACATTGTATAAAGTAGAAATGGGAAGATGAATTGACACAAACATTATATATGTAAGATATAAAATGAACCCATTCAACATTTGTTTTCTCAACGTGAATTGAACAAACTTCTAAGGTCATAAGATATATACATTGTATAAAGTAGAAATGGGAAGATGAATTGACATTTACTTTAAAATTTCGTCCAGATGCCACACGAAGTATAATTTTGTATGGGAAAAGGCTCATAAATACCCTTAACCTATGGGAAAAGGCACATAAATACCCCTCTTCCACCTTTGAGTCTAAAAATATCCTTAATGATTATGTTTGAGCTCAAACATACCCCTCAACATAACAGAAAAATACCAAGTAACTTTATCTTTTTAAAAAACGTGTCATTTTTTAATTGGTGACAAATTTTAATTCACAATAATTCATACCCACCCAAATTTTAAAATCCAAACCCTGACCCGTTTTTCCCTCAAAATTAATTGTACATTCTTTTTCTTCTCTTTAGAAGTTAGAACTCAATGGTCTAGGATTTTGCAGCGCGTGTGAATCTTTCTTCTGTCGTCAAGGTTAGTTCCTTCTTCCTTTTTAATTTTTGCATAAGTTGCATTTCAATAATTATTATCATAGTTCAGTTATAGTAAAGTTTTTCATGCATTCTGTTGAAGCTATTTCTTATTCTAATTGTATTGAATCTTTTAATGCTCTTTGTTGAAGTTTTTAAGAAATTTCTTTTTCTAATTTTTGTTTGTATGTGGTCTCTCCTTGATTTGTTTTTGTCGACAAATTAGTGTTAAGAACCCCAGATGATGAATTTTTGAAGAGAAAAGAATGTAGATTAATTTGGTGGGGGAAACGGTCAATAATGTGTTTAGATTTTAAAATTTGGATGGGTTTGAATTATTGTGAATTAAAATGTTGCACCAATTAGAAAATGACACATGACTTTTTAAATAGTTAAACTTACTTGAATATTTCTTTTGTTATGTTAAGGGGTATATTGAGCCCAAACATAAACATTAAGGCTATTTTTAGACCCAAAGGTGGAAGAAAGGTATTTATGAGCCTTTTCTCATAGATTAGGGGTATTTATGAGCCTTTTCCCATTTTTAAAAAACTGCTTAGTAATGTTTTTTTTTTCCATCGACACTTAAAGCCCACACCACCTCATAAGTTCCTTCGTTGTTAGCATCAGTCCCCTACGTCGTCTTCATCAGTTCATCTCCATCGCCATCTGTATTCTCCACGGTGAATCAGCCCTACTTTCTTCCTTTTTCCACCACTGAAACCAGCAATCTCCGCCACCTAGCTATACTTCCAGCAAATTTAAGGACACAATCCCCTCTTCATCTCTATCTGCGGCGAATTTCATCTTTTCCTGCGAAATCGACTTGTAAGTTCCCCTTTTTGTCCTGCTTTGACAAAATACTATTTTTCTTTTCATTGTTTGATGTTAGGAAATTCACAATCTTTTAGGAGTTACATATATAAAAACAAATTGCTGATAAAAGTAATTTATGGGATGATCGCTAAATTGAATTAGTTTATGGATTTATATTTTGCATCAATTGAAAAATATGAGTAATTCCTGAGCTCAATAGGCTTATTGTTCATGAATTTGTCCTATTTTGTTTGTTAGGATTACCATTTAAGGAGTCAAATAGTATTTCTTCATTGACTCCTGATTTCTTCAATGATATTCTAAATAATTGCAATTGTAAAGATTATGATTTATAGTAATTTTTATGTAGTTCTAAATACATAACAACAACAAATACATACCTAGTGTAATTACCCCTACCTTGAGACTGTTTTCAATAGAATCTCTGCTCATAGAAAAAACATTTCAAAGGAGGTCGAGTAGTTTCAAATGTGCAAAATAAAAATTTAATGAATCAATGTCCCAACTCACCAATCAAGTTAGGTTATTGGTGTCATGTGCCAAACTCCCACCATTATGTTTGGGAGGGGGCATCTTTTTTTTCTATTTGGTTGCAGTATTATTCTGAATGATAATTTTGTTCTAAGTATTTTTGCACCTTTTGACATAAAGTCGTGAATGATGACTACTAAAGTATGATGGGACAAGTAAGAAACTTCAGTTATATTTAATAAACCATACTACAACATGTAGAGTTTACTTTTTGCAATACTCATGCGCTTATAGCTCCCTCCCATTAGTTTCAAATTGCAAAACAAGGTTTTCTGCATATTCAATGGAGTTGTTGACTTATCATCTTGATATGCCTTGTTTTTATTTTTATTTCTTGATGACCGTGGTGTCGGGGCCAGTTCTTGTTAACACCCAATTTTGACCCTCCACAATGTAAATAAATCATCGAGCTACTTAAATCCCAAACGATTTAAAATAATCGACTTTATGAAATTTTAAATATTTTCAAGTCATTCTAAGTAATTTTGTCATGTTTATAATGTTTTAAATAATATATATGTTTTATATAATTACTATAGTTTATGAATATTGAAAAACCATCTCAAAAAGATTCTGTTTTAATTAAATATTTGATTAATTAGTTTAGTTATATAATAGTTTATATTTTAAATCATTAGTTTACAATTAAGTTAATTATTTTATTTCATTAGGATTAAATGAATTATATTAATTTAATAGAATTTACTAAATGAATTCAATTCGGCTACATTTGTAATTTCCAATGGCTATATAATCACAATATGTGTGGCCAAGTCTTAAATTCAATACAAGCCATTTTTTACTCAAAAAACTCTCAAACCTTTTTTTAGACCAATTTTGAGCCCTTTCCAGGCCCACTTCTTTCTCAAATCAGCAGCCCAGCCCACCTCAATACATTATTTTCCAGCAACACACATACACCGTACAATACCAAAAGGCCCAGCTGCCACCGTTCTTCTTCCTCACAGTCCAGCAGCGAGAAGAAACCAGTACACGAGAATCGTCCAAACCCAGCAAATCGAGCCCTGGCCGCATCGTCTCTCCTTATGAGCGAAACCTGAGTTTAAAAATACTCCAAAGAGAGAAATTTTTTCCTATAAAATAAAATAAAATAATTTGACAGGCCGGTTTATCATCTGAACCGATCCTAAAACCCCATGTTACGGTTTCAGCAAATAGTATAAACAAAGAAGCGGGTCAGCATCCAATAGATTTTCATAAGCATAAAGCAGCCCTCCAATTTTATTGTCCGCAAGCAGAAACCCTACGCGTCCTCTCACTCAATTAACCGCCATGGGTATGTAGCTTTTTTCGCTGCTGATTTATATGTTATGTATCAGATCTTCACTTCTTCTATCTATTTTTCAATCTAGGGTTTATCGTTGCAGTTAATCCATTATCATTTTGACAGAATTTGCATACTGAGTTAGATTAGAAGCTATTTACTTTGACTGATAACCGAATATCCGTTGCTTATTTAAGAAGAGCTAAATAATTATGTAGTAGTCATTTTCGTGAAGATTCAGTAAAAGACAATTCGCTTGTTGGAGTGTTTTAATGATAGAAAATCTGTTCACTGATGATATGGGTTTTTCAGTGTTTGGTCACCTTGATATATTTCCTGGATTATGTCCTTTCTTTGTTTATTTGTTGAATAGTATATCCTTATGTTAATAATGGTGAACTTTGTAAGTTTCAATTTATAATTATTTATTACTATTTGATTTTGGTTCAATATGAATGAATATAGAATAAAGTTTTCTCTTTTCATAAAAATTCAACAAAAATCTTTTGAAAAACTAATACATAGGCGATTTGTAGCTTAAATAATAAGTGTCTTTTAATGATAGGACAAAAGAAGTCCTTTTCTTATAATAGCAATTTAATTCAGTTAGTACTTAGCAGTTATTGGGGTTAAATTGAATAATAACGTCTACAACAACTAAACATATACATTGTAATCCCACTTTGAATAATAACATCTATTTATCAATTATTATCTTGAAAATTCTTACTTTGTATCTTATGTATTATCATCATGAACTAAATGGTTATGATATGTTTGTGCCATTCAACAACTACTCACTAACAACATGATTTATTCCCTTCAATTTTCATGAAGTTTCTGTTAGTACAATGCATAGATAAGCAAGATGTCAATTGAGATTTTGTTGAAGCAATTAGAGTTAATGTGCTCAAAAAAATACGACAACAATTTGCTATGATTAGTTTTCTTTAGTATTGGGTTCTAATGCTCATATACTAATAGCATCATTGATGTATGGTATCTACTTTATAGTCAATTAGTTAAAAATGATATTTTTCAAAAGAAAACATTACTTACCGAAACATGTCAGGTGTTCGATGGATAACATATTCCTCCAGACCGAACTCACCTTCTATGGATAATGACTTCTGTGATGTTCTTTTTGTCCTGTGTTTTCTCCCATTTGATAATAACTTCTGAGATTGTTGGGGTATGATGGATTCATGGATTTCATACTTTTGGTTGTTTGATGTGATAGATATTGAAGAGGACATCAAGGCGCTGCAGCTTGATTCATCTGGTATAACATTAGTTACAGCAGTTTTACGATTTCTTCAATTCTTATTGCCACCTAGGCTTTCTTAGATAGTCATAGATTGTTTATCCACTTATCATTGAAGTTGACCAGTTATGGCTTACATTACTTTACCATAAGGAAATATTGTTTTGAGTGTCTAATCTGTGATTGAATGTCAGCAGAAGATACTGTGTTGGTCAACGTGGAAGACACTATACCTGATGAAGCTATAAAACATGATAAAGCTGATGGAGGTTTGTAGCAACTTCACTGATGTTCTTGCCTTGCTCGTTCTTGAGTGGCTATTTGCTTGTAGTGTTTAGAAGTGGTCTCCTCATTGCGATGGCTCTAATGTCAGTATATTATTGCTAAGTTCATGATTTATATTGATTTGTAAAAAAAGTCTATAATTAAATTTGATCCCTCTCCCCCTTTCGCTCCTCTCCTTCTCCAAGGATTTGTAATTATTATCCACATCATAGAAACTTCTTGTGGTTCAAAAGTAAGGCCTGTTCTTGTGTATATTGAGATGCTTCCTTGCTCCTTTGGGCCTGGGGGTCCATGTAAGACTTCTCTTCTTAGTTTTCCTTGGTGGACTCGTTATCATTGAAACTTCTCGTGGTTTAAAAGTTTGGCCTGTTGTTGAGTATATTTAGATGCTTCCTTGCTCTTTTGGGCCTCGGGGTCCATGTAAGACTTCTCTTGTTTTGTTTTCCTGCTTGGGAGTTGGGTATTATTCCTCGTAGGACGAATTTTGTTTGAAAAATTCCTTTGTTGGTCTTATATTTATATGCGATCATGTGATGTTACTGTTAACTTTGACATTGTCTTTTTCTAAATCTTGTTTCTTTGGGGGTGGTTGTTTTAAGCATCTTTGATAAGGTTAAGAGTCCTTCAAATCACTACTTTTAGTAGCCTTAATGAAAGGTCGATGCTTTTAGTTTTGGATGGTAATGCACACAAGAAACTATTTACAGAGTTCAAACTCATGATTTCCGTAATTAATACTTATCTTTTTAACAATCCAAAGGTGAGAAAATGTTCCTTTTTTATATTGTAACTTGCAAAGGCTATTAGACTTTGTTATTAGTTTCTGCTAATATCTTTCTAAAATCTATTTTTTGATATCTTGTACATTTATTCTTTCACATATATATGTCGATATACTTTTTCCCCTGCTTTCATGTCCTACATTGATATTATTAGAACTTTCTGGATGACGTTTTGATTGTTTATTAAATGGTAGAGGATAGTGTTATGGAAGAAGAGAGGAAGACTGATGATGTTGAAAAATCTGATATGCCGGAAGATGGTAGGTAGATTCATGAACAGATTATGTATCATCTGGTTCTTGTGGAGGTTATTCTTTTGTGTTATTAAGTGATTCCTCTTGATATGCTTGACTGGGAAATCTGCATCTATAAAACAATTTTTTGTCCTAGTTACAGTATTCTATTTTATCATCAATCCAATCCCCCTTTTTTCTTTTCTTAAAAATGAATAGATCTCTTTACTTGAATGACTTAGATGTCTCGTATTTCTCAAAAAAGTGATTCTATTGATGGGATTTGGTATGAGATCAATGATCTCGATGAGTTTCCTGATTTTCATCTCCTCTTGACGGGGAGGGTTTTTGATGTGGGAGTTGGGAAAAGAATCATGCTGAAATTAGCTGAAGGGGCTCATGTCATCTGCGCTGAAATGGTGGCTTTATGTTGCAGAAAGATGTCAGTGTAATGGGGATTGATCCTTTTTTTCAACTGTATTCACAAAGAGTAACTGGTGGGCCTTACTGTTCAAAAGAGGGAGATCAGTTGCTACTTGTGCCTCTCTCTCTCTCTGGGTTCTGCTCTGCAGAGGGAAGATATACTGGTCTCACAGCTTGGCAATTTCTTAGTCACAGACATTGATGTTTTGGTGATTCAGCTTATACGAAGATTTATTTGGATGTTTATGTTTATTAGTATGACAATAAATTGCCAGAAAAGCTATATATATATATATATATATATATCTGGGGACGTGCCTCGATTTGGGTAGTATATCTATGAAAATTTACCTTGAGAGAATCCTTATTGAGGTCTTCAAGTAGCCACCCTTCAATGATAAGTGTTCCTGACTCTCTTGTTGAGATCTCCCTACTTTGTTACATTACTCATAGGGAATTTTGGTGTATTCATATTTTAAAAAAGGGGGAACTTTTGGGGTGTTTAGAGTTTAAATTGTTTTGGTGAAAAATGATATCTTTAGATTACTGGAACCTTCATTCAAACTGTTACGTAATTGTTTACTTCATTGACGGTATCAGAGTTGAGAGATGAAGCACATCCAGTCTTAAAGCCAGAGCATGTCGAGCCAAAGGGTGTCTCTGGAAAAGAAAGTTCACCCCTAGAAGATATGCAGGTGGAGGTTGAAGTCAATAAAAAGAGGCACCTGAATGTGGTATTTATTGGTCATGTGGGTAAGTCTTCCCTTTTCTATGTACTCTTTATCCACTTGATGCATGATTGTCATTGTAGTGAAGCTTGATGAGTACAAATCTCCCAAGTATCAAGAAGGAAAATTAGGCAAACAAAATAATATGGTAGAAGAGGAAATGGGAGTATTAAATAATTGTTGGTACAATGTAGTCTTATTTTTTGTCTTTTTTAAAATTCTTTTATGGTACTGATATCGTTTTATCGTCAAGGACTTATAGGTCCTGCCCGTTATTTATTTCCTCCAAAATCGTATGTCGTCTTACCTCTCAAACATATCTTGAGCGTTTTTAGGTACTCTGTGGATGTAGTCCTCTATGCATCTTTCCTCAAATTTTTTGGTATTTTATGTCCGTGCATTTTTTTATTTATCTTTTCTCCCCATTCTTGCTTTGGTAAAACATTAGCTACTGCTTGATGAATTGAGATGTCGGTGTGGCGTGGAAATAGAAATGGCGATGTTTGAGATTTTGGTTAAGTAGGTAAGCTGTGTCCAACTTGTTAAACTAGTAAAATCCATTTCTGCATGTGCAGTATGTCGGATGCAAGATCACTTTTTACTTATTCCAATTTTTAAAAAAGGATGCAAAATCACTTTCTTGTTTTTTATGTGAAAGTTGTCGTTCCCAAAGCTGATTGGTAACTGGCAAGATGCGATCTAATTGTTTAACTGAGAAACATCATATATTATTACTTAGAGTTCTCCATATCACCTGCAGATGCTGGAAAGTCTACTATTGGAGGACAAATACTATTACTTAGCGGTCAAGTTGATGACCGTACTATACAAAAGTATGAGAAAGAAGCGAAGGATAAAAACAGAGAGAGCTGGTAAGGTTTTACCAGCTTACTATAGTCAAGATATGCTGTCAGTGTTTCTTAATTGATGAACTTGTGTATGACTTCTGCATAATTCATTGTGGCCTCTTGGTTTGTGAGATAACCTGCAATACATTCTAAATCTGAAGCTTGTTTTATCATGATTATTTTATATTATTTCATCAGTTGGACGAATTTTGGCTGTTGAAGTCACAATCTACTGAGTACCAAATACCAATGGCAAATGGACCATGACTCACCCAGAACACTTCTTAAATAAACTACTTGCATTGTCCACTCTTTTGGGGATCTCATCCAAATACGTAGGTTATCTGCAATTTATACCTTACCATTATAAAGAAGAAGTATGTTATCTGCAATATTACTTGCAAATTGTGATGGTTTGCTTTCTGTGAATCTTTTGTTCAAATGTGAATGACAAGAAGTGCAGCCACTGATGACAATAATGAGATATGATAATTGCAATCAAGGAAAAACTAGCTGTTGTTTCACTTTTAAAGGATTTGTTAGGTTCACTAATTAGTAATTTAGTTTTGGAATCCAAATTATGTGCTAGTTAATTTGCACAGCTCTTAGAAGTGATCTGATTGCTTTAGAGCATTCTGTTATTTTAGAAAGCATTGAGTATGTTGTTGTTGTGCAGTATTTTGTGTGTGTGGGGTGGGGGATGCCTTTTGCTATGCAGCTCTTGTATTGTAGCTCCTATGACCTTCTGTCGGATAGGCCTGATATGAAAAAATTGCATGTTATTGGTTGCTGTAGTCCCTTTTCATTTTTCCTTTCAAAGTTGGTTTTGCTTCTTTATTATTTTGGTTTGTCACTTGCAGAAATCACTATATTCAGGTTAGTTTCGCTTTTCATAAGCTGACATAGTTCCTGGAATTGGTTATATGGTCTGTATCGAATTGTGCAAATCCTTATAATGAACAAAGATACATTTTCACTGGAATAATGTTTATTATGTTCTTTTGAATCATCATAACACCTTTCGAACTCTTCAATAGCTCACCGTATAAAAGATCATTTTAAGATTGGGAAATAAGACTATCATTATACCATCTAGAAACAGTTCCCTCAAAAGTGTGATTGTGGCTGAAGGGTCTTTTCTTTTTAACAACAGTTGTTGTGCTTAAGATTCTGTTACCACCATTAGCTTCTTTGGGTGAATATCGAAGATTTAGCCCATCTATTTGTCATTAGAGAGCCCAAGTTGTAGATGTTCATGTCCTATTCTTATTACAACCCAGTAAAACTTATCGTCTGATGTTCAAGTCTAGGATATTGTGGGCATTTTTCTGCAAGTTCCATGAAATGATAAATTTCTTATACAACCAGCCATCTGCAATTCTGCCGGTATTTTTCTTTTAATTGGAGTTAGAATTTGGTGGATGTGAAGTTGTACTATCAAAGCTTGGATCATTGTTTACTGCTAGAACTCTTGAAGTTCCGAGTTTGGTTATGACACAGTCGGTTACTAGTTCCTGGTAATTCTGATAAGCTAGGCATATTCCTAGAGTCCAACTGAGCTTTTTATCTGCGAGAGATGGTTGTAAAGATAGATAGATGCCTCATTCCTGTTTTTCTCGATTTCTTGAATTCTAAAGCTAGTTGTGTGTTGTTTGCATGGTTCCTGATATTTCATGCTTGATTATTCTTGAGATAGAACATCTCTTGATTCCATCTTGTCAACTTTGAGTGCACAATTATCGATAATGAGTTTGAAGAGGGTCCACAACCAGTTTATTTTCTTGCATGTGGAATGATCCTCCACTCCCTGTCTTTAATTATTTATTGCTTTTCTTTTTAGTTCTTAACTTCCCTTTTCAATGTCTTTTAGGTATATGGCATATATTATGGATACAAATGAAGAAGAGAGGGTGAAGGTATTGCTTTATTTATTACTTAAATTGGTGTATTACCTCCTTTTTTGGGGCTGGGATTGTGGAGGAGCTTACGAGTGGTTCTGTGTTTCTTGGTCGCCACTTCCTTTTCAGGGAATAACAGTTGAAGTAGGAAGAGCACATTTTGAAACAGAGACAACAAGATTTACAATTCTTGATGCCCCGGTAACTTTTTATCCTCATTCTTTCTCTGGTTTACCTTGTACACATGAGGAAAAGGTGCGAGTATTAAGTGACAAGCTTATGTGCACGAGAGGTGCCATTTGCCCCATGGTTTCAAAGATATATAGAAAGTTTTCCTTGATCTAAAGTTGTGAGTCTCTATGCCATATTAGTGTTTTTGATACCATCTATATTGTATCACTTAAACATTGTTGGAAGCAACAATGCTTTAGTAATACATCAAAGGGAGTGTCCTAGTGGTCATTGAAGTCTCGGGTTCTAATCCAACGGAGACAAAAACACTAGGTGGTTTCTTCTCATCTGTCCAAGCCTTGGTGAGAGGTAGCAGGTACCTCGTGTTATCAGTCTAGGTGTGTGCAAACTTGCCCAAACCCCACAATTATTTTAAAAACAGTGCTTTAGTGATCTTATAATGAGTGATAGCTTGGAAAAAGTCCCATGCTGATCCTAAATCATAAATGAATCCCTTTGCATCTCCAGAAATTGACGTTCATCTCCTGTACAATTGTCTTTTGAGCTTTTATCCTATATCTACTACACGGCAAGAAGGTCGAAAAGCTTAGGACGAGGCAGTGTTGTGAAAGGCGATTGCCTCGTCGCCAATGGCAATAGGCAAGGCGAGGCGACCCTTCATCGCCTTTTAGCTTTGTGGTGAGGCGATCTTCAAAAGGCGACGCCATGACGACAAAAAGGCGAGAGGCTAGAAAGGTGTCACCTTTTGTATTTTCTTATAAAAAGACCACCAAATTAATGTTTTTAAAGTTCAAAGATAATTTTAGGGTTTTCGACTAGACTCCTCCGACAACTAGCCAGACTTTTTCGGCGACTCCAAAGTCTAACCAATACATATACCTTCTTCTTCTTCTTCTTCAGACTTTAGAGTCACTTCTACCTTTGTTTTGACTTTTGTTCTGTGTTTTTTTTTTCTCATTCAAGTTCTAGACTTTTCGTATGTACTATCTATTTTCAGTTTTTGAATTGAAAAATTTGCTAATATGTTATTGTTTGATTATTTACATATGCAATTAAATATTTTAATTTTTTGGTATTAAATGGTGCCGCACTTCAAAAAGGCTAGCGCTTTGCCACTCTACTCGAATTGTGGCGAGGTAGACTCTTGTCGCCTTTTATCACCTTTCGCCGTCCAAAACATTGGGACGAGGTCTAGTTTTCTATTTTGTTAAATAAGCCATGTCAGAGTCTTAGAGAGCTACTACTGATAGACTGATGACACTAGGCTAAAAGTGGAGTTTTTATAGGATTGTCTTTACGCCTAATATGAAATACTCTCTCGTTTCAAAAAGAATGTCCCAGGTTGACTTGACACGAAGTTTAAGAAAAAATAAAAGAAGATTTTCTTGTGGTTCGAAATTAAAGTTATGTCGAATGTACCAAGATGCCCTTTAATCTTGTGGTCTTAAACATGCCACATGAACTTGTGGTCTTAAAGTGTTGCCAAAAAAATAAAATGGTCATTCTTTTTGAAACAGACTGAAAACCTATTCTTTTTGAAATGAGGGGCTAATAAATAATGATTCGAGATGTAACAGATTGTTTTGAAACAAACTTTCTTAAATTTATTTGACAGCGGTGTCGGTGTCAACTTGCACCTCAGTTGTCCCACTGAATACATGCTACCTCCCACTACAGGTACCGAGTAGCTCTACTCACCAAAGCTTAGAGAGATGAGAAGAATCACCTTTGTGTTGTTTGCCTTTGCTGGGGATTTGAGTTTGAGACTTTAGGGTTCTCCTTCCACTTCATTCATTACTAAGCCACATCCTTATTGTAAAGAAACAAAAATAGTGACTTTTATAAGTTGCCCCCAAGGCCTAGCTTAAGTGGCAAAAGGTGGAGGATTTGTAACTTAGGTCGTAGGTTCAAGTCCCACACCATGCAAAGGGAAGCCCGGTATTTAAGTGGAGAAGGGTAGAGGGCGGGCCCATTATCCACGGAGTTTAGAAGGCTGTGATTGGTCCGAAGGGCGGACGGATTTCTCGGTTATAAAAAAAAATGACTTGTGTAAGTTGATATTTACTAAGTTCTGCCTGTAACTGCATGTAAATTGTGATGTTCTTTGTAATCTATGTACTCACTTCAACTTTTTCTTCTATTCTCTCTCTACATCTTTTTTATTATTATGCTCCATTTGTCACCAGGGTCATAAGAGCTATGTTCCCAATATGATCAGCGGAGCATCTCAAGCTGACATAGGTGTGCTGGTAAGAGCTTTTGTCGTATATCTTTCAAGTCTTTCATTTTGTGTGAATCAGCTCTTTACTTGGAAATGTTGATGCCCGAATTATGGAATTCTGTAACAAAATGGGCCCAAATATAGTGAATTGGACAGTGAGGATTCATATGAAAACTTCTATAGGTTGGGATTGAGGCATAATAATAGTAGCTGATCATTGTTTGCTCTATTGTGAAGGTTATATCTGCTAGAAAGGGCGAATTCGAAACTGGATATGAAAGAGGTGGGCAGACACGTGAACATGTTCAATTGGCAAAGACCCTAGGGGTTACAAAGCTTATTATTGTTGTAAATAAGATGGATGATCCTACTGTCAATTGGTCTAAAGAAAGGTGATCTTCTGTGTACTATTTCAATTTGTATTATCACATCCTGTATACACTAGCAACTAATCTTGATCCAACTTATTCGTTGAAGGTATGATGAGATTGAGTCAAAAATGGTTCCGTTCTTGAGATCATCTGGGTACAATGTCAAGAAAGGTAAAGAAGGATTATTTACTTGCAGATTGCTTCTTTGTTTGATGTACTTGTTTTTCATATTTGTGTTCATTTATTGAATGTAACTGTTAACTGTTATTCTCTACTTTGTTTAAAGATTCTACATATTGGCTAAGCTGCTGATACTTGATTCACGTTCTTTTTGTGCTTGAATTTCAGATGTTCAATTCCTTCCTATCTCCGGGCTTTTGGGTTCAAATTTGAAAACTAGATTGGAGAAGAGCGTATGCCCATGGTGGAGTGGTCACTGCCTTTTTGAAGTCCTTGATGCAGTTGAAGTTCCACCTCGAGATCCTAATGGTCCATTGAGGTACTTCTTTCCTCTTTCTGCCTATTTGGTGGCATCTTCCTATTTCTGTTTCCTTGCTCCACTCATAATCTAATTCCAATGCTAACCTTCTAGTTTATTTTGCTCGACAATGTTTTGGTGAATCACAATCCACAATCATAGGGGGTTTTTTTTTTTGGGGGGGGGGGGGTAAGACTTGGAAGTTCTGTTGCAATATTTATTTGATCTTTTATTTCTATGCATCATCGCTCTTGTTTCCTTCACCTGATCATAAGCAAGGAATGCCTTCTATTTTTGTTGTCTCGTAATTCCCCTCTACACTTGTGCCAAGTTGTTTACCTATTTCAATTTCCATTTTCTTTGCAGAATGCCTATTATTGACAAATTTAAAGACATGGGAACTGTCGTTATGGGTAAAATTGAGTCTGGAAGCATACGTGAGGGTGATAATCTACTGATTATGCCAAACAAGGTACTATTTTTTTTTTTACCTTAATTGTATCAAGTTTTGTGATTGATGGAATACTCAAAGAAATTCATCTCACGAGCTGATTTATAGGCTGCTGTAAAAGTTCTTGCCATATTCTGTGATGAAGACCGAGTAAGGCATGTTGGTCCCGGGGAAAATGTGCGTGTTAGGTTATCTGGAGTTGAGGAAGATGACCTTTTGTCAGGCTTTGTCTTGTGCAGTGTTGGTATGTTCTCCCAACTGATCTATCTCCTTGTCATAATGAATTGACATTCCTTATCTTCTTGATCTATGCCAATTATTTGTGATTGTTTCTATTGCTAACGAGTTATATAGTAGAAGGAATATTACTTCTATTGACCATGTGATGTAAGCAAGTGGTATGTATCTGATAACATGTCATGAGAACGAATTTGGTTACATATAACATAACAGCTCACTGGTAATGGACTGGTAAATGTGTTATTGTTTTATTTGCTAGCCTTTTTTCATTGGAGTGTGCAAAGCAGTTAGCAGTCTGTACTTCTGTGAATTTAAGAAGGGTGTTATGTTTTTAGATGATGCTGTATGTGTCATGTTAGTCCCTGATTATGTCAAAAGAAGTGTTTACAACCTTTTACAAAGATCAGTTGCACCGGTGGGCAAGCAAGAACAAATAAATACAATACTTGTATTTAATTCTATTTGTGTTGAGTTGCTATCTGTCTAGGCTGTCCACCATTCAGTCTCTAGTTTAGTCATATTTTTGTGGAGAATTTGTGAAGGGTGCAAAAGATACAACTTTTGACAGCACTTCATTTATTCAGGTAGGTTAGTTAGAGATTGAGCTCTATGAGAAGCTGGTATGTATGATAATTAGATCAAGTCATGCAAATGAATTAAGTTGTAGCAAAAAGCATTCAAACAAATAGGAAATGGTTGCAAGTGCAACTCATACAAAAATATCTTATCAGCTATTTGATAACAAACTAACATTGATATGTAGTCCTTACCTGGGCAACACACACACATTCAGTTGTAGCTGGTCTTGAGGTAGCTTGCACTTGAAGTCATTCACTATGTAGTCTGCTAACAATATACAGTTACCAGCTTCTTTAAAAAAAAAAGGCAAGAGGAGGATTTTTGACAAGGATAAGAGAAGAAGTGATTTCTTTGTCTTGGTTTAATGAAAATTTAAATGTGGTTTCATATTGTAATCTCAAGTGAGTTTAGACTATCATTTTGTGATGGATAGCTTTCAAGCGTTTTTGTATTTCTAACAAAGCTTACTGTTTGCAGCAAAGCCAATACCTGCAGTTACTGAGTTTGTTGCACAGTTACAGATTCTTGAGCTGTTGGACAATGTATGAATTCAACCCTAACTTAGCATTTCATTACCTCACTTGGATTCAAAATTGCACATGTGCTACCAGTCTTCTGTTAATGGAATTTCATGTTGGCAGGCTATTTTTACTGCTGGATACAAAGCTGTATTGCATGTCCATGCGGTTGTTGAGGAATGCGAGATTGTTGAACTGATGCAGCAGATTGATCTAAAAACGAAGAAACCTATGAAGAAAAAACCTCTGTTTGTTAAGAATGGCGCTATTGTTTTATGCCGTGTTCAGGTTAGCTGTCTAATTGAATACCTGTAGATTGGGAATACATGGTTCTTAGATCGACTCTTATGGTTCCGTCTTTCATAATTTTGGGTTACTTCAAGTTATATTTGAATTTGCAGAAGGTACGATTCCTGTATCACGATGTGTTGTATGTTTTGTCCCACCTTTCTAACAGGGAATGATCAAGATTTTCTAGTTTGAGGACAAAAATCTTTGCTTTGCCTTGAATTCCCTTGTCCCTTTCAAGTTCACCCTTTTTTGGTTGTTTTTAGAGCTAGATCCTTAGGTTAACGTCTTGTGTTGGTGTTTGAACCTCTTGAAACTATCATGCCAGGTGAATAATATGATATGTGTAGAGAAATTCTCCAACTTTGCACAACTTGGACGATTCACTCTTCGCACTGAAGGTAAGAAACCATTGTGTTTGTAACCTCAAATTTCTTTTTGTCTTTGTATCATCACACGATATAGATGGATCATAATTTCTGTCATTTGTGCAGGGAAAACTGTTGCTGTGGGGAAAATTACTGCACTGCCTACTGTTGCCGATAGTGCATAAACAGCATAGGCAAACTCAGAAGGTAGACAAAAAAATAAACATGTTTTGAGTTGCGAGATTTTAGGAATTATCCAGCATTGAACATTGATTTTTAGATGTAGTTTTGTGGACCATTGCTTTTGATATCCGGTTTCAAGTAGATGATCACTCACGTGTCTCTTTACTATTTGAATTGTGTTTTCAGAGGAAAGTTATGTTGAGCATACAAGGTTTTCATTGCACCCTGCTAGAGCAGTGGCAACACGAACATGTGGTCCTCCGCAGCATTTATTGGAACAGAAGTTGGTCCTTTGTTCAGATACACATAAATGTTCATCAGTTTAGTGGAGATGTTTTCCATAGCGTCGTGGTGTTGTTTCTGGTTTTTGTTATTTTTACTTCCATCCGATGATGTATTGTTTTCTAGAATGATATCCAGTATTGAGGTTATTTGGTTATACACTTGTGCCATCATAACTTAAAACAAAATTTTGGCATTGCAACTTTAAGTTCATGCGAGCCGCACACGTGTTATTCAATTCTTGACACTGATTATGACTAATAGTTTATTGAGCTGATAATTTATATAATGCAGGAACTATATTTTTTCGACATTATATAGAGCATCTTGCTGAACATATTATTACGGTATATAAAATCAACAAGCTTTCCTCTAGTCTCGTCATTAATACTTGTGACTGCCAGGCCTTTTTTGTGACTCTTACACTGGGAATAATCATTTCTTGCTTGGTCTATGGTTAGAGTACGACAACATACGCAGTGAATTGGTATTTGTTGAGGTAGAGATGGTTTTCGATAGATATTCGGCCTAACAATATGGTCTAAAGTTGGTGTATTCATGCATGATATAATTATCAAGATAGTGATAATTAATTCTTATGCCCGATAGTTTTACACTGTCAAATTAAGATAATAGTGTATGTTAGAATGCAGTAAACGATGTGTGATAATCAATTAAATTAATTTAGGCGTACGGATGTAATATTGAATTTGTGGGTGCACCATTCTATTAGGAGGTTAAAAAGGCAAAAACAAAAGGAGGAAAAAGAAGCGCGTCCATCAATTAACTAGTGCCACAGCCACTTATGAGATGCTGCTGCAATCTTCTTCCTTTCTCTCCTTGAATTGGGGTACATCTTCTCTCAACCCTTCAATCTGCACTTTCCAAATCCCTTGTCATTACTCCAAATTACCAACCCCTCTGAGATACTCTGCTCTAAAAACCAAATCCATCCATGACGAAAAGTACCAAGCTTCCATTCTCATTCAAGATGAAGAAAACAAACAACTCAACCAGGTATCACTTCACTTTTTCCTTTTCATGGATTTCAAGTAAGATTGGTGCAGAATGTTACTATATTAAAACGATATGTACTAAATGTTTTTCCAAAATTGTTCAATTCTAGAGTGGGAGGGTCTAGGCAGATCTTACATCTACCTCAAAGGTGAGGACCCTCGGCTCAAGACAAAATAGTTCAGAAAAAAAGATGTAATGGAAGTACAAGAGACATAATAGTAACAAAAATAACAAATAGTAGCACAAGAGTAATACAACAAAATAAAATTATAATCGCATTACACGAAACCATAAATAACAACAGAAATTGAAGAACAAGAAACTATGAGACTAGTCCTATGACTACTAGTAAGGGCAAAAAGACAATGCACTCCTACCTACTATTAATCATAAGAAAGAAAAAGTTTTGTTAGTTATTTAAACAAATTATAAGAAAATAAACGAAGAAATGAAAGTTATTAGACAGGTTGGATTATGATCCGTGGTTTAACCCATTTCAACCTAAGTAAATTTCCAAGAACTTACACCCAATAACCTTGAGATTGGTGGTCTTGAAATTTTTGACCTCCGCCTCCCATGGGCAAACCGTCAAGGTGAAAAGTCAAAACTTGTTAATCTTGTTGAGGTTTTGCTAGGGAAAAACAAGGTCAAAAAGTTCAAAATCATCAACTCCACGGTCATTCTCGTAAATCATCCAATAACTTTTGGGAAGACGTTGAGCCTTCAATTTATTAACTCAATCCATTTTGATAAATTCCATCCAAACTCACCAATTTGACTACACTCACATCAACTAGCTGTCGGCTTTGCTAAACAGTTTTTATTGATGTAAATAATATTTACACTTTCGTTTTCCTACTTGTTGTGTTAATTTAGGAAATTGAAGAAAGTGTAAGAGTACTGAAAAATGCTGCCAAAACAAGAAAGGTTCCAGCAGAGGAGATCTTGGCTGCTTTAGCTGCGATCGAGAGAGGAAAAATTGATTCCTCCAGGTTTCTTGAAACTCTTGGTGGAACCAAATCGCCTGGGAGGACATGGATGCTCATTTTTACAGCTGATGTTTGTAACTGATGATTTTTATTTTCGTTTATTTTTTATCCTTTGATCAAGTTCCCTATATTGTCCAATACTTCAATTTAACTTGAAACCTTTATATTGCAGAAAGGATTAGGACAAGGTAGATATTTCCCAATTACAGCCATACAGAGATTTGATGCAGCTGTAAGCTTTACTTGTCTCTTTTATCCGTCTCTTAACACTAATTATGGAAATTACTCTTAATTTAGAAGATAAAACTAGAGAATATGTACATATGCATGTGTTGTAACCACGGCTTAGAGTAATGATTCATATGACCTTTTGGAGAAGAGCTAAATAATAATGCTCTTAATGGGGTGATAGAACTATGTGTGCTGGTTTTTGTCTCCCTTCCCTACTTGTGTCATGTGATGGTCGGTACAAATCCAGATTACAATTTCCTTCACGAACGCATCCAAATAAGCAAGACTCTAGTCGTTGTATAACTTGTGGATTTACCATGGTAGAGAGATGATTAGATCACAGGGTTGTTGCATGTGAGAGCAGGGGGTGCTAAAGCAATGAACATGAACAACAGATCCTTTTGTTTCTAATTGTGTGAACTGTTAGATGAGATAACATCAAATAATTCAATCTCATAGAGACCTATAGTATTCTAATTCTCGTCTGTCGTAAATTGTGTATCTAGTGATATAATGTTACACCGTGGATCTTCTATTAAATGACTATCTTACTGTACATGTCCCTGCTTGGAACTTCAAATACAAGAGAAAAAGGTAAAGATAAACAAGTGCACACCTCCTATGCAAAATATTTTACCTACATTTTCCCTTTATATATCTGCTTCCTTTAGTTGTTTAGATGATGCACTCCAATTTAACAGCAGAGTACAGATGCTTTCTTCTTTCAATCGTAAGATGAATAATATGTTTGAATAAAATTCTAGGCAAAGAGGATTGAAAATGGTGTTTACCTGGGGCCTCTTGGATTCTTGACATTTGAAGGGCCATTTTCATGGAAGAATAGGATTCTAGCGTTCATATTTGAGCGGCTTCGGATAAAACTTGGACCATTCAATCCTTTTGATATCAGTATTAAGGGAAAAGAGGAAAGAGAACCTAGCAATCAGGATAAGGATCCATTTTTCATCTGGTTTTACATTGACGAGGAAATAGCTGTTGCTCGAGGACGGAGTGGAGGGACAGCTTTCTGGGTCCGTTGTAGACGTGTTGGCTATTCCTGAAAGCTTCTGTATGTATGTATAGTTTGACTCTCCCAATGCACATGACGTTGGATAGAAATACTATACTGCTGAATTTATGAAGTGTATGGTATATGTAAAGGAACTAGGAGAGATAATGTCAATATTATAGGAAGCATTCCCTTCCTTCACTGTTTCAGTTATTTTACTTGTGTGTTAATAGGTATTACTCTTAGATTGAAAAATCTTTGTAAACTAGATTACAAGAGTATAGAATAAGGTTCTTATCTGCATATTTTTATGGCTTGTAGATATATTACTATAGCAGCCTCATTTAGTTCAGGCACGTTAGCAATGATTGGACAATCAAGATCATTGGTGGCATCAGTTTCATCTTGGTTCACACATCATCTGCTCTTGATGTTGCAAATGGGACTGTTGTCTGCTTACATAAAGGTGAAATATACGTAACAGCAACTTCAATATAAAACCGCCAAAATAAAGATCCATTATCCTTACAAACCTGAGAAAAGAAGGCTTAACACATATACATAACAATAGGAGTTGCACACAGAATGAATAGGACATCACCACAACACTTTAACAATCATAAAAGGAGACTCATGGTTTGTTTGCTGCTAGGGAACGCAAGTAGTTTAGACCACCTTGAAAGTAGTTGACTAGGGTCTCTTTTTGTGGCATGCACTCGTGTATAATAGGAATCTCTTTGAAGTTTTCAGCCCATTGATGGAGTGAAGGGAACTTCTCTGGATCAAGTAGCTTCACATTTCCTACTTCCTCCATGGCACTGAGCCAAAGAGTTTTCCAACCCATCACTAGATCCAGATAGCCTATCTGCTCCCCGCCAAAAAATTTCTTGCCTTCAATCTGCTTCTCGATAAATGCATACAATTCTTGTACTGACTCTATAGCTTTTGCTTTTGCCTCTCCTTCATCTTGCATTGCCATAGCTTGCCATGATCCTATGACACACTGAACATGAAAATTAGCACAATCAGAAAGCTATCATTTAGTCATTTGCTATTCTTGTCTATAATATTTTATCAGATGCATTAACTTGTATAGTATGATTTCTTAACCTTTATGTTGTTGTCAATTGCATTCTTCACACCAAATTACTTGAAATGGTTCCATATATATATGATTGCAGTTGACTGAAGATCATGTTTATGGTCTCATAATTTAAGATATCTGAAATGTTACTTAGTACATATATCTGCTAGCTTTTGTGCAATAACAACACCATACCCAATGTAGTCTGTGGAGGGTAGTGTGTACGCAGACCTTACCTCTACCTCGTAGGTAAGGTAGAGAGGTTGTATCCGATGCTCAAATCAAAAAACAGTCTACGAATCTGCTAAGTTTTTTGTATGTCTTATAATTTGAAGAGTTGGATTATGCCAAGAAAGAAAAAACTACCTTGTCATCAACAAATTTTGCCCAGAAACGAACTGTAGCTCGTTCATGAGGATCCTGAGGCAACAAAGAGTATCCTTTCCATGTTTCATCAATATATTCAAGGATAACAAGTGATTCAACGACGGGTTTGTCATCGTGTAGTAGGACAGGAATCTTCTTATGAACAGGATTGGACTTGATGAGTAACTCACTCTTGTTCAATAAATCTTCTTGTAAGTACTCATAGTCAACTCCCTTGAGCTTCAAAGCCCATTCGACTCTTGTGCAAAATAGGCTTCCTGATGACCCTATCAACTTCACTTCTCCCATTTTTTCAATGAAAAATCTATAGAATTTGCTGTGACTGATACAATTTGTTTGAATATTTTGCTTTACTCTCTAGTCTTTATATGCATTAATATAGTCTCATACATTTACTGCTAGGAAGGTGCTATGATGGAACCACAAGTATAAAAATAAAATAGTATACAATATTTTTATTTCTTCCATAAATCGTACGACTCATTCAACTTGTATTTTTTAATTAGGTGTTCGTACTCTTTTTGGTCTATTTATCATGTTTGACTTTTGCATGTCCCTTAAAATAGTTTTACTAAAAGGATTTAAATTACCTTTGTTTAATCTTTTACTCAATTTAATCTATTGCAGTCAAGTTCCAACAATCGAACACCCAAAAAAATATATTCGCTGCATCAAGAAGGACAAAAAAAGGGCATCCCTTGCCGTTTTTCCTCTATAGTCCACTTGAAGTAGTTTATAAATTTAAGAGACTTTTTGGATGTTATGACCGAGTTTATATCGAACACACCCAACCAATATGCGTTATTCAATTTGTGTACATATTATAGTGGACACCAAACTTATTGGACTAAACCCTAAATTCAATGCACAATGTTATACTTTGAAATTATGAGCAAAACATTAATGAAAAATGATATAACATACAGAAAATTTGTTCATAAAGAATTGTTATATCATGGGAAATGCTGAAAAAAATTAATATATAATATATTAGGCATCCACGATCTTTTCTGACTGGGAGGTGGACCTGTTATTATATTTTCTATTTCATTAGTCAATGTTATCTTCCAGAAGAATCAATGAAGTGATTCTTGAGCACGTTATTATAGAAATCAAAATCAATATTGCCTACTTATTTTATACTAAAACGTAAGACTAATATCAATGGAACGCTACTTGAAAACGGCACTATAATTCAGCAAAAAGAAATAAAAGAAGAAGCTAATTTATCAACTTAAGTTTTCACATGACAAAATAATCAAGAAAAAACTCTAGTTTATCATATCATATATATATATAAAGAGAAAATCTTAGGTCTGCCTACGTTGCGCCATTACAAACCTGAATTTCCTTTAAATTTATTTATTTTCAAAACTAGCCTTCCCCTTTCATGAAAAGTTGCGACTTTTATGAAAAGTTGCGACTTTAATGAAGAGTTGCAACTTTTATGAAAAGTTGTGACTTTAATAAAGAGTTGCGACTTTTATGAAATGTTGCGCCTTTTATGAAAGGTAGTGACCTTTCCGAAGGGTTACAACTTTTCTAAATAGTTGTAACATTTTCGATAAGGCACAATAAACATTTGTTTACACTACCCTTTGTTGTTTATAAATAGAGAGATTTTCTCTCATTTTAAAACAACAAAAATTTTGAACCTCTTTTTCTTCTTATTCTTCACAATTAAATATTTGTGTACTTTGCTCCTGTTGAGTGACTCACTGACACTATTGCTTATGTTACAGATCCTGGTATGTATTTTTACAGTCATTAATTTATGCTTATGTTATTACATATAAATGATACGATGTAATAATTTTCATTCTGTTGTTATGGATTTTGGTATGTTTTTAATAATCATTAATATATGCTTATATTATTAATTGATATTTTTGAGTACATGCTGTAAACTTTGTTGTTTATGTTTCTGCAAAGTTACTGTTACAAATATTTGTTAGTATAGATTAAATAACAAACGTTAATTGAGTATTCAAGAAAGTTTACTCTATTGAAATTGTTGAAGGTACAATAAAATAAACCCCTTATAAATCTCTAATTTCTTCATCAACAATGTTATTCATTCACATACAAGGATGAGATTTTGTGTTTTTAAGAAAATCCTCTGAAAGTTAATAACTTTGCATGCCCATATTTTTTTGGTTTTTATGTTGTTGTTATCTATTTTTACTAAATTTTATCAGTGGATATTATGAGTACTTTAATGGTTGAAAGTTGATCGAAGTGTTAGTCAATTTTTGAGATATGTTATTTCTAAACCTAGAAACTTTTCTGGTTAGAATGATTTGTTATCATTATTGGATATCTCATAGTTTACTCCATTTAATGTATGCTTTTTCTCGTTGTTTTGTTGTCTCCTTAAAATTGCATTGATTATTTTTCGTTTGGTATGTATATGATCTCACTTGGACAAAACTTTTGTCCTTTTAATGTTTTTCTTTTTTCCTTCTCATTAGGCTCTTCTAAATATTTTTGGTGTGAGTTATTACTATTTTCGGCAAGCTTAATTTGAAGAATATGAAACAAAACCTGCTCTAAATAAAAGTAATATCTTAAGCTACAAAAGATATGTCTATTAATATAAATTTATTGTCCTTCATGTCCCAAGTCATTGTTGAGCGTTTGAGTTATCTAGGTTATACTCATTTTTAATTTTTAATGTTCTAGAATATTTCTTTAACATGAGTTTAGAATCCAAAATTTTGATCTACTTGTACTTTCATAATGCAACAACTGTACATACATATTAATGAAAAAGTCATAAAATTGCATTGATAAGGCATCTAGAAGAGCCTTCAGAGTAGCAGTTTAATTAAGAATGAATTTCTAAAAGGATCAACAATATTATTTTGCTATTTTTTAAATTTTATTTTTCTCCTTCTATAAATTTTGTTAGAGTAACAAAGTAACAATAACGAAAAGTGGTGATATTTGACATCAGACAAGTAGATTGTCTCAAAAAAATTTATTTATGTTGTTGTCGTGTACATTTTTAACGGTCTTAACTTATTTATAACTAATATTGATTATTGAAAACTTTCATATAAATTTTTTTTTACAAGGAGTTATTCTAATCATAAAATTATCAGATTCTATATTTTTCATGTATAAAAAAATAAAAAAGGTGATGTTTAATCGCTACATAAAAAATCACTCAGTTTTAACAAGACAATTATATCATCAAACATATATTATGATAAATTATGTAAAAGATAAAAATGATTAGATATCAAGATATTTTAATCATTCATTATATATTTACAATCTTGAGATATGTGATAATGTCAAATTATTTAATTTCTGTTGAAATATTATTAAAACCTACTAATTTTTGTTTTCTTATAATAATCGATTATTAAAAAGATTGTTCAAAAGCTTAGAGAGATTATTTGTGCCCGCACAAAGCACATAAATTACTTAGTTAATATATATAAAAAAATATATAAATAATAATAAAAAGTAACATAATTTTTAAAGAGTCTTTCTTCAAAGGGTATGCACAAATTTTAATTTTTTTGCTTTCAAAAATAAAAAAGATAAAATAAAATAAAATAATAAGACGATAAACATTGACCATTTTGGAACTTGCACCATTAGGAGGTGATAAGTATTCGGTGAGCATACTGCAAGTACCTTGGCATGCCAAATTATTGCCAAAAAATTGTTATCTCCCGTCCCTAATTAGTTATCTATTTTTTTTTTTATAGTTATTTTTAATTACTTTAATTACTTATTCATTTTGACAAATCAAAAAATGATAATTTTTTTTATCTATTATATCCTCAATTAAATAACTAATTACTTTGAAACATATAAAACTTTTCATCACTTCATAATTAATAAGAATAAAATAATAAATTTATTATATTATTAATTATTTTCTTAATATGAATGTCAATTTAAAAATAAACAATTAATTAGGAACAGATAAAAGTAGTAAGAAAATGAAACGAGTTATATCATTCGAACAGACATGTCTCCATCGCTTTGAATGCACTTGCTATGTGTTGCCTACAAACTGAGCCGAAAATGTCGTTTCGACTGTGGCAACGATAACTACTTCTTTCATTTTCTAACCTACCCAACTAAATAGGCCCATAACCAATTAAGATGGACTTGCCTCCTCCACCCCCAAGCGGGCTTTTGTGTCCGTTTCCTCTCACTTCATTCAAGTTGAATTACATAATTTCAAATTACATTCATACTCCTATAACAATTACTTTTTTTGTTTAAGATATTAAAAAAAATAATATTTTCTCTAGTAAATTTTGACCACATAAATCAACATGATAGTAGAATATATACGAATTAATCTAGAATATGTCTTATTGTCATATGTGAGGAGATATATCAGAAATCTAAAATAACAATCTCTCTCTTTTATCATCTATATACACTTGTACATATAAAATGATCATACAATTCAAACCTTTATTTTTAATGAAAATGCACGGACATGTACACAACATTGTCCCACACCCTTTGATGTTTGTTTGTGCATTGAATTATGTTACATTTGCCTGTCCACTTGATAATCACAATATAGAAAGTTGAAGTTTATGCCCCACTTGCTTTTGACTATCTACTATATTATATTATAGTGTTTGTAAAATAGGCTTTTAGGACCACCTCCGTATATCTTGTATTCTTCGTATATAGATAAACGAAATTGATTCATTCAACACAAAAAGTTTGCCCTCATTGGATATGGTTTGCTAAAATAGCTACAACTCCAATAATGTACTAACATATCTAAATAGTAACATTTCAATGTTCAACAACATTAAACTTGTGATATTTTTTTTTTCATTTATCTTAATTTATTGGATAAGTCAAACATATTCACATAAATTGAACGAAAAGGAGACAAGGGTTATATATGAAGCCTTACATATCTAGTTATTAGGTAGGTAGACTGATGAATAGCAGAAATTGCAACTGTACTGTTGACAAGTCGAAGCAGTAAAAACTCCTTTTCCTTTTTTGCTTTGGCACAAATCCCCATATATATCTCTTCAACATTGCTACTCTTTTCTGTCTATTTTTATTTATTCAGTATTTTAGAAATAAATTTTTATTTTTATTTGTTACTTTGAATATATCATTAACAGAAAATTATTTCTTTCTTGTTTAATCATATTAATCATTAGTATTTCTTAAGAGACATGTAAAGTTCAAAATAGATAAGTAAAATAGCGAACGGGCCGGGGGAGTATTAATTAATTCTTGTCCACACAAATTGAGGAACTAACATCCAAATTTCAATTCATGAGTGTTTCACTTCCCTTTCCTTGTTCCATTTTCAGACTCATGATGTTCTAACCTGAAATAATATCATCAACAATAATGTTTTTAGAAGATGAAAAAGAACCTTAACAAGAAAAATGAAGTTCAATGCTCACTTCTCATCAGATAGTTTCCCCAATACTCTTCTTCAGGTAAGAAACTTTATATATATATATATATATATATATTCTGGTTCTTTAAATTATGATTATTTATGCCGTAGATTTATTATTCTTCCGCGCTAGGATCATTTAGTAGAAGGTATTAGAAAAACTAATACATATATTATTAGTTTTGATATATTATTTATTAATCCCTTATTTGGTTAGGGTAATATTCTTATTGTAATACACTCATAACAAACCAATCCATCAATAAAAAAATAATACTAAAATTATACACCCTACAAAACCCCCTTTTAGTATTTGTGTGTTAATGTGTTAGTGATTAGCTACAAGTAATTAATCAAGCCTGAAGAACAGATAATTTTAATTTCTTACAAGTAGAGTTAGCAATCTGAACAGAAACAGGAGACATTATTTGTTTATAATGGGTTAAAATACACTAATATTTTTTTAAAAAATTATTCCTTGATAAAAATCTTTAGCTTCTCAATAGAGAAAAAGATAGCGACGCAAGCTTTCTGATCGCCAGTAAAATCATACTCTCTACTTAATTTATGTGACATGTTTTATTTTTTATTTTAGTAAAAATTATTACTTTTCTACTATTAAAAATAACTTAACTTTAATAAAACAATTTATAAAATAAAATATCTTAAATTTTTTTAACACATTTTTTTTTAAATTTTTTTTATGTCAAATCAATCAGTATTACTCTACAAATAGTTAGGTCATTGTTGATAAGGAGAATGTACAAGAATTAATTATGAGTAATTAATGTAGGTTAAGGATATGGTGGTTACACCTTTCGACTATTGATTGGCTAATGGATGTGGAACTCTCCATTTGTACTAATAACATTTGACATGTAGGGACATACAATTCTATCTTCTTCATGTCTTTTATTTTTCCGTGTTGTCCGAATCAACTTTCTTCATATCTTTTCAAATAATAGAAACTTCAAAATTCCTAATAATAGTTTCAAATATATTAAGTAGATATTTCTATTCAATTTATCTATCTTATTTTTTAAAATTTTATGCAAAATATTTATGACTATTTAAAAAAAAAAATTGAAGGTAGAAAAAAGAAATTACAAAATATAGAATCAAACTTTCATAAACAATGTAAATACTTAGAGTCAATCAATTAAATTACTAAAAAAATTTCGTGTTCAAAACCATCACACAAGATTTAAACATTTTAATACATAATATGCATGTTTAATTTAAAATTATAAGATTCTAAAGTCTTATACTATATTCTTAAATGATGTGTTTAGTCAAAACTAAGACACATAAAAATTAATGTAATAAGGGGGACTTTGGAAAAAAGTTTAAAAAGATAATTTATATATATAAAATGTGGACAGAAGTGCTTGAGGGTGGTATGTGTGGTGCTTCATTTTTGGGGGGTTTGTTTTGTTTAGGGCTTTAGGCTAATATATTGTGTGATGAATAGGTCCAAATCAGTTAGCACTACCTATTACCATTCAAGGTGGATTGTGGAATGGGTATAAAAGATGTGAATGGGGGACTTAAAGGTACACCACAGGAAGAACCGTTTGGATTGATTTAAAAGTTAGTCAAATCTACTTTTAAGTTAGTTTTTGATTTTCAAAAGTGTTTGATAAATATAAAAAATAACTTAAAATAAAAAAAAAATGACTTAAAATAAGTTACAAAGTGTTTGGCAAGGTAAGAAATGACTTAAAATAAGTAAAAAAAATAACTAAAAATAAGTCAGAAATCAAAAGTAGGTTTCTCTTACTTTTTATTTTTTGACTTAAAAATCATTTCAGTTTGACTTTTTTTATTTTTGACTTAAAAATTACTTTTTTTAAGCCAATCCAAATGGCTCTAACTCTCTTTTGTTCATTCATTATACAGAAAGTGATACTATTTTTGTTCTCTGCCTCATTTATTCGCACATAATAGAAGTTTTGAATGATATAAGTTTTAGAAAATTAAGAACGTCTCTTTATATTGAGAATTAAGTATTTTCTAAACAAAACTTTTACCCATATCATTAAAAAAGATATTTTTGTGTGAATAATTTTCACATGCACAGTCATTAACCACCTAGTTAATCACATTCAACATCACAATTACATCACAATTACCAATACATCCACTATACATAATATCATCAATACTACTCACATAAGCTACCAATTACAACCACTACTATCACTACCACGTACCAATTGTCATTAATCACACATATCACTTACAACGAGCATCAATCATTACCACCACGGTTGATACAGACCATCTTTATCATCACTAGCAAATATAATATTTATTTATTTTAAGTAAATAATAATTTTATTTTTATCAAATTTTTATCTTTTCTCTTATATTTAATTTCTTTTTTTTTATTTGAATTAAGAATTTATTATATTTAAAAATAAATAAATTTTGTAATTTCATTGAGAAACATAATTAAACAATTAAATATATACGCTTTGTACCCAAAAGATTGGACAATATATAGCCAATAAGCTCTTTTAATATAAACACTTCCATATATTTATTTAATACACAAAAAAATATCTCTATAATAATATTTCACTATAATGATCAAATTCTCTTAAAAGCATACTTTTGATACTATATTATACTCTATATATTTCTTGATAACATTTTGTGATGACAGTAAAAAAGATATTTGGACAAATAACAATATAATTACTAGAAAGATTTGACGGTATATTTTAGTTGCATCATATAGTCAATACAGAATTTAATCAATATACATGTTACTGAAATAAATAAACAAATCTTTATTAGATGCATGTTTAAAGAGCTCTCTTTGAAAAAGCTTTGTTCCGAAAATTTCGGCCAAGTTAATTTGTTTGACTACAAAGGAAAAATAAACTCATCCCTTACGTAGCCTGAAATTCAGCCAGCTATCTTTTGGACTGCTTTTATGTGTTCAATTCATTTATCTGTTTGGATTGGCTTATAAAACTTACTTTTTTAAGTCAAAAATAAAAAATTAAATTGAAATGATATTTAAGTTAACTTATTTTTGACCTTGTTAAACAATTCATAACTTATTTTAAGTCATTTTTAACTTGTTTTAAGTTATTTTTTATTTTTGTCAAATACTTCAAAAGTCAAAAACGAATTTAAAAGTAATTTGACCAACTTTTAAGTCAATCCAAGCACACCCTCTTAGTACAAGGGGTAAAGAAATAACTTATTCCAAAATGAACTTTAGAATAAGTTCATCTTTTTTGAGATTAAATTACGAAATAACTTATTTTGATATTAGTTATCGCAAGATTATAGAATTAAAGGTAAAAAAACAATTTTGAGATAATTATTTTTGAAATAATTAATTTCTGATTAACTTATCACCCATCAAACGAGTCATTACACTTTCTTTCAGCAGTACTAACATTGTGCCATTGTTGTTGAGCGATTTGGCTCGACACCTATCATATCTAATTCACCATACAACAAAAGAACAAAGAAAAGAAGGGAACATAAAACTTATAATCTCCAAAAATATAAACATCCAAGACTGAGACATTCAGTCTTCGAAAAATATTATGGAAGATATATATTTTTATAAATGATCAATTTCGTATCTATCAATTAAATTATTAACTAACGAAAAAAGTTTACTTTTGTCATATCTAGTTGAAATGATCCTTTTTTTTCTCCTTTTCTATAGGGAAAAATAGTTGAGGACATTAGTTTAGTTAAGAAATCAGGTACCTAATTAGCTTCTCTAAAATAAAATAATGTGATATAAACAATCTCAATAATAATAATTAGAGTGCAGTTCAAGATTGAACCTGCTGAACACAGAGAATTTCGTAATTGAAAAGAATAAAGAGTACTTTCTTCGTATAAGATAAAGAGTATTTTTACTACTTACCCCTAATTCAAGGCAATAAGTGATTCTATAATGATGTACAATTCCATGTATTCAAACAAGAATAATTTTATAAGAATAAAATCAATTCCTATCAAAACAAAATAAACAGGCCAAAATACCACTTATTTTGAAACGAAGGAAGTACAATTTTGACCTTCTCCTTTGTAGAAGTTCAGGAAATTATTTGGTTGAGATTTTTTTTTAAGAAAAATAATATTCAAAATTGATGTTGAAAAGGAGTATTTAGAAGTTAAAATTGTGTTTTTAGTCCTCTTTTGCCAAAATGCCTTTCAAAAAAATTATTTATTTCCCCTTATTGAAACAAGATGGACATTAAAACAAAGTTCAAAGTTTTGTAGGTGAAAACTTTAGATCATTTCTAAAATTTTCCATGTTGTAATGACAATATGAATTAATTCATAGGTTATCAATTGAAATGATTATGAGTATTAAAATTCAGTTTCATTAGTCCCTTACTATATACTCCTCTAATCCTCTACACCAATAGACATTCTTATCAAAACAAATTCCTTGTAATTAAGTGTTACTTATGAGACTCCTTGGAAATATATGTTTATTCATCAGAACTTTTGGTTCTGCCACTGTGTACTGCATGTCTTGGGACTGTTCAAAATTATGTACTAAAATACACGAAGACCAAGTTGAGCAACATCCATATATACTAGTGATATTCCAATTACAAAGTACTCATGAACTTTCTCACACAAAATAATGTACATCTTCCCCTATTTATATAATGTCACATCTCTAATGTTTTTTTTATTAGAATGATGAGAAATAACACAACTAACATATATACATCACAATAAATGTATTAAAGACTTGAGAGAAGATGCAAAACATTTTGAAAATCAATTTAAGTATACCAATTATGTGGGTGTGAATACATGATTATCAATTTTGATTGACATTAAATACTATCTCTAACTAGGAATGGAATAGACATAAGTTGAAGATTTTGGCTCTTGTTTTTAACTTTTGGATCCAAAAATATGTTGAATTCTGCTCTTTTGCCTTCTTTCTTTAGTTTAGTTTTTCAATTACACTTTTATCTCTACATATCTTGAGCAATTTGCTCTGATGATGAAGAAATAGTTTACACTTTACATGTGATTATAACCATAAAATTATGATTTACTAATTATCCAGAGATTAAGTCTTCCAGTTTGTCACACCATATTTATGTTTGGTGTAACATGTGAATATATTAACTCCTAAACATGACATGATCTTTCAGCCCTACAAAGTTCTATTATCATATGCCATAGAACGATTGGTACCTATTTGTTTAGAGTAGGTATCCATCAAAGACAGGTAAAAGTTATATTGCTTAGACTCTTCAAAAATATTCACAACTGTGTGTGTTGCATACTCAAAAATAGTCCAGTTTTGGAGAGTCTAAACAACATAGTGTAGACATGGCATAAACTTAATCCAATCTTTAGGAAAAAATTAGAGTTTACAAAAATATGTTCATAATATAACTTTTACATGTCTTTTACAATGCCTACACAATAATCAAGGATTTCACATCAGTTGTTGGCGCAAACTCAGCATTTGGGGACACTAATTCTATACAAACAAAGCTTTAAATGAGTTCAAATCTCGAACACATCAACACTCCCAACTTAAACTTTACTTGTCCTCAAGTAAAACTCATATTCAGTAATTCAACAAGGATGTCTCATACAGTGCTACAAAGTAACTCGATCATGAATGCACACAACAAGACTAAACTTACTCATGCAAGAATCAATTGTGCACTCAAAGGTTCAAATTGTGACTCACCATTATCAAAAATTTTCAAATTCACAATACTTGCTTCAAATGCAAGTTCAATCTCAACAAAGGTACTCAAATATCCTCACAACAAAGATGATTCCATATTCACACAATTTTTCAACAATTTATATCTCCGGAATCGTACACAACTCTCACACTCACAAAGATGAACACATGCATGACTTCACCCATAGGTTTTTTCCTTATTTTCTAGCCAACAATTTATAGCTCCGGAATCATACACAACTATGTGAGTTGCATACTCAAAAATAGTCCATTTTTGGAGAGTCCAAACAACATAGTGTAGACATGGCATAAACTTAATCCAATCTTTAGGAAAAAATTAAGACATAGTAACTAGTTAATCTCTTAAGGCAAACAAGCTAAGTAAAGAGTAACGCTTTTGTTTAAACTATTTATCGAGCTTCAAAGAGGATTACATAATCCAAATAACTAAACCAACTGTGATTACTTTAAACTACCATTCAAAGTATAATTAAGAGAAAGAGTAGAGGGTTAATTACTTGGCTTAATAACAACATGAAGTATCCTTCGTTGAGTGCCTTGCAAAACCGAGGAGATTTGGATCGTCCACCAACAGCTGCAAAGGCATACACATAACTAAAATCACAAAATTAGTGTTAGCTAGTATGGATCGTCTATCAATAGGCATAATTTAACTCACAATATAGTGTTAGTAATTGAACAATCTAACAACAGTTTCAGATCTAATCGACAAAATTGCCAAGCAAGAAATAACATCAAAAGTAGTCTTCACAATCATAGAATTAAAACTCTATATAATAACTTTCGCTTCGAAAACCTATACACACAACCTAGCTTCTTCTGTCGCACAGATTTGTGTAGTATTTGACTATATATACATACGAAAAAAACGAAAGAGAGCGAAGGTGATGACAGAAGCATAGAGAGCACAAATGAAGTGAGATGCTTTTGCTGCCCAAATTGAATGAAATTAGCATATCATCATTAGTGCTCTCTATCTTCTGTCAACAATTATCACCAACTTTCTTCCTATCAATTTCAATTATATAACCTAAAAATCAAACACAGAGAACAAAATTAAGGAAACACAAAAGATTTTTTTATATTTTTTTTGGTTTGGGGGAAGAAAGGGTGTTAGGGCTATATTTGGGGCTAGAAGAAATATTATATAGATATTTGGGGGTTTAACCTATTGAGTTGTAGCAGTAGTGAGGGGTCTTTTTATAGGAAAAATAGGAAGGAAGTGAAGATTCAGGGAAAGGTTACTATTGGTAAAAAAAGAAGAAAAGAAAAGGGTACTATTGTGTACTATCCCCATTTTGTTATAACAGTCTTTCACGAGTAGTGTTTAGGTAAAAGGACAACAACATCCACTTCATATGAATTAGGGATATACTTTTCATGCTCATACTCAGTTTTCGAGTTTGAATTTTAAATATAAAGTATTTTATTATTTGACTGAAAAAAAATTCCATGCATTGCTTGTATATTCCTAGGCTTAATTACTCGAGTTTAGAAAATAATTTTCTATATTATAGTATTTAGTATTTGAGTCAATTCGTATGTACATTAATTAGTTGTCTATATATGTGTACTCGAAACATTATTTTGTAACTAATCGTTTATTATTAGCAATTTTAGATTTTTATTGAATGACAAAGATTTTAAATATAAAAATTTAGGCAAAATATTTAACAACTTGATTTATCAGAATAATTATTTTTCTTAATACGCCCACCTTGGGACGTATAAGGTGGGCGTACAATAATGTCAACTTTTTATTTGTTACTTTATCCTATTTTAAGTGATATTTTTCTTTGTTAATTTGTCCTCAAAAATAAAAATAGCTTTTTATATTTAGAAATAATTTATTTTTACATTACTTATTTTCAATGAGATGATTTATTAAACTTATTGTTATTTAATTATTAAAAGAGAAGAAAATTTAGGACAAAAATTTATGTGCATCGGGTTTAATAAGTCAATGCATGTGTATCATATATTTAAGGGAAAATTACGCGGTTAAGCAAACTTATACTACTTAATTACTCATCATAGCTATAGTTTGCTAAAATTATCACTCGCGATTAACATTAACTATTAATTACGTAGGCTGACTTCGAGTTTGTATAATTAGTCATGTTTGTATAATTCACCACATTTGTAAAATTTGTAGCTAACAATTCTTCGTTTGATTTGTATTTATATATGATGATGATTTCCTTTGATTTTTCAGTTTTGTCATCATATACATTCAATCTTTTTGTCTATAACTTTTTAAAGTTTGTATAAACGTGTAGTTTTTAGATTTTGTATAATATGATTTATATAATGTAACTTGTATAATATATTTTGTATAAGTATTTAAAGTTCATATGTTTATGTTTGTATCAATTCGTTATTTTGAGTTTTATCATATTGTATAATTTCAAATTGTATACTACTCAATATACAAAAACATGTAAATTATATAAACATACCTGAGAATTATACAATCGAGATGCGAATTATACAAATTATTCCCTCTCTCACTCGCCTCTCTCCTCCCTCTCCCAATCTCGCTAGCTAGAATATACAAATACATATGTATAATATACAATTATCTAACCGATATATATATATACAATTCACCCTCTCTCTTCGCCTCTCTCCTCCATCTCCCAATCTCGCTTGCCAATTCTCCTCCCTATAACATGTAACTACGAATCGTAATTAGCAAACTATAGCTATAGAGCATAATTAAACTATTTTTGAGTGGCTCTATGCGAAAGGTCTTCTATATTTAATTACAGAGTTCTTTTATTTAATTGTAATTAATTAACATAATATTTTTTTTATTAAAGCACTTATTCAAACACAACTACTCCATTAATTTAGTCATGTGTAACTACGTAATTTCTTTTTTGTCTTGAAAATGGCCATTGGTTTTCCCTCATTTTTATCGACCTCATTAATCCCGTAGATGGAAGAAACGGGGAGAATCTCTTTACCAAAATATAGAAACAAGAGGGTTCCCCTGTTTTTCGTTATACTAATATGGAAAAATTACTAATATGTTAAGATACAAAAGTCAACTAATTGTCTTGTTAGAGAATGAAGTCCAGATTAACTCATCAGAAATTTTGTTTTAATATTTTTAAAAGATATTTTTTTTTTGTTTGATATGTTAAAACATAGTCAGCATAATATAAGTGGGGGATTCAATTAGGTATTCAAATACATTATTAGAAAAAACAGGAAAAGAACTTAAAATTTTAGTAAAAATTGGATAGATTGAATTAATTAGAGTCATTTTTTCATCCATTTCTATCCAATCTATTTCGTCCCAAATAAGTTTTAAATAGGTTTTAACTCAATCTATTATGATACTGTAAAATTTTTAGCTCAATTACCTGATCATTTGGCATTCATCTAATGGGATATCAAATGGTTGAATTAGACTAAACTAGGGCAGCTTAAAATGGATGGAGATAGACAGAATAAAGATAGACTAAATAATTAATCATAATTTAATTTGTTTAATTCTAATTAAATTAATTTTTTTTTCTTATGATTTGTATGATTATCTAACAAGTGCATCTCATAAGAGCATCTAAACTCTAAAGAGGATAAAATGTCTATATGCAGATTCTATCGTTATAGATATCTCTATGGAGGTAGAGAGGTAATTTCCGAAGACCCTCACTCAAAAAAAAAAAAAGTAAATTAGAATGAGAAAAGTATCAAGATAGAAATTGACAACTAAATTATAAAATAGTCAAAATAAAAGTAAAAGTAATAACAATAGTAATAAACTGAAGAATAAGATAACACTATCTGAATAAAGGAGCATATAAATGCCCCGACCTAGAACCATGCTCTAGTTAACACTAAAAAGGGAGAAATCATTTGGCTACTTACTAACATCTGATCTATACCATAATAAAAATATTGACAAAATTTTTCACTGGTTGAAATGACTAATACATATATAGCCAAAATCAACTCTAATTTCATATAACAATATTTTCCCCTTGAGAATTCCTACAAGTGCGGCGCAGTAATAAAATTAGAGTAAAGTAAAATAGTTGGCTCTTTTAGACTGACATGAATGGAAGGATAGGATCATATCTTCCAATCATTCAAGATCTTGGTTGTTATCAGTATCTTCTGAGTTTTGATTTTAATTGGTGAGTACACTTCAAGTTGAACAATTCACCACCCACAACTTCCTTTTCTCCTTCTAAAACAAAAGATCCTTTTCTTGATTTACATGACCTCGTGGGCTGATCCAATTTTCCATATCTTTCAAGATTTGTCACCCCTTTGAGCCATTCATACCTTTTTCGTATATAATTCAATCTCAAAAATTAGTTTATAAGGAGGGTATTGTCAACTCCATATGAGCAGACGGTCAATCTATTTTTCAATTAATGTAAGACTTTAACCACTTAAATACAACTAAAACGGATTATATTTTTTTAAAAAAATAAACATTGTTCCATATATTTTAATTTGTTTGTTTCAATTTCTTTTTCTAATCTGTTTCAAATTGCATATGACTTGTATGTTTTAATCATAAGGTTAAAAGACTCTTGGTACATGATACATATTTTTAGTTTAAGGTACAAACAAATTGAAATAGAGTGAGTTTCTAACATCGGAAACAATCTCTCTAATCCACAAATATAGTGGTTATAAGGTCTGCCTACATATATATTCTTCCGTCTTCAAATTCTACTTAACTAGATTACTGAATATGTTGTTGCAATAGGAGTGAATTGTTTTTAGATAGATGAAGATAAGGTGTAGTTGGTTGGTAGTAATATCCTGTGTAAAGATCTTTAAAGGAAGGCAACAAGTTGGGTGTGGGGGTGGGTGGAGAGATTGTAGCCTGCAACAAAGCATGTGCATTCTATGGTATAGCGACCTACATTATATTAAGACTTCAACTCTTCAATAATTATTCTGACATGCCTTTCTATCTTTTGGCAATGTATGCGTTACACATTATATGCGTTAATGCCCTATTTTCTTTATCAACTTGTTGGAGGATTTGAGCTATATATCTTGGAAGCTAATGACCTTTTTTTTCTTCTATTCAACAAAGTTATTTGATATCTATACTGATATAAAAGATAGCAGGATGATACACTAGGAGTATTTTAAGTAGATTATATGTAATTAGCATATTACATACTAGGGTTATAAATTCTAAGAAGCTTTTACCCCTTTTAAGTCTTGTACATAATATTTTTCAGGTAAGATTTTGTAAGTCTCTAGTCACTCGGCACCGGAGGGTTCTGTTTGGCCTAGTGGTAAATAAAGTGGTTGAGAGTTATGAGATTTCAAGTTCAAATCCTAACGAGCAAAGACAAAATCACTAAGTGATTCTTTTCATCTGTTCTAGTCTTGGTGGTCAAACTTATTACCATTTACCTGGTACTGTTAAAGAATGACAAAGCCCCACATTGGTAGTTAATGAGATGAGTGAACTTCTTATCAAACATGAGCAATCCTCCTCTATTCGAGCTAACTTTTTTTTTTTTTTTTTGGGGGGGAGGGGGGGGGGGGGAGGTGTTAGGCATAAAATATAATGTAACATGCACGTGTTTCTAGTAGGAGATGACAAGTATCGTGTGAAATCAATCAAGATGCGCGAAAACTGATTTGGACAAAACGACTAGAAAAAAGAAGTAGGGTCTAGTCACTCAACAAGTAAAGGCTCAGCGATGTCTACAAAAAGGCAAATCAACTAAGGACAACACTACTATAAAAATTCTTTACTCTAGGAGAGCCTAAACTAAAATCCAAAAAATGTGTTGGTCCCTAATAAAAGTAGACGACTATTAAGATTTGTGTTTTATCTCTATGATCTTTTTATATTATAAGTAATATCTGTTTCAGATATCCCACCTAATTGACATGCTACTCGTGTTACAATTATTGTTTAATTATGTTCCAAGTTTAAAACTCTTGATCCTGTTAGTTTATATATAGTCAAAATACTTCAAATTTTGACATGACATTTGATGTCCCAAATAGAGGAACCACTAGAAAGAACCCTCTCCACATCCTTCAAACTTACCATATACAGTAACAAGAACAATGATTGTGTACTTATTAACATCACCACAAATTTTGCAGAACTTATATAAAAATATTGCTCAAATCTCTCAAGAACTAGATGTCCTACGTACTATTGTATGTTTACTTATGGTGTTGTTATAAAGCACTAGAGAAAGGAAATTCTCTATTAAATCGATTCAAAAAGCTAGTTTATGAGGTGAGGATTGTTGAAAATCATAGAAAGAGTCCAAATTCTCTTCATCCACTGATGTGGGACTCAACACACCGCCTCACATCCAAGGCTGAACATCTAAAGTAAAGACAATATAATATGGGGCCTAGGGGCGGCTCAACAGCCTAAAAAGTAAGGCAATTGTCTTAAACCTCCAAATTTAAGGAGCCTCATTTTAAAAAAAAAACAATAATAGATTATAAATATTTTTAAAAAATAATATTGAGTATTATTTGTAGAAACATAAAATTTTCATATAGGAGGAAAGAATTAATAGATATTTGACAAATCTAGAATACTATGTCTTAAGATATATTAAATGGATCGACTATAGTAAACTTCTTAATTTATTGAAGGGAAAATTAAGCGGTTAAGCAAACTTATATTACTTAATTACTCATCATAGCTATAATTATCACTCGTGACTAACATTAACCATTAATTATACATGGGCTGACTTCGAGTTTGTATAATTAACCACGTTTGTATATATATAATTCGCCACATTTGTATAATTCGCAACTAGCAATTCTTTGTTTGATTTGTATTTGTATACAATAGTTTGTATTTTTATATGATGATGATTTCATTTGGTTTTTCAGTTTTGTCATCATATACATTCAATCTTTTTATGTAGAACTTTTGAAAGTTTGTATAAACGTGTAGTTTTCGGATTTTGTATAATATAATTTATATAATGTAATTTGTATAATATATTTTGTATAATTGTTTAATGCTCATATGTTTATGTTTGTATCAATTTGTTATTTCGAGTTTTATTATATTTGTGTAATCCATATTTTATATTACTCAATTATACAAACACACGCGAATTATACAAACGAGATGCGAATTATACAAATTATTGTCCTCTCTCGCTCGCCTCTCTCCTCCCTCTCTCGATCTCGCTCGTCTCTCTCCTCCCCTCCCAATCTCTCTTGCCAGAATATACAAATACAGATGTATAATATACAATTATCTAACTGATATACATATACAATTCACCTCTCTCCCACACGCTTCCCTCTCTCACTCGCCTCTCTCCTCCCTCTCCCAGTCTCGCTCGCCACTCTCCTCCCTATAACATGTAGCTACAAATCGTAATTAGCAAACTATAGCTATGGAGCGTAATTAGGCTATTTTTGAGTGATTATATGCGAAAGTTCCTCTTTATTAAAATAAAATTTAAGGCCTCCATTTGAATTTCACTTTAAACCACTGATATATTTAAGCCGCCCTTGATGAGGCCCAACATCGATAAACAATATATTGTGATGAGTCTGACTCGATCTAATACCATATTAACCTAATTGCGCTTCAAAAATCAACTCATAAATAAATCAAAATTAACCATAACCATATAAAGATTTCAAATTTTCATTCCGAAATTGAACAATAGCCATAGAAAGCAAAGTAGTGCAAGTTGCCAAGAAACATGGAGAAGAAATGTCAAAGCAATCATCGACACAACATCTTATCCATCCAATTGAAGCCCATTTACATTAAAAGTAGTGATCAATATGGGGACATGCAAATGGGGCGGTGGACCGTTGATAATAGTGCTAATAAATATGAACGATATATCATATACTCTTTGAAAAAAAAAACTATATTCTAAATTAACGTGTCAAAACCCTACAGCTTAATTCAATCATCTTTACCCCATATAGTGGGCCATGAGAATTGATACTGATGCATAGCTATTTCCAATTTTGTCAATTTTGAACTTTGATGGGACTATATATATTAACTTTGTTGCAAAGTGGTTCATAGAACAATTTTAACTACAACAAGGGTGTGAAACTTTTTCTGCCAACATCTAAAGCTATCAAAAAATGGAATATATATATTTAACATATAATAAAATATGGTAAAGAACAATATATATCGTCTATATATAAATATCTAGACTTTTGTTGATTCTGTACATGCATATTGATAAAGAAAACTTATGGTGGACGAAAACGAAAGTTGATCTAGTTGTCGGTCGATAGTTGATCTAGTTGTCGATTGCTTAGTGGCTTTATATAGGATAACATTTCATGGTCCCAATGAAAAGATTCCAGATATATATTCTCCTTTTCAAAATAAATTATGTGTTTAGTTTGGACGCATTTCTTAATGAACTAACTATATATTTGAATACATATCTTTTTAAAAAAATATAGCTCTATAGCAGTTTCTTATCGTGAAAAAAATTGTAGCCTAAATTATGAGGCACCTGAACGGGTGGTCTCGTCATAAAATTAAATATTTTATGTATATAATTTATGAAATTGATATATATATCTAATATTATCTTCTGACATTCATATTATAAGAAATCTAAATATTACACTTGGTTGAAAGTTGAATTCTTAACCTAAAAGACAAGGGATCAATTCTTACTTAATATATTTTTTAGTCTCCATGAAAAATCCAATATTTATTAAATATATATTTATAAGAGATTTTTTTTTTTTTTTGTTTTATATATAATATAGCCAGCTCCGCCGACGATATTTGAGTATTTGGAAGGGAATTTAATTCAATTAAATTTTGGTTTAGAGAAAAATAAGGGGACGGGGAAAAAAGCCGCAATTACTGTTAGAACTTGGAAGTGTGCTTTTATGATATGTGTTTTTTTTTTTTTTTTTTCATTCGGTGTTTAGAACTTTGATTAAATTTAAATTATGCATCATAAGGTCTACCTTTTAAAACAATTTTTTTTTATCCAAAATTCAAACTCGAGATATTTAATTAAGAATGAAATAATTTCATCAGTATACTAATACTACCATCCATGTCGATATGATATGTCTTTTTATTTCTACTCAAGCGTGGGGTTAGACTGCGCACTACCTATTTATTAAAATCAGTAAAAGTAATAAACATATATGTGGGATGGGGACATGTTTTTCTCCTTTGGCAAAATACTCACGCAGTAATTTAAATAAGTTTTGTACTTTTTTGAAGAAAAAAATTATGCAATACAATATTAGATTTTACTTGTATATGCTTTAAACATAAGTTGTTAGATTATTTAAATACACAAGTAGTTGTTATTATTGCATATTTACTATAAATAACACATAATGTTGCTGTGTTTTGAATTTTTTCATTAGTACCACCATCGTATCAACTAATTTTCTCTAAAAATAATACGTAATTTAAATATTATCAAATGCATAAATATGATAAAAATGTTTATATATTTGTCTTACTTTTTTATTTTTTCCAGCTTATATTCTCAGAAAAACAAACTTCTATATCTGTGATAGTGACATACCATTTCTGTGACTTCTCTAAAACAGTATTATTAATCATCTCTTTTATAAAAGTGGTGGTTGAAAATTTGTATGCATTTTCAGTGGTCTTTCTTTATTATTCAAAATAGAAGAAGTAATCAATATCTACTGTTAGACATGTCAAACCATTATCCCTTCCTTCCCACTAACAAACCATTATGTGTTTTCATTTTACGTAACATTTCTTTTTTTGGCTATCGAAAAATTGCTGCTCCTTCTGTTTCAAACTATTTATCGTATTATTTTTTATATGTTCTTTTATAAAAATTTATCTAAATTCTTTTGACTAATTTACTTTCCTTTATATCTTAAGTTATAATTTCTTTGCATTAAACGTTTAGTATGTGGACTTGTGTGTAGTCTACAAAAATAGTTACTACTAAGAACAAAATAGAAAAAAAGTAAATAATTTTGTATATAAAAATTGCGTCATATAATTTGAAACAGAGATACAAAATTACATAATTATATTTAAGTTATCACTTATTTTAGATGATATTTTTCTCAAAAATTTCATACACAATCAAAGATTATCCAAATAAGACTTGGGAAATCAATTGTAGAACAGATGAAAATGATACTCTTTTCATATCAATTTATCATCAATGGGCATGGTGCCGTGAATGAGACTACTTTTTCCTTAATCAGATGTCTCATGAATCGAATCTGGGTATGGAAAAATCATTTGGTAGAGAGCGCTACCCTCCCCCTCCGGAATGGATCCCTATCAGGCATGAACCTAGTTTAATCGGTCTCCAATACATATACAAGACACGGAGGGGTGGCTCAACGTAATTGGGGGCCTAAAGCGAAATTTCAATTTGAGGCCTAAAATATAAACAAACTTCATATACATATTTATTCAAAATTTATTTTTCTTACACTATTTATATGAAAATTATTAGTAGTTAATATTGTTTTTTCAGTTATTGATTTTAGGTAAGATTTTATCAACTCAACATTGAAAAACATCATTTTAGTGAGGCAATTATTAAATGAATTGTTAACATAATTTATACTTTCTTATTTTTAACAAAGTATAAAAAATGTTAAAGTGCATAAAATAATATATTTTTATCATAATTAAACAATTTTTCTACAAAAATTTAACAGTGTAATTTATTCTTGATAATAATCGAAGGCCCCCAAAATTTGGGGGCGGCATAATCCTTATTTTACAAAGCCAAGAGCCGGCCCTTTGGACACCTAGTGTAAAAACAAAACAATAAATATAAGAAAATTCATCACTTCATGAAAAACTGTTTTAAGTGGACGTAATACTTTTTTTAAAAAAAAAAAAAAAACTTTTAAATTGATAGTTTAAACTAAATTATATAATTATGTAATAATATATCTTATTAATAATAAACTAAAAATTTAGAGTTAGAAATTATTTTTAAAACATAAAAAGTAGTTGTGATAATTCTTTGAGTGCCTCGAATGATGGTCCAACAATTGCTGTTCATTTGGCAGTGGCAGCAATTAGAGTGGTTGTCCCTACAATACTGTCCAAACAGACTGCCTTTTTTGGACGAGATATTTTCTGAGATTGATGCCATTTTGCCTTTTTTAGGATAAACGTTAAGGACCCGTTTGGCAATAAATCTTAAGTTTCACCTTTTTCGAAATATTTTATCATAAAAAAATTAAATTCGACTTTGATGTTGTATTTTAAATAAAAAATTTAATACAACTTGTTTCCCACTCACTTTTTACTCGTACTTAAATACACTCAAATATGAAAATTATTTTTTAAAAAAATATATAAATTAATAAAATTTAACATTATAATTTTAAATGAAATAAAAATATTTAAAATCTATAAACAAATCCCTGCTAATGCCAATGCAATTCATATCACTTTGTTATTATTCTACTTTTTTCTTTCCAATTTCTCTCCAATGGTAGTAATGTTCAGATTCTCAACAATTTCTCAGTTGACCCTTTTATTTTTGTTCCTCCGTTGCGAAGTTTGAATTTTGTGATCTTAAATTAAATATTATATATTATATGTAGTAATATATTCTTTAATCATATGATCTTAAATAAGTCATGCGAAATTTTAAAATTTAAAAGTTGTAAAATTAGAAAAGTGACATAATTTCTTCCTTAAGTAGTTCCGAATTGATAGTTATAGAAGGGATCCGACTCCAAATAGGGCAGGATCCATTTTTTTATTCATAAACAATGGGCGCACGCACCGCACACGTATATTTTATATTTTTTTTGACATAAATAACTTCTCATCAAAATAACAAATAATAAAGGTACATTTTTGTATATTAATATATAAAATATACATTTTTGATACATAATTATATAAATTTTTTAGATATAATATAATTATTTTTGATCGACCGCTTAGTAACTTTCCTTATATTGTGATATACTAATTGGCATAATTATATTAGGTTAGCGTAGAGGTAGTTTTTAGTCATGTGGAAATTGGAAAACATATCTCACAATTCTCAAACTCCAATCTTTAATTTAGCTCAAGGGTACTGACTTATGAACTGATGAGCCCAGTTTCTAAAGCCCATACATATAGGGACATTGACATTGTAAGTAAAATTTCTATATAGAAGAAACCGACATAAATCCCTATTCTATCCTTTTTTTTTGGGAAATCACTTTATGTAATGTATCGATCAGATATATCACTTTATGCGATGTATTGAGACGTACATGATGTATTAGAACATACGTGATATATCGTGACGTTGGATGATATATCCGAAATCGAAACGCATTGTATTGAGACGTTGAGGGATGTATCCGAAATTGAGACGCGATGTATCGAGACATTTTGTGATGTATCCGGATTCCATCAAATTCAAGGGATTTTTGTAATTTGGGAAAAAGTAGAGAGAATGTAATTAGTTCTTAACACCATAAGATATGTATAAAACTCCCTATTTTTAACTCTATATTTGTTTGGTAATTTAAGCTTACAAATAATGACATTCAGGAGCAGATCTATATGTATGTGTGGGGGTGCCATGACACCCACTGATCTCGGTTAAAACTTCATATATATATATGTGTGTGTGTGTGTGTGTTTAAGAAATTGTTATAAATAAAATTTGCCACCAATTGAATGAATTGATGATTGGTGCGGTTGGCAAAAGACACAGATTCCCGCACCCGCAATGCGGGTTCGATTCTCACTCTCAACATTATATTTTGGATTCTTGTATGAACTGAAGGCTTTCTAAGCTCTTTTCCTTTCTTTTTTTTGTTTCTGTTTTTTCTTGTCTTTTTTTTTTTTCTGATTGATTTCTATTTATTTGCTACTATTCCTTATTACGCAATTCAAATCGACTCCTTTTTTCTGTTATTAGTTCTTAATTTTTTTTTTATTTTCTGTCAATAATTATTGATCTTTTGATATGACTATTATGTGTTTATTCTTTATAATTAATGAATATTGTATTATGAAAGTCACATAAATATTACTACGAATATATTTAAATTGTTTTTTTTAAGAAAAATAAGTTTTAAAAAATGATGAATATTATTATGTTAGAGTTCTTTTAAAAACATATGGATACATACTCCACCATTGGACTCAAGTTGGTACTGGAAGAAGGTTAATGCCTTGAAAGCAGAGATGCAGATTTGGTATTCATTTGGTGCTTACTTGCTCACTCCCGAGGGAAAGTACTCACTCACACAGAGTTATAATACACTATTGGGGCAATATGCTAGTCTTAGAATGACTGACTTAATCTGGACTAGATTTGCTCAACCTAAGCATAGATTCATATTGTGGTTGGCTACGCAAGATAGATTACTAACCAAAGAGAGAATCAAGAGATTAACTATTCCAGTGGAAGATGGCACGTGCTGTTTGTGTGAGAAATCAATAGAGGAGACACATATTCACTTGTTCTCTACTTGTGAATGGATAGTGAAAGTCTAAACTGAAATACAACATTGGTCTGGGACACTTATTCCTGCTGGAACTGTCAAACATATTCTAAATAGACTCAGAAGGAAGAATTGGAAACAGTTTCACAAGGAACTTATTGCTGCATTGTGCGAAGCAATGATATACCAGGTTTGGAGAGCAAGGAACTGAAACTTGTTTAAAGACATCACTATAAATACAGATACGTCTGTGACACAAATTAAGAAGGAATTTGAAGATAGACTTGAGGTAGTTAAACGGTCTAGAAAGGCAAATAAGTATAGTTGGTTGTTGGAGAGATTTGTGTAATTAGAGTTCTATATGAGGCTTAACTCTCCAACTCTCTTAATACCTTTCTTAGAGGCTGATTAGGGGATTGAGTGCTCTTTAGGTGTATTTGATTTTTGTTTGTTAATGGTAATTTACATTGGTTACCAAAAAAAGAGTTCTTTTAATTTTAAAGTTATTCTGATCTTCACATTCTCGATAAGTAAGATGGTTGGGTTGAAACCAATTTCAATTTTTTTCTCTACTATATATATGCAACAACACATAAAGACAATGAAATATGAATATATTAAGTTCACACTATTAGATGGTTTATACAAATTTGAATTTTTAATGTGGAAAATCTTTTTTTCCTCAAAGTTTTAGAGAATGCCTCTAAATCCAAAAAAAAATAAAATTGAATTGTTTAGTTATCTCTAATCTCAGAATAACTAAAAGAAAATATTACTAACATGCACATTTAATCAATTTGTTTTATAAAAATCGAAAAAGATAAATAATCTGAATTGTAACCCAAAATTAAAGGAACCGATCCGTTTATCTTACTTGGATGATGTGACACTCACGACCTCTAAATCCTAAATCCGCATCTGATGACATTTGTATTCTCTTCTAAAATACACACTTAGCATAATATTTTTGCCCCTAAAATCACTCTATATTAGGCATAAACTTTAGAAATAATAGTAACATAATAATAAGAAGCAGAATCCAAAGTTAGATCACTTTCTTATATGTTATATTTATACATCGTATACATTGGGTGATATACATAAATCAGATTCATTTAGTTAAAATAGTAAATTGTTGGGTGTAAAAAGAAGAAAATAGAATGTTATGTATATTTTTGTAACATGTTTGTGTATTTAGAGTTGGATTACTCTATGTATATATATTCTTATCATTTGTATACATAACTAAAGATGATTTCATTGACGACGATTCTTCAAAATATGTATATCTAAAAGTTTGTCTAGTCCAGTAGTCCTTCATAGTGTATATCCACATGTATATCTATAACTAAATACCATGTACAACTGGATGTATATTATGTTAATATATATTTATTTATTTAATAACGGGATGAAAATACTATAAATCATAATTTGTTATATTTACCTATATCTAACTGAGTTGAATAAAAGTTTTCCAATTTATCGCTATGACGGAATCAACATATATTCCAAGCTTCTTTCTTAAGCGACTATAGTACTGAAAAATGTTTTTTTTTTTTTTAAATTATAATAAAAAAATTTCCTTAGTCCTGTGAAATTGCTTAATATTATGCTCATAATTTTATGTCACTGTGACTTCATCAAACATTTGTTAATATAACACATGATTACCTAACATGTTTCCGTTAAAAAAAAAAATCCAATTCTTTTTAATTCCAATCATGTTTCTGTTGAGTCAACGAATTTATATAATACAGAGTAAATGGTAAAAGTCTTCTAGCAAAAATATAAAATACTAGTTGAAGATTAATATTAATAGCTAAATCAATCACTCCCAATAATTGACAAAAAAATTAATACTTTGCTGTTATTAGAAGAGCTAGCACAAACTTGTTGTGCCAAATCCAATATATGTCAAATCCTAGGCATAGTGAACCAGCATCAGCCACCCGCTGCGGCTGCAACGACGCGGCGGAGTTTACGTGTACATTATGCCTATTATGTGTGTGTTGCCCATTGTCTATCTTTTGTTATTGTGTTAAGACACCATACAAGATTGTGAAGCATGTCAAATGTGAAGTTTGTTGTGGATCGGGGAAAAAAATTCTGCCTGAATACTCTTCTGTTTCAGACATGGATATAATCGATTCTCCGAATAAGCTTGCACGTCGTCATCATAGCAAGAAGAAGATCAAGAAATTGCTTATGTTCAAGAATTGAATGTTGATATTTTTGTGAATTGTTTGATGAAAAAAAGTTGTTGTCTTATTGATATGAACACCTTGATTTATTGTTGCAATGATTTTTTTTTTTTTTTTGAAGTAGCAATATAATGAATGAGAACAAATTATGATTGAAAAGATTTGAATTTGGTGGTGAAATGGTTGAATTTCTTTTGGTCTAATGTTTGATATGAATTGATTAGATCAGATCACTTTATTATGTTGGAATTAATTATCAAAAAGTTTAAGAATAGTGGTAGATCAATTTTGTTATAAAGTTCAGAAAATATGTATCATAGGATTTTTATTAGGGGAAAAATGGAAAAAATGATTTGTCAAGAATGGGATTCGAACCCATGCCCTTTCGGACCAGTACCTGAAACTGGCGCCTTAGACCAACTCGGCCATCTTGACATTGTTGTTATATTTATGCCATATTTCAATATAACCCATTTTATGTATTGATTTTTATGAAAAAATCTCTCTCTTAAATATTTTGATTTTTGAAATCTGCTAATATTTTGACTGTGGGATAGCTACCTATTTCATGCTGAAGCTTTGCCACAATTAAGTGTTATTAATATATATACGAGACGATATGTTAATAACAAAAATATTAGCAATCTGAAAATATAATGGGGAGTAATTTCAAATTAATTCTGTTTAAAATTAAAGAAGGTAAATTTGGACGTATTCTAGCTTTATTCAAAATGCTATAAATACGAAATCGATTATGGTGATTACTTAAAATCCATATACTAGAAGTGAAAAACATAATTATTTAGTTCTCTTCTATTAGAATTTAGTAGATAAGAAAAATCAGCTGATTAAAGTCAAGAAATATGATGTCAACATGGAACTAGTTTAGGCACTAAAGATTGAATTACGAAGGTTAAAATTCAATGATAATATAAAAATTCATTACATTATTTACTTAAACTTAATTTGTTATTAAACATCCTGTGGAATCTCCCCCTGGAGATGTTAAAAGTATGAGGAGCACTTTTTCCCTAGTTGACAAATATATTTGCATTTGATGGCATAGGCCTACCACTCAAGGGTTCCTATATTGGGTTGGTGGTATAAGTAACAAAAGTTGGGTTTTTCTTACTTGGCAAATGCCCTCATTATATTGTGCCACCACCAACAAGATGTTGTTCACACTTGTCTTGATACTATATCAAAAATAATTTTTAGTGGTAATTAATATTCTTTGTAAATGTTCCTAAAACCTATAGCGATATTGAATTCAATGACAATTAACTAATATCGATAAATATTTTAACACTCTTTGTTAATGTGTATATTTATTACCGCTAATAGTTATTTTTATTTTAACATGATGAAGTTTGATTGAAGCATCAACAGTGAATGGAAGTTGATGTATCATATACTCAATTTGACTCATTGCTATGATGGCACTGATTTTGGTGCTTGGAGAGTCACACCTGAGAAGAATGAATCAATGATTTCAATCCTTAATTCTCTATGGTGATGAATTAATTTATTTTAACTATTGATCAAAATTTCATATAGTTTTTGAATGTTTAAACTTTTATTCTAAGAAATATTTTAAACGTCTTTAGCTCTGAGAATTAATTGAATTGACTTTTAAAAAGTAATACATGACAAATATTTTTGAATCGGGGAGTAGAACTAAATCCATGTGAGAGATAGTAAAGAAATAAATAGAAATTTTCATTTTCTACTGTTAACACTTCTATTTATGGTGAAAGATTACCAATAAGATGCTATGAAATTAATTAATTAATGGAAACATTGATGCAAGAATATTGTGTACTAATAATTGCAATTGTCATAACCGAAAGCAGGTTGCGCATGGCGCATTTTTTAATAATTGCAATTATTAAAAAATGCTTATATTTTTTTTATAAAAAAAATAAATAAATAGCCGAGATTGAGGCAAAAATCGTCCCATATACGGTTTGGAGGCTGAGCTCCACACCAGCAGTAAGAATACGGCATAATATTCAGTCTTTTTTGGTGTAAGTATTTGTAGCGGTAAATATTTGGGGAGAGAGATTCTTGAAGAAGGGTGAAAAGTTAAATATGAAAAACGTTTTAACGTACCGTATTTATTTTGAAAGATCAAAGAAATAGCTGACATAGAAATATTTGGCAAAAAAAAAAAAGTTTTCGCTAAGATTTTGACTTATTTAGAAACATTCGCCAAGACCATTACCAACAACGACTATAATTCAAGCATCTCATCAGTTATAGTGGTCCAGCCCACTACTAAACTTGAACTCGTAGGATTTACACCTGTTTCTATTATATAAAAATGATAGGTTAAATTTTTGTTCGAATTCATAACTTTTGATCCCTATTAAGTAATATATTTATATTAAGAAATTCATTAAATATATATAATAATCACTTTCAAAATTTAGTTACTAACACATAATGTCACTATTTTAGAATTTAGAAATCATAAAGTTCAAATACTAACTTCTCCCTTTGAATATGCATAGTTAGAAGTAAGTAATAAGCAGGGCAATATTTGGACAATGCACCAGGGTTGCACGCGTGTGTTGGTTGAAGCTGAGAATGAACCAGCGACTTTGGTTTTTGGATTTGGTGGGACACAATAATCTTAGTAATCATATATAGTTTGAGGTAATTAAACATCATGCACAACTAGTTTAACCAAACTTATACCATTGAGCCGATCGAGTATTTTTCAGAAACAATCTCTCTACTAAGACTGTGTACACACCATCTTCTCTAGACTCGACTTGTGATATTACATTGTGATATTACACTGAGTATGCTGTTGTACCAATACCTCCTCTATAAATTGAGCCAATATATGCTAAGCCAACTCCAACTCATCCCAAATTTGCTCCTTCAGTACTCTTTCTTTTACTTCCATCTAAGCCAATCATTTACTAAGCAAACACTTGAGAATGAAGAGAGAATCAAAACTTGTGCTTGTTACAATGCTAGTGTTGGTGCTTCTTGCTGAATCACACATCTCACTTGCTGCAACATGTAGCCCAATTCAGCTGAGCCCTTGCCTAGGTGCTATCAGATCATCATCACCACCATCTAAACTCTGCTGCAGCAAGATTAAGCAACAAAAGCCTTGTCTTTGCCAATACCTCAAGAACCCAACTCTAAAGAAGTATGTCAACTCTCCTGGTGCCAAGAAAGTCGCTCGCTCTTGTGGGGTTCCATACCCCAGGTGTTAGAAAAAAAACACTAAAATGATCATATACTATATATATTTCATGAGTTAATCTATCAGCATTATATCTGTTTTATCTACTTTCTGCCAATTTTAGTACTCTCTGTGACTGACTCAGTTTTATACTAGGTGTTCTACTACTATATACATAAATAAAGTAGGACTAGTAGTAGTATTTATCTTATCTTGTCCCTGTAATCTTGGCTGCGATTTACTTGGAATGCAGATGTATTGAATATTAAGTTGAAAAACTTTCTAAATTTTTAGTATTGGATCATTGGATTGACAATGAATATTATAATCTCGAAATTATGGCATCGTGTGAAAAATTAAACGCAACATACTATTCAAAAAAACTAGGAACACATCATATTGGACTTGACTTCCAACTTTTTCTGCAAATTATACAAATGAGCACTTTGAGATACCTAAAATCCATGTACATTAAATATATTTGGTTTCGATCATCAAACAATGTGCCATATATATATATGTTGATGCTCTATTCTTCTGAATAAAGGTATAACAACTTATCCAGTGAAATCCCACAAAGTGGGGTCTAGAAAGGGCAGAGTGTACGCAAACCTACCACTACCTCGTGGAGATAGAGAAGTTGTTTCTGAAAGATCCTTGGTTAATTCAAGTAAGCAACTTGATACTTTGTGAAATGCACAAAGCCAAAATGCTCGATTATAAACTTCAAAACTACACATCAAGGTTTACACGTAACACATTAATTAATCTAAACTAATTTCTTTTTATTTTTTATTCGAAGGTTCCTTCAAAGGGGACTCAATAGATGATTTGATAACGTGTCAACTATAAAATTAGTCGATGTCATATGTCAGTAATCATCAGTATAAAACTTTTGTGTTTATCAAAGATCTTTTCTTAAATTTTATTTTTATTTATAACCTTAACCTCATATGCGATTCACGATGTTAAACAAACAATACTTCCCTCCCCTTTTGAATGAGAAACAAACCCGTTTGATCCAAAAGAATTGAAATCACTTAAATTTACAAAATGACATTACTCTCCCTTATTTATATAGACAATAAAAATAAATATTGTTACCACACAGGTTCACAATAGTGGTGGCGTTACGTTGAGTTTATCTTATAATATCCCCACTGACTTAATTTACGACTGACATATGAATTGAATGTAGTGCAGCATATATCACAAATACGAATACATTAAAGTATATTGTTCTTTTTGGTATCACATGACAACTAAAAAACTAACAAGTAAATTAAGTGATATGAAAATTTATTTTCAATATACAAACCGATTTGAACAAGTAAAAATTAATAAATGATGAGATAGAAAAAATTTAGAAATGAAATATGATTGTATCAACTTATACTAATTACAATTCATTTCTACTCACCCCCAGCGATCTTCACTTTATGCAAAGTTCCACTACGACTATCACTAATCAATTTCCAAAAAGGAACTGGAATTAATCAAACTTGATAATAAGACTTACAATAAAGGTCACTCCTTTACTTCATTATCAATCAAGCTTGGAACGAAATGTTGATCAACTAAATAAAAAGTGAATGTAATATTTAAAATCAATCTGCCTTTTAATTTTTTATATTAATCTGTAGGTGAGAGGTAAATGAAATTGCTATGTTACAACATCAGATGCCTTTTGGTGGTATTTGTATAAATGAAATTACATGAATAAATGTGAACATCTATTTTTATTAATATAATAAATAAATAAATAAGTAAAATAGGCACACAAGCGGAGGGGGAAAGCATTTTCATGGTTCTTTTCTTATCACTGGGTACTGAGTCATCAATCAATTTTAGTAGAGGTTCACAAGTTAATAATTTAACATACATATATATTTATTTAATTTTTCTAGTACAAATATAAAATCTACGAAAAAATTATTGCGTTCGTCCGAACCCATGAACTTCCGAACTCCACCCCTGCACACAAGAATATTTAATTTCTTGATCAATAGCTCGGACAAATTTAGAAGCAAACCCATGTGCTTAGTGAACTGCCCAATTGTATTTTTCTAACATTTTTTTAGTATTATTATAAGGAATAAACTACTGAGTATTTTAGATTTGATCATCTGGGAGAGATAGTAGTGATAAATAAGTAATGAGGGCAATGCATTAATCTCACATAAAATGTTTTGATATTTTCGAACTCACATAAAATGTATACTTCCCTATTCTATGTAGTACAAATACAAAAGTAAGGTTGACTTGCACACATTTCCCTTTTTTGGATTATTATTTAGATTTTGTCCTTATTTTTAAAAGGTTTACAAATATAACTTTAATTTAGAAAGAATTACTATGTTTTATATTCGGATCTATCACTCTTCTATGTTTACTTATATATTGCTCAATTTTATTTGATAAAATATTATTGTCTATTTGTAATAACTTACCATAAGAATTCAGTTTGCTTAAAGAAATTTTTTAAGTAGATGTCTAAAAAGGTCCTTAAATGCCAAATGGTAAGAGATTTTTTCTTTTTCTTAAAAAATAATTATTTATTAAATAACTATTTCAAAAAAGGACAATTGCTAAAAATTTCGATAAAAATAATAAGTGTTACGGTGGAATAAATGAAATCTCTTCACCTAACAAGAGATTTTAGTTTCAAATCTTAAAAAATGAAAAGCAATTCTTGTAAAGAGTTTTTTTTTTAATAGGTTTTTATGTCAATGAATCTTAGATTAAATGACCAAAAAAAAAAAGATCATATATATATATATATAATAAAATTTGTGTCTATGTACACATATAAATTTAAAATCCCATGAATGAATACAAAATATTAGCTTAATGGTCCAAGGCATTCAAAATGTACCATGACATCCAAAATTCTTAAGAACTGCATCTTTTTTTACATCTCTCTAAATATGATTGATAAATATGTATTCTTACCTTAAGTTTATTATTTAATCATATATAAATTAATATAAATGAAAGACATCGTCTAGTAATCAATAGAATAGGACTAGCTATATATGTATCAAATTTAAATTTCAATAGAAATAAAATATCTGTAATATCTATTATATATTTAACTTTGATCTGTTATTTTGACAGGTCAATTACTCAAACATCATGATTATAAAAAATAAAAATAAAATAAAATGATACATAAAATTAAATGATAAAAAGTAGTAGTTTCAAAATTAATCTCGCCGGCGGTAACTCTAAAATTCCCAAAATTGAGCAATATAAAACCTGAACCGTGAGTACTTTCTCTTGTTTTGTTGTTGTTTCTTCTTTTCATAGGATATTCCGAGTAATAAGTCAAAACGCTGTCACCAAAATTCTTCTCCTCTCTCTCTCTCTCTCTCTCTCTCTGTTTCTTGATCCAGAAAATTTTTCACCCTTTTCGTTGTTTTAAACAATTAACCATTTATCTGCCACTAAAATCAACAACATTTTGAGGTAATACCCATTCCCATTTTCTCGAATTCTTGATTCTTATATATTGTGTTATGAATTCTCAGTTGTTTTTATTTTCAAGATTCATTTTTTATGCGCCTCTTACTGTTTGATTATATAAATTCTTAGGATTCTGATTCAAAAACGGTTTTTTCCTCATTATATAGTGTTTTTTTTAAATAATGTTGAATCTTTTTCTCCTAATGGGTTGGTAAATTTGAAGTTTGTTGTGCATATTAACATCAAGAATGAAATGGGGCAAAGGGATTAACTATTTTCTTGATGCTATTGAAGCTAAGGGATCAAATTTAATGGTTAATGGTGTTTCTTTTAAAAAAAAAAATTGTAGTGAGCATAGAAAGTGGGCCCAGAGATGTCTGGAAATGAGTCACCAGAATTAGGGCAGGCTGATGTTGATCCGTCAGTTAGGCAAGTTTGTGCAAATGGGATTTGCATGCAAACAAATGTTGTTGAAGCAAAGCTTGATGAGGGAAACATTCAAGAGGCTGAATCTGCATTGCGTGAAGGTTTGTCCCTCAATTTTGAGGTGAGTTGTTGGCAAAGTTTATGTTTGTTCTTTGCATTCCTATTGAATTTTCATTTATGTAGCTATGAAGCTTAGAGCTTATACAAACTCATAGTGATAAGTAAAGAAGTAAAAGTTAGGATAGAATGCTCTCTTTCATTAAATTCATGATTGCCGGCAGTATTCTTTTTTTGGTGGCTTAAATATTTGAAGGAATCCATTGATGATGAGTTTGAGATTCTATCACTTTAATCCTTTGGCTTCAAATGACAGATTCTTGAAAATACCCATATATCTGGTCCTGTCTGTTCTCATATGTTGTATGATTTCCATCTATTATAGGCATAATGCGTTATTAAAAGTTTCTGTGAGTTGTGAGCTTTCTGATCTGTTGTCTTTTGGTGATGCTTATATATTTCTGGTGAAAGTTTATGTTCAACAACTATGCTGCATTATAGGATTTACAAACTTCAATTGAATAAGCTGAACTGGTATTGGTTTCTTGTCTAGAAAAAGAAACCAAGGACTTATGTGGAGCAAACCTTCTTTTGTTTTGACAGGATTTTATGTATGTTTATACTTTGGATTTTGGTTTAATTTGCATGTAAATTCAAACACAAGTCAATGAATGTATTTTATCTTATTTCCCTGAAAGCTCTTCTAGTTGTAATAGTTTATAAATGTCTGTTTCTTCTTCCTTTATCAGTTTATCCCTTCCGCTCTTGATTTTCATCAACATAAACTTAAAGATCTGAAGGTATGTGTTTGCTGATGGATTATAATTTTGATCACAGGAAGCACGAGCTCTTCTTGGAAGATTGGAATATCAAAGAGGAAATGTGGAAGGTGCTCTTAGGGTGTTTGATGGTATTGATCTCCAAGCAGCCATACAGAGGATGCAGCCTTCTGTTACTGAGAAACAACCTTCTAAAAAGGGCCGCACTAAAAGCATCGAGTCTGTGCCAGGTGTCTCACAGCATGCTGCTGGTCTGGTCCTTGAGGCCATATATTTGAAGGCGAAGTCCCTGCAAAAGCTTGGGAGACTGACTGGTAGAAGGCACTTTCAATAGTTTTTATAAAGTACTGAAAAATTTGGTATTTCATTGATTTGATCATTTACAGATGTTTCTTTAATTGGGAATTTGTAGATGCTGCTCGTGAATGTCTAAGTGTGCTTGATGCCGTAGAGAAGATATTCGATAGTGGCATACCTGATGTACTGGTGGAGAATAAGCTGCAAGAAACTGTGAGCCATGCTGTTGAGCTCCTTCCAGAGCTATGGAAGCAAGCTGGTTCCTATTCCGAAGCAATGTCTGCCTATCGCCGTGCCCTCTTAAGCCAATGGAATCTCGATAATGACTGCTGTGCCAGGATTCAAAAAGCTTTTGCTGTGTTTCTGCTTTATAGTGGGGTTGAGGTTTGCCCACCAAGCTTAGCTGTGCAAATTGACGGTTCTTATGTACCTAGGAACAATTTAGAAGAAGCAATACTGCTGTTAATGATTCTGATGAGAAAAGTTTACCTTGGTAAGATCAAATGGGACCCTTCAGTTTTAGAGCACCTTACATTTGCTCTGTCTGTATGCGGCCAAACCTCTGTTTTAGCTAAGCAACTTGAAGAAGTAATGCCAGGGGTACTTAACCGGATTGATCGTTGGCGATCTTTAGCACTTTGTTATTTTGCGGCTGGACAGAACAAAAATGCCTTAAGTCTGCTGCGGAAGTCTCTGCATAAACATGAAGAGCCAGATGACGTTCTCTCATTGGTGTTGGCTTCTAAAATTTGTTCTGAGGATGTCTTTCTTGCAGCTGAGGGAGTGAAGTATGCACAGAGGGCGATAACTAATGCAGAGGGTTCAAATGAACACTTGAAAGGTGTTGGTCTCCGCATGTTAGGTCTTTGTTTGGGCAAGCAGGCGAAAGTTGCAACCTCCGACTTTGAGAGATCACAACTTCAATCTGAGGCTTTAAAATCTTTAGATGGTGCAATGGCTTTAGAGCATGAAAATTCAGATTTGATGTTTGAGTTAGGCGTTCAATATGCAGAGCACCGTAATCTGGATGCAGCTTTGCAATATGCGAGAAAGTATGTTGATGCAACGGGAGGATCTACTCTAAGAGGTTGGAGACTGCTTGCTTTAGTTCTTTCTGCTCAACATCGCTATGCGGAGGCTGAAGTAGTTACTGATGCGGCTTTTGATGAGACTACAAAGTGGGATCAAGGACCTTTGCTAAGAATGAAAGCTAAGCTTAAAACATCCCAGTCACGATACATCGATGCTGTTGAACCTTATTGTCATCTCCTTTCATTGGTTCAAGCTCAAAGAAAATCTTTTGGACCATTCAGAAATGCGCCTCAGGTTAGATTGTATATCTAGTAACTTTAGTGGAAACATATGTGTCTCAGATTTTCCTTTTCACTTCTCACCCCCTTATGCCCCTAGTAGTCTGCATTTGGAACTGAGAACTGGGATAGAAGTAACCACTTCTCAATGAGATTCCGATTCTAAATTCAATAGCTTCAACTTCAAAACCAATTCTTGACTCCACCTCCACTCCTCCAGTCTCCCCAAAATTAAAGTACTCATTAAAGCATTTACTTGGTCCTGACTCTCTTGTTAGCCAGAACCCAGAAGCAACACAATTCTGTCATACAAAAAAAAGTTTCCACCAAATCAATAAAATCTTTTCAAACCAAAGATTGTCTCCTCCCTTCTATGCCATATGTGACCACTAGCTGCCACCCACTACTGGTTTCTCCATTGGGATTACTTTCACTCGGCACTAGAAGTGTTTCATCAGTATGAAAACCTTGAAACGTCATTAATGACCACAGTTACCAACAACACTGGCTCGTAAGTCATATTCCAGTTTCAGCCACCTTAGCAGACATCATCAGAACCATAAACAGAGGGCTAAAATCCATGAAAAGTCAGTACTGAGACCATCTTCCAATGCTAAACTTGTCTAATGGTTGTCATCACATCCACTATGATCTTTTCCACCATGACATGATTTTACATCCTTTAGCTTTTCTTGGCGGAAAGACTAATTGTTTTTTTGCGATCCAACATCATTACACACTAGAATCCACCGTCTCTTGTTAGATTAACATGCTACAGATAGATGAGTGTTACCATTTACCATTAAATTGGTTGAACATGTGTAAATTATGACTTTGATGTTCATATCTGCAGTAAAAGGGTTGTTGTATTTGGGTCTATTAAGGTGCATGTTGGTACTGTGGTTTGAGACTTCTGAGTGATTTTCTGTAATGAGTGGTGGAAAGGGAAAAAGGAGGGGTGAATGGAACTAATGTATGAAAGAATGAATGGGCTCGTCTGCCCAATTCCTTGCTTTATAGATACTATTCTGTATTTCAGTACACTTAATTTCAGCTCCATCATGATTTCCTTGTGTTATCAAAAAATGAGATTGAATGTGTGCAGATTCCTTTCTAATATTTATTCTAATGGTCTTACAAATGAAGAGAAAAATGCATATTCCAGTATAAAGCCCGTTTATGTTTGCCTGTCCTAATTCTGTAACTCACTTTGGTGCCTTACCACTGAAAACTTTTTAGCTTCAATCGTGAAACAACAGAATATGCTTTTCCATTCATACGATGCTTCTAGTTCTGACTTCATTGAATTATTTTCTTTCCGTATTTGTCTATTACAGGTGGAGGAAGATAAGGTAAATGAATATGAAGTTTGGCATGGACTGGCAGACTTGTACTCTAGCCTTTCACATTTTAAGGATGCAGAGACATGTTTGGAGAAAGCTAGAGGTCTTATCGAGTACTCAGCAGACACTTTGTATACAGAAGGCAAGATTATTAACTCAACTCACAATGACTGATCCAACTGTTGTTTTTTTTAAAAAATTATTGACTTTCTTCCCTCGTTTTCTTTACTCGATATCAAATTTAGAATAAGTAAGAGTAGGTGAGTTGCAACTAAAGACTGAAAACAGTGGTTGTTTACAGGACTTGGAAAATTACCTCATCAATGCAAATCTGCTCATCTTTGGTGGGTTCAGATAACGTATAGAATTGCTTGTATACATTTGAATTAAAATCTAGCTTTTTCTTTCTTTGCACCTTATATGACCTGGGAGATAACCTGTTAGACTGGGAACTTCAGACTTATGTTTTTAAGACAATGTTCCTTGTGAGATACTGAGATCTACATAACATTAGATTCCTTATTTAGTCATGGAAAGTAGAGTAAATATTTATATAATTGTATTTTAGTTATAGTAGTAGTAATAGCAGGAGGGTTCAGATAGTTCATGGTGCTTCTCTACTTTGTACCTTGTGAAGTTCGAGCATGTTTGTCTTCCTCCTTCTTTAGCATCTGCGTCCCATCAATGTTTTTGTAGCTGTTATCTGAGAATTTTCTGAATTACTAGTTTTGATGCACACTTGATCCTAATACAAGAGTTCCAAAGAGATATAAAATCTTAAGGGTTTGAAACACAGGAAAGATTATAGGTACTTTTATATTTAGTTCTTGTGCCTTTTTTTGGGAAGCAAAGATTCATATAGGTTGATACCAACTAGTTAGTAAATAGGATGAAGGCTTAGTCGTGTTTGTACACTTACACTAGGTCTGTTATTTACCAAAGTAGTCAAAAGTAAAAAACCCAAAGAAAGTGCAAAGCTTAATTAAAGTGTGGGCTTTAGCAAAGAAAACCGCCAATGAAGAATAAATTAAAAAATGGAAATGTAATGCAACAAAAAGTAACTATAGACACAAACAATAATTGTTTGGACAAAAGATATGTTGTTTCTTCCTTGAAGACAGAAAGTATTGGTGAAGGTGCACTTGCGTTAGCGCCTTGACGCCTGTTCTAAAGCAACAATTATCGAGCCGAAGTGCACAAAAGGCCTTTACCAAGCTATTAACAACACCGGTATTTATAAGAAGTCTTTTTAGTTTGTTTAAAGATTTAATATGTCCATAGAAAATGTAGAGAATCTCTACTTAGCAAACCTTTTATAGTATTGGAATGAGATAAATATTAAGAACTCAGTTAACCGACCCCACTATTTTGGAATTTAGACAGTTGTTATATATAGTTGTGTTGTTTCTTCTTTCTTGGGAAAGGGTGTAGAACTTCACAAACTATGGTATCAATGTAGTTGCTGAAAATTTGAGTAAATGTTGCTATAAGCAAAATCTTAATTAGTTTTCTTTTAAAGACTGAACCTAGTGTATGGCATCCATATTCCATTGTGCCATCAAAGTTTTGCAAAGAGTAAGAATGCGCTGGAACTAAAGTTTGAAACAAGGAGGGTGAAGAAACTTTTGTTTTTAATAGACTTTTTAGGTTACTCGTTGTGTTTCTCATTTCTAGGAAAATGATGACATTTTTTCTGGTTTTCAGACGTCATTGTCAACAAAGAGCTGACATTCAAAAGAGAGCTAATTTTGCCAAACAAATTCCTCTGTATTTTGGTTATGGGGGATAGATTGTAATTATTGGACCAGTAGTCTAATAGTGATAAAAAATTACCAACATAAGAGTTGTGATAGGGCTGCTTGCATGTACAATATTTGTATGAGTTTTTGTCATTGATACCTAAGAGTTTCCTTCTTAATGGGAGAGAATAAGATAAGTAGGATATTACTTCTGCTGATTTTTCTATGTCAATCTGTTTCAGGAATGATGTTTGAAAGACAGGGAGAAAATGACAAAGCGTTGTCTGCTTATATTAATGCACTATTAGTAGAGCCTAATCATGTGCAGTGTAAGATCTTGCTTGGTTCTTTATTGACTAAAATGGACCCGGGGATGTTGCCATTGGCAAAAGCATTACTCTCAGATGCATTGAGGATTGAACCTACCAATCGTGTAGCTTGGTACCACTTGGGATTGGTTCATAGAGACGATGGACGGGTAGCTGATGCTGCTGATTGTTTCCAGGCAGCTTCCATGCTTGAAGAGTCTGATCCCATCGAAAAGTTTAGTTCCATCCTTTGAAGTTTTCCAACCATCTACAAGTCAAATCTTATTCTTTTATTCTTTATTTATACAGGCTTTGGGCACAATGTCCAAAATTATGCTTAGATGACTTCTTTGGTAGGTTTTTCGGGAATATTTTCTTCTTCAGTGTTTTAAGAATTGTAGATTAATTGTACTATATACTTTCATTTTCACTTTCATAGGAAATAGAACAATTTGTCCAATTGGGATGTGATTATTCATATGCATCAACTAAGGTCTTAACAGTTTCATTTTAGGCACATTCTTGCTCTAGTGAAAGCTGTATTTACACAGCCATTTCCCCCTCTTCAGGAATTCAACCTTTTCAGGGTTGAAGGTGTAAGAGAGCTACTAACTGGATCTGCTGATAATTTGTCGTCGTTGAAGTTAACCATTCAGTCCTCTATGATTGAACTTTCCTCTGTGTACATGATTCTGCTGAAATCACCTGGCACCATTAATCAACAATTGTCCATAGCGGGTCTCCCAGTCAAGTATGCAGACGATTTATGTTTACATAAAGCGTTGTGCTCAAAACTGTAAAACTTACTGGATTGACTTACTGTTTCTTGAATGATGTACATTTTAATCAAATCCATTTCCTACACCAATTGCATATTTTACAATTGTCTGCATCCATCCTTAAGTCCTGTCTTTCCCTCCGCACTCTGCACAAAGAAACTAAATTTTCGTTTGATATATTGCTATTCTAGTCGAGGAATCGTCAAGAACTAAGGTCATTTGATTTAGCAGTTTACAAAACTGGAATCGTTCCATGATAGGATATCTCAATAGATTACAATGTAATTTGAGAGGAAGAGAATATGTATTTGCCAATTAATGATGGCAGTGTTTCTTAAGAGGAAGACAAAAGTAGAAAAGAAACTCAGGAGATAGTACTATGATAAAGTTGAACCTTCATACGTGTGTTCAACCTTCAAAAATTGTTTGATTGATTCACTCAAGGACATCTGGAAAGTAATAGTTGTTTGTTCCTGAACAAGAAAACCAACATTACCAATACAATCTCACAAGATGGGTCTAGGAATAATGCAACCTTACCCCTACCTTGTGAAGGTAAATGGGTTGCATACAATAGGCATTATAGTGGACTGTAAACCAAGTAGCCATTCTTTTGACAGGGGCTGGAATATATTTATCACAAGGGATAATAGTATATAGTGCGAACAACACAACTAACAATATCTTTTGTTCTGCCTTGGCTTATCTTGCAATCAGTAATCAGACAAAAGACTTTCACCAGGAACACAAGTTTGATGATCTTTTTGGTAATAAATAACCAGAATGGGTTGATAAATCAATCTTGTGCAGACATCTCAAAAGCAAACACCAAATAGGCATTGACAGTTGACCTAAATAGAGGGAGGGGGAGGGAGCGAGAGAAAAAGAGAAAATGAAACCAAGTTTCAATAAACAAACCCCAAATCAGATGACATAGCAACATGTTTTAACTTAAAATTGATAGGAATTTCACATAGTTCTCTGCATTCTAAAACAAAATGGAACTGCCAAAATTTCAAAGGAGGAACTGCTAATGTGTAGTTTCACATCAAATAGACGAGGGCATGCATTACATTAACTTAAGCCTCAGTGATGGGGTACTCAAACACAACATCTTTGCCTGAAAGCTTTCTGTAAACTGCTGAAAAGGTCTCCAACTTATACTCTGTGTTGTTTCGTTCCTTGGGGTCCAAGTACACCTATACACAAAAAAGTGATGAGAAACAAGTCAGGAAAACAAGAATAGAGCTTGCTGCACTTTTGAAGGTAAAGATAACAGAAGTTCTCACTTAAAAATGATATAACAAAGAAAACCACACAGTTAGTTATTAGTTCTGACATTTGTGAAAAATGTACAAGCAGTACTATTAATTCACCCCAAGGACTAATCCACTTAATTGCAGCAGTAAACATTTAAGCAGGAAGATACAGATAACTATGGTGCTTCACAACGTTACCTTCATTATCTTGGAGCCATCAACGCGATACCTAGTACGCTTCCCAACAATCTCCGCAGGGACAACCAAGTCCTCCAATATGGCATCATGAACAGATGTAAGAGTTCTGCTGCGGGGTCGTTGAGCAGCTGAACCCCTCTTGGGAGGTCTCACTATCCTCCTGGTGGCAATAAAGATCACATCCTACAAAAATCAAAACTTCATCAAAGGCAAGGAAACCCCCACACTACATTGTAAAACAAAACAAGAAAAGTTGCCCCAACAAATTAATGCAAATACATGTAACATTTAAAGCTTCAGAATGGGTTCAACATTTGCCCTCATTGTTTTCCTAAAAAAGGGGAGGACAGCTAATCAAATACTTACTCTATTGAGCACTACATATTAAAACTTTGAATAGGTAATCGGGGACTACAAGCAGTGCACATAATATACAATAAATATGAAGAAGGCCTGTAATATTTTTGCCATGATTACATGACCAACTGAATACGATTAGGAAGGTTGGGCACATTAAGACTATTGAGAAAATTATGATGCTATTATCAGAATAGCATCACAGATATAATTCAAAAATGAGGGGAAGCAAGAACTAGAAAAATATGTCAATACCACCATAGGCCTAAACCAAAGTATGTGACTTCCAAAATGCCAATACCAAAAGGTAATCTCAATTTGCCAAATTACAACTCAGGAAAACATTGTAGAAACCAAAAGTGCAGCGTCGTGAAGGAACCAATTCTTAAAATAATAATGGGAACTATGAAGAATGATTCTGTTACAGAACACCACAAGCTTCAATAACCATGGATGAACTAATATAGTATGCATTTCAGATTAAATGATCTATACCCAATTCTTCAGAAATTCTCTAAGGCAATGGTAAAGACAAAAATTACAGAAATAATTTAATAGCTAACCTTGCCACTGAATTTCTTCTCCAACTCCCTAACAAGGCGAACATGAACCTTGCGGAAAGCTTTCCTCAGTCTGTAGGGAACATGGATAACAACAGCCTTCCTGTTTCCTGACACATCAATTTGACTGCAATAGCCATGACACAGAAGCAGTTACTACAATGTGCAAAATACATACTACCTACAATATAGAATCGAAGCCATTAAATACGGTAAAACATAGAATAGCGCACACATACGTCGCTGAATTGATGTATAGGTCCTTCAATTCACTTTTCAGCTCTTGGTTGGTGTTTTCCAAATCAAAGAAAGCCTGTTCAGAAACAATTTAACACCTTCTTTTAAACATCTATCCAATGAACTATTCAGGTTTTAAATAACAGTTTCCATCAAGTAAGAACAAAACATAACCTGTGCAACAGACACCTCAAACTCGGAGGGTTCAGCATCTTTATCTTTGTGAATCTTTTGCTTCGACGTGTACATCTTCACAGATCTGTTCACAATCCAATTAAAACAGAAACCAAGGACAAGAACAAATAAATACTATATAGCATCAGTAAGAGCCAGTGCAAATAAATACTATATAGCATCAGTATGAGCCAGTCCAAATAAGCAAAGATACATTTTTTCTGAATATACAACTCAACACAGCAAAAATTTTTTCTTAGTTCTACTCATAAAACGGCATATCAATCATTAAATCATCAGTATCGGCTCAGCTATATAAATCCTCATTCTGCTCATTTCAACCACATTTAATATCAACACAATGGTCTTTACATTTAAAAAAAATCAACCCAATCGATAATCTCAAAAGGGGTTGAGGAAAAACGTCATCTTTCTTCGAAATCAACAAAAAACCTCCCTTAATTCATCTAATTCATGCTTATACAAATAATCAATAACACAAAGCTAAAGAAATAGTACTAATCATTTTCTTTAAGCTAAGAGAAATAATGCTAAAAGACTGAATTTTGTCGTAAAACCTGAAGAGAAGAAAGTACCTGCTAGTGAGAGGCAACTACAGAGCTGATGTTTGTGTGAGAGCCAAAAGCTTTGTTTGCGGGAGTAAGAAGAGAGAAGCGTTAGGGTTTTGAGTATAAAAGATGAGGCAGCTGTACGGTTTATAATGGGCTGGATTTAGTTGATTGAATAGCGGCCCATTGGGTTTAGTAACTTGTGAAATGGCTACTATTTGCACGAGACAGCCACATATGTTATTTAAGTTATAGTGCAATGGTTTCAAAATATTTAGCTTTTAATCCAATTTGACAAATGTCAAGTCTGGCAAGTGGTAACAAATAGCATTGCAATATATGTGAAGAGATGATTAGTTTTATGGTAGGCTCAATTATTTTTGGGCCAATAAATATTTGAACCAACTTTAGTCATGATGGTTTGGAAGGAATACTTTGAAATAGAACAATTTAAGCTATTCAATTTAGTAGGGATTAATATTGTGTCTATTTCATATAATAAGACAATGATGATTATGATAAGCACGCATAACACTAGTAATCAAAGTTTGTCGACCAGAAAGCAATTTCATATCTTTATTCATTGCTTCATCTACAATTAAAATTATATCAACTTCAAATACATATGTTATATTAGGAGTTGAATTTCATTCAAATGCAAATTTAGATTGGGTTTGAATTGGCTTTGACAAGTCAAACGTCATATTCAGATGTATGTTTGAAAGTTTAACTTGTGATTTTCAAGTTCAATGCCTGTTTGAAGAAGTTAATTCAAATGTGACTAAACATTATTCTTGAATACTTTGTAATTTACACTCATGTCTTACATAGTGCAATCCTATAAGTGTCAACTATGCAATTTCCCCTATTGTAACTCGTAAATTTTGACGATTCGGTATTATTATTGATCTGAATATATCGCCAGAGAACATGTTAAGAAATATATTTTTTACTCAATATTTGCATTAAATCATTATATTATGTACCATTGTTCATATATATTGAGTTCAAGAACTCTTATATATCAAGCAACTAAAAATGGGATTTTGGAAACATTCACCTTAAATCAAGTAGAGAAAAAAAAAAAAAAAAAAATAGTAGAAGAAATGATACATATGTACCCTTCGGGGTGGCCCAGTGGTTTGGACTTGGAACTTTCATGTTGGAGGTCTTAAGTTAGAAACCCCTTGCTAGCGAAAGCAAAGGATTTGTCTTCTGGGTCGAGCTCATCGCACCAGGCTTGCCTAATGCGGGTTATCTCTCCTATGTGATTTGCGAGCTATTGCATAGGAGCGCAGGTTTTACCCTGTGCGCACCCAAAAGGTAGCGACAACGAATTTCCCTTGTTATCATAACAAAAAAAAAATACATATGTGACTAGGGGAAAAAAAGAAAATTTAAACGCTAGAAGGAGGGGTTGAACTCCGACCTTGTGGTTAACAGCCACACGCTCTAGCAACTGAGCTATTCCAACTTTGATGGTATGGAAATGAGAGCAGTCCTATTTTTTGTATAGTAGTGGTTACACTTGCACATTTTGTTTTCCCCAAAGATACATATTTCTCTAACACATTGTTTGGATGGTTGTTACTGTATTGTACTATTAGTCTAAATAAAATGTTTGTTTTGACTGTTACTTGAATTATATTGTATCGTATCGTTTAAATTTATCGTTAGGTAACGACGAAAAGACTCATTTTATGTAAAGACCGATTTGGTGTGATCACGTCGTTACCTTAATATTTTCTTCTTATTTTGTCACTACTTATTATTTAATAATCCTATTTTATCATTTACCATGTCATTTCATAGTATCTCTACCACATACACTATAATTTCTTGTAGATTTATCATTCAAATTATAGATATGTGTCATTATGTAACGATGGAGAACGACACAATCTATTCAAACATTGTATTCTTTAAAACAATACAGTACGATACATTATGAAACAACTATCCAAACAGAATGTAACACTCCTCAATTTAATAAATCTTATAATTTTTTTTGGTAAAACCACGTACATGCATTGGCTTTGAGGTTTCCATCGATTACAATTGTTTTTATCACTGAATTTGCTTATGCTCCCATTTAATTAGGAGCAACTTGTTTGGTTTTATGTTGTATTCATTTTCGTTACGAGACTGATATGGTGCCTCAACTTGACTTGAGACTAAGACTGCTTACAACTTAAACCAATATAGTTGCAAGAATCTTTTATGATTGAGTTGGTCTGAAGTGTATTGTTTGTCTAGCTACGCTTTATACGGATATACTATTGTCCAAAAACATATAAAAAATAAGAGCTTTAAGTTTGATGCATATAATTAAAGGAGATGATTATGTGATTAACTTAACAAATCAATGGGCTGCTTAAACTTGACAAATGGCAAGTGCCAACTATGTAAAGAAGATATGGAAAGAGTAATTTTTTATTGTTAGTTATTATTCCTTGTATTTTGGAAAATATGTACTGGCTTCTTGGTTTCCTAGATTGATTTGTCAATGTTTTTTTTTTCGTAGATTAGAGGTAAGGCTCAATGTCCTCCTTTAGTCATTTTAAGTTTTTTTCCGCTTATATAAATTAACATGGTAAGGGTCAAGCTAAATCTCATTATCTTTCCCTCACAATCTTATGATGATGACTTTAATTTAAAAATAAAAAATAAACGAATGAAACTATGTATAATCTTTTTTTAACAAAAAATGAATCAAAAGTTCGAGTGTACCAATGAAATATGCTGGCAAGTAACAAGTTTAAAATGTTAACTATATATTAAGCCAATATTAAAAGTATATGTGTAGATAATAATTGTTACCCTTTTACTAAATTAGTTATATTGTTTGTAGTGATCCTACGTACTCACTCTGACTCTATATATCCTTCGCAAGTTAGAGCTATAAATATTTGTTTTTTCATTATGCAAAATGAAGTGAGCAAAATTCTATGTAATTGGAGAAAGAAACAATTCCTTTTAACGTATGTGGTATAATGATATTTTTATGATTGAGAATTTCGTCAAATAAGAAAAAAATTCACTTTTAGCGTGTTGAATATATGATATCAGATACATCAAAAACAAGTTGATTTATATTTTGAGCTAGCATAGATAACTTGATAGGAAATTCATTAACAAATTTTGCTTGAAATGTTGGATTGTGACTTGACTCGCCAAGGCAGTAGAGTTTCAATTTGATCATAGGATGGGTAAGAAATAGATCAACTTTGGATTATTAAAATTATAGTCATTTTTGCACGGTAATATTAGTGATTATTTAAAAGTTGAAGCAACTGATGCTTTGTTGTATTTATATAGTTTTAAAGACAAGTCAATAAGTGCATATCAATTGTTGTAGTTCCCTTACTGCCATTTGGTCAAAATTTAGAAGATAAAACATTGTACAATATTATTGTAAGTGCCTACTCTTTCCCATGAAAGAGAAGAAATCATATCTATTAAATTTTACTATATATATTAAAATAATTACGTAATCATGATTCATCTCTCATTCATTTTCTCTCTCCCCCCTCTCTCTCTCGAGCTTTCTCATTCTCTCCCTCCCTAGCTCTCTCGCTCCCTTGTATATTTACCTTTTTTTCCTAAAGCCAATTTTAGATCATTTTGGTTCTTTGTTTCACTCATTTTGATTCGTCAAAAAGGAGCGTTTACATACATAATTAAGATAGAATTATATTATATACATGTACCTGAAAAACTATATTTTGGTCTTCATCTTTTTTTTAAGTATGTATCTATGCACATATATACAATATATAGAGAAGAAAAGGAACGGCAGAGCAAGAGAAGCGAGATACTACTACGGACCTGATAACAATAACTAAAATAATAACATACTCAATATAATATTATAAGTGAGATCTTAGAATTAAATAGCAATCTGGGACAGTGCATGAACAAGAACTAAATACAATTTCCATCGTACATCACAATCAAAGAGAACAAGTTAACCCTCCCTCTTATTGATATCATAAGAGCAAATGAAACTAGCTATCAACTAATACAAACGGTAATTGAAAAACAAAAAAAAACCCTTCCTCTTTTCTCTATGGATATCTCATTATTGAAACACAATTCTAGACTCTTCCGCAAAGAACAAAAAAAAAATATTTTTGTTTCTTAACTCAAAAAAAAATAATAAATAATTGGAAGATTAAACAGAAAATTCTCAAAAAAAAAAATCAAAAATCTGGAAGCTCCTTAATACTTTCTGATGATGATGAAGAAAAGGAGTTTCTCATACTAGGCATAAAAAATAAAGAATCGGTATAGTTACAAAATTGCTGATCTGAGAAAAAATAATCAGACGAATTAGTAATTGGATTAGGATCAAAAGGTGCAAAATTATTATCAAAAAAACTTGGAGAATTATTAATATTATTATTGTAATTGTAATTACTAAAATCACTATTAATATCTTTATAATCATCAATATTAGGTAGATCAAAAATTGGAGGAGGTGGAACACAACAAGAAGCTGATGAATTATCTCCTATACAAGAGCTCCCGTTATTTTCATCCGTGACAACCGAATCATTGTCATCATTCATCAATAAATCACATTTCTCATTAATATTAGTATTAATGTTTGTCATATTAGTACGATGATAATTATTTTCTTCATCACCAAGTCGGAGATCTCCAAAACAGCTTTCAGCACCCGATATAGGATCATGATCGTGATCCATTTCCTCGTTTATTGGCTCGGATTTTGGATGATATTGAGGCATAGGCATTGATTGAGGCGGATGAGAATGCGTAGAGACCTCTTCAGGAGAAAGACCAGTGAGTTTTTGGACCAATGCCTTGAAATCACGCGGATGCGTGTGGATGACTTTTGGAGAATGAGTGTAGATGATAACCGGTTGACGTTGTTGTTGATGATGAGGGATGAAGGTCGTTGAGGTAGTGGCCGCGACCGCGTTGTATAATGAGGAAGAAGATGGTGATGAATTTGATAATTTTTTGATGTGATGAGAGGCTTTATTGATCTTCAAAGGAGAAGATATGGTATTGTTATTATTGCTGTTGTTGTTGTTGTTCATGACCATGGCATCATTGGTCTTTGAATGATGATAGAATTGTGCGTGGTTCATGATTGATTAAACACAATTAAGTGGATTTTTGTGGTGAATTTATAGAAGAAAATTGAGTGATTAGTTGATTGAGTTGGAATATACAATCTATAATAGTGTGAGTTTAGTTACAAAAAAAGTGATAAAAAGTATAAATCTGAGAGCTTAGCGGAAAACAGTTAGGAGAATTATTTTGTGTAAAGAATTGCTTATTCATAGGCTAGGAAAATGCATCACGTTAAGTGTGAAACAAGGCTCTAATTTTCACGACAAAATGAGAAATAAATTTTCTAATTGATTTGTATGTTATACTTTATCTTTTTATAACAGATTTTTTAACTGATAACATCAAGAATTATCTTTTACAACTACATAGTAAAATTATCCATTTATTACTTTTTTTTTGGGTGATATAATTATTAATAATCTTAACAGAAATAGAAATATCTCCAAAACTATCATTAATAATAGATTTAAAGATTATGATAAAATATTTTAATATTATAAAAAATATTATATGAATATATATTTCATTATAAAAAGATTTTTCTTCTGTATATAAAGTGTATTAAGTTTAGATTTTGATAACTTTTGTGTTTATAACAACTAAATATTATTTAAATCTCAAATGTGGATTAAGTTTAGATTTGGAACCAATAACATTGTTGTTGAGAGACCCGACTATAAAAGCGTATGGTTTAAAATTCATGTTTTATATTTTATTTTTTATCAAATGTATTTTCAGTAATCTTCATTAATTTTTCACTCTAATCTCTCAAATTAGTTATATTTTAAGAAAAAACTAGTAATATCACTGTCTCTCCTGAATAAGCATTGGAAGATTTTTATTTTCTAAATAAGTTTTTCCTAGAACAATATAGTAGAACAATATAGTGTTAGTTACATTTTGTTCCGCAACAAATTAAAAAGAAATAAATTAATTGAAATACGCGTACCAAGTTCATTTTCACAAATATAAATTGAGCGTGTTTTGAAAATAAGATTTATATATAACTATAGCCTAATAATGATCATTTTAGAATAGTTTGCCCACTTTTATCACAACTTTTCACTATTTATCCAATTTTGAAATATCTAATTTAGTAAGTAATTATCTTTTTGCAACTTATGAATTTCTTAGTTACATTTGTTGTTAGGTTTTAAAAGGTGTGAATGAAAAATGAAGACTTGCGACTTTCATGAAGAGTTGTTAATTGTTACTTTTATGAAGAGTTGTTACTTTTATGAAAAGTTGTGACTTTTCATTATGAAAGGTTGTGATCTTTCCGAAGATTGTGACTTTTTCAAAGGTTTGTGACATTTTCGGTAAGGCACAATAAGAACCTTTTCACACTACCCTTTGTTTTAATTTCTATAAATTGAGGGATTTCCTCTCATTTTAGTTAAAAAGAATTTTTCTGGACTTCTTCTACTACTACTAAATCTAGTATTCTAAGTGTACTTTACTGCCATTGAGTGGTTCGCTGATACCGTGGTTTTAGGTACCAACACACCGGTGAGTAAGATCGTTCTATCCTAAAAGGATATATTCCATTAACCTCGGGTACTTGAGGGTAATAATTTCCTTAAGGAGACACTGTGCATTCAGTGGGCTCAATTTTCTTTCTTTGGTAAAATATTTTTATATTATTGCTAATCTGTTTTTGATTCTATTTTCTCTACTAGTTTTAATTTTTTAGTTTAAAAATACTCTTTAAACTTTGTTGTTTCTTACCAAGTTCTTCAAAATTTTGTTTTAAGTATATTAGGAATCTAACAAGATGAACAACATTTGTTTTATAGAAATGTAACTGCGAGCTAACTTGAATAAACGATACAGAGACTCAGAAGTTTTCCCAAGTCGATCATTACTAGAAATGTAACTTTTTTCTATTACAAAAGATCGCTCCGTCATTGAGAGCCAGCCTAAATTAATCAAAAGTTACTCCCAAATATTAGAGTCCAATTTGTATGATTGTTCCGCCTGAGGTTGAAGAGAATCGAACGCCAAAGAGGAAGAAGGCGGCTCCAGTAGATTAAAATTACCCATATCTTGTGATTGAATATTATATGGGTAATCAACTGTATTAATAATTGTGGTAGATGGATCAATATCCCTTTGTTGATAATTATAGTTACCCCTAATTGACCTAAAAAGCAAAGAATTTACTGATGGGAGAGGATCCAAGTTCACGATATTCATGTTCTCTTGACTGGTATAATTCTGTAGAGAAATATTGTTAAATATCTCACCTTCAATTGATGGAGGGGCGGGGACGTTGAAATTTGGTTGGTGATATTCTACAAATTCATTGGCTAATGTGTAAGTGTCACAAGGAGATTCTACTTGATCAGATTGTTGGGATGATGATGTTGCCTGTGATTTTTTTACACTTGAGTTTTTGTGAAACAACCTACAAACTACCCATTCCTCCTGAAAACAAAAAAAAAATTGTTAATGGCAATGTTCTGGCGAATTTGTAAATGAGCTTACCATCATATTAATTAAGACGTCAACATTGGTATGACATATCTTTAGCATTTTACATGATTTAATAAAAGAAGTTGAAAAATATATTTGAAAAAATGTTTAGGTATTTGAACATGCAATTTAATTGTAAAAAAGTTGACAGTTGTGAGTGACACTTGAAATTAAATATTGTTCAAACTAATTTTTAAATTTCAAATTCCCTAATTGAAGTTGACATAGAAATGATAAATGAAATTGTAAAACAACTATCAATTTGAAAAATAAATAATATTTCAAGTTGAGATTAAAGAAGCAAGATACAAAACTTGTCGCTTAAAAGAATGTGCTCATTTCCTTTCGTTTTGTCTTATATTAATTGAGTATCGAAAATTTATTGAAAAATTTGGAATGTTATAGTCTTAATCTAAATGTATGTATTGCACGTTCTAATCGATTAAAATACGTAAATTGGAGAGCATAAACTAGTTACCAATTGCTATATAATTGGTTAAAATACGCTAATAATGCATTAAAAAAACCATTTTTTTCTAAAATGTAATAGAATAGAATTGATAATTACCTTAGGAGGTTTGAATCCAAGGTTGGATTCTAGCCTATATTCATGCATAACCCAATTGGTTTTTTCACCCTTAGGAGCTCTTCCTCTGTAGAAAACAAGTGTTTTCTTCATCCCAATAAGCTCGACTCCACCGCGAAAAATCTCTTTATCTTTGCCCGTTGTTTTCCAGTAGCCAGCTTCTGTAGCTCTGTTTGTGCGAAGACCCGTTGGGTACTTTCGATCTTTTTGGCTAAAGAAGTACCATTCTTTTTCTCCCATTGAGGCTTTGGCTGTAAGAGATTACAAATTATTGATCAATATGTCCTACTTTTCTTTTTAATCTATTCGAAAAAACTCAAAACATGATGAAAGGTAAATATTGTGGGTAAGAATGCCCAAAGCTTTGCAAAAAGAGGGAAATAAAAATGTCATTTTCTAATTATTATTTTTTTGCATTTCGTTTCTTGTTGTGTTTGACCTAAAAAGAGTGATTTTTTTTTAAAAATAATTAGTAAGTTTTTCAATTCCAATATTCAATTACATGTTGATATAAAATGAGAAACTATATAAAAAGATATATACTACTCTTGTTAATTGCTCAAAATCTTCAAAAATATAATGATATTTGTGTTGGATTTTCAAAACAGTAGGTAGAAAATTAAACATAATTAATAAACCAGTCAAGAGCTCTCAACTGAGCTGTTTAAGTTCTAGAATCTCATCTCTAGTTGGAGCTTTCACTTCAAAAAAATGTGGTCGCGGGTTCATACATCTCTCTCAACCAATTCAGGTTAGAGCACGTAATTTAGCTCGAACAAAGTGAGAGGGCTGAAACAGAAGCTCGGCCTACAAGGAGATGGAGAGGAGATCAAAGGAACTCAGACTTTCGATTGCTTCTCTATGGTGGGAGGTTTCTTTCGTATCAAGATTGTATTGGGAAAACCAAGAGAAGATGGATTGGATCGAGAGGCGATGTTGAGCTTAGAAAAAGAATGATCAAGAAGAGAAGAAGATAAGTAAAATATCTAAATTGAATTCAAAGATTAGGTGTAGGGCTACCAGGAAGGTCCCAAGGCTCAGACTTGTTGAGAAACATCAGTTACGGAGCTCTCAATTGAGTTATTTAAGTTTTAAATTCAATCTTTAGTTGGGGTATTCACTTCGAAAAAATGTGGTGGCTGGCAGATTCATCTCTCTTGATCAATTCAGCTGAGAGGGAGGATGCGCAATCCAAATCAAACAAAGTGAGAGGGCTGAAAAGGAAGTTCGTCCTACAAGGAGATGGAGAGGAGATCAAATGGACACATGGTGGGACGTTTCTTTCATATCAAAAGTGTGTTGGGAAGACCAGTTGAATCAAGACAAATTAAAAGAAAAGAAAGATCAAGATTAAGAAGAAGATAAGTAAAATATCTAAAATTGAATTCAAAGATTAGGTATAGAATTACCAGGAAGGTCCCAAGGCTCAAATTTGTTGAGATCAACATCAGCAATAGCTGAAGTAGTAAAGCTAAAATTAGAAACTTTGTTACTCAAATAATATGTTATAAGTTCTTCATCACTTGGATGGAACCTAAACCCTGGAGGCAGATTTTTCTCATCCATTATATTATATTGCCCTATCATCATCTTTTTGTGTGGAGGGCCAGCCAGCATGCCCTATAAAAAGGTGCGGTATTTTCTATGTATCAAAACTTGAGAAAGAAGCAGCTATTCTTTTTGTCTTCATTTTTACAGCTACCATATTGACATTGATAGATGCATCAATCAACATTTTAGATTTTCTTATGTCATTATCTTATTATTATATAGCCACTATGGCATGACTTACTATGCTTAATTTTGACATTTGTATGTACTTAGCTTCTTCCTATCCATCATAAGTCACTATCTTACAGCCTTTTATTAAATTTTCAGCATTTTACTCAATAACCATATAAATCAATATTGTTAAGTAGTAGTAAATCAATATTGTTAAGTAGTAGTATTAATTTTCTTAACGAGCGTGTCAAAACCTTAAAAAATCGTTTATTGTAGACTAAAGCGAGGGAGTATTTTCTAAACTGCAACTTTACATATATAATAAGAAAACAAAATCAAGGGGTGTATATATATTTTGATGACCGTGGTATTTAGGCCAGCTTTCACGAACCTTGACTAATTTCACGGGATATTTATCACCTCCCACCTGCAACATATACTAGGTAACTTTATCCACCAGGGTTAGGACAAATGAGAAGAATCACCTAGTGTTTATTTCCTCTCTTTAAATATGAGACTTTAGGGTTCTCAACCACTTCATTGACCACTAGAACATACCCTTGGGCCTCGGATATATATTAGTAATTAAATGTGTGTAGACTAAACTGCATATATAGTTTTAAGATTATTTAATTAAATTATTGTTTATGATTTGCCTCTATTTGGAACAAACGTGTACTTCTCAAACAGTAGAATAAGGTTTAAATCGTACTTTAATTTGTGCACTCTTAACATATATTGTATATAGGTAAATATATTACGATAAATAATTTAATTAGAGAAAATAAATTAATGATTAAGAGATATATTTTTTAATAATCAGTAGTATGTCCAACTACCTTCACCCATTTCTACCCACCCTATGAATCAGTCTATATTATAAAGTTATAAGGACCGTGTAAATTTTATTACTATATTATATATATAAGGGGTGAATTTTAACTTGTAATAGCAGAAGTTACTTGTAATTAATTTAGAAGTCAAGTGACTAATTCATTAATTGTATAAATATTTTAGTGCATAAATTAAAATTTGAACTGTTGGAGCTGCCATTTTTTTCAATCCTAACGTAGGAGTCTTTTGTGAAATACCACCACACGTGCTATCAAAAGCACACAGAATTAAATTCTTTAAAACCAAATCAAAACCTCCTTTTCAGCTCTATCAGATTAATTATCGTATGAAAACAAATATGTATTACTTTCAACTAATATTTCTTACGTACCAACTAATTAATTAATTAAATATAACGATTAAGTATCATCTTTTTATGATATACCCTCCGACCTCCGTTTCAATTTAAATATATGGCACCTTTTAGATTTAAAGATTCAAACAAGTCTATTTTTTATCATAATATTTTTATATTTCTTTTAAATATTTTGAATTGTCAATTATTGCGATTTATACTTTTTACGTAGTTTACAAATATATAAATTTCACTTTAAAAAAAATATAAATTTCATGAAAATTCTTGATTAAACTTAAATTATCCGACTCTCAAAAAATGAAACATGTCATGTAAATTGGAACAGACGAAGTATTATATCATACTCCAGAATTAATAGTTATGACCCTTTATGCAGGTGCCTAAATATATTTAATATTATATGCATATAAGTTGATAAATTTCCCTCTGTGCGTATGTGTCGACCTTTGGATGGACTTGTCAATGATTTGTCAATACTCAATAGTGACTTCATATGGTTCGGTTTTTCTTCAAACTATAATAGCTTATTTGTTTATGCTGGCTATTTCTCTGTTTGGATTGGCTTAAAAGTTATTCGAATATATTTTAAGTCAATTTTTAACTTTTAAAAGTGTTTGACAAATATAAAAATAACTTAAAATAAGTTAAAAAAATAACTTAAAATAAGTTCATAATGAATTAAAATAAGTTAAAAAACCAAAAGTAAGTCTTCCCCTATTTTTTATTTTTTTATTTAAAAGTCATTTTTAGTTTGACTTAAAAACTACTTATTTTTAAGTCAATCCAAATGGACTCTATATCATAAAAAAAAAATAAGAAACAACCCCAGGGATGGGAGTTAACAACTAAAATACACACAAATGTTGTGGATTTTTAAAATCAAACTAATAAACCATACAAGTGTTTTGAAAGAATTGAAAACATGAAAAAGGCGGACTTTCTGAGATAATGAAAAAAAATACCGATTGTTGTATGCATGTTTTCATGTTAAGAATATAATTAACTGATAAAAGTTCTCTCTCTTCAATAACTTAAATTTTTAAGTGAAATCGTCACACACTTTAACATGATATCAGAATAGACATGGTAGCTAAGTATTACTTCATTCATTTTAATTTCTTTTGTCTAATTATATTTTTAGCACGGAATTTAAGAAATTAGAAGAATGTGTATCACGTGGGTAGTTAGAAACGTACCCGCAGAATACTCACATAATCCATGGAATTACGTGGGTAGATAGAAAGCTTATATCACAAAATCCATATATAGCTTCACCCACCCCTACCCACCCCTCTCCCCAATCGAAGGAGTCAAATGCGTCGGCAGTAATACAAGCAGTTATTCAGATTTATATTCTACTTCCTCTGTCTCTAATTACTTGTCCATTTTTTCTTTTATAGTTGTCCCTAATTATTTGTCCGACAAATCAAGAAAGAACAAATTCTTTTTACCTATTATACCCTCAATTAAAATGACTAATTATTTTGAAAAAAGGTAGAACTTTTCATCCACTTCATAATTAATAGGGATAAAATGGTAAACTCACTATGTCATTAATTATTTTCTTAATAGGTGTACCAATTCAAAAGTTGACAAGTAATTAGGGACAGAGGGAGTATTGAGGAGACGTGTTCCTTATGAAGGACCTTTCTATAGTTAGGATTTGAAATTGAGACCTCTAATTAAGGATAAAACTGTTGATCTCATCCATTGCACTAAATTCTTTGGTGATTAAATATTATTGATCACTATTTAGTGGCTCTTCGATCTGTAAACTAATCTGTATGAACTTGTGCTTATAAGGATTGCTATATTAGCATGCAGATACATCCATGCAAGGTTACGGTCCTTTCAGATCCATTTCTTATACGAATTAAGAAAGATGATACATTTTGAAAAAAAAAATACAAAACAGAACTAGTATAAATGTATTTCACAAGAAACATATTAGTAAAATAGTGCGAAAGACGTTACTGTGAAATATATAAAAGGAATGATTTCAAATGTATACAATACAATAATTAGTTTACAATAAATATAGTCATGTTTTTCTTTACATAAATTATAGCAAAAAATCATAGAGATTATGCACCGATTATATAATATAACCTACTTATACGTGAGTTATACACTGAATATATATTATAATACATTCAAAAAGATGAGTATAGCTTAATTATATATTGAAGTATACATGGATTATACATGAGATATACACCGACTATTCAATCTCGATCAACTCAAAATCGCATCTAAATGGGTCTCAAACTTTATACGTAAAATCTTCTCAATGTTTTGAGTCTTTTGATATTATAATCGAGCAAGTTTTGATACTTTAATGACTGATTGGTCATGGAAGTGGAAGGAAGAAGATGCAAATTCCACCAATTCCGATAATATTAATATTTAGGCCAATTTTCTTGTAAAGCAAATTTCCCCTACATGAAATGCAAACATGTAAATAAGTCCACTGAACTCGGGTTTCTCTCTGACACACATTATGTATTGGGCTCTAGGCCCAGCATTTTACCTTGTTGTTTTTCTTTCTTAAACTCAAATAAATCCTAAAATAGAGCGCAATTAATTAGCATAAAAACAGAATTAGCGTCTATAGCCAAGTATTTCTCCGAATTATCTATCTCGTGAAGGTAGAAAAGTTATTTCTGAAAGATCATCGACTCAAATAGCACACAGAGGATATAGCATATAATAGAGAAAGCATAACATAACAGTCATAAAACAATAGCGATAACAAAATTTATTAACTTCCATTGGATAAAAATCAAGCATTAGTCAAACAAGTATTATTGCAAATTGATATTTTATTTGGACCTAAGAGTGAAACAAGTTAAAACAAGAAACCAAACTAACAATAGAAATAGAGATGATCCCTAGCTAGTTTCCATAATTAATTAGCCTTACTCAAATTATTCTAAATGAAGATCAATGCAATTACTGTAAGTGCCACAGTCAGTATAATGTTGGTGCTGATCTGCTTTGCAACTCCATTGGTGCTTGTAGGAGTAGTACTCTTGGTATCTGAAGTAGTACTCTTTGTGTCTGAATTAGTAGAACTAGAAGAAGCAGGGGATGATGAGGTTGTGGTAGGCGCTGAATCAGTTATTTTAAAAATCTTTGCATCTGGTGAATCTGCAGGAATCTTCAGTAATGCTGCAATTAAAAACAAATAAGTTTCAAAATAAGTTAATTATAGAAGTTTGACCAAACAGACTAGACTGTGCGATGCATGGTTTCGTATGAATAGAAAGAAGGTTAATTATTTACATGGGCAATCAGATACTTTGGCATCAATTTTGCAAGCAGCTGGCATTTGAAGAGCTAAAGTAGTGTTGATAGGTAGGCCTAAAGATGGATCAGTGCTCTCTTTAATGAGAACACAAAGACATTTAGGCTTAGCAGCTTTTAATTTCTGAGTATCCTCACAACATTCAGGTGTTGGCATTTTTGCTGTGCCACTCACATATGGTATGCATGATGCCAAGTCTCCAAGTTGGTCTGCACAATCTTTTACATCATCTTCTATATTACCCATTGCTAATGTCACCAACACTAACATGTACAACACTGATAACTTATTCATCTTCACTAATATTTTCAACTCTTTGCTAATTAATTTTATGTGTTCTAGCTAAGAATATATAATTGTGTAGTGAATAATTTTGCTTATAGCCTAGCGGTTTATATAGTGTTATTCTTAGACTAAGGTATTTATTTCTTTCTTGCTTCCCATCGATAAAAAAATTTATGACGCTTGGAGAAATGTAATTCCGCTTTCCAAGAAACGACGTACTTCCTTTGTTACAAAAAGAATGACCTATTTTCTAGTTTGACAACACTTTAATTTTAGTTTTTAAGGCCACAAAATCAAATGATATTTTAGTACATTTGACATGGGTAATGCTAAATGGCCAGAAAATTTGGCCAGAATTTGGTCAGAAATTTTTAAAAAACTATAATATCTTGTTTTATTTTAAAGTAAATTGATTTTTTTTCCATTTTTTAGTTAAAAGGTATTAAAATTAAAAGGGTAAAAATGTTTTAAAATGTAAAATAACATTCTGGCCAAATTTTCTGGCAAAAAAGATTTTTTCAAACCTTAATTTAGGATCACAAGATTGAAATTTTTTATTTTTTTTATATTCTTTATGTAAGTCAAACTAGATCATTTTTTCTTAAACGGAGGGAACATTTGAACTTAAATGTCATGAGATTTGGATTCCCAAGAATTCACCATAGCCTCCAAATTAATCCTCAGGTTTAATTGGTCTCTGCAGTTCATGTTCAAATGTTGGAAAATCAAATGCTCCTCTTTAATGTTCCTGTATTCCGCACTCCCATAATAATAAGAACCAAGGTGAAGTAGATGATAGTGGTGACTAGGCTAGACATAAATAATTACTCCCTCGATTCATTTATATTTATTGGAGGAGTTTGATTTTTCAATAAAGTTGAAGGGTGTAAATGTTTTTCATCCTATTTTTAATTTATTGAAGGTTAAAACTAGTCTAATTGTAGTACAAGTCGTATACTTGTAATTCTTGTCATAATTTGTTTATTGTGTTTCTAGTTATCACACTATTTTACTATTGTTATTGTTTCTTTTCTTATCAACTTTACATTGTTTTTTTAAAAAAGAATATCCCATCTATTCAATAATACTTATTCACTATTAACTTTGCACGTTCTTAAGAAATTATAAATAGAAGGATAATTTTACTATATCACCTTTTAAATATAATAAATACAATGCTTTGAAAAATATAATAGAGAAATAAATAATGGTAAATTAGGAACTAAGTGTAAAATTATCCATTAATTTAATAAAGTGGACAAGTATTGTTGGACATCCCAAAATAGTATAGTGAACAACTATTGTTGGACGAAGGGAGTAATGGCTATACTTTCTTCATTGTTTTCTTCTTCTTTTACTTGGGTTTGATGCACTTGAGCCTAGAGTCTTTCAAGAACAACCTCACTACTTTCACGAGGTAATGGAAAGTTCTACATGCACTCTATCCTCTCACACTACTCAGCGAGATTTCACTGGATATATTATTGTTGAGTTTGATACACTTGACAGTAGTGGACTCAGGATTTTCGTTCAAGGGGTTCGAAAAATAAAAGTATAAAAGTGTAAATAAGCCAACAAAACAAATTTCAAGAAAGTAGTAGTATATGGTTTTAGTGACGGACCCTTGAATTTTTTTGGGTTTATAACCACACTTTTAGCATGTTTTATAAATTAAAAAAAAAAAAAAAATTAAAAAAAACGTGAAAAAGGGAACTGAAAATAAAAAAAAAGAACTGAAACTATAAAGAAAAAAAATAAAACGCTAACACAAGGATTCAAACCCTCGATGTGAAGAGTAATTTCAAGGGCACCTACCGCTAGGCTATCAGCTTCTCTTTGTCTTTAAGGGGGTTCAAAATATATACATCCACATAAATACAGAAAATTTACTCCATATATACAATGTAATTTTTTGCCGAGAAGGTTCGGATGAACCCTTAAAACCCACGTGGGTCCGCCCCTGACACTTGAGCCAATGATTTTTCAGAAATAATTTATTTACCTCCATTAGATAATAATAATAATATCCGCATACACTCTATCTTATACCCTCCCAACACTTGAAGGAAATTTGAATAAATATTTTATTGTTGTTATGGAAGGTTAAATATAGTTAATCATATGTCAGAAGATAACTCAAAGTTTGAATTATTCATAGCTGAAACCCTAAAAGTACTACTCCTTATAACTTATACTCCTTCGATCTTAATTTATGTGACACTTTTCATTTTTTTAAAGTCAAACAAATTAAGTTTGATCGAAAATTTGCGCATAAAATCTTTAATATTTTTGAAATGAAATTATATATTTGTAAGCTACGTAAAAAGTACTATAAATCACAATAATTGATATTTCAAAATGTTTAAAAGATCTATGAAAAACTTACGGTCAAAGATAGACTTGTTTGAATCTCGAAATCTGAAAAGTCACGTAAAATGGAGTAAATATCTTAAAAGGTCACTCAAGTATGTGAAAGTATTTGAGAAAGTCATTCAACTTGGTTTTATATCAATAAAGTCACTCAACTTATGGATTTTCTTTTATAAAACCACTCAACTTAAATTATTTTTCTAGAATATCATTATAGCCAAAAGATTAAAAAAAAATAACTACCCTTCAAATTTAGTTTGATAATACTTACTTCTATTGTAGTTTAATATTATGCTTATTTCTCTTATTTTATTTTATTTTATTTTTAGTAATTGTCTTAACTTAATTAATATCAACTCAATTGTCCAAGCATTAACCATTAATTCAACTTGGCTCAGGTTTCATCATATTTTATCATAATTTATACCCACCAATATATGCACTTAATATTTTATTTTGATAATAAAATGTATATACACTAATACTTCAAAATTAATCGGACAAATCCAAATTCGATGACTCCAAAACCGAATCATCTCCTCCCACCCCAACTGAAATTGGACATGGATGATAGGATGAGGCTAAGATAACCCCCCCCCCCCCCCACTCAAATTCTTCCATCTTTTTCCCCCACCCCCAAATTCTTCACTCTTTTTCTTCCTTCGTCAACCTGAGATGTTTTTTAAGAAAAAGAATCATTCATTTTTTCCCCACCTTGCAAAAGTTTTTTCAAAAAATTATTTCAACTAAATATTGGATACTAGCTAGTTTTTGAATATCCCTTCGGTAGTTCTGTTTGCGTGGTTTTGAATTAAAATTTCATTTTAATTTGTGGGTCGAATATTTGATATTAGTGTTTAATATGATACTTATTATTTAGTGTGGCGTGCATATTTTTATAGAATAAAAAATGAGTTTGTTTTGCAAAGTTAGATTTTTTTTTGATAACTTGAATAAAAGATGTTATAACTATTTAAATTAAATAATATATGATAAAGGAAAATTTAGTTAAATCATAATTTTTTGTGTTAATAATAATTAGGTTAAGAAAATAATTATTTAAAATTATATAAAATTAGAAAAATAAACATAATATTATAAACTATAATGGAAGTAAGAATTATAAAACTAAATTTGAAGGATAGTTTGTGGCAATTATCTCTTTTATCTTTTGATTATAATGATTTTCTAGAAAAATAGCTTAAGTTGAGTGACTTTATAAAAGAAAATTAATAAATTGAGTGACTTTATTGATATAAAATCAAATTGAGTGACTTTCTCAAATAATTTCACATACCTGAATGACATTTTGAAATATTTACTCCGTAAAATGGGACAAAGGGAGTAATACTTTTTCATATGATTTTTAAATATGCACATTTTGGTTTCAAACTTTAAGAATCTATTTTCAAATTCACGCCGAACATAATTTTTGTTCCTTAAAAATAAGAATCTGAAAGCCATTTAACAATAAAGAAAGGAGTTGCAGTTTTTAAGATTTGAATATCCCATGGAGTAATTGCACCCGCTAGAAAGAGAGTGCTATTTAAAATCAAGTCGACTCTCTCCGTGGATCATTATACTAAAGATAATTGTCACATATTAATTGATTACCATGAATCAAACAAAACATTAATAATAATAAGAAATAATCAATTAATATAAAACGAGGGAATAATAAATTAGGAAGGCTGAACCATTAAACTACGGTAGATGGCTAACCGCGTCTCATTAATCTTTTTTTCTTGTCATGAATTATGTGAGTGGGTATACGGAAAGAAGCAAATATGTTTATTTAAAAATAAAAATAAAAATAAAATATGATCATGAAATTGCAGCTATTTTACTTTTTTTAGGTTGTATCTTGTATTTATATTAATACTAGATAATTTCTGCCCATGCACACACGAGTCCAATATTTACCTTATTATTATGTGTTTCAGTATAGGCTTGTATTTTATATCACTAATCTAGTTTATTGTTAATATACTTCCACACATTTTTGCAATTTGAAATTGCATCATGTTGTTGCAACAACTTCCAGTAATATTTACCACACTCGATAACTCAAGAGTGTGATTAAAATTTGAGAAATTGGTATAAAAAAGTTGAATGATGTGCTCCTATATAAGGTCATAGCAAGTTAAAATATCCATCATGAATGCAATATCAAGTAATTTCTAGTCAGATCTTGATGTGTTTAATCTTCACAAATTTTCTTACATTCTTGCTCCTCAACACTTGTGGTCATTTCAATTTGTACTTCAGAGGCGGCAACTGCAATTATATGCGTAATTGATACCATGAGAACCGCAACCTGTGGATTCTATCAAAAGTGCCACAAATTTTACCTGTAACTGCTAAAGATGCTCAAATCTTGAATTTTCCGGAGCTTCTTAATGGCTTCACCAAAATTCCCTCTAAAAAAACACCAGGAAAAGACGATAAAAAAATTAACACCAAAGTCCAGGTGATTCAAAATTTCAAGTGGATAACCACATCATAAGGACTAACGTTTCAGAAAATAACGTAGACATGGCAAGCAAAACCAATCCTTTAGCACTCTCATCCGACTGAGTTGCGTGGCACTGCTTAAGTACCAATAGAGCTTGCGCATATGATTCATCTGTGAATACATCCAATTCACAATGACAACAGCGAACCAAACTCAAAAGACACGAAAAACTGATTTTTGAGAAGAGCATATGTTCCCAACGTGGAAAATCAAAGGGCAGGGCAGGGCAACACAAAGCATTCCGCGTTAGCAAGCACCCCATGGGGTATGATGCAAACAACCTACTGTAATTAACGTGGAAAATCAAAGGGCAGGACAGGGCAACACAAAGCATTCCGCATTAGCAAGCACCCCAAGGGGTATGATGCAAACAACCTACTGTAATGCAAACATTAGTAGTTGTTTACATTGCTTAAACCTGTGACCTATAGTTCACATGGAGACAGCTCAATTGTTGCACGAAGACTCTCCTTCATTATACGGATGATCAAACTCAAGGGACGAACTTGATGGCGTGAGAAAAATGAGAGACCTAATTTTTTAAATGGGCATCTATAACCGCATGAAAAATTAAAGCAAATTCATATTTACAATTGTTGTAAGTGATAGTTCACATATTTCACGACTCTCTGGTCTTAGACGATTGACTATCGTGTCTCTCATTTGAATCTATAGGAATATTGTAAGGATTAGAAACTCAATGAATTATGTTATGATGAAGAAGAAAATAGAGATCCAAACCTAGATAACACCGAAAGAGCAAAGAGTACACAAAAAATATAAAGCACACATAAAATGCCAGAGGTAAAATTATAAGTACCTTGGAATAATTCTTCAAGGAAGTTCTTATTTCCATTCTCCGTTTTCATGTTGTCAAGCTAAAACCTTTTTGTTGGGTGGCAATAGTCTGCATAATTCATGTTGCCTAGTCCTTTTTGCCAGCATGTATTCCTTGGAGGTTTGATCTTTCTTATGATGTCTACATCTAACATTGTTGTGGCTGCAGCTTCTCAATTCCCTTAATATTTATTTAATATTATTATATATATGCTAGCAAAATTTCAATTTTACGGACACATATTGCAAACAGAAATAACTTAAAAAAACATACAATATGCAATATATATGTACATAACTAATAGAAATAGAAAGAAAATATTATCTTTCAACTCAAAAGTGCATGCACATATAACTACGATGACCTGGATTAAATGAAGTAAGCAAATTCGTTTACAATGAAAAACAATAACAATATGATCAAACAAATTTTTGGTTTGCAACCATTCAAATGAGGAAGGTGAATTTTTAGAGAGCGGACATCTCCTCAATGAGAAGAAGCTTGGGGGGTCGGGGTAAGGTGTACTTATTGGAGATTAAAATATTGAGTACACACAAGAACAAAAATTGGAAGTAAATAGACGAATGATACTCACCAGAATTCAAAATGCGGAATCACACAAAATGTCAATTGTCACGAAACAGATGAAATCTGAAGCATCAATAACTTACTACAACAACTAACGAAGTTTGAAAATTAAAAGCTATAAATCAAGAAAAAAAAGAAAGCAATGCATGAAATCTGTGTATGTTATCGATTTCTTATTCGAAAGAAATCAACAGAACTTTAGAATATGGTCCAAAAATATTATATAGATTTTGCTGAAGCAAAGGTAGACAGTGATTTTTGATTAGTACTTCATGAATAAATATGAACTCTTTGTGAAAAAAAATCATATCAGTCTACCATGAATCCATAGTATAAAGATATCTGACAATTTCAAAACTCACAGATAAAAATATAGGAATAAAGGCCAATTTATATGCTAAAGTTGTCTATATACTTACTAATAGAAGACAGTCCAGCAAAAAGAATTGCTCTTATCGCCCTCAAATAGTTCATTAACGTTGGTAAATTTATGATACTATTTTTTTTGTCCCAAATAAATGAATCCCAACTATTAGTCGGCTAAAGTTTCAACATGCAGCTCGGAGGACTGAACCATTATGATCTACATATCTTAAAGAAATTTTTTTTAACAAAATTAATGTACCAATTTCCGTAGAACACAACATATCAACTACGGAAACAATTTAGGCACCAAAAGTTGAAGAATATTTGAAGGTGTTGTCCAAGTCAAAAGTATCAATTTTCATAATCTATAATATTTACGTTCAAAACAACTTAAGTTCCAATAATTTGAAGGAACTGCTAACCCAGAAGGTGAAACAACAGTTGAGAAGAAGGAGACAACAACAACATGCATCTTTCAAGAGCTTATTTCCAGCCCTGGCTTCTTCTTTTCTGAGAGAGATTTTCAAAATGGAGCTCCATAAAACAAAACTAATCCATTCCTGCAAATCAAATTAAATTATTTTTTTCTTCCTCTGAAATTAAGAGTTATAAACTAAATCAAAGGAAAACAACACACATGTAACTATACAAGTAAGCTAAAGGAAAAATTGCAAAGAAAGAAAAAAAAATATTAATTTGGGAGAAAAATTGCACATAAGACCAATATACATACTAAATGTCATAGTTTTTGGTATACAAAAAGCAAGCAGCCATTGTCACAATGGTGCTTGGCTGCATAGTACACATACAAAGAATCTAAATAAGGAATCATGTTTGCAGTTTAATAACCTTGGAGTATATATAATCTCAACTTTCATATGAATTTTACAATAGAATGAAAAAATAAAAAGGAAACCTAGAATCTCGGTGATCGGCGGTCGCTTGGACTATGAAACCGAATAAGCTGTGAAGAAGAAAATACAACGTGGTATCTTAGGTGGCTTTCCAAATACATAATAAAAGACACGTATTTAGAGGTCTAGTGAAAGTCAAAATTGCCCTTCACTTCAATTTTAATGCCTAAAAAAAGGCATGTTGATACCAACAATTCTACCCATGCTTCTACTATGGTAGAATATATATCCAACTAAATATAAATTTGGATTGAAAATTTTCATATTAGGGCCAGGGTAAAGCGTTAATTGGAGCCGAATAAATTGTGATAGTTACGAATCGAAAAAATGCTATTAATTTACTGTTGTTGGGTTAATAGATTTTTAATGATTTTATAAAAAAAATTAGCAGGTTATTGGTTAAGTTTTAATTTTTTAATATTGGGGTATTAGTAAACAGATTTTTAATGGTTTTTTTTTTAAATAAAAATTATCGGATTATCGATTCATTTTTTATTTTTTAATATTAAGTAAACTGATAACTCATTAAATCATAGTAATTTACTATTTTAACCTTACATAAATATTAAATATTAATGAGCAACTTTCACATATAGCAAACATAAAAATTATATTTGTATGTCATAGCTATATTTTGCATGATTGCGCTCCATAGCAAATTTTATGTTTGTTATGGAGCTTTTGATTTGTATAATTCGCTAGATACATCCAATTTTATACAATTGTTCAGTTTTGTATAAATTCATTTATACATTGTAATTTGTATAATAAGATCTGTATTTGTATAATTATAAGTGTATAGGACGAAAATATATGTATTTGTATTTATATATACACTTTTCTCTCGCTTTATACAAACATAAACACATTTTATACCGAAATGTATAAAATGGCTAATTGTATATCGAAAATGGCTAATTGTATACCGAATCAGATGGCAAAAAAATGAGATGTTTGCTGTGAATTACAAATAAAATAAACTATGGCTATAACATTTAATTTGAATTAATAGTTTGTTACTTCATATAATTTTCCCAATATTAATATTAGTATCTTATTGGTTACTGTTTTTGTCATTTAGACTTCAATTCACGCTTCGCAATAACTTTGAGTTCACAAGTTCACATTAAACAAAACGACAAAATTTAAAGTAAGTACCTTATTCCTTTTATGGTCCCGTCTTGCCAAATTGTTAGAGAAATCATATATTATTTTATGAACATTATTTTATTTGTTAAATCAAAAATCAAATGACTAAGGACCAAACATCGATAAATTAAAAATTGATAAAAAAAAATAATTTATTGATTAGTGTATTTAAAAAACTAAATATTAATAAACTGAATTAATAATACATAAAATTGAAGTAAACTGACCAATGCACTCCGCTGTCGATCATTAATCAATTCTTTTTATATTTGATAATGTTTCAAATGGGGAAATTTATGTACTAATTTGCGGTGATGTATATTATCTTAGCTAGTGATAGATGAAATAATGAAGTATGGCATTTTGAATTTCAAATAATTCAGTTTCTTGAATTAATTTAACTTGTAGAAGTGCTTAAAAGGACAATTTTATCAAATACTATTTTGGAATGTCTTAAAATGACACAGGTCATGTAGACTTGAAAAAAAATTTAAAAACATTATGGGGATTAATTTCTGCCTAGCAAGAATGGGACTCAATTTTCCTGTTTCTTTAGGGGTCATTTCGTTGGGAATAAGTTATCTCAGGACAACTAATTTTGAGATAAATTATTTCATCATATATATGGGATAACATATCAATTACTGTGACAAAAATTGTGAATTAACTAATCCAATGAATACCTAATACCTCCAATCAAACATGAGATAAAATAATTTACATTTTATTAATATATATAGAGCCAAATAACAGTTTCTTTGCTAACTCACTTTCTGTTTTAATTTAAGTGATATATTTTATTTTTAAAGCGCAAATTTAATTAATATTTAAAGTTAAATTAAATATACTCAACATTTTGAAATTAAAAAATTATATTAAATATACTATAAATTACAATTGTTTTCTTGTTTTAAATATAATAACCAAATATATTTTAAAATAATGATCAAAGATTACGTAATGTGCATCTAACGAACAAAAAGGAACATATTAATTGAAACAGCAGAAATATTAATTATCAGCCTAATGAAAACTCCCTCTATTTCATAAATACTCCCTCTATTCCTCTCTTAACTAAATGAGGAAATGCATATTTATTAAAAGAAAAATGCATTCAAAGACCTAATGTAAGTTTTAGATCATATTCTCTACTATTATACTTTATGAAATCATAAATAGTACATTATATTTAGTGCAATTTATCTTGTAAAAAATATCAAACTTCAAAAGAAAAAAACTAATATAAAAAATATTTTATATAGTCATCTTGAACTTTGAATAGTTTAACTATCTTGAACAATAGAAAAACCTTAAAGTTTCATTTAATATAAAATTAAGGAAATATTTGAACACTAACTTTGACTACACTAGATTACTGATAGTAAATACTTGTTTTCTTTTATGTAAAAACTAATCGCAAGTGGCAAGTGTTGGATTCAATCCAAGAGTATGGATCCTTGCACCATCAATCAAAAAAACAATTCAATGTATTTGAAAACATCAAATTCCAACCGATTATAAACTTAACAACAAAAAAAGTTTTAAAAATAATAATAATAAAATAAAGACAAATAAAAAGAGGTGTATATAGCTATATTATATTATTATTATTATTATTATTTTAGGAATATTAAAATGTAAAGGACACTGAACACACATGTTATGCACATTGACTATTTATAAAAGGAAAAAGGGTAAAAAATGTCCTTAAACTACGTGAAATGAATAAAAATATCTTTCGTTTATAATTTGGCTCAAAAATGCCCTTACCATCAATACATTGGCTCAAAAATGCCCTTAAACTATGCGAAAGAAACAAAATTTCCTCAGTTTGTAGTTTGGTCCAAAAATGTCCTTGCCGTGAATACTTTGATCCAAAAATGCTCTTAGTGTTATTTAATGGGTCAAAAATACTTATTTTCCAAATAAATAATATTATTTTCTTTTTAACACATTCTTTTTCTAATAATGTTTTTTTAAAAAAAAAAAAATTAGCAAATATTTTCTTACTTCAATTCAAAAAAAAAAAAAATTATTTTTATTTTTCATCGTTATATAAATATAAATTAATGATAGATATGCTATGATCTTATATATATATATATATATATGACATATATTATCTGTTGAAAGGGTACATGACATTATTCTATTTTAATTGATAAAATGAGATTAAGAAGAAAAAAAATATTTCCTACATTTTTATTTGTTAAAGTGATTTTAGAAGAAAGAAAACAAGAATAGTGTTGTTTAATAGTGATGTTTTAATTAGGTATGTGTTTAAAAAATATATATATATTTATTCAGAGAACAACATTTTGATTCATTTTGTAACTATAAGGTCATTTCTGGACCAAAGTATTGACTATAAGGGTATTTTTGAGCCAAAATATTGACAGTAAGGACATTTTTGAGCCAAACTATAAACGGATGACACTTTTTTTCTTTTATAGTGTAAGAGCATTTTTGACCATTTTCCCTTTTTAAAATAAAATTTATTTTTTAAAATTAAAATTATTTTTAATAAATCTTAAAATGTAAAGGAAACCGAACAAAATATCCAATAAATAAATTGTGTGCAACACACATGTTATGCACACTGATTTACCCACATGGAGGGAGTGAGTAATAATACACTTGTTTGGATTGTATTATATAGTGTTATTATTTTAAATATAATATTTATTTTAATTATTATTAAAATTATAGTGCATCGTTAATTCATTACTATATGATAATGAAAATTTTATTTTGTATAATAATTGATTTGGTGCGATGTTTATTACCTTATGATGTTTCTCCTTTTATTTTGATTTTCTTATTGTTTATTAATTTTATTGTTCTTTTTATCATATATTTTTTAAATAATAACTCTATTCCTGTATTATATTTTTATACTTTAAATTATTAATATGTAACATACATAATATTGAAAAATAATAATCTATTTAAATATTATTTTCATTAAAATAATATAATAAAACACAATATTTTTTTATCATATATTTTTTAAATAATAACTCTATTCCTGTATTATATTTTTATACTTTAAATTATTAATATATAACATACATAATATCGAAAAATAATATAATCTATTTAAATATTATTTTCATTAAAATAATATAACAAAACACAATATTAATATATACATTATAAAATAATTTATAATAATCATTCTTACAAGTGTGAAAGGTCGTCAGAGGCAAAATGCATAATACATAAACACATTCTTTGATTAGAACTTTGATGATATCTATTTTGTCTAACTTTGAATACTTACAAAATAAGTATCAAACTTATATAAAGTTGAACAAGTACACGTCAATAGGATATGACGATTCCTAATAGCCATCCTTACAAAGTGTGAAAGGTCGTCGTTGTAAAAATGCATAATACATAAACACGATCTTAGATGATATTATGTCTTCTAACTTCGAATACGTACAAAATAAGTATCAAGCTTATATAAAGTTGAACAAGTACACGTCAGTATGATATGATGATTCTTAATAAACATTCTTACAAAGTGTGAGAAGTCGTCAATGCAAAAAAGCATAATATTTAAACACGATCTTTGACTGGATCTTAGATGATATTATGTCCTTTAACTTTGAATACGTACAAAATAAGTATCAAACTTATATAAAGTTAAACAAGTACACGTCAGTATGATAAGATGAATCCTAATAATTATCCTTCCAAAGTGTGAAAGGTCGTCAATGCAAAAAAGCATATATACCTAAACACGATCTTTGACTAGATCTTACATGATATTTATGCCCTCTAACTTCGAATATGTACAAAATAAGTATCAAACTTATATAAAGTTAAATAAGTACATGTCAGTATGATCTAATGATTCCTTATATCCATCCTTACAAAGTGTGAAAAGCCGTCAATACAAAAAAAAAAAAATACATAAACACAATCTTTGACTAGATCTTAGATGACATTTATATCCTCTAACTTCGAATACGTACAAAATAAGTATCAAGCTTGTATAAAGTTGAACAAAGTACACATTAGTAATTGGTGTGATATTTTTATGTATTTTAATTAATTTAATAAATAAATAGTATTAATTAGTTTCTCTCTCCTAAACTCTTTCTCTCTCTTCTCTCCTATGAATAGTCTGCCCCAATCCCATTTCTCCTCTCTCTTTTTCTCTCCGCCTCACTCTCCCCTCCACAGGCATCCACTTGTTAGCCCACCAGGTAACCCCTACCTCCTCCTTCCTGATCTACCCATCTCTTTTTTTTCTTCTATGTTTATATATAGTAATTTCAATTATAGATATATGTATATGTATATATATTTATGGATATGGAAGTAAAGATCTCAAGTTTTTATAAACATTTTCTTGATTTTCAGGCTTTGGATCTGTTGTGAACGTGAAAAAAGAAGAAGATGAATATGTATGCTTATCAACAGAAGGCCTTGGTGGGTTGTGTTGGAGTTGGAGAAACAGGGAGAGCAGACATTTCTGTGTCGAACGGTGTCGTTTGTCCCAAGCCCCGTAAGCTTGGGTTCTTCGATTCAGACTCTGTCAATGTTGAAGAACCCATCAGACCTTATCAACTGATGCAATTTATGTATGCCCCTTTTTTAACCAACATTCAATTTATCTCCTTTTTTCTCTTCTTTCTATCTCTTGCTTATTTGGTGTTTTTATTTTGGGTTTTTAGAAATGAAGAAATGGAGGCTTGTGAGTTGAAAGCTGGAGCTGAGCTGCTGGATATCATCCTCACAAAGGTGAATTTTTTAATCATTTAAAAGAAAATTCTTATCTTTTTCCTCTTTTTTGGAAGTGGGACTCAAGTAGATCTGCTTAATTTCAACTCCTTTGGATGAAAAATATAGTTTTATGTAGGTGGTTCACTGAAAATTTATGTCATACCTCTTTGTTGTTGCACCCTTTTTTGGGGGGAATTTCTAGTGAGCAAAGGGAGTTTAAGACACTCATTTGAATTGAATAGCTGAGACCTAGGTTGCGGCGCTGCGCAGACTCTTCCCTTTCGATGCTGCAGTTTTGACATTTTTTGAAGAGTTCGAGCAATATAGGCTGAAACTACTATAACTTAGTAGTTTTCTGCTTTATAAGAAATTTTATACTAGTTAATTTGAAGATGTAAGACATTCTAAACGTTGTTTTCAAAGAAAAATAGTTGATTGGTTTCTGGATGATCTAGTTTGCTTAAGTTAACAACTTATGCACTTACTGGTAGTTGACAAGTTCTGATTCTTTGAACAGGGGAGCTATGAAGTTGATAGAGCCAATTTTGAGGTCGATTCATCTCCACCGTTCTTTTATGGATCTCCACCCAGTAGGGCTGGGAATCCCCTGATCCAAGATGCCCAATTTGGCAACCACAATTTTGTTCCCATACTGCCAATCCCAGAAAGAGCAGTGGCACCCTCACCACTACCACCCTCCTCCACCATCATGAGCGGAGGAAGCTGTGTTCGAGTGAAGTTTGGGAACAAGCAAGCTCCTGTGAGGATTGAAGGCTTCAATTGTCGCGGCAACTGCGGCATCTCAGCTGTAGCTTAGGTAAATCTACTGACACAGAGATGTTGGATGTTGAATAACCAACATCGTAAAAGATTAGATAAAAAGAAGAGATTTTTGGGGAAAGGCGCAAGAAACCTACACCAAATTCATTTAGCATTGTATATATAGAGTGACAGAAAGAGAGTTTAGTCCAATTTGCTGATGAGTTTTGTTCTCTAATCATTCAAATCCAGTAATGTGTATATTGTGAGAGAAGGGGGTGAATGAGTGTTTTATGTCCAAAAGAATAAAACTGTAATAGTAGCCCCAAAGAAAGAGATAAAGACTTTGGGAGTGACTAGGTTTCCTTTATAGCATTTAGAACAAGATATGAGTTGAGAGTACTTATTGTAGCATGAAGACTCAAAGAGGGAGGAGTTCTTCCTTCATTGTAATATTAATCTGATGGGAAAATATGGTCTTCTTAGTTCTTACAAATTCATTTGTCTTGTATTTTACTAAGTACTAGTTTTCTGTTCTTTGCCTGCTACTACTTTCTGTCATTCGGAAACAGTCTCTCTACCTCCACGAGGTAGTTGTAAGGTGGTCTGTGTACACTTTATCCTCCCTAGACCCCACTTGTGGAATTTCACTGAGTATGTTGTTGTTTTGTCTTTGGTCTGCTACTTGCTTTTGTTAATGAAAATGCAGTACAGATGGAGCGAAGCACGTGTTAGTGAGTATTTTCTACTTTGATAATGAATCATGTTGTGATTATTCAATGTTCAGTAGCATGATTATCGCCACTACTCTGTGATTCTGTTCACAGATTTTTCATGACTAAAAGGCATGCCATGATTCCTTTGCTATTAAAAATAACTTGGAAGGGAATATTTTGTGATGGGGAAACATTGGAGACTACGTGGATTGATTTGTTTTTGTATAATATATGATTATTCGATGTAGTTGGTTGAGTTTGTCTAATTAATCTCCTCCCTGAGATTAAGGAAGAAAATTAGAGGCGTGGGGTGCTCTGTTGATGGGCTGCCCATCTCTTTCTTGACTATTATGCATTTGGTTTTTCAAACCCTCGTGTCCGGTCAGTTTGTGTGCAGCTCGATTTTATGTTTTTAATCAATTTTATTGACTAGAAGACGACACCTTTGCCTGCATATTGTGTAAACAATTTACAAAGAACGACGTGAGTTTGTTAATCTGTTTGGTATGTGTTTGGTGCTTTGTGGTTGTGGGTCATTATTTATGTTTTTTTTAAAAAAGAAGATGCTCTTAACTTAGGTACAAGTCTTATCGTTGTCACGATGGCCCCCATGTTTACACAACATGGAAGAACCAATCCAACTTGTGAATGATAATCTCAAACTTTAATATTTTGGTCCCCCATTATGTTATGACTTTTGTTTACAAGTATCTTTTTGGTGGATATGGCAGATTCGAGCCTGCTTTGCTTTTTCACTTTTTGAGTTTTGTTTATACATAGTCTACATGGACTGATTTCTTTATTTTATTTTTCAGTTCTTTCTAGTCCTCCTCCAAATATCAACTTAAAAATAACAAAATTCCAATAATGGTGTGTTTTAAAGCTAAAGCACTTGATTTCAAGTTAAAATGATAAAAATAAGTCAAACACTATATTAGTTAAGAATTCTACCATATGGATTTTGACTTGATCCAAATCCAAATAGGCTCTAAGAGTGAATAGTCTCTTTGGGGTTGTTTGGTAGGCTGCATTATGTTTTATGTTTGTGCTAGTAAATTTATTTAAATAAATTAACTTATAGATTATTTAGAGAGAGTTGTTTGTTACTAAATAAATTCAATACTAATTAATACAATATTTGAAATGTGAGTTGTTTAACATTAACTAATTAAAAAGGCAAATATGTTTGTGCGGTTTTCTAATTATTTGTATTTCAAACAATTTATAAAATTGAATACATATTAAAATTACAACTTGCAATTTTTACGTGTAAATGTAGACGGTTTATTTAATTTTACTATTGTTTACAAACTTTTCAATTTTAAAAGTTGATAGTTTATCTTCTTTTTTTTTTAAAATTGAAAATTGACATTTTGTAAGTGATCAATTTACTAAGATGACAATTATTTGTCATCAAACAATTTAAGTGAAAAAAAAGGGCAATCATGACAACAAAATTGTTCTTCTCATAGCTAGTTAGAAGGCCATAAAAAGAATAATATTGTTCCGTAATTATTTACCTTTACCCAATTGCATAATAATTCAAGGGTATAATTGGAAAAAAGTTTTTTATAAAGTTTTAATCCAAACACAAGATGAGGTGGGAAACAATGAACCAAACACTTGGTAAAAATAATATTTGCATTACTAATCTCTGCACTATTAATCCATGCATTACTAATTCCAGCATTACTAATCCCTGTATTATTAATCTTTGTACCAAATGACCCCTTTATGTCCTACGACCAGGGGCGGCTCACTGCCTTTAAAAATGAGTCATTTGTCTTAGGCCCTTTTTTTTTTAAAGTAATAATAAAATTATTATAAGTATTGTTTTAACAAAAAAATATATTGCATCTCTCTTTTAGTTCGTTTCCAAATATTAAATAATTTTTTTTTCTTTTTTTGTCAATTTTTAAATTTAAAATCCACATGACATGTTTAAGATTATAAGATTAAAAAATATTTTGGTTTATAGTTTAAGACCATTGAAAAATAAAGATTTTTTATTAAAAAAATGAGAAATAACTTAGGATTTCAAAAATAAAAAAATAAAAGATAGGCCTGCAACTTATTTTTGGCTTTAGGCGACTAATTAACTTGAGCCGCCACTGATTAAGACGACTATATAAACTAAAGTCTGATGGAGTTGAAGAGTTAAACTCATAGATAGATCAAAGTTTGAATTTTATAGGTTTTATATTTTAGAATGACGATTTCAAATGTATTGAGTTCTAAAATTAAAATTTATAGATATTTAATGCATTTCACTACATATATAAAAGTTTAGGGCAAATCTATTGCACGCCTTATTGTTTATAAAAGTTATGGGCAAATCTATTGCACGCCTTATTGTTAGCCTTGTGCATTTTCCGACAGTGTCCGCTCCTTACGAATTGTGTGTACTCTAGGATACTTTATTTTAAAGATTCTTTTTACATATTTGACTATAACTTGTATGCCGTTGAGAAAAATATGATATGTTATATAATAGAGTATTTGATGATTTTAAATATTATTATTACTAATATATAAATATCCATAGTTGCAACAAAAAAGAAAAATACTTCTTTTTTTTGGTTGTTTTTGCTTGCTTCTAATAATCTCTTTTTGGTAAGGAATTGGTGGGATTAAATTCACCATACACCAAATAGATGATTTTTGCTTTAAATTGAACGTAGAATAGATGGCGAAGCTTATGCAAAAATCATTAATAAAGCAAAGGATATATGCCAAGGGGTACTGATTGCCCTTAGATTTTTCATCCTTGCTTTTACTATGTAAATAGTTCTTCACCAAAAGTTAGAAGACATTTACGTACATGGCACATTTTTTTTACAAAAAATATTTTGGCAACTTTGGTACAAGAAAGTAAAAGTTGAATTATCATTCGCGAAATAGGACTTTTGCCTATACATTATCTCCAGTGAAAATGTTGAAAGACTAAGCGAAAACGGTTAAGAGTGTACAGACAAAGAATGTAGTTCTATGCCTTGATGCTCTCACATATAGCTCATTCACTTCTTGAACAGCATATCTGCATAAAAACACTTTTTTTTTCCTTCAAAAAAGACAAAGAAAAGGGAAATTCTCCTACTTATTTTCTATCCTAAGGAAAGATAACCTCTTTGATTCTGTATGTTCAGTTGTTCACTGCCATAATGGAATATATTTTTATGCTTGCTTTTTGGACAAGTTCTTAGTGACATGTGAGTTCTTTCAAACTAAGACAATCCTTTCAAGTTTCAAACTGAATTTCAATTCATGTCTCTTTGATGACCTTAATACTCGAGAAGCAATGACTCGAAAGGCTGCTAGAGGTATCTCCATCAAAACAAGATGTTGAAGTATATGCAGAGTAAGAGTAGCAAGAAGATAAATTGCTGATAAAACCAACTCTTGTATGTTACAACTCAACAGACTTTATACAAGCTTTACTCACTGAATTCCTTATAAAAAAAGAAACCTATGAAAAAAAAATTGAGTGTAGTACATCACAACTCGGTCCTCCCCCTGCATTTCCATATAAAAGAGAAGAAAAATAGCAAAGGTCATGTATAGTCCTAGACTCTAAGAGGGACTCCATGGTTAATGAAAAGAATCTGTACAGTTGAGAAGTGTAGGGAAAACTTCATGAAAGTGCAAAAGCCGATTAAGGGGCTGCACAAGATAGAAGGAAATTTGATTAGCACAACTGCTACATCATATTACAGCCACCTACTGCCACCTTTGGTAGATTTAGCCAACATATTGGCTGCACTGGTTGACTTCCGCATACCTGAAACATGTTGAAGATGTTCCAATTACACTACTAATCTTTAGCCGAGGGGTGTCTTTGAACATGTCATGCTTAATCAACATACCGTTTGAGGCTTTTGGAGAATCCCTCTCTGATTTTTGTGGAGGTCTAGGAATCTTATGTGCAGTTTTGTGTCTGCAAAAACGCCGTGTAGGATGATAGTCAAGCAATTAGGTTAAGTTAAGCAGCAAAAATCCACTAGTTCAATACTCTTGGTCCGGAAGTTGGAATACCTTAACTCAGAGGAGTGATGTTAAGTCTACGAACTTCGTGGATCTTTTAGTTTCATCATAAGCAATAAGTATTGTTTAAATTCTTGATCAACTCGCTTTACTTTTTCCCATATAATGAGTTAAATAACAACATTTCAGATGACAGTTAAGTCCCTATATGAATCCTTGACCTACTTGTTTTACCTTTTCCATGTAGTTAATAACAACATCTAAGATAACAGTTTAGTTTCTATATAAAATTTCTACATTAGCCAATCAGGGTACCTGGAGTTACTTGAATAAATAAGAATAAAGCTCTAGGATCTTTATTCTCTTACGTTGATAAATTAACGTTCTGTAGAAAGCACAAGCATGCCGAGATGATGTTTACTTACTTATTTGTGTTCTCTGGTCGTTTGTGTCCTTCAGGGAAAGGATTGGCGCTTTCAGCACATTCATCAGTTTCTGTGCCCACAGAAAGACCACTATCAGATAGCATATCACAGAGTCTTTCCTCATTATCTGCGTTGCTGAACACAAATATATCAGCATCTGCAGAAATATTCTGACTAAAAGTCCGTCCAGCAGTCTCAGTCGAGACTCCTTTTGGTGTCCAAACTCGTCAGTCATCACTATAATTCTTGAAACTAGCTAAATAATTCTGATCACGACTCTTTAAGCCCTTGTCAGATGCTGCTTTCTCACTAAGTCTGGAGTCTCATCTACCAGAGAATTTCATGCTACATGCTAAGTCCCATGAAATAAATGTTTGCCTGGAGATGAAGAGCCATACCTGAATGAGCTTGGACTGCGTTTCTCATCATTGGCTTCTGGAGAAACATTCTTTTGAACTTTGAGCAGCTGTAGTTGCTCAATCTCCTCATCTTTCTTAGCTATTGTATCCTTGAGAGACGCGACCTGGAAGATTAAAAGTTAACAATGGACAATATTTCACATGCTTCAACAGGAAATCGGAAGTCAGACAACAATATCATCTCTCGAAGAAAAAGGAAAAGCACCAGCAAGATAATAGAATGAAGCTCCTTAATGGAAAAAGCTCTTTTTGAAAAAATCCAGGTTATATAAACCCAGCAGTCAAACTACACTACTCCTATGAATTATGATCTTCAGTCTCTAATCAAGATCATGGGTAGTTCTACTGGTATCCTGCCTAAAACTCTTATGGAAATTGTTGCATTAGATTTTGGTGTTATAAATCTGTAAGTAACTAGCTTTGAACATCTTGTTTATGGTACTATAACTGATCGCCAACTAATATATTGCCAGACCATAGTCTCGTCTTATTGCCATCTTACTTGAATACCTAAATTCTCTTCTTTACTCGGAAAGTAATTTACTCGAGAGGGTATACTTGCCACATGTTTAGTTAATTGGACTAAGAAAGAAGATATTGCATCATCAATTCTAGTACAGCAATTAAAAGTCTCTAATCTAGAAGAGCTACAAAGTTAATGGAGCACCTGCTCCATCAATTCTCTGATATCTCTGCCATCCTTGCTACTTCGAGCAGCACCTAGCTCTACTCCAGATGCTCTTTCAGCAAACTTTAACGTGCTCATGGTTTCTGAATATGAACCAATTTCAGGGTTAAGCTGCACAAACATAAGTGTCTTTGCCTGACCACCTGTGCAACAAAATAGAATGATAAATTACTGCAAGAAGAGAATTACCGAATGAAGTGAAAGCAAAACCTTTTGTATAGAAAGAGAACTACCTAATGAAGCCTGAAGGACTTGAGTGAGCTTGCTGTTTCTGTATGGAATGTGAGCATTCTTTTGTGCCAAAGCAGATATGACATCTCCTAAAGCAGACAATGACTTATTTATATGTTGTGCCTCTTTTAATCTATCTCCTGTCACCTCGGAGCGATCTACCCTTTCACTTCCAGCAAGATCCACCAAATGAAGACTACTATGCATTGATGAGCCACTCTTTATATCCTTCCCTTGTACATGGATAGTTACGATACTGGAAATATATTGCAATAAGTTTATTTATGTAACCTATCAAAATTTAAAAGGAAAAACAGGTATTTTTTAATATTGAAATTCAGAGATGATTAGTTGTCTGAACCTGTGTGATCGACTACTTCTTTCATTCATGGCAGTGGAACCTTTTGCTCGATTTCTCATTCCCGTATCCATTAAATCTAAGACATCAGCGGTTCCATTGACGGGGAACATGCTTGCTTCTGGGACAGATAACCCATTGGCTTGAGAGGTAGAAAGAATCCCAAGTGTGTGCAAATCAAGGAAAACAGTTGAAGATGCATGATAAATATTACAAACATAATATCGATCTTTTGTGATTCTTTGAAATTGTAGGAAATGCAACATGGGAGAAAAGAAAGGGACAGCTAAAAATTTTGGTAGAATATTTTTTGAAATGACAATTTATTTAATGTAGAAATATGGAGAGATAATGCCAAGAAAGGTAAAAAAATTGAAATTTAGTTAAGGATATCTTTTTTGAGAACCATCACTTGACAGTAAGTCACGAACTTGTTCATTATATATTTCCATCATTTGAACTTTGATTTCATACTTGAAAGTGCTCTCTCTCATTTGGGAAATTCTGAAAAGATCATTCAAAGCTCGATAATTGACTCCCCAATCCTCCTCGCTTGCTCCATCGGGACCAGTCTGGAGGTTAATTTAACTTGCTTCAGCAATGTTAAATGATGTGTAAACATATTTAACAGATTATACAGGATGTCATTCTTACCATGGTGTACGTTTTTCCCGAGCCAGTTTGTCCATAGGCAAATATACATACATTATAACCATCCAGCACAGACTGTACCAAGGGCTGAATATCTGAGTACACTTGAGCTGCAGAGATAGAGAATGTGAAATTATACATTGCATGAAGTTAAATTTACAGAATATATATAGAATAATTTTATCTGGCATAGTTTGGAGGAATCTGAAAACCTTGTGCTGAAGCTGGACTGTAGACCATATTGAACTTGAAAGACCTACGGCCTTCTTTCCCTTGTTTGGAAGGATTTACAACAACTAGCTCCCCATTTTCTCCGATATATTCTATCACTGTCTGTTTCTCCTTTTGTCCACGAAGGAATGGCCTTATCCGACAATACACTCTAATATTTCCTAATTTAAAAAAAGATTCATAAGCAACAGTAAAAGGAGAGAAATCTTCCATCCTCTTGATACTAAAATTTCGTGATATAACAACACCTTTTAACTCCTGCAGCTCATTGTGTAGTTTGCGATTCTCAGCAAGGACGACAGAGTAGTTTGCAGTTGCATGATCTAGTGCTCTGAATTTTACATCTGTCATAGAAATTTAACTTAATAAGAAAAATCCAACACAATTACTGAACTGTGAAATCTGTTTTGACATCTTACACCTATATGCTTCCAATAAATGTTATTCATACAGCACTGACCTAATCGATTGAATTCCTCTGCATAGCTCCGTTGAGTTTTCACTACTTCTTGCTTTATTGACTGAGAAGCAAACTTCAGTTCCTGAAGTTTATGGAGATCCAGATCAGATGTGATAAACAACAAAATATACACAAATTAAGAGAAAATATCAGAGCATACACGTAGTGCGCCAAGCTGGAATTCTGTGAATATTTGGTACACATTCTCCTTCTTGCTCCACTTCAGTGATTTTGATTCAGAAAATGTCTCGAGTTCTTTTGCTCTGTGTTGTGATTCTTTTAAAAGGATCTCAACGTCTTTCAACCTCTCCTCAAGCTTTTGTTGAGTATTTCTGGCCTCTCTTTCCATTTCAAGGCTGCGCCTTTCATGTGCTTTCTTAGCTATTTCTAGTTCTTGCTTCAAAGCTGCGATCTCTTGACTATGATCATCCTTCTCCTTCATCAATCTAACCACATCCTGATCCTCATTTCTCTTTTCCGCATCCATTTTGATTTTTACACTCTGTAATATGATTTCAATTCAAAAAAGGATGCTAAACTTTTAAAACCGTGGAAAAGAATCATAATCAGCTAAAATATTCTTTGCAGAAACGAGTCTCATCAGATCCTTTTGAATCAATAGCAAATTTCATATAACACAAGTAATGATAAATTGTAGGCAGAGTAGATACAAAACACTAGAGAAGATGCTGTTTGACATTTTAAGAGTTAATACATACAAAATTACAGGAAATGGTACTATAGAACTCATATGTACCACTAAATATACTGATCATTGCACAAACAATGTGGCAGAGGAAGAGAGGTGGTGAACTACCTTAATCTGCTGAAGTTGGTTCATGACAATCTGAAATAAAAGACTGTGTGGGTGAAGGATGCATAAACTCTTGAAGAAGTAAGATTTTCTAAGATTTCAAGAACTTTTTCACAGAAAGGGTAGTTTTACACTACCTGAGTCTCTTCACTAGTCCCAGTTGCAAGGGCTTCCAGGACTCGGATCCGTGACTGGTATTTCTCCTCACGAGTCTTGAATAGATTGTTTTGCTACAGACAGAGTAAATGTCATGAACAAGGTTCATTATCAAGAGAATTTGGGGGAAAACAGCTAAGGTGTATTATACCGTTCTAAGATGTTCAGCTTGAGTAGAGATTCGTCGCTCAATTTCTTGCACTACTTTTCTCAACAAGCATGCTACACGCTGACAGAGTTAAACAACTAAATGATGTGAGGCCATGATTTTTTTTTATTTATTCAGGTAGGAAAGAACATAATCATGAATATCTTTATCTCTAGTGTGCGTACATGAGGTATCTCTCCATTCTTCCGCTCAATGCTTTCATCAAGAATCTCATTCACAACACTTAGAAGTGACTGTGTTGGGGCAATCTGGGTGCAAAACAATCAGTTGCAATAAGTATGAATTCAAAATTTCAGATGAAAAATCTAGTCAAGCTTCACTGACAAAAAAGAACATGTTACTAACATCCAAGCTGTTAGATTTCATCATTTCGGAAATCTTTGAGGGGGGAAGATCAGCATAGCCCCCTTGTTTAAGCTGAAATACTTCATGGAACTTATGTCCAACGTGATGTAGTAATGCAGCTGATGGCTCTATATAGAGTTCAAAAGATGGAAGTCAACAATCTAAGGAAAAAAAAATCATAAGTGGAGTTTTGGAAAGTAGTTAGAACATAAAGATCTAAAACTAATTCACCAATAGTTTAATTCTTCAGCTAAAAAGACCAGAAGAGGATTGACAGTTTCAATACAAATGTGAAATAGAACACTTGATGAATAATGACATTGAAGGAAGACCCTGCCATGTTATACCTATTGCATTTTCTTTAGTGAATCTTTCAAATGAAACAATTTATAAGAGGAAACCAAGTCTCCATCTTTCCCTCATGGAAAAGAATGGGTCAAGGGATGAGATTTAAACAACCAGACCTGCCATCACGGGACTTCTCAAAGCACGCTGGAACTTTGAATCTGATCCTATCTTTCGTCTCCCTTCTGTTGAGGATGGGGAAGAGTATGTACTCGACAGTTCTTGTCTGTGAGCTACATCAGAACCAGATTTGCGAGATAATGGTGTGGTCCAACCATATCCTCCAACATCTGGCATAAATTCTGCTCGAAGTGTCAAAAGGCACTCCAGAACAATTTTCATGGATCCCTGGATAACGTATTGGAGTGAATAAATTAAAAGAAGAAAAATGATGTGTAATTGTACCTAAAGGTACAGAAAGTTACATTTCACTGCATATTATAATACATACAACTCAATGGCCTGTGAATTAACACATTCAACCATTTATACAATGATAAGGAGACACAAAGTAATGAGGCATAACACGAGCACAACTCAATATTAATGCTAACCTTTTCTAAATCTGATGCTTGAAACCTAGGCAAGCCCATTTTATCCATAGCTGACAAAAACCGTTTTACATTTTCTGAGACTAACGACGAAGAAAGGCCTGAACCACCAAACTAGAATGAAAGATGCAGTAAGTCAGATCATCAAAACAAAACCAACCCTAGCTTTTAATTACTGTAAAATCTGATATATTACTACTACCTCTGATATAAAACCTGGTTTCAACTTGTCCAATAATTGACACAAGATAGTACCATCAACCAAGTATGCTCGTAACTCCTCATCAGAAGCATTAACTGGCAAACATAAGGAAGGAAGAAGGCCGTTTATCCACACTACCAAAGTTGCCCGTAGCTTAGCTGTAGACATAACAAAGTGCAGTCCAAGAGAAAATCAGCCCAAGCAAGAGTTTGTTCAGCAAATACATGGTATTAAATGTTTTGGACCTTCAGCTCACCATTACTACTTGATGAAGGCTCAAAGATGTCCCCACAAGTGGATGGACTTGAGCTATTCCGTCTACCACAGTCTTTAGCTACACGATCCAGGATTGAATCCATCATGGTAACTAGAGTGTGGTCTTCAATTCAGAGAACGTCTGAATCACATAGAAAACAGACATTATGAAATCAATATATCCCTGACCTCCATAAATCATAAAAAGGGAAAAACATTTCATCCAAAGGCTGTCTCAACAACGGAAGCAGCTTGTAAGTGACTAAGTTCACCACACACAATTATCAGACAGTTTGCGTGTTCACTCTACACAATTATCAGACAATTTGCACGTTCACTCTACACAATTATCAAACAGTTGCACGTTCACTATACACAATTATCAGACACTTAACAAGTTTACTATACACAATTATCAGGTAGTTTGCAGGTTTACTATACACAATTATCAGAGAGTTTGCAGGTTCACTATACACAAATATAAGAGAGTTTGCAGGTTCACTATACACAAATATCAGATAGTTTCCAAATAAATATACAATTACCCGACAGCTTATCCCTTGGTAATTCAAACCAGCTCAATCATAATCCAAGGAATTCCAAATTCATCTCAACAACTCAGAAAGAGTTGCCATTCAATTTTTTTCGCAAATGCACTTCAAACAACAAGCAACATTGGAACTTGAAAGTGAAGGAAATAAAATCAACATTGAAGTTGCATCAACGTATACTAATACGATATCTGGTCCTAAAAATTACTACTAGCTTCAATCTACAGCATAAAGTGATCAAGACAATGTATAAAACATCACATCATTTGAAAGATAGAAAAAGGACATGAGAAAAATAGAAAAAAAATTATGAGAAGCAAACACCTTAGGCTACATGGAAAAGCAACATAACCAATAATGAAACATAAAGATTGAGCACTTACACATGCAAATGACATTAACAATTCCAATCCCATCATAGAATAATTCGCGAAAAAAATCATGAAAACAGAGGATTCTAATACCTTCAATATTCAAGAACCAAAATTAACAAAGACTCAATTTTGAAATCAATAAATCAACTCTAATAATGATCACATGCAAATTAAAAGCCAAGAATAGAGAACCCCACAATACATTAATCACCATTACAAAGAAACACCATGGAAAAAAGAAAAGAAAGAAAAAAAAGACATACCCCATCAACGACAAAAATTTCGTCAAAAAGGAAAAGGACTAAAATTGTTGAAAAAGAAGAGAAAAAACCTGTAAAAGGCATAGATATGGAAAGGCATAAATGTGCACGTTCTCTAGGAGAAGACCAAAAGCAATGATTAATTAATAATTCGTCATTATTATTAACAATGAATATGGAAACTTTCGTTTTTTTTTCAGAAAATTTTCTCAGGAATTTGAGTATTCGGTTGGTCTCCCATTTTCCGTGTATCGTTAGTCTCCTGAGGCAAGTTGATAACCTGACCGCCTACCGTTAATTTAGGAAAACTATTTTAGCTCACCTTTTTATTTCTATTTTAGGAAAAAATAATAAACAAGAAAAAAAATAATTCCAAAGTCAAAAGGAAAAACTTTACTCTTCTTTTCCTATCATTGTGTTTATTTTTTTAATAAGGAATTATACTCTTATCATTCAGAAGAGAATTTATTTATAAGTAGTTCTTTTAACACAATAACATAGTCTAGGCTAAAGTTATTGAATTATGTTGAATCTAATGTAATTATAGCTCCCTGAGAAGAGCGTCAAAAGAATCGAAATGGTATACTAGGTACAAAAAGTTAGTCAAATTTTTATTTTTTACCTTCCTAAAATAAAGATGTTTATCCAAGCAACTCCCTCTTGTCTAATATTTTTGTATCTTTCTTTTGTTATGTAAATTTTATTAGGGAATTTATTTTAGCTTTTTGTAGTTTTTAAAGATGGTTTAATTTTTTTTAAAATTGATAATTAAATTCACACCATAAATAAAATGTGTTGAACCTTGTACTAGATGTCTGCCTTGCTCTTGAATGAGCAGTGTTTTTGGAAAAAGTTTTTGTTTTCGTTTTTAAAAATAATTTAAGTAATTTGAATGTGTTTTAAAAACTACTTTTAAATTAGGACGCTCCCATCGATTTCCAGAAAAACAAATTTGTCAGTCATATTTGAAACTTCTATGTACTTGGAATGTGTCAACCTTATTTTTTCCAATTAGAAAAAAGTGCAAATCATTCTACTTGTTTTTTTTATATATATATAAATACCTAGTATATTGCTGCAACCTTTGAAAATGACCAATCCATAAAGAAAAAGTCAAATATCACCTTCTTAATCTTTCAAGAAAAGGCCAACTCCACTAAATTATTGACTGGAGAAAGTTGGATTACCAACTAATCCTTCATTGCATTGATATGAACCTTAATGACCAAGGAAAAAAAGACAGAAATAAAATTATATTTAAATTTAAAAATAGAATAAATGTGAAATTAAGATGACATTCTAGAAAGTAAATGTAGCAACAAAAATCAGAGTAAGGTAAAGTCTAGAAAATTTTCCATTTGTGCTCCACAGCATTTGTGATCATTGATATGCAGTAGGCAGCACTCATTGGGTAAGCAGAAACTGCAAGATACATTAGATGATTAATTAGACAAGGTTCAACTCCAGAAAAGATGCAAAAACCTCCATCATGATGGTATTCCTTTAGAGAAAATAGCATGGACCTAGTTTAGCATTTATAGAACATGCATGCATACCTCGCGTCTAAAAGAAGCTGTAATCGGATCAAAGAGGATAGAAGCAAAGGTGCCTAGACTAGAACTCGGCAAACTTATCAGTAAAGGTGGGCTATGGTATATGACAATTGACATTGGCGGTCAGAAGCATCATGTTAAGGTGCAGACGAGCAGTGTGGAACCCCTATTGTTACTGAATACTGAACCAAACAACTCATGGAAGAGAGAACAATCTCTAACGTGTTTAAGATTCGAAGTTTCCAACTATATTATACTGCAGTGAGAACCTATTTGCCTTTCAATTGCCAAAGGCATAAATGTCACTTGAATAGTACTTTTACATTGAAGAAGATCAATAATATCCGTGTCACCAATTGTTGAACATACAAAGACACAAATAACAAATGTTGACATTCCTAAGCATTAAAGACCAGACTTGTATCATTTTTTTATAACAGCAAAATCCCGAGGGCCAATGGCACATGGTTCGAAACTCAGTGGATGGCCCAGTCCTTCTACCTTTCTCCACTTAAACACCAGACAAACCCCTAACCGTGTGCCTAACCCACATATCAAGTGTTGCAATCTTACCACTAGACCAAAGCCCGGCCATGTAAATTGAAGACAAAGGAATACAAAACAAACTATGGAACTCTAATTAATATTAAACGAAAAATAAAGAACAAAAATTAGCATACTTGATAGACAATCTTCGACATAAATCTTTTCAATTTTTCCACGGCCATTGCCCCAACCTGCATATGTCAGATATCAACTGATCAAGTACGCTATAACTTCCCACAAATTTATCAGAAAAAAACAAAAAAGAAATTAAAAAAAAATACATATATACCCACAAATCGAAGTTGTCCCTAGAAAATTTCGCTAGAACTGTAGAACATACCACAAAACATGGTTCATGTCATTGCTAATTCCATTTATCATAGTCCTGAATATCCACCAGTTTATCAGAACTATGAGAAAAGCCTGAAGCATAAGTGGAGAAGTGAAAGTATTAGTCAATTGACAAGGACATTCAATTAGAGAAGGGAGGAACTAAGAACACAAAATTATTCACCTATCTTCCGGCAGCCAATGGGTAGTTATTGTGAAACAGGGTTTTTTTTATAACACGTAACAGTTTCTCTCGTTGACCTACAGCAGTAATGCTCAGCTTTTGTAGCAGCTGCACTGAATTTGAAGCAACATCAGAAAACAGCAGAATTTGACAAAACAAAGATGGGAATGGAAGCATGAAAACAGATAGGGAAGAAAAATTTCTCAAGGTGATAACTTATACATGATACCAGAGGATCGCTTAAATGTCCAAGGGATACGAACATGAGGTTTTACTTCAAAGAGGACGGACATCTTTCTTAATCTTCACATACAATGCTTTTAATCGCCCAGCTTTATTTACTCGGCTATCTAAAATGGCAAGCATTTCATGTGGAAGGAAAGAAGCATCATAAATTGAGAAATGGAAAGTGTATTATAATATGGCACCAAGGAGGTGCTGTCAAAAATATTACAAGTTACCATCAGAAGAATGCTTCCTATTCTTAAAGGGATTCTATGAGTTCTATCACTGCTTCAGAATCATTTACAAAATTCTGTTTACACAAAAAATGAAACAAAAGTAAATAGTTCATCTTAATCTTGTGAACAGAGTTTCCTTTATCTTCAAAACACCTAGCACTTCACTCCCTCCAAACTGCCCACCATATTCAAGATGGAATGGTTATCCACCCAATTCCTTTGATTGAAATTTTGCCTATGATGCTCCAGCATTGCAGTAGCTCACAAGTACACTCTGCATGCTCCATTTTAGTCCCACCATATTAAGAAAGAGTTTCCATAGCTGGTCCGTAAAATGACAGTGCAAAAATAAATGATTGATACTCAAAGACTTGTCTCCACATAGATAACATATCCAAGGATTCCTTTGTTGCCCACCAGAACTCAAGCGGAAGTAACAAGATTTCACCATGAAGTATCCCTTACTATGAATCTTCCATTATAGCTTGTAACAGTTGTTATTATCCTGACCATGAAAAGGCTCCAGTAATCAAGCTTTAGTCATATTGGTATGTTTCTTTGGGTCCCATGTCCTGTATGAGCCGTTTAGTCTTGTTAAATATTTACATGCTAGTAAAGGTAATACTTTTAGTGTTATAACCTTTTCTTTAAAGATATTGGATGAAGACAGGTTTAAATGGAGCAACATGGATAGTGAGGCTCACATTGGTCAACCCCCACTAGACTGGGACCGATGCGTAGTTCTTGCTTATAGATTTTCTCTTCTTTTCGGAAGGACATGGGAGGGGAGGATTTGCTTAAAAAGTTGTTTGGAGAACTAAAAAACATCCCTTTCTTATTTCAACAAGAAAATGTATACTAAGAAGAAGTGTCAGTGATGCACAGCAACTCATTTCTACTACAGTTCCAACAAATACAAAGAATCTGAATCAGACAGAATTATAGCAGAAGCAAGGAGATGTAACTTACTAAAAGAACTAAGAAAATGGAACAGCGATGCACAGATCTATGGCATAGCGAGAGATTGAGTTGCAGAATACAGTAGGCCGGTGGGTGGACAAGGCATCTAACTTTTCATATTAGTCTCTCTTTTTCTTTTTTTGGTCCGTGAGACACTTAATCGTTGAACGTATGTTGAAGAACTAAGTGACTCCACCTGTTCTTTTCCGTCCATAAAGATTGTCACCTTTATATATTTGAAAACTAATTTTTACACTCCATTCTCTTTTTCCTACATCTTTACTATTTCATTCGTCCCATTAACATGACCTGTCATGAGTCCACTAGACACATAAACAGATACTTCTATACTGAAGATAGTCTAGGTACTTTATACATATTTAGCTTATGTGTTGAAACTCTTCTTTCCTTTTTAAAATCCTGTCCAGACAAATACCATCAAATTGGACAGAGGGAGTATGTTTTACTGTCAACTAATTGAGCTCCAGGAAATTCATACACATTCAGTACAAAGCTAAATTGTGTTACAGCCTGCTTGTTTTAGCTTTGGCATGCAACTCTACCAGACATCTCCACAAAAAGTTAACAAACATTGAGACATCAAGTTTTGCTGTTTACCATTACGAAACGTCACAACCTACGCCTCACTTCTAAATATTGCCTCAAAGGACAAAGTTTAATCTGAACTTGTTAACCATAGTGTTAGGTTAACAAGCTACCATGGTTAGATAAGATTACTAGTTTGTTAGAATTAGTTAGAAGTTTGTTAAATAATCAGTTGTGTAATTGATCTATAAATACAACTCTCATGTATTCATTTAGTAAGAAGAAGTAATGGAGATATTATGAATACAATTGGATTCTTTTAGAATTCTCCTTCTCTGTTCTCCTTCTCTGTTTCTTCTTCTCTATTCATCTATCTTCAAGCTCCATTCATGGAGTCTTCATGGTATCAGAGCCTCATCTAGATCATAGGGGACGAGTTAAGCAGCAGAGCAGGAGAAAATCAAGTCGAAGCAGTAGAGAATCTGTATTCAAATAAACCAGCTGAACTCCATGGCAGGTACAGTAGGTGAAGCAACTGCAAATTCAGATTTGCACACAAATACAGCTGATAGATCAGCTAGTTATGTCATTCCAACTATAGATCATAATCATCCCTTGTATCTTCAATCGAATGATACTCCAGGTAGCTCTCTGATCTCACTTCAGCTTACTGGATCAGAGAATTATGCAATTTGGAGTAGATCTATGCGAATAGGTCTTATAGGCAAAAGCAAATTAGGTTTTATTGATGGCAGGTTTCCTAAATCTAAGTTTGCACCTGAACTGTTTGATATGTGGGAAAAATGTAATGCTGTTGTACTGTCCTGGATAATGAATGCTGTTAGACCTGGTTTACTGAGCAGTGTAGTTTATTGTGGTGATGCTCATAGAGTATGGTGTGATTTAAAGGAGAGATTTGATAAAATCAATGGTGCACACATATTCCAACTACATAAGGAGATACACAGTCTAACTCAAGGAACTATGACTGTAACAGACTACTACACAACACTCAAAGGATTATGGAATGAGTATGACTCTATTATGCCCTGCCCAGGGTGTTCATGTGATGAGTCTAAGAAGTTTCAAGAGCATTGTGAGTATCAACGACTTCTAGAGTTTTTGATGGGGTTGAATGAAACCTATGCTGCAGCTAGAGGTCAGATTCTGATGCAAACTCCCACTCCAAATCTAAATAAAGCCTTCTCCCTCATCATGGATCATGAGAGTCAAAGGAACTTGGCACATATCAGTAGTGATGGTTTGTTACCAAGGAGTGTGGAAAGTGCTGCTTTACTGAGTCAGAGAGGAGTGAATAGATCTCAGATAAGTAATAATTTCAGACATCAACCAGGAGGAAGTGGAGGAGGTGGTCAGTATGATAATCAGTCTGCTAATATACAGAGGTCTCAGAGATCAGTTGTGTTGTGTGAAATATGTGGTTTCAGAGGACACACCAAGCAACAATGTTTCAAGGTTAAAGGCTATCCAGTTGGATGGAAATCCAAGAGAAAAACTGAAAGCTCAAATTCCTATGCTAACAGTGCTGAAGTTACTCAAAGTGCAGGTTCTTAAAACTCTGAAGGGAGTACTGAAGCTAATGTTCATTCGTCACCTGCAGCTTTCTTCACTCAGGATCAGTACAAACAAATCCTGCAATTGCTGACAAAGGGAAGTGATACTAGTGGAGAAAATAGTGGAGAGCAGGCTGCTCATGCAGCTGCTACAGGTAGAATTCTCTCTGGTTTAGTGTCCAAGTGTTCTAGTAAAAATTGGATAATTGATACAGGAGCGACTGATCATATGACATCTCGAGTTGAAACACTTAAAAATATCTCCACAATTCCTATCTCAGAGAGAAGACAGGTTCATCTTCCAACAGGAAATGTAGTCTCAGTCTCACATTTTGGCACCTCAATACTTGGAGATCAATCTCTGGCCAATGTTCTCTATGTACCTGCTTTCAACTGCAATTTGTTGTCTGTCTCCAAGTTAACAAAAGATCTTAATTGCATGGCAGTATTTTTTCCTGATTTCTGTGTTCTACAGGATCTCTCCACTGGACAGGTCAAGGGGATTGGTAAAGAGGAGCAGGGGCTCTATATTCTCAAAGAAGATATCAGTAGCAGTCTACCATCTCATGAGTCATCTAGCAATGTTCATGCAGTTAATAGTCTTGAATCAGGTTCATCAGTTTCCTTGTGGCATAAGAGGCTTGGACATGCTCCTGTAGATGTATTACGAAGATATCATAACCTTGTTAGCTTGAGTGATGTAATGCACTCAAATTGTACTGTTTGTCCACTTGCAAAACAGACTAAGCTTCCATTTCCTGCCAGCAGTCATATGTCTAAGTCTTTGTTTGAACTAGTACATTGTGATATTTGGGGACCTTATAGAGTTCCTACTCATAATGGAATGAGATACTTTGTGACAATTGTTGATGATTTTTCCAGATTCACCTGGGTGTTTCTTATTGCATCTAAAGCTGACACATTAGTGGTTCTCAGGAAGTTCTTTACTCAAGTGAATAACTTGTTTTCTACAAGTGTTAAAACATTCAGAACTGATAATGGGAGTGAGTTCTTTAGCACTGCCTGTCAGTTTATGTTTTCTAGCCTAGGGATTTCTCATCAGAGTACCTGTGTTTATACACCTCAACAGAATGGTGTGGCTGAGAGGAAACACAGAACTATCCTAGATATGGCTAGAGCCCTCAGATTTCAAGCCTCCATTCCCTTGAAATTCTGGGGTCTATGTGTTACTACTGCTGTATATATCCTAAATAGACTTCCATCTAAACTTTTATCCTACAAAACACCATTCGAACTGCTATATCATCATCCTCCTTCCTTGTCTCACATTAGAACTTTAGGATGTCTATGTTATGCTACTTGTCCAACAGTACATGACAAATTCTCTCCAAGAGCTATACCTGCAGTTCTGATGGGATATTCCTCTTCACAAAAAGGATATCTTCTTTATGATCTGCATTCCAAATCTTTTTTTGTAAATAGACATGTTGTCTTTAAAGTGGATGTGTTTCCTTTTCATGATGTCCAAATATCTTCTAATCCTGTTTTCCCTGTTCTCACTATCACAGCTCCTGATCCTATTCCCTTACCAGTACCACCTGCTCTCCCAACTACTCCTAGTGTCTTATCCTCTCCACCATCTCTTCCTAGCAATATTCCTACCACTTCTCTTCCTCCCAATCCTTCAGTTCCAGCTCCTTCAAGAAAGTCCTCTCGAGTTTCTAAACCTCCAAACTGGCTGCAAGATTTTGTTACCAAGCCCAGCAGTCACACCTGCAGTTTTCCCATTTCCAATCATCTCTCTTATGCTCATATTTCTCCTGTTCATAGTGCATGTCTTTCTTCTTACTCAGCCATAGTTGAACCTACTTCCTACAATGAGGCTGCTCTTGATCCTAAGTGGATTCAAGCTATGCAATTGGAGATTGATGCTTTGGTGGCTAATAATACCTGGAGTGTGGTGGATTTGCCTCCTGGCAAGAAGCCTATTGGCTGTAGGTGGATCTACAAGATCAAGTACAAGTCTACTGGTGAGGTGGAAAGGCTTAAAGCTCGATTGGTTGCTAAAGGTTATAGTCAACAAGAGGGATTGGACTATGGGGAAACCTTCAGTCCTGTTGCCAAAATGGTCACTGTCAGGGCCATTGTTGCTCTGGCAGCTTCTAAGGGCTGGTTTATTCAACAAATGGATGTCCATAATGCATTTCTCAATGGTGATCTGGTGGAAGAGGTGTATATGTCTATTCCTTCTGGTTTTGCTAGACAGGGGGAGAATGGTAAGGTCTGCAAGTTACACAAATCATTATATGGACTCAAACAGGCTCCTAGACAGTGGAACTTCAAGTTAACACAAGCTCTGATCAAGTTGGGATTTCAACAAAGTCACTATGATTATTCTCTATTCACTAGGCATGATGGTGAAAATATTGTAGTTGTACTTGTGTATGTGGATGATCTCTTGGTGACTGGGAACAAGCAGTGTCTTATACAAGCTACAAAAGAGGATCTTCACAGACAGTTTAAGATGAAAGACTTAGGAGAACTTAAATTCTTTCTAGGGATTGAATGTGCAAGATCTAGCAAAGGTATTCACATGTCTCAAAGAAAGTATGCCTTAGAATTGATAGCTGAATGTGGTTTAGGAGGAGCTAAACCTGCAGGAACACCACTGGAGCAAAATAAAAAATTAACCTCTGTGCAGTATGATGAAAATATTCCACAGGGAGAAGAACATGAAGATCCCATTTTGCAGGATCCCGGCAGGTACCAGAGACTAGTGGGAAGACTATTGTATCTAACTATGACTCGACCAGACCTGGCTTTTTCAGTGCAAGTCTTAAGTCAGTACATGCACAGTCCTAAAGAATCTCACATGGAAGCAGCATTGAGGGTGGTCAGATATATAAAAGAGGCACCAGGCCTTGGGTTGTTAATGCCTGCTGGAGACACTAATCAGTTACTTGCCTATTGTGATTCAGATTGGGGTTCCTGCATAGAAACAAGGAGATCAGTCACTGGATACTTAGTGAAGTTTGGAGGATCATTAATATCCTGGAAATCAAAGAAACAAGAAACTTTCTCTAGAAGCTCGGCAGAGGCTGAATTCAGAAGTATGGCCAACTGTGCAGCTGAGATTACTTGGTTAGTAGGATTGTTTGAAGAACTTGGAGTCCATATTAAACTGCCTATTACTATGATCTGCGACAGCAAGGCTGCAATCCAAATTGCTGCAAATCCTATATTTCATGAGAGGACTAAACATATAGATATAGATTGTCACTTTGTAAGGGAAAAAATCAGTCAAGGACTGCTGAAAACAGAATTCACACCTACACAGAACCAGCTTGCAGATGTACTCACAAAGAGCCTTGGAAAAGCTCAACATCAGATATTAGTAAGCAATCTTGGAGTTATAGATATATTCAAACCATGAGCTTGAGGGGGGATGTTAACCATAGTGTTAGGTTAACAAGCTACCATGGTTAGATAAGATTACTAGTTTGTTAGAATTAGTTAGAAGTTTGTTAAATAATCAGTTGTGTAATTGATCTATAAATACAACTCTCATGTATTCATTTAGTAAGAAGAAGTAATGGAGATATTATGAATACAATTGGATTCTTTTAGAATTCTCCTTCTCTGTTCTCCTTCTCTGTTTCTTCTTCTCTATTCATCTATCTTCAAGCTCCATTCATGGAGTCTTCAGAACTCAACAGGAAGGTCATAGTGTTTATACTATGATGAGTAATAAAGAACAAGATTGGGCCAATAGTTTTGAAGTCGACTAACCTGATGAGCAATATCAGGCCGATAATCAGAAGGGTTTCGATTATTTTTCTTCAGAAAGTTGGAATGTTCATCTGAGTTCAGAAGTTGATATGTCTGCTTGTCCAAGAGGATACATCATTAAACATTGGTTAACTTCCTTTATTGAGCAGTATATGTGATACTAAAGACAATTTCACGAGCAATTGGGTAAAAAAAACATAAAGCAGTCAATAAGCTAAACAAAATCTGTCCTCGTGAGCTATCTTTTGGAGTTAGATTACACCCAAATTCCATCTTTAATTTATAGGAATTATGTAACTGAATCCGATGATAAAAATAAAAATAAAAATTACATTTATATGTAATGTATAAATATTGTATAAATAGTTATGTAATGCATTGATATTAAATCAATAATGTATAACTAAATGAATATTGTTTATATAATAGTTTATCTTCCTCAATAAATTTATTCAATTGAATGAAAGCGAGAGGACGGAGGCCCTACGGGAAGTAAATAGGGAGGCCTCTGAGTGACTGGGAAGGTGGAGATCCAATATCTAATAAGTTGTGTTCACCCTCTCAAATTATGAGGCATGCCTTTCTTCTTTTTCATCCTTTTTGTTATTCATCTAATATAAGTATTACTTATAAATAAGTTTATAAACTTTATAAGGGTAAAATGATATTACTCATCAATTATATTTAATCCCATAATTCTTAAGTTGAAATTGTCTATTCATCCAAGGAAAAAAGGAATTATCTATCCATAAATATATTTAATTATTAAAGTGTGATCATCTCATTGTCTTTTATAGAGAATATATTTTTATTTATTTAATTATATTCTTAGGACATTTTTAAAAAGGTCTAAGTTTTTTCATAGAGTAAACACGTTAAAAAAAACTCTGGATCAATACTTGCTGTCTTGCTCATCAAATAAGTCAGGACAGAGGCGTTAGGCGTAGAGCCACGACATGATATGGTACCACGAGGCCATTAGCTTCATGACATAATTAATGTATTCCTCAGTCCCTAATTATTTGTCCACTTTTAAATTGATATATCTATTAAAAAAATAATTATTAATATAGTGAGTTTATCATTTTACATTTATTAATTATAAAATGGATGAATTAAAAATTTAAGATTTTCAAGAAGTTCTATATTTTTCAAAGTAATTAATTTAGAGTAATACATAAAAAAAAATTATTTTTTCTTGATTTGTCAAAATGAACAAATAATTAGAGATAACAAAAAGTAAAAAATAAACAAGTACTTCCTCCGTCCCATTGTATATGTCATTCCTTTCTATAAATAGTTTATTCATAATCTTGTCATTTCATAAAACCAATGCATAAATTATCATATTATTCCTTTTTTATCCTTATGAGTTATTAGCCTCGAAAATATACATTTGACTAACTTAGAAAAGCTAAGTAAAATGCATAAATTATCATATTGTTTCATTTTTATCCTTGTGAGTTATTAGCCTTAAAAATATACATTTGATCAACTTAGAAAAGCTAAGTAAATGATTCATGTTCATTGGTTAAATTAATTAATCAAAATTAATCAATTTATATTCATTGATTGAAAATTTAAGTTTCAAAAAAATTAAATAAGGATAGAAAGGTAAAATTACATAATTTTTTAATACAAGTATAAAATAAAAATGTAACATATAAAATAAAACGAAGGAAGTAATTAGAGACAGATGAAGTATATTATTTCTTCTATACTCTCTCTACCAAACGACCTAAATCTAACAAAGTTCTATTGGCTTTCGACACGATGGAAAGGTTGAAAACGTATAAAATGCAACGCCCGTTTCAATTGTCAAAGAAGATGATTAAAAAGGTACGAGTGGAGCAGTCCTATGGGCGGCGGCTATCGTGTAGGCTCCGCCACGTGGTGATATGTGCATAGACGTGGCGCCGTGCATGGGCGCTAATGCTGACCCAATTCCACACATTCTTTAACATTAGATTAACATTAGAGGTGTATGAGTCAAATTATAAAATCAAATCGAATCGATAAATTAAATTAAATAAAAAAAACTGAATTATAGTTTGGTTTGATTGGTTTGGTGGTTGAAAAAAAAACCAATCACTCTTGATTTGATTTGATATTAAAAAAAAAAATCAAATCGAATGCAAATCAGACCGATATAATATATATATATATTATAAGTTTATTTTATTTATAGATAAAAAATATTATTTATAATCTATTTTGTTAATATATTTTTAGTGAGTGTATAGTTTTCAGTGTTTATATATTTTATTTTAAATTTGGGCTTGTAAAATTTTGTAAATATTATATATATAATTTTATTTTATTTATAGATAAAAAATATTATTTATAATCTACTTTGTTAATAAATTTTTAGTTAGTTTATAGTTTTCAACGTTTATATATTTTATTTTAAATTTGGGCATGTAAAATTTTGTAAAATATTATATATATATAAATTTATTTTATTTATAGATAAAAAATATACTTATAATCTACTTTGTTAATATATTTTTAGTTAGTTTATAGTTTTCGATGTTTATATATTTTATTTTAAATTTGGGCTTGCAAAATTTGTAAATATTTTAGTTTGTATTAAGATCCGAAGTTACAATTTTTCAAATTCGAAGTTAACAATTTGCTTTGTAAATATTTCATTTTGTATTCAGTTTGATTGTATCATTTAATCTTATTAATTTAACAAAATGAACATTGATATTTCAAAAAAATATATTTTACTCATGTGAATTTTATCGTCTTTACAAAAATTTCTATTCATTAACATTTCTTAAGTTTAGCTTATCACACAGGTAGGTGAAAATATAGTTGATCTCTTTTTCAAACACCATTAAGTTGTAAAAAAACAAAAAACGGAAAAAACCCGAAAGAATCGACTAAAATCAAAACTGAAATAACTGACTTTGCATAATTTAATTTGGTATTTAAATTTAATAAACTGATATAATTGATTTAAAAAATTTTTAATAAAAAATCAAATCAAACCGACTTATATACACCTCTACTTTAACATCTCCTTTTTTCTAACAAATAAAAATAGTATTAAATTTCTAGAATGTCATGCCGCCCACGAATACGGCTCAGTTGTTTCATCACACCGTTTGAGAGTCGGGCCATACTTTGACAAATTAAAATGATTTTAATTTAAATTTACACAAAATTTTAAAAATGTTTTTGTAAATTATTACGTGCTTAAACTGAAGATACGACTAAAATATCATCGTACTTATCATCCTGATTTTAATATATAAAAAAATCAAACGAAACCTAAATTATTAAGGGAGCGGCCTTTGTTTTGTTTGACAAATGCCAATCCATTCGCCCATAAAAAATATTAAGGGGAAATATCAATGACCAAGCTATTGTGAACCACTATAATCCAAGAGATTTGACAATAGACCCACGACACGTCTTTAAACGGCATCCAATCGAGAAAAAAAGGTATGGAGAGACAATACAATAAGACAATTGAAAACGTCATTGTAGATGTAAGAAGAAGAAGAGGGAAGCATTCAAGTTGAACGTCCACCTCATATCTCCTCCTAATTTCACGCCCATCATTTCTTCTTAAAATATTATCACCTAAATAACCCCCTACTCACTTCTCTCCACTATATAAATTCTGAAACTCCTTCATTTCCTCTATCAAGCATCTCAACTTTTTACCCTCTACACTTCATAATATTTATCCCGTTCATCTTCATAAGATCTTTTGATCTATTAGATACATAATGGAAGAGTATATACTTAAAAAAAACGGTAACAAGCGAACCCGAGAGGATTCGGGTTTGGACTCAGTCTTCGACTCGCATGAGTCGAAACGAGTTCATATTGAGGCAAATGCAGGTTCGAGTTCGGTTGAGTTGAACCGAGTTGAACTGGAATTAGAAGTGAACTCTTATGACTCGTCCGAGTCGAATCAGGAAGGTCATGTCGGTTCGCCGGAGTTTGATGAGTATGATGCAGACGTAGACGTAGATTCGCTGGAGGCTAAGCAGATTAGAGAAGATATTCTGGATATACTTGATGAGCCAGAAACAGTGACAGATGGTGTACCAGAAAATCAAGAGCTTGACTCTGTAATCAAGAGTTTTGAAGAAGAGATCCTTCATCCTTCAACTCTGCCATCTCCTCAGACCTTCATTGACCTAACGTTGTCAGATTCCGGCGAATCCCAATCGGACCTCGGCTACCTTCTAGAAGCCTCGGACGATGACCTTGGCCTGCCGCCCAGCTTTTCTCCCGAAAGCCATATTGATTCCGAATCGAGATTGGGAAATACGATTGGATTTGAAAACGAATTACTGAGATATGACTCATTCGACTTTGGCATGCCTACCGGGATCATGGACGGATATAATTACGGCAGTGAAAATGGCGGTGATTTTATCACAGTGGGCGGATTATTCGATTATGCAGATCCGTCAATTTTTCCGGAGTTGTCACTGCTGCCGGAGTCCCTATCGGCTATGTAGACATAGGTCTGTTTTTAGACGGCGTGTTTCACCTGTCCGGTCGAAATCTAATAGCTTTAGAATATTAGTTTGCTGCTTGTATATTTTAAAAAGATTGAAACGAGGCTAAACTTCAGCCTAAGTTGCTATTTTTTATTTTTTATTTTTATATACAATTATATCTTTTTCATACAAAGATGATGAATATAATGATTTCTCAACTTCAACGGTTAAATATTGGTACAAAAAAATTGATTCAACAATCATGATAGAAAAGAAAATAACATTTTTAATTTAAAAGATTATATAAGCAACTAAACACTGATCAGTAATTGATTTGAACTCTGTATCACTTCAGATGTTTATAATTATTCTTTGTCTGATATAAAAGAAATTTACTTTTTATACGAATGTTAGCATTTGAGTTGGTTTTACTATTTTATTGCTAGAATTGAGGGTGTTTCAATAAAATTAGTGATCTAAAATCAAATTATAATAAGAGGTCTTAAATATATAAACACGTACAAAAATATTATTAATTTTGAATTTCATTTTTTTGATTCACTTGTTTTTAGTGCATATTTTTAAAGACAGTAAGCATATAGCTTTACATAATAATAATAATATTATCCTTTATAAGGGTAAGGATTAATTTTAGTTAATAAGAGCTTAGACATTTGTTTGCAATACATTAAGTTGGATGTTGATATAAATTTTTTTTTTAATTAATATGAAGATTTGAGTTGTTTAATTTAAAGTTTTAAAATATTTTTGATAAAAAATAATTAAGTAGTTCATCTTTATTTTTTATTTAATTTTTTTATAATGTTCAATATTGTTTCAAGTAAAATTAAAATCATAAAATTCACTATTAAATTTTTTTTGAATGCCTCAAAATTTTGGGGGCCTAAAGCAGATATTTTACTAGTTTTATCCTTGAGCCATCCCTGGATAAAAATACACTCTGTGAAATATTAGAATGACAACTGATCTTATTTTTGACTTTATCGTATTCCTATTGTGCTTATAACATTGTAAAGTATGTTTGAAAGTAAAAAAAATTCTAGTCAAGTTTCTTATTCCTTTTGTTTATTACCGAGCTATTGTCCTAATTAGAGTAAAGCTAAAATATTCGAGACTTATTATGTCATATCCAAGGGAGTTGTTAAGCCTTTTTTTGTCAAAAGCCTTTATAAAAATATTATTTTAAAAATGATATAAATCCTAAATCTTGTACTCCAGTCCTTTTAGGTATATACTTGTCAAGCAACAATGTTTATGAAAAAGGTTACACTGTTATCTAATTGAAATCTTTTATAAATCATAAATCAAGTTAAGCTTGTCAGTCTCCTTTTGAGATCCTAAGTGATTAATTTTCTAAATTGAAGTTGAGTAAAAAATTTCGAGTCTATTATGAATTTTATATGACTATATGGTTGTATGAAAGTTAAATGAAGTCACTAAGATTCCTTAAGCACTTTAAGATCTTTATGAATATCCTCAGGGTTAACTTATCTTTCTAGAGTCAAGTTAAGTGTTCATATTTTTTCTTAAAGCCTATGAGGTTCTATTATGCTTTACTTGTTATACAGAATTAAGTGATTACAAGTTTTTGAGAATAGAAGTATGGAAGAGCCAAAGTTGGCTAATTTCTTGTTATGACCTATTACGTGTATTAAGAATACATATTATGAAATATTATGCATGCATTCACTCTGAGCTATAATCGGAGGGAAGGAAATCGATTTTCCCAAAAGAGTATGTACATTATACAGATGACCACAAGTTGAAAAATATGATATCAGTTAGCTATCGGAACAGACCATCATTGCTAGCATTTTGTTGGGTATTTCATGCACTTGCATCTATCTATACATATTCACAACATGTGATTATTCGAGCATACCATGCATATTGATTAATATGAGGTCATATGTCAGTCATGGAGTCTATCAAAGTTTTAGTTTCAGATAGTATCTCTATTACCTTTTTTATTGCATCTATTTATGATTTCACTTTCCGTCTTATATACCAATAATTTTCATTCGTAGTGACGTTCCATTGCTTGGGATGCTGCATTTCGTGTTGCAGGCTCACAGAGGTCCTGATCGACCTTTGCATTAAGGGTGTTGTCTTAGCTGAGAATTGATAAGCTTCATTCTTCATTAAGTTGTTGGTTGTCTATAGGTTTTGCATAGTTGAATTTTGTATATAATTGTTGGTATCATTAGGGACCTTTCTCAACCATTTGAGTAGTAATATTTAGAGAGACTGTGAACATACTTTGTTGGGTCTTCTCAGCTTCCATCCATAGCCTTGTCGGCTTATTATATATATGAGTTTGATTCCAGGCTTATCGACTTGCTACTTCTTTATCAGTGGCTTGTCAGCCCTTTTATTATGTTGTTGATATTGTTGTGACATCACCGGTCTAGTTATCTTGTTTTAGCAGTTAACTATAATGGCCTTGTCAAACCCTCATTGTCCTTTTTTTTCATTATGTTTAAGTAGGTAGCTTAGTCAAATAATATATCGAGTGTCCGTTGCGCCTCCCCTAGTTTATGGCGTGACAATTTTTTTCTTTTTAAAAAATTTCTATACTAAACAGTATATATAAAACAATAACGACATACTCAAACGTAATCTTAATTATAGGTGAGATTTAGAATGCAGAGTACATGCAAATTCTATCTCTACTTCATGAAGGTAGAGAGAAAGACTCTTGGTTTAAGTAATGCATATCAAAGTCAGTAAAAAAGAAAAATATATGTAGGAAATTAAAGAGATAATAACAAGAAAAATAGTATGTAATATTCAAAGAAAAAGAAACTTCTAGGAAAGTGAGACAACGTACAATTAACTTTCTATTTTAATATGTGATCTCCACACCCGTTTGTCTATGTCCTCATAAGTTGAAGATGCACTATATTATGTCTAATTATCTCTCTCTAGTATTTTATTGATGTATCTAACTTTACCCCTCCTTACACCCGTATAGCCAATCTTTACTTCTCCAAGTACGGGGGGACATGTGCACATCTTCTCTTCACATGCATGTTTGAACCACTCAAACCTCACTTTTCTTATCATGTCCCTGTTTGTAGCTTTGTATTTCAATTTTACGACTTTACAGGTACTTGCAGAAGAAAGGAAAAGAAAGAAATTGAAAAGATGCGATGCAGGGAACATTGAGCCTAATTCTAAAAATCTAACCATTATCAGGTATATCGAACTTAATTTTGATTTTTTTCTCGAAAACACTTTTAAGGGGAAGGATTAGCTATTAGAGTTGCCCTATTTTCACAACCCTTCCTCCTATGTGGAAAGTCCAGTATTTCTCCCTCTTTAGTTGATTTAATTTTCCAGTTGGATTTGCAGTTGAATTATAATGTTGAATACTAACATATGTATATGTAGATAAACATAAACTATAATGTGCTTATATGACAAGGGAGACTTTCTTTCAACATGAAGAGTTCTTTGTAAGATAAGTTATTTATTTTTCATAGAGTGCAAGTTTAGGTATATAAATAGCAAACAATCTCCATTTTTAACACATCTTATTCATTTATCTGAATGCTCTGCCTTCATTGTACTACGTCTTTGCTTCTTAAAGCACCTAATTGAGAGAACCAGAACAGACAAGCCTCAAGAGTTGTACATGTTCATGAATAAAAGTAATAAACTTAAGTTTAATTCTTTTACATGTGATGCACTCACTGTATTACTTCAAAAATAATGAATAGTTGGTGGATTTATATAATGTATCTTTACTTACTGTTTGTCTACTATAGATTGGAAGACCATAGGGTGAGATTGTATTCATTTTGTCCCTATATAAGATGACATAATTATGTCAATTATTGTCTCTAACTCCTTGGAGAAGAGATTTTCCATCTTTTATAGGATAGTCAAGGGATGAGATGGGGGGCATTGTAATCCAGCAAATTAAAACACAATGGGATGGATAGGTGAGTATTTAGGGGTAGCTGATGTAGGATAGTCCAGGGATGGGACGGGGGATTGGATGCAATGGCGAATTTGGAATTTTCACTAAGGTTGTTTAGTAATTTCTTTTTAAAAAAATAGTGCTAGGCATTTGCACTTAAACATCAAGGTGACTTTTGAATTCATTAATGGTATGAGTTGTTCTGCTTGTGCTGGATCTGTAGAAAAGGCAATTAAAAGACTTTCTGGGATTAAAGAATTTGTTGTTGATGTTTTGAATAACAAAGCTCAAGTTATTTTTTACCCCACTTTTGTCGATGTGAGTGATCTGATTCTTCATTTTTGGGATTTTTAGTTGCAGAATGAACGGAAAAATTTGATCTTTATGGAAGTTTTAGTGGATTCTGGTAATGATTTAGGCTTATTATGTAGAAATTCTACAAGGAGTTATCCAGGTTTAAGATTTTTTTGTTTGTTTTGATAATTGTGGTGTTTGAGCTAGCTTGCATGTACCTCGACTAATTTTATGGGTACTTGCTACCTCTCACGAGCATAGGCCCTGAGGCAGTGAATCGAGGTTTAAGATTCTTGAAAAACAAGTTTGAGTTATCTTCTGCCTTAGCTATGTTAGTGTGAGTCCATTCTTTTGTGCTTATTTCAACAACAACAACATCAACATACCCAGTATAATTCCATAAGTGGGGTTTGAGGAGGTAGAGTGTACGTAGACCTTATCCCTACGTCATGGAGGTAGAGAGACTAGGTAGAGAGACTGTTTCTAAAAGACAAACTTATTTCTGCAAGAGAGTACAAATTTGTTTCTTTTTTCAAGTTTTTCTGGATTTTGCTGATCATATGAAATAATTACGTACAGTTTGAAGCTTTCCTTTATAGTTTATTTATGATTTTTATAGAAGTAAGCCACATTGAATATGTTATGTATGTTCTAAGCATCTTGATTGTTTATATAGAAGTGAGTTATATAAATTAAATTTTTTATCGAGATATACTAAAAAATCAATTGATTCCTAATTAACGGTCAACTCTACAGGGAGTGGAGAAGACAAAGGTGCATCATATATGTGTCGAAGTTGCTCATGAAGAAGTTGTACGTTTTGCATGCACCAAATTGATCTGAATATCCTTAACGCAATATGTAACTTTTGACTGCAGGGTGTATCAGCACACAAGTAGGAACACAAAATAGCTATCCACCATCTTCTTGAAGTTGAACACTTGCTCAGGTATACGTTACTGTTTTTTTCACTGTTGGTTCAAGCAAAATTAAGAAATTATTTCAAAAGGTTAACGAGTTAATAAAACTAATCAATCTATAGTTATTTATCTTCTGGGAGTTTTCTATTGATGAGCTGCAATATCACAAAAATCAACATTAATTGACTTGTATAGTCCATCGTTCAAAACATTGTGTAGATATGACTAGGTTAATGTTTTAGAAAGTTAACTCTATAAAATATTGTGAATGTGCGTGGTTGCTACTTGCTTGAAAATTTGACAGATTCCTATTTGCTGGTTGTCTTTGACATTCTTTTTTTCTACCTCCCAAAATATTTACTAACTTGAAGAAGGATTAGTATTGTTGCAAGAGCTTATTAGCTTTTAACATGAGTGCGGATAGAGCAAAAAAGTGAGGACAAACTTAGTAGTTTGATTATTTTAGAGCATTTGTATGTATAGAGCTATATGAGGTATTATGGACCTACTAAAAGAAATATCATATTTGTGACAATGTGATGCTTTCTTCTCAATTTCTATGCAGTAGTTGAGAAAATGTTACTCAAACCTCATTTTGCTGGCGACAAGTGCCTTTATAATTTGTTCATATACAAGATCCATGCAAAACCAGAGAGTTGAGAGAAAAAAACATACACAGAGAGATGAAGACGAAGAAGAATAAGGTAAGAATATTACAAGATGTGGAATCAAACAGTTCTAATAGAGATTCAATCACTAACGCTCCTCATAAGGTACTATTCCTAATTATTGCATTAGGATCAGCTGTCGATACAGAATCATGTTACTCATAGAGGCTATGTTGCTCAGGCCCTCCAAAAATATTGCGGCACCTGTATCGGGACCTTTAAAAATGCACTACTTTTAAGGATCTGAGCGCACACACCCATCTACATTTTTTAAGAGTCCAAGCAACATAACGTAGAGGTACCTTTGCACCCAGCACTTAGTAGTTAGGAAAGTTGGGCCTGCCTCTAATATTGGGCTTTCAACTTATCACGTGAATTATGCAGTCTCACTCAATAGTGGGGATCGATTTTTAGGAACAAGGAAGAATGAATTAGCAAAGATATTATGCTGAGCTAGACTATATCAACCTCCTTTTGGATTATACTCTTCCAAAAAACTTTATCTCCTAATTTAAAATTGGAAAAAAATCCAAAAAATAAAAATTGTATGTGCCAAATTGATATGAATTGTGGCCTTGCATGTTCTTCAACATGGCCTTACATGATCCGGATTTAGTCGGAACTCCAATGTGGGCTCCGGACACCGGGTGGGAAACCAAAAAAAAAAAAACTATCCTTGATAATGGGGACAAACTAATCATTTGAATTTAGGGAGGATGAAATAACAAAAATGATATGGAAGTTGTTCAGTTTTCTTTACTGCTTCAGTGTTTCAGATTAACAGGTTAGTGTTACTTCATATACTATTACTACAATAGAGATTGTGTTAAGATTTTGTGTATTTCTCTCGGTCGCAACAGTGTCATTGTTTGGTTGTAACATGTTTGATCTTTTCTTCATTTTTTTTTTTTCTTCATGAAATTTTTAATCAACTAATCATCAGCATAGTGATGTTCTTTTTGATACATTGTGAATGTGCAATCTCTTTTGGGTGCCTCCGATCGACAGATCCACAGGTCAAGTGTATGTCTGAAATCGGGTTATGAACTCCCTGCTTTGCGTATATTAAAATGTTATGTCATGCGTTTTGTTAGTTCATGTGAGCAAAAGGAAATAAGGTGGAGTGAGTTGTTTTTTTTCCCCATCGGTTATTTTTCCTATATGGTTTAGTTAAGTTATTGTAAAGTAGAGCAATTCAAGATGTCTTCTATGTTATAGAAATATTAATTATCGTATTTTATTCTCGAGTTAATTTTTATTTTTTTTTCATTAGACTTGATTATTGAATAATGTGGACACGTGTGTAATACTACACTCTATGATTCTGCTTTATGTGTTAGGGTTTTGCCCTGATTTTCTTACCATAATTTAAGAATTAATTTTTCTTAAAGAAAAGACAAAACATTACCATAAATGTTTTTACTTTTTCTCAAAGGAAAATATAATATTCTTTCATATTTGGTTTATTCTTTCCTTCTAGGAAAAGAGTTTTAGATTAGCTAGAGTCCTTTTCTAATAAGAAAAGGTTTTAGGACTCTATAAATATAGGTTTGTTTCTTCTAACAAAAAAACACAATAACATCCACAATGTAGTCATTTAAAAGTTTTGTTTATGGGGAGATTTATTCTCTCTAAAGTTTCAATGTTTTTCTTTATATCAGTCTTTTGATTTTTAGTATAAGTTTTTTTTTTGTTATCTGATTTATCAACTATATGATTTGTAAATTGTAAGCTTCCGCATGACGCCCTAATCACCTTCAGAACCCAACAAGTGGTATCAGAGCACATGGTTCAAAGATCCAGTGGTCCTATGGTTCAACGAGGTTGAAGACAGGCTCAAGATGGTTTCAAATCAATTTATAATCAATTTGATGATAATGAAGATTTTTTGTCAAGCTACATGTGGAGAAGAAGTTTCAACCATATTTTCAACATTCCTGTTGCTGCAATTTTTAAGAATAAAAATAAAATATTTTTAACCCACTTTTAACCCATATATTTTAAACTTTATTTTTAACCATGACAAGCAACAGTGATGAAGATTTTGTGAAGAACAAGATTATGAAGAATACAGATCAAGCTTTGTCAAGAAAATCCAGCCAAAAGGGGAGATTTGTTAGGGTTTTGCCCTGATTTTCTTACCATAATTTAAGAATTAATTTTTCTTAAAGAAAAGACAAAACATTACCATAAATGTTTTTACTTTTTCTCAAAGGAAAATATAATATTCTTTCATATTTGGTTTATTCTTTCCTTCTAGGAAAAGAGTTTTAGATTAGCTAGAGTCCTTTTCTAATAAGAAAAGGTTTTAGGACTCTATAAATATAGGTTTGTTTCTTCTAACAAAAAAACACAATAACATCCACAATGTAGTCATTTAAAAGTTTTGTTTATGGGGAGATTTATTCTCTCTAAAGTTTCAATGCTTTTCTTTATATCAGTTTTTTGATTTTTAGTATAAGTTTTTTTTTGTTATCTGATTTATCAACTATATGATTTGTAAATTGTAAGCTTCCGCATGACGCCCTAATCACCTTCAGAACCCAACATTATGTTGTGAAATTAATTTGTTAATAGAATGAAGACTCCATACGATGTGATACTTTGACACACAATAGTTATGTGCGATTACAATATACAGGGAACAACGTTTGGTAATGTACTTGGTTGCAATCGTGTCCCTTATTTTTATTTGATTGCAATATGCACTCTAATTAAACAGACCTGACTTAAGCTCCTCGATGTTATTTTTTGATGGAGATCATCCATCTTTGAAGGCAGGCCCAAAGGCCAAATGCGTAAACGTGTTGAACATGAGTAACATGTATTGTTGTCTATTTCATTGGCCTTTTTTTTATTAGAAATAGAAATTGTATGCTGGATATTCAGAATATTTTATATCAGTTTCAATTTTCTTGGTGTATGATATAGATAAAAAATTGTCTTTTAACTTTTTTGACATCTCCTTGAAGTTAAATTTGATTTTGATTTATTGAAAATTCTATGTCAGGTGTAGTAACCTGGATTAAAGGAGAAAAAAGGATTATTGAGTTTTGTCTTCTAAATATATTGCTTTCGTGGGTACACGTGACTTGTGTTTCTGGTTGTGTAGAACTCAATGCGCGACGACTACAAAAATAAGAAATTTTGAAGGTGGACACATCTTAAAGCTCTACGTACAACTTTCAAACTGGAAAGGCACCACAAAAAACTTGTGGTTGATGTAGAGATTAGTCGGGTACATCACTTTACGAGAATGATGTATCCGAAATCGAGATGTTGAGCGATATATCCAATTCTCTCCCTCGCCTCTCTCACTTCTATACAAACACAAATGTATAAATTGTGTTTGTGTAGACTGTATATACAAATACAAATACAAATACATATTTCTCCATCCTATACACTTATAATTATATTAATACAAATCTTTTCCTGTCCAGTTCTCTTTTGCCTTTCTCTCTCTCACTTTATACAAACAAAAAATACAAACACAATGTACAATTTTTGTTTGTATAAAGCGAGAGAGAGATTGATATAGAAATACAAATATTTTAACTCAATTCAATTGTATACAAATTCAAATTTTATACTGATATACAAACACAATCATTAATACATATACATAGTAGTTACATATATATAATTATCTAACCGATATATCTATACAATTCACCTCCCGCCGCTCTTTGCCCTCTCTCACTCGCCCCTCTCCTCTCTCTCCTGATCTCGCTCGCCACTCTAACCTAACACAAAGAACATATACATATACAAATGTAATTTTTGTAGACACAGACCCGATTTATACAAACGCTGTGATTTATATAAAATAGATGCCCATAGCAAATTATATAGTAAATATAATTTGTTATAGAACGCAAATAGCAAAACTATAGATATAGAGCGCTAGTATGATTTTTATGTGTGTCATGCCTTAAATTTACTCTAATAAAAATATTTCGCGAATCTCCTATAAGTCCCCCCAGTGGCCTGTAATCAAACTAATAGGTCCTGATGAGTATGATAAGTCCAGCCCATGTTTGAGCTTCTTTCATTTCTTCAACGAAATTAATCACTAGTGCTATTATTATCTTTTACAAAATTGTTGAAAAGTAAATATTTTAGTATATATATATATATATATTTTGGAAACTTATAGAAATTCCAAGGTTTCATGAAAAATTCACCCGAAAGCCATATTATCAAAATATTCATGAGTGTTACACATGAAAAAACTGAGAAAATCGCCCAATTCATTTAAAGTTACACTAAATGCCCAACTACCTATGGAGGGTTCTGTAAGGTTTCACAAAAAATTCGCCCGGAAGCAATATATTACCCAATTATTCATGGGTGTTCACACAAAAAAAACTACAAAAATCGCTTAATTCATGTAAAGCCCCTAAATACCCAAATCTAAAAATAGTGAGACTGAACGCACTGCTCCATCAGTTTACGAAGAGTTCCGTAAATATTTTGTTGACTCCCAAATTTGACCCTCCACAATATGAATTAATTTTCAAGTTTTTTTAAATTTCAAACGATTTGGAATAATTAGCTTTATAAAAAAATTAAAATATTTTTTTTCAAGTTTCAAAGTGATTTAGTCATTTTTATAAATTTCAAATAATAAATATATTTTATGTAATTGCGTTTATAATTAGTATATGTTTTGAATATTCAAAAATCATCTCGAAAAGATTTTATTTAAGTTAAATATTACATTAATTTCATTTAGTTCAAATTATGGTTTTAATTTTGAATTAATTATTCTATTTTGTTAAGATTAAAAAGCTCGTTAATTAATTATATTAATTCGTTTTATTTAAATTCTAACCAAATTTACTAAATTTAATCAATTTGCTACAACCTTAATTTCATATGGCTAAATTGTTACTTCATTTGGTTATTTCTTAATTGCGAATATAACCAACTTTTTTTCCTTCACCCTAAACCCAATTTAAGATCAAGATTGGGCCATTCTCAATCAACCCTCCTCAGCCCAAATACACGACTTAGCAGCCCACCAAACACACCAAAACCGACCAGACCACGGCCCATCCTTTTCTCTCCAATATTCTAACATGCTCAAGACCCAGCAGCATACAACATCAGTAGTGTATATATAAAGCGTTTGAATTTTGTAACCGTTTTCTATTAGTTGAAAAATAAAGTTTTCTAAAAAAAAGAGGAAAAAATCGTTGTTTGTTGAAATTTTAAATGTTAATTTTTAAAATTTTAAATTGTGCATCCGTGTTTCAAGGGTAATGGAGAAATGGGATAAGCTTAAAGGGAAAGTGCTAAACTACCGTGTTTTATATTAATTTAATTCAAATTAAACAGATTGTTTTGTTAGTATATTTACTTAAATGAATAATTTTAATAATTTTAATTTAAAAGTTTACAGAAATTTAAAATTTTAATCTAAGTTAAACAAAAATTTATTTTTATTATTAGTTCAAATATTTTTATCAGTAAAGATAGAACATGTAGATTATAATAAATATTATTAAAAACTCACATTCTGTTGCTATTAAAAAGGAGTAAAACGTGATTTACTATTCAAATTTATTTAAAATTCAAATTTTGTAAAAACTGATGATCTCCCCATACGTTTTTTCCTCTAAATTCTGTTACTTTTAAGAAAAAACAGTTTCTTACTTTCAATTTTTAATGTATATATTTTTTACAATTAATAATTAATTAATTCATATTTTTAAAAATAAAAAATAAAAATTAATTATGACTCTGACACATAAGCGCTATCATCTTTCCTATTATTATATATTATATATATGTGTGTTTCTTGTATGAATGCATGTCCAATATAGTTTTCCTATTATAAATACCAAGGGTAAGCACAATCATTAATTTTATTTTAGGTGATTTGAAACTAATTTTTTTTTTTATATATATATAGAAAAATCAACCGAAATATCCTGTGTGAGTCGGATCTTAACGACCAATGAACCGGATCGCATTTCGGATCCGAAAGTAGTTTATCATCAGAGTCTCGTCCACACACTTCTTATCAGCCACAACAATGGCTCTCACAGGAAATCGAATTCTCTGCAACAGCTCATCAACAAAAATACCGTTTACCCAATTCCCTCTTCGCCGTCCTGTCTTACTTCCGTCTCAGGGGAGAAGAAGTCAATTTACTGTATTGGCTGCAAAGAAGTTCACTTCAGGGAAGAACAAGAGAAGTTCAATTTCAACTAAAGAGCCAGTAAAAGAAGAAGAAGAAGAATTCCAGACGATCAAAATTCGTATTGGTAGTGAAGATAGGGTTTCTGCAACTACAACAACTGGTGATGCTTTTGTGATGCCGAAGCTTCCTGGAGAGGAAACTGACTTCTGGGAAGGACCTCAATGGGATGGATTTGGATTCTTTGTTCAGTATATGTGGGCTTTTGGCGTTCTCTTTTCGGTGCATCCTCAACCCTTTTGCTAATTTATTTTAGTATAATGTTGGTTAATGTTAACTAAAATATTCATTGGTATTGATTTATGTGTTGAATATGTGTGAATTAGGCGGAAAGTTTATGCATTCTGAACAGAAAAAGCTGTTCGTGCGAACACGTAACTAATACTCTAGCTCCGCCTTGTGTGAAATATGTGTTTGGTTTGTATTCTTTATGACATACCAAAAATTAGAGAAAATAGTATAGCTGAGTTTATGTCAATAGGTTATAACTGATCAAATGACTATAAAGAACAACTTTTTCATGTTCAAATTTCTTTTCCCACACTTAGATATTCAGATGTTCTACAATCTTGTTCACACTCACTACCACAGTGCATAAGATACCAGTCCCCGGACCCTGCTAATGCGGGATGCTTTGTGCACTGGAATGACATTAACTTTTATGAAAGGTTAGGATTAAAACTAAATGGTCTTCTTTTCAATTGTCATATATGCAAAAAATGATATTTTTGTAAGATTTTTCGATATGGACAATATTATGAGATGAAAGGGAATAATGGAAAGCTAAAAAATTACATTGACCAGGTGAAGTTACCATTGGTTCATTCTTGATTGTGTAGTTAGCTTCTTCTTCAAATCTTCTTTTAAAAGATTGTGTAGTTAGCTTATTCGACTTTATCGGGTTATTTAATGATTGGTGCACTACCCATGACGACTTGCTGTTGGTCATGAAAGTTATAAATAAGTCTCTTGTTGCTAATTTAGATTAGTTTGGATTACCAGCAACAGTTGCTTCTCTCTGACAAAAGAAGACAACCAAAATGATGAGCCATGTCATTTACTATTTAGAAAGTAGGATGGGTTTTGGTGTAATCTCATCTAGAGGAAGCCTATGCCTATTTTCCATAATGGTTATGTTTGGGAATAATCACCATGGAAATGGGAAAATGGAACAACTTGAGACACCTTTTGCAGTATGTTATGTATTGAGAAGTAATGCAGGGAAAACTTAGTATTTGTTTTCTATTTTTGCATCTTCTTTTTCTCTAAGGTGGTGTTTTTAATATCCTTTATAGGGTTCTTACCCGTTTGATTTTGGCTTCTTTATTGGCAGCTAATTGCATGTGGTATTGCTGTGGCCACATATAACGATGGAGCTACAGATTTCAAGGCTACTCCTGTGTATAAGGAAGCAATGGAATCACAAGAACTTCTTGAAGAACCAGAGGCTTCTAACTCGGATGTGTTCGAGTCAAATCCAACTGAAGAGGCACCTAGTTTGGAATAGATAAGTTTGCTAAGTGCATTTCTAATGAAGTATTCTGTCTTCATAGTGTGATAATTACGGGTAAAACAGAAGTCCAGCTAAGAGTGCCCAACTTAGATTCGAAGTTACTCTTACAAGCTGAAATATAGACGTTTTTATACTTTGTATCCATGTGGAATTGTAGTGCAAAATATACTGATGGAAGTACGGAAGTTGATTCTTTATTTTCAACTACAAGTCAAAAGAATGTTCACGGAGTGATTCTCATGCAATTTTCGTTTCATGTTATACAATATTGTGTTAGTTTTAAGACTTTTGTCGCATGGATGAGTTGGATCATGTATATTACTGCAGAAAATACCAAATTGTACGAGAAAAGAACCCAAAACACCTTATTTCCAGCTGTTTGTCATGCTGAAGACATATGAACTATCATATATTTCAACAAAAAATTGTACTCACCATGGTGCTTTAAGAAGTGAATTCGATTACACTTGTTGCTTTTGAGCTAAAAATGATCGATGATTTGGGGTGATTGCTTCCCCGGAGCCCTTCTTTGTCTATAGGATATTGATGGAGGAAAGGGATAGACGATTGCACTTGCAGGATATCATGTTTAACACTATGTTCAATTCTTTGGTGTGCTTTTTATTTCTGGTACTTTTCGAGATTATAGTGTCTGAAAACAGAAGATTACTAGCTTTGTAGCATTTTTGTGATGTTAGTACAGCAGAATACATGCATCAATGTGTAGATACAGTCTTCCTTCATTAGGTAGAACTTGAGATTACATACCTGAACAAGTAGAAATGCCAACCTGCATGATATATGATAGTCCTTTGCATCGATAAATCGCTCGATGTGTTTCACCAACTCGATATGCATTTACACTTTAGCTATCAATAACCGTGATAAATTTATCAATAGACAATAATCACGCAAGATAAAAGGAAATATGATGATAATCCTCAACTTCACCTACGTATCAGAAAAAGTCATTATGAGAAAACCAAAGATGCATTTTACTTAGGCAAAGGTGAAAGCTTCTTAGCCACAAAAATAAAAATGTTTGGTGACCTTTGTGATACTTAACAAAGTTCACCAGGTGAAAAATAATTTAGTGGCTTCCCAGATTAAAGCAAACACTCTTTGGTAGGAAAAAAACAATTTATTAATTTTGGTGCAATAAATAGAAGTTGAGTGACCTTCATGAAATTATATATACTTTTACTTCCCTTTATGAAATTAAACTAATTATTCTTTAAGATTAATAAAACTAGTCAAGGAATGCAAGTCAAGTGGGGATATACATAACCTCATTTTCTGCTTACGTTTTTTCTTTTTTGGGTCGCTATCTTGGATTTCTCCATATTATTGTAAATAAATTAATGTCGTTTTCAAATCAACAATAATGAAATGTACAAAAATGTGAAGATACGGGAATAAAACGATGTTCTTTGTTCATATTCATTAATTATCGTGTAAGTTTGATGCAATTTCCGGTAGCTAAATATGATTGTATTCAATGAACTTACTTCAAGAATGTAGTTTCTTAAAAAATACTCACTACCATTTTTGTTTATAGTTCAATATACTAAAAATATATATTCAATTTTAATTGTTTAACTTAAGAAATTAAAAAATAACTTGCCACTTACACCATGTTATTTTCAAAATTCATTTTACAAAACATCAAATTTAGTATTTAAAGAACGAATGACATCAACTTGTACAATAAATTTTTTTTTTTTTACTCATACAAGATAAAATAAGAAACAAATTGATGCTTACATTGATAAATATTTATCCACACGATATATCTATAATAAATTTAATATAATTAATAATTTAGTGAGTTTTTCTTTTTCGTGTTCTTTTACTTTATTTTGGTCATTAATAATTTAGTAAAAGAGGTTTTCGGTAATAGGAAGTCATTAATAATTACTTTACTCTAAATAAATAAAAAGAAAAGGAAAGAAAATATAAATAATTTAAAATCCCAAAAATGCCAATAAAAGGAAAAAAGGAAAGAAGAAGAAGCCAAAAGCACTGGAAATAGCAGATCCTTCTCATCTTCTCCGGCAATAGATCAGTCTTCTGATCAATTTCTGCTGCTCTCATTCCGTCCATTGCTTCTCAGGTAAGAATCTCTCTGTCACACACACAGGATACAGTCTAGATGCCTCGGCTTTGATATCTCGGTTTTCTAGAACCTTCTTTCCCTATTATTTTCTGTATCTTGAGGTTCAAGCTTTCACTCAACCTATAAACTAGAACATAGTCGCTTAAATTATGTGGAATTTTTCTGTACGCTATTCAAGTCAGTTTTCATTTTATCTGAAAAAACTGCCTCATAAATATGCGCATTAATTACAAGTTACTTTTATGTTTCCGATCACAAATGTAGAGTGGAAAATGCGAAAGATCAGTAATTTGACCCATTTTTTTTGTTGTCGGTTTGATTAGTTAATTTCTTATATGGTTAGTTGTTTTGATCAGATCACTTCATTATTCATGCAAATCTTTCATGTCTTCAATTTATAAGTGAGTAAGATTTGTTATACTGATGGATATGCTGTTTAATGCTAAACAGTGCCAGCCATCAGTTAAATTTACTGATGTGAATGAATATTTTTCCGGACATTTACTAATTGCCTTCTATTAATAATAATAAAAGAATGAAATCCCAGCTATTGATCTTTCGAAATATCTATTGTTCTTGTACAGTTAAATAATTTAAGTTTTTATGAATATATATGGACAGGTATTTTCGGATTGCAAGAAACCATGTCCAGTATTGATGAGCCGTTATATCCTATTGCGGTTTTGATTGATGAATTGAAGAATGAAGACATCCAGCTTAGATTGAATTCAATCCGGCGATTGTCTACCATCGCCCGTGCTCTTGGTGAGGAGAGAACACGGAAAGAGTTGATTCCATTTCTAAGTGAGAACAACGATGATGATGACGAAGTTCTTCTTGCAATGACTGAAGAGTTGGGCATGTTTATTCCATACGTTGGAGGGGTTGAACATGCGCGTGTATTGCTTCCACCCTTGGAAGGACTTTGTAGTGTTGAGGAGACTTGTGTTAGGGAAAAGGCAGTTGAGTCATTATGCAGAATTGGGTCTCAAATGAAGGAATTGGATTTGGTGGAGTCATTTATTCCACTTGTGAAGGTTTGTCTATTGTCCTAATATCTTTGAATGCTGCTTGACTCTATTTCTATGTTTGTTATATAGCTCTAGAAACTCTGTAAAATAGGTAACTCCTATATTCTAGTATAGCTGTATAGTCAGCCTGATGTAAAATAGGGTTATTCCTTTTTCTCATTTTTGGTTGGTATTGTGTGCTTTTTTGAGACCTTAGATTAAAGCTGCTGCAACTTCAATATGGTAGCTGCTGATTTCAATTTGTTTAATAAAGAATGCATATCTTACCTTTTCAATTTTTATGTTTTTTAAGAACACAGAAAAAGAAAAAAAAAAGGAACACATATTCTCTGGCTAGTCAGAGGATGCCTAGATAAATGCTGAGCTAATGTTGTTCTTCGCATTTTGTGCTTTGTCTCACGTTGACTATTGCAAAGATGGTAGAAACTCATGAAGGTTCATGGTTCATTACATGAGTCATCCAGAGAGATCATGTAAATAATCTCGTTCAGAATTTGTGGAAATATATAAATTGGTTACTATATTTGGTATGCACTGTCCCTTAGGAAAGTTTGAATTGGTTGTGAGCTTGGACTCAGGTACAGGTGTTTGATACGGGTATGGATCCAGAGGTTGGATCCTATATGATCTAAATTTTAAGATTCGGGGATATGGATCCATGTATAGATACGGGTGCGGAGATTCTGCTTAAAATAATTCCAATATCTAAAAATAGAGTTATAAAATCTAAATTATGAGATATTATGTGGAAAACTTGAGGAGAAATATTGAGCAAGAGGAGAACCCCGAAAGGAGATAAAAGGAAAGGTAGTGGCAATAGAAACTTATACATACAAGGTATTTCATTTTCTTCAATTTCACCTTAGTTTTTATTTTGATTATAGAAATCATCGAATCTATCTGGAATTTCTCCCTCAAATTCGATTAGAGTACCCAAAACTAGTTGCCAGATCGGGTACGGATCCCACATCCACGTCGTGTCGACACGGGTGCAGCACACAAAGTGAAGAGTCTGAGCAACTTAGGTTATGAGGAGGAGGATATGGTGTGTGATTCAAACTTATGATGTAATTTACTTGATGTAAATGTTTAATTCTGGGAATAGTAATACACCACCAGCAAAAAGTTCCCTTATCGTGGCTTATATGAAAAAGAAAGGTCACATAAAACAAGAGTGCTTATGTATTTATTGAAGATATCGCCTAAATATAGATGGTGCGCGCGTGTGTGTTAGTTTAGGATCTTGGGACACCTGAAATATAGTCGAGCCCTAGCTAGAGTATTGCTGCTTGTGTTTAATTTGCTAGTTCCTTCATTGGTTGGTGAATTTAGTGTGCAAGTTAATAGATCAATGCTCGTATCATAGATATGAACCTTCAAAATTGATCTCCGTGGTTTTTTGTAACCAGAGACTGGCTGCTGGAGAGTGGTTCACTGCTCGAGTTTCCTCCTGTGGATTGTTTCACATTGCTTATCCTAGTGCTCCAGAGCCACTAAAGAATGAACTGAGAACCATATATAGCCAACTTTGCCAAGATGATATGCCTATGGTGAGGAGAGCAGCTGCTACAAATCTTGGAAAGTTTGCTGCAACTGTTGAACAATCCCATCTGAAGACTGACATCATGTCAATGTTTGAGACCCTGACACAGGATGGTATGGTATTTTCATTATGTACTCTTTGTATTTTGTCCTTTCTTTGGAATGACGCAATTTGCTTTCTGAAAGTGGTCTCTTTTTGGAGAAAAATTCTTTCTTGATCCTGGAGTCCTTGAACTCCTGTTAATTCTGTTTGGCTTTTTATGGTTCTCTTTAGTCTTTAGGTTAACATGTCTGGGAATAACTAGTATAATTTTTGAGAATTATTTTGGAATGAGCATTTCCATGTTGGCTCTGCTTTGATGTTAGGATTGGTTCTAGCACTTGGGCTGTTCAATATGCTGTCTGAGTAAATAACAGTTCAGAATTATTTTAGTTCATCATTTTCTGTTGACTCTGGTAGCACAGCTCATAATAGTGCCTAGGTATGAGATAAGTATTGGAAAGAATGGTAAAAATTAGTGTTGATATACCCGTCTTTATTCAGCAGTTAAATGAACATGCAAAAAGGTGCAGTCATTTGAAATACAGCACGCATTTGGTGCTCTTTTGTCTTACTAAAATACACCGTACTTTTCTCAAAAAATTCTCTGAGTGAGGTTTTTAATTTGTGTGCATGTTCTAGGTACATCTTCGAGGGTCCTTTCTTGTTCCTTAGATTTGAGTACATACACTCATCTGAGATAGAGGAACAATTATCATAGTCTATATTACTTGGACTGTTTAATTTTGTCTTAATATATGAGTTCATGAGTGTGGGTGATACTTCAGTATACACTAAAACTTGATAAAGGTTGAAGCTATCCATTATGAAATCATTTCTACCCTTCCCTGTTCATAGAAAAAAGTTCCATAGCCTGATCAATTTCTATTTGTCAAGAACTACCTGATATGTGCGTTATACCAATATTCTATTAGTGGCTAATATTTGGTGTCTTTGTTGAGCTCTATTTGGTTTACTTAATTTATATCAGTCTGACTAAGGAGGAATTGGTTCTATTCAGATCAAGATTCTGTCCGTTTATTGGCTGTTGAGGATTGTGCTGCTTTGGGGAAGCTGCTGGAACCTAAAGACTGTGTAGCACAAATTCTTTCCGTCATAGTTAATTTTGCACAGGTTAGCCACCAGCTTTACATTAATATTTTTATTGCATGCAAATGCAGTGATGAAGATTTCTGCCATGTGGTCTTTCTGGATATCTTATAGTAATATTGGTGCTGTATTTCGTTTGTCACGTGTGACTGTTGCTTTGCTCAGTCCTGACACTTTAAGCTTGACGAGGTATTGGGCGATTGCCTGGGAGTTCTTGTGCTGTTTCACATTTCCCCAACTATAGCTGAAGTGAAGCTTAAATTGTTAGCATGAGCTGAAAGTATATGCATATTGATGCATAGGCTGAAAAAATCCTAATGAATCCTTTTTTATTCATTATGAGTTGTGCACAACTAAGTTTTGCTCTGTCATGGAAGGTAGTTCGAAAGGATGCAAAATGTTTCAGGCCTTGATAATGCGATATTTTCATGCAACCAAACAGTGCTGCTTTGTCAGTTTATAGTGTCATACTGGCTGTAGTTACTGATGTTAATTACCTGTTTATTCATTTGAACAGGATAAGTCTTGGCGTGTTCGTTACATGGTTGCAAATCAACTCTATGAACTTTGTGAGGCAGTTGGACCAGAGGCTACCAGGTAGATATTTGTGATACTGTGCATTTCTCATGTTCTTTAATCTGTGTTACGGTTTACACCTTTGATAACTCAACCTTGCCAGTCAAATGACGTATGTCTTTTTCGTTCCTGAATCTTCTGTTTTTTTTTTTAATGCTCGGAACTGAACATGATGTGGATATGAATATCTCACAAATTTTGCTCACCACAAGGATTTCTTTTCTTTTTCTTTTTCTATTTTTGGTTTTGTAGCAATTTCTCTCCCTTATGACTAACTCATGACCCTCATAAAATTCATCAGGACGGATTTGGTCCCTGCCTATGTTCGGCTACTTCGTGATAATGAGGCTGAAGTGCGTATAGCTGCTGCTGGCAAGGTGACTAAGTTCTGCCGTATTTTGAGCCCTGAGCTTGCTATCCAGCATATCCTTCCTTGTGTAAAGGTAAAAACTTTATAAAGTTCCTTTTCTATTTTACTGTTCCATATTCCAATATTATGGTTTCTACGGATAAATGTCTCCTTGTGTGATTCCTTTTCTTAGTACATCTAAGTATCAATCATCGAATGATCCTTAATGAGTTCGTAACTTTAACTTAACCACACTCTTTTTTCATAGGAACTATCATCAGATTCATCCCAGCATGTTCGTTCTGCTTTGGCTTCAGTTATCATGGGAATGGCGCCTATTTTAGGAAAGGTATAAATACCCTCATCAGTGCACCAAAATATTGAGTTTGCTCTCTCATTATGGTTATATTGGTACAGTAAAGTTAAGGTTTTGTCCATGTTGCTTCTTATTGTTGTCCTAGTATAACATGCTCATTCCCTTGTGCTTCTGTCTGCCTAATCCTTCTTTTAACTTTTCTTACCTTTTCTCGAGTCCAAAGTTGGAATTGTATTTTAGCAGTATGTTGTCGATTACGGTAATCACATGATTAGCAGCTTATCCTGAAGAAATTTTTCTTCAGTCTTACAGCCAGTATGGTGTTTATGTTTTTTTGACTTTGATGATTGTAATTTATCGTTCTCAATATAGTTTATGAACCCAAAATAATACCTTTTCCTGGAATAGGCTCAACTTTTTTTGTGGCTTTGTCCAATGTTTTGTCAATGATGTCTCTAACAGGAGTTTAATGTTTCTATACTGGTTATTATAGGATGCAACTATTGAGCAGCTTCTCCCGATTTTCCTCTCTCTTCTGAAGGATGAGTTTCCTGATGTTCGTTTGAATATTATCAGTAAGCTTGATCAAGTAAACCAGGTTAGCAATAATTCATTAATATAACTATGTAATCTGTACTTGAAGTTACTTTGCCTTATTTGAGGCTTGGTGACTTCTGAATCTACGTACCTGTATCATGTTTTTCATGTTCCCCTATTTCAAACTAAATCAATGTATTGCAGGTAATTGGAATTGATTTGCTATCCCAATCACTGCTGCCAGCAATTGTTGAGCTTGCAGAGGATAGACACTGGAGGGTTCGGCTTGCAATAATTGAGTACATACCTCTATTGGCAAGTCAGCTGGGGGTCGGCTTTTTTGATGACAAGCTTGGTGCTCTGTGCATGCAATGGCTAAAAGATAAGGTTTGTACAAAGCTTTCTGTTATTTGTTATTTCTGCTGATAATTTAGAAAGAAAGAACTGTGAATATTCTAGTTTATGTCTGGATAAAGTGATTGTATTCAAATGCCTGGATAAAGTGATTGTAACCAAGTAATATTCAATACAACCTTTTGAGATCATACCTGATGCTGCTTCTTGTATTGGCCACTTAGTATCTTGAATATTACTTGTGCATCCTTCCTGACTTCTTTCAGGAGATACTCAAAATGAAACAAATTGCATCACATTGTGCAACTCTTTGTAGTGTTCTTGTATTTCTCTTTTATGTCTTCCTTGTGATCATTCATCGACTTGCAGGTTTACTCTATTAGAGATGCAGCAGCAAACAATGTAAAGCGCCTTTCTGAGGAATTTGGTCCAACATGGGCAATGGAGCATATAATTCCACAGGTTTTCCTATTGCCTTCAATAAGCTGGTTGATAGTTGGTGCTGCGATAATTTAGCAGTTTCTTCTTCAAGCAAAAAGTATTTAATTCTATTGTTCTTGAATCATACATTGTTTATCACTGATTATGAAGAGATCATTTCTTTGTCTGTTCTTTGAAGAGTCATGATATGTGGAATATCTTTTCCAGAATTAGTACATTTCTGTATGATGTTCTGGAATCAATATCTTTTAGTGTACATTATCTGAATTCAGTTTTAACTATTAGAACCTTTCACATTTCTTTTGGTTGGGGGTGGGAGGTCTTAGGTTTTCCTCTTTAAATAACTTGACTGATTCATTTTTCAGGTGTTGGATATGATTAATGACCCACATTATCTTTACCGAATGACCATCCTTCATGCAATTTCTCTTCTTGCCCCTGTCATGGGCTCAGAAATTACTTGCTCCAAACTCCTGCCGGTTATAATTGCTGCATCAAAAGACAGGTTAATCTTCAGTATATTTAGGATTTACCATTTTGTTGGGTAATTGTTACACTTACAGGTCTAACTTCTATGTTCCAGGGTACCGAATATCAAGTTCAATGTGGCTAAGGTGTTGCAGTCTGTTATTCCAATAGTTGAACAATCTGTAAGTGTCAATTTACTATTCATTGATTTAAGGGCTGACATGTGTGTATTTGTGTATTTCATGCATTTGCTTTATTTTTGTAAACTAGACTGTCTAATGAGCAACTCCACCTACACTAGTTAGCCTATTTGAACTCTGTATAACTAGTCCCAAGCCCCGACAAAGTAGGAGTGTTGTGCTAGGTTGAAGGTAAGTATAAAAATAGGCAAATTATGATGATTGTTTGTATTAATGAATGCATTTGGTCGCACTCTGCTTAGAACGAGTTACATCAGCATCCATATAACAATAAATGAACGAAATGAACTCGGCCGAACAGAGCAGAATGGAAAATAAAGATTTGTTGCCTATCCAACCATTTTTGGATGATGCATAGTTGATTGATAGAGTGTCTACTGGACCTTAGTAATAATGTAATTACTAATATGTTCATGGAAGTTAGAAGTGAATATTCAACTTGAAATGCTTGATGGAGACATTTCTTTTATCATCTCATGAATTCTGTGAGATGTGTTTTTATTGCTGGAAATGTGGAAAGAACAGAAATCTGAGTGATGACTTGCCAGTCAAATAGTTTCACCATTTTCTTTTTTATGTCAAATTCTAATCTGGTATGAAATCTTGGTAGTGTATGTTTAATAGTCAATTAACTTCTACTCACTGGAAATTTTTATTTTTTTAGGGGGTGGGGGTGGGTTAGGTTGGAAATCAAAGATTTGAAAAATGAAAGAAAAAGAGGAAAGAGATTGGATATCTAATTTATGAGTCTGTCAATATTAACCCCGAGTCTTTATGTACAGGTTGTGGAGAACACAATTCGACCGTGTTTGGTTGAACTCAGTGAGGACCCAGATGTTGATGTTAGGTTTTTTGCCAACCAAGCCCTACAAGCAACCAAGTGATGATGTTGTCTAGGTTAAAGGAAATTGAATAGTTCAAATGTAGTTTTCTCCTTGTCTGTTGTCAAGTGTGAACGAAGATGTACAAGAGTTTTCGTCGTCTTTAGATATCAAATATCATTCTTGTCAAGCATATTTGGACATCGTCTAAGAAAAGTTACTTCAAGTTATGACCAACATTTTTCTTTCAACCCACCATAAAAGTAAATACAATAGAACTTGACCACAAGTTTTATGTTGTGTTGGTGGTTTCTCAAGGAAATTGCTCATGAATTAGAACTATTAGTATTGTGGAATCTGGAGAAAGAGCGACTTACATATTGATTAGAGTTGCCGAGGACAGATTTCTCTGGGAAAATGATAAGGCCAACAGGGAAAACTTAAAAAGTAGAATGAGAGGTAAGTGTTGATACATATGTTTTCCCTGTCTTGTACACAAAATTGACTCAAGACATTAGCACCTCAATTATTTTACTCTAACACGCATTTCAATTATTTGACTAGATACCTTCAAGAGTCCACCAGCATAAGTGCTGAGTAATTTTGTCGCTAAGGTGACAACCATTAGGAAGAAATCGGCTAGGATTTGAATCTATGATTTCCGTTCTTGGGTGCTTAAATTTGTCTGAGGTCGCAACAAAGTTGATTGAAGTTTTAAGCACATTACCAACGTACACCTCCCAGCCAAAAAATGGAAGATAACATTACATCCGCTTTCGTCTAGTGGGGCAGTAGCATTATTAATGCAGTTGATTAAATTGGAAAAATGGGATTACCTGTTTTACATGAACAGCCTGCTTTTATATGTACAATTAGTGGGATAACTTAATAGACTGCTCAGAACATTTGGTTGATGTGTTCAAATTTTGTACTAGGAATAGTCACGATTTCATTACCATTGCATCAAATAGAAGAAAAAAATGAAGCTTAAAAGTGTGGTACAAAAAATTGGATATGCACACTATGATCATAGGTACATCAGAAAGCAGAATAAATACATACAGCTTCTTCCCAAACATATAGAATAGGAAGATTAACAGTGTGTGATCACTGCAGAAATGACGTTATACTGTTCTCTATAAAAGAAAAGATGGAAGACTGGGAACTTTCTCTGGCCGTTCACAATTTGATCTAATCCACCCAATCTTCTGGTTAACGTTGTCATACACAAACAACTGGCCACGTAGTGAAATATCTGCAAGGGGTGACAGAAGTAACGGAATGGTTTACTTCAGAAGAATCAATTGATAACTATTCGTTGTGAGTAGGATTTTACTAAGGAATTTAAAATTTCTTAAGTATTAAGGTCAGGTCACTAAATGTAGCACCTTGAGGTTCAAAAAAAACTAAATTGGAAATAGCAAAAATCGAAATTTTGCAAGTTAAGCTAAGTATGAGTTTTTGTTAAAACTCAAACTAGAGCACGTGAATTTCCTATGTTCAAAGCTTTTGTCATCTGATTCATTGTTTGTGAAATTACCAGGAGGCTAACAAGTTAATAGAAAAAAAGCTTTCATCATAACTTTTTAATGGCTCAAATCCATAATAGTCCATTAAAACACTACTGATCATATTCAGAAAGGATTTTTTTTATATATATATATATATATATATATATATATATATCAAATCTAGAAAAGCTCCAAGTCCTACTGACTAACGAGTTGCTCCTGAACATCTATTCACCTAAAATAAGTCTATAATGCCATTCTGTCAATTTAGGAAACAATACCTCCAAGTATTATAGCAGAACCATCATGAACGTTGCTTCCATCAAGTATACCTAAGCACACATTACCCTTTTCCTGCAGTATAATAGTTCTCCATTGTTGGCTGAGAAAGGAAGCAAAAGAGGATGGGGGAGGGGATGGCAAAGTACCAATGACCAAGAAAAGTAAGAGGTTACTCACACTTATAGTCAAAAACCCTTCTGCAGGAATCCAAAGCTTAGTGGACACGATACGCCACTTGCTTCCGAATTGAAGGTTCAGAGGTTTGAAGAATTGTCTAACCTCTTCAATAGATCTGCATGCAAATAACAAAAAAAGAATAATTATACAAGTAATGAGTCAACAGAAAAAGAGACACAGGAATGAAGAAAAGGGAATTCTTCTTTTTCGATCAACATTTTAGAGAACAAAGCAGATCAAGCATAATGAGGCTGGCTTGCAAATGTAACTCTGGCTTCAAGCAGAAATCATTTCCATTTAGAGCTGGCATCAAAAGTTACATCACAAAAAGCTTTGTGCTGATTTGCGGATCTCTCAATTGATATTATTTCCTGTATCACCGTGCTAGCCCTAGAAGAAAATTTTATCGAAAACACTAACAGCTGGCATAAACAAACCAGAGGAAACACTGAAAAGTACTATAAAACTTCCAGATTTTGACTGTCAATTCCAGCAACCAATCATTAATTAACAGGTATTATTGTTCTACCTTACTGGAAATTTAGCTCGCCAGCAAATGGGTAATGTCGTATCTGATGCATCCTTGATAAGATCTTCACTGGAAATCTCTTCAAGCTGCAATCATTGTGAAAAAAGATGCAAATAGTTGGTGAATAATAATCATCAAAGAAATTTGTGATCTTCTGAAGGAATGGATTTCTCAGCCCGACTTACCATGGAAATCAAAGCTTTGTATGCTTGATCTGTAAAATATGTATAAGTACTGCCACTGTCAAACACTACAGTACCTTGTCCATAGCTTGTGCTGCCTAATCGAAGTTCTTTGCCTCCATAGTTCATTTTCATCAATTGTGCTTGATAAAGATTACTGAACATGAAAGGATGAGGGTTAATAAGGACCTGAGAATATACCATTAGTCAGGACACATACAGGGGCGGAAGTAATCAGAACCTACAGAAACTGAAAAGAAGATAACTCAGACAAGTAAAAATGATATGGAAATGTCATTATTTTGTTATCCTTTTATAGTTTGGACATTTGTCAGCATCTCTTCTTAAGTAGCACCAGAGGATGACAAAAATTCCATATACAGAGAAAGCAGTTTGCAACCTTTAAAGCTTATGTGAAGAAGAACCAGACATATAAATTGGCGATCTTATTATAACCTAAAGCAAGCAAGAAATAGAACAAATAAGGCATCCGAAATACCAAAAAAACAGAACCAGACCTTAATAATAAGCAAAGGTAAAGGAGGAGTAAATATACTAGTACTAAAAAGGAATAGGACAGCCACCAAAATACTTTACTCACGGAAAAGGGTTATTCAGCATAGGGACCCATGACATCCGCCACTGTGGGACAAAGTCATTGCCTAAGAACAAGTAGCCCCCATTTGTATCAGTGCGAAGACAATGTCCAATAACATTGTTGATTAACCCATGACTCGCTAGCTGAGAAGGCAAACTGATTGGAGCTCTGCTAAGTCCAAGGATCCCATCAGTACTTGCTAAAGTGTTGAGAAGTGTGCCTTGCTGATCATATGCACAGCTGACAAACACAAACCAAAACTTACAACTTTATAAAGAAGCAGTATGGCCACAAAGTAACGGATCAGGATTAACATTTACCCGAAAACAACATTTGGCTTGGTTCCTGTCCCATTTGCAAGCACCAATTGAAGTTCATCCTTTGCAAGAACCCCAACAGAAGAGCTGCGGTCAGCATACTCTATCTCATAATCACATTGATGGCAGTTATCACAATACTTGGATTTCAGATTCTCTTGAACCTCAACACAATATGGGTTTTTGGGAGGTATCATATTGACATTTCTGGGCTTGTACAATGGGTGGGCTCCCTGAGAAAGCTTGTAACGTTAGAAACTAATATAGGATCACAAGTTTGAAAATAAAGAGCAGACTTTCCAACTATGCTTGGGCAACTCAAGTGGTGGAGAAAGTGTGATTGGAGAGGCCCAGTACCTCGTCCACCACTACCTAGGTGCAATATTAAGGTGTATAAGGCATGCCACACTCATCAACTCCTTTCAAAGGGCCCACAAATAAGACATAGACAGATGATTTCTGGCAAGAGCACTTCACTGCAATGAGAGGACTAGACCCCAGAAAAAGGAGGGGCGAGCATAAGATGGGGACTCCAAGTTCAATACCAATAACAGAACAACACACTTTTATCACATCACCATCCTTCATAATGAGCTTTGTTTCTGAACCAATAAAGACGACATCAACAGGAAGTATAAAAATACGAAAACATTAGACCATTTCTCACTTGAATTAGAATATCTTAAAGACTTTGACCAAAACTCATCTGGATTTGGGAAAAGGACGTGTGGTCTTTAGAGCAATAACAATCTGCAGTGTGTCTGACTAATGCCATGGTATATGGAACTACATGTCATTATTAACTAAAAGCATCTTTGTCAATCTTGTTTTCCACATCTCCCTATCATATAGTAGTATTATAGCTAGCACCTTCTGGTTATGCTAGTGATAATAGTAGGAACTAGAAGAAGCAACTAGTAACAACACAAGCAAGAGTTAGGCATCACCTTGGCACAACTAGTGCATGGAGCATCACACTGTATCCACATCAAGTCACTTCCCGTATCAATATCAAGAAAATAAGGCCTAGGAGGATTCCCAACAAGCATATATGTGTAGTACAACCTATACAGGAAATGATGTTAAAATCAACATTGTATTCCAGTCGAACAATTCATGACCCAATTACAGCTTATAGCAACAAAATCATTTAGAGTGCATTGCAAATTTCAAAGATGAAGAGTACGGAGAATTATTAATAAATCGGTTATTCAATTAGAGAGACCTGGCATTCTGAGTTTAAAGTTTGAGATGAAAATTCTATAGGCACTTTGGAGAGTCAAGTTATCATTCCTGTTCTCCTTGGCAGGCAACAGTTGAGCAAGTTAAAAAAGGTTTAGACTTTAGACTGAGAAGAAAATGTCACTATAGGGTATAGGCTGACAAGGAAAATGTGAGAACCTCTCTCATGAGTTGTGACTCAAGCAATATATAATCTATGAATTTGAAAGACTAACTCATATGAGCACTTTGTTAACTAATGAGATTCCTATCATCATGTTCTACAAGTCCTAGTCGACTACAATAATTTGACTTGATCATTATACAAATGCCATGAGACAGCAGTTTTTCCTTTTTCGCAATGCGCCCTGATAAAATTCTGCCAGTAAAGGGTATTTAACTCTTTATCTTGTTCACATGTAGAGTGTTGACAACCAGCTAAAAACAGTCAAATTGTGTGACAAGACTCTATATATGTAAAGGACCTTAATGCAATGGAATGGATATGGAGAATTCACATAACAGGCACCAATTAGTTAATGACTTCAGAAATTATCATGAAATCAAATATACAAAAGGCAATTCAGTAGGAAAATACTTCAACCAAACATACCCTTCTGAATGAATATTGCCCCTAACAGGAAAATTAACAGAAGAGTCCAACTTAGTCGCAGCAGAAAGAGACTTGGCAATCTTTTCTTGATCCATAAATTTATCCGGTTTGAAATCCACAAACCTCCCAAGTTTGAATTCAACATCCGTCCTTGAATTCCAGGCACCACCACGCTTAGGATACAAAGGAAGAATAAACGAACTGTTGGAACTCTTAAGATCGTGTTCCACATCACGTAATTCGAAAAGGGTCTCTTGGGTAAGTGAAGACCAGAAAGATAAGGCAATCAGAGAGATACCCAGAAGTCCAAAAACGATTTTTGGGCGGAAAAAGAACGATCTTTTTAAAGAAGCACGAAGAACGCCTGTATTTAAATCTTGGTTATGCGGTTGGCTTTGTTGTGATGGTTCTTCTTCTTGTTGTTGCTGATGAGTGGGTGAATCGGAGAGTGTAAATGCTGTTATGGTTTTGCCATAAGAAGGGTTGTCAGGAGGTGGTAGTGTGATTATCACTACCCCTTGTATTGGAGGAGAGTTTTTTGACTCCTCCATTACTGTACTGCTCTGAAGATGAAGAAAAGTGTCCTTTTTTCTACCTGCTCCAGTCAGCAGCTTGCTCTATATGGATTATGGAACACCAAGTCAATGAAATTGAATAGAATAATGGATGATGACTGACGACAGGTGAAACAGTTAATTGGAAGATACCAAGCACTTTCTGGAAATATGACTTATTCTTTTATTTAATGGGAATAAGACTTTGAGGGTGTTCAAATTGGATTAAAAATTGGTCAATTTCTTTTTTATTTTTGGAAATGTTTGATAAATATAAAAATAATAATTTAAAATAAGTCAAAAATCATAAATAAGTCTTTTCTACTTTTTATTTTCTGACTTAAAATCATTTAAATTTGACTTTTAATTTTTCATTTAACATTAATTCTTTTAAGTCAATTCAAGCAGGCTCTAGATATTATTATTATAGATATTGTAGAGATCATTAGATATTATTATTTTGTAAAAATATTACTATAATTATGTTTTCGACATTTATGAAGCTTCAAAGAATTTAATTGACCTGACCTATGAAAATGACATTTATGAATTTGGAGTCATGAGTAATGATCTCGATTATCACAGTAAAATGGATATCAATAATCGATTACATGTTTAGAGGTTCACCGAATAAAAAAAAATTGTAGATACCAAAGGAGAAAACAATATTGATGATAAAGTATTTTTGAAACCAATTACTTTGACAAAATACATTAAAATCATATTTTACTAAATCATCTTAGATATATTTGTAATTTTAAAAAATTATTAATTTATAATAGTAATGAGACCATATACTTATATAGGGACCTTTCAAAAATATATTATCTCATCGAAATCAGTGATTTTTTTTTATTGGCCAAATCAGGACTGAAGAAAATTATTATATTAAAGTGTTTATTAATTTACCAAATATTAATTTAGAGAAGTTCTATTGTATCTTCCGTCCAAAATAAGGGAAATTTTAACAAAAATCACATTTATTAAAAACTCAATAAATACAATAAGTGATTTAATAATTATCTTATTTATTAATGTCTCATGAAAGTTGAACGCTATTATGAAGTAATAGTATAGGAAAATAAAATTAATTTTTGTTTTAGACATTTATCTTGGGATGATTTTTTAAAAAAAAATAACGCTTATTTTGGGATGAATTGAGTACATATTTTATACAGATTTAGCCAAATATTATCCTTTATGGCTTACCTAGACAATATTGATTCATTAAATATTTGAATATTTTATTTTTTAAAAAAAAATATTAAAGTGGAGCAACTTTGATTTAACTAGTAGAAATGAACTTAAATGCTAATGATAATTATATATATATATATATATAAAACATAGAAATAATTAATTGAAAAAAGAATTGACTTTCGGACTGATCATAGATTGATTGACTTGGTCGGATTATTTTTTTTTGATTGATAAAATCGACTTAGATCAAACATTTTTTTATATTTTAAAATTATGATCAAAAAGTGAATCGAGCTCCTATTTGTTTAAAAAAACAATTAAATTTTTAATTAAACTGATTGAGTCTAATTGGTTACACTAATTGTTAATACTTATTTTATTAAATGTCTCTATCATGATAAATTTTTCGATTTTGATTTTGATATTCGATGCATTTAAAAAATGAAGAATTGTATGAAATAACAAATTATTAATTCAAATTAAATGATATAGCCATAGTTTATTTTAATTGTAATTCGCAGCAAACATTTTATTTTTTTGCCATCTGATTTGATATACAATTAGTCATTTTATACATTTCGATATAAAATGTATAAAACGTTTTTGTGTTTGTATAAAGCGAGAGAAAAGTATATACAAATACAAATACATATATTTTCGTCATATACACTTATAATTATACAAATACAGATCTTACTATATAAATTACAATGTATAAATGAATTTATACAAAACTGAATAATTTGTATAAAATTGAATGTTTCTAGCGAATTATACAAATCAAAAGCTCCATAGCAAATATAAAATTTGTTATGTAGCTCAATTATGCAAACTATAACTATAACATACAAATATGATTTTTATATTTGCTATATGTGAAAGTTGCTCTTTAAAAAAACATATTTATCATGTATCATTGCATAATTTCCTTTATTTAACTAAAATAATTTTCTTGTAATTACTCATCTTTTAATTTTGTAATTGTTCAATTTTTTAATTTCCAAAAAAATTACAATAAATTTTAGATTTATCAAACATAAAAATCACATTTCTATGTTATTTTTATAGTTTGTATAATTGTGTTTCATAACAAACTTTATGTTTGTTATGACTATTAATATGTATATTTCAATATATTTACATAAAATAATCAATTGTATAAGTATATGTTTGGAATCTGTATACAAATAAGAAAATATTTTTTTGTATAATTTGTGTTTGTATAAAGCGAGAAAGAAAGGCAAAAGAGAATTGGGCAGAGAAATATTTGTATTGTATAATTATAAGTGTATAGTACAAAAAAATATGTATTTGTTTGTATATACAGTTTGCTCTCGCTTTATACAAACACAAACACAGATACAATTTATACATTTGTGTTTGTATAAAGTGCGAGGGAAGAGAGAGAGAGAGCGGCGAGCGAGATATCTGGGGAGAGAGACGAACAAAAAGATATGTATTTATATTTGTATATATAATTTTCTCTCGTTTTATATAAACATAAACATAATTTATATATTTGTGTTTATATAAAATGAGAGAGCCAAGAAAGAGAGTGTGATGAGCGAGATCAGGAGAGTGACGAGCGAGATATTCGGGGGAGAAAGGCAAATGACAAAATATTTGCTACGAATCATAATTAAATGAAATTATAATTATAACATTTAATTAATAATATGTTATTTTATACAATTTTTCCTTTTTTTATCAAACAAAGTCCGGAAAAAGGCCCGATGAAAAATCTGACTCGGACCTGTATCTCCATCGAACTCCCGTCTCTCTTTCATCATATGCTGCAACAAAATTAATTCCGAAGGAACCACAAAGCTCGAGATCTGTGATCTATCAAAACCAGTAGAACTATCGCTTCGGAACAATTTCTTCGCGTTGAGTAGAGAAATAGACAGATTGAAGTATTTGCTAGAGCAAAAGCTGAATTTGTGGCGGATCAGCAATGGATTCCCCCCGAGGAGGACCGGAGAGAGACAAGGCGAACTCAACTTCTTCTACTCCCCTCGCTGCCGTCGCCAGCTTCTGGAAAGGTATATCTCCGGCTGCAATTATCAAGTCATAATCTTACTTTTTTTTTCTGCGAATTATATCTGTTGTCGGTTTTTGTTGCTGATTATCATCAAAAGTAAAATCAGGAAATTCATCACTTCACTATGTCTCAAATGGAAATGTGAGTTCACCTTTCATTTCTAGGAGTATAAGTTTGGTTTATTTTCATTTACCAACTAGAGTTTTAGGTTACGAATACTCATTTTCCACTGCAATATGCAGATTGAGTTATTAACGTGCAATCTAGCAGTGTGGATATTAGTCACTTTACGATTTTTCACTTTAGCATTTAAAATGTCAATATGAAAACCATGTGAGGAACTTCATTTATGATCACAGAGTAGTAATCTAATAAGATGACTAATAACATGCTCCGTTTAACAATTTGAGATTATTCTCTTTGCTATATTTCACTCTAGCAGTTGAAAGAGCTAATATGAGAACCATTGAGTGATTGAGAGGTCTTTGATTAATGAATACAACCACGACTGTTAGTTTCTGTGTACTTAATTTATATAAAGTAGCATATGGTTTGAGATACAAAACAAAGATGACCACAAAACTTGACTAATTTCGTAATTACAGTTATGTAACAGAAATACGTGAGCCTGGAATATGTATTGTACTTCCGTTGCCAATATGATCAATAACTTTTCAGAAGACTACTTGAATAAGCAAATGTAATCCGTGACCAGAAATTGGTAACAAGATGTAGTTGTATATTGTACTTCCGTTGCCAATATGATCATTAACTTTTCAGCAGACTACTTGAATAAGAGAATGTAATCCGTGACCAGAAATTGGTAACAATATGTAGTTGTAGGCATTTTTCTTTTGGAATAGCATGTCTGAGCAAATTCTTATAAAATGAAAACTCTCCCAATCTTCTCAGACACTTGGTATCAGCGAACTAGTTGGCTCCTTTTCAGATGTAGAGGCTATTGAATACAAGGGACTGCATGGCTGTGTTCACTGTCTTTTGCTGGTTGGCTTTGCTAATATGTATTCTTAAGTCCTGTTGAACTGATTAGTAATGAGGAACACCTGTCTGTGATTGAAGCCCTTACCGGTTTATTACTATTCAATTGACTAATTATCTAGATATTTTCCATAGGACAAGATGAAGTAAAACTGTGGGTATATGGAGAACACAACTCAATCTGCTTTACGTGCTTCATTGTGAATTTTTATTTTCGACACGTTTTTCATGAATTCTTATTGAGTTAGTCCTTAGCCTAGAACATTGTTTAAAAAGATTGGTCTGTCTATAAATTTATTCTTCCTGTGATATCTTTTGTCTTGTCTAAGAAAATTTAACTTTTTCTACTCATTTAAAGTGTATCTGATTTTTTCCTTCCAGACTTTGATTTGGAGAAAGAAAGGAGTACACTAGATGAGCAAGGTCTTAGGATTGCTGAGAATCAGGAGAACAGTCAGAAGAACCGACGAAAACTTGCAGAGAGCACGCGAGGTGTGATATGTACCTTTCCTTCTTCTGCTGTTTAACATTAATAGTAAATTACAATTACTTCGACTTCTATTTAACCATTTATTTTAAGCTATGTCTATCACCTCTTGACAGATTTTAAAAAAGCTTCAACTGAAGACAAGTTGAGCTTGTTCAACTCTTTGCTCAAGGGGTACCAAGAAGAGGTTGACAATCTTACCAAGAGAGCTAAGTACGGGGAAAATGCTTTCCTTAACATTTATCAAAAACTGTATGAGGCACCAGATCCTTATCCAGTCATTGCTTCAATTGCTGTAAGTTCAACTTTGGCCTTTCATATGATCACCTTTCTTACAGAGTGGTGGAGTAACTGCATTGGTGGCCCATGAATGGTTTCAGTATGCATGTTAACTACTATTAGTGTAATTAGTAGTAGTTAAGAATAATGGTAACTTCAAAGAAAATATGTAATTATCTACACCACATGAACTTTGGGATATGGTGTCAGATTGTGGTGTACATGGACTGGAAATGCTTAAGTCTTTTGCTGATTAAGAGTAGGAAAGCTTCACATTCAGATTATCCAGATTTGACTTGTCAATTTTAAGGGAAAAGAGGTAGTGATTCAGTTTAAGAATAACGGTGACTTCAAAAAGCTGTATTTCACAATAAGATGGTTAGGAAAAGAGAGAAATTTAAGACGTTTAGGAGGTTCGTTCCATGTTATCATTTCTTTGTTAGGATTTTTACTAGATGTGCTTACACAGCCAACTAGGAGTTTTGCAATTTACAGTTGCACTCATTGCAATTGCAATTTGTGAGGCAGATGGACCACCTGGAAGAAAAATGCTCTTTCTCATAGGTAACTTTGACATATCATGCATGATAGCTGCTTCCACCTAAACTCTTCATGGAATGTTGGTATCGAGACTGATCCAGCCAGATATTGCACAATTGTAATATGCCAAGTTAAATGGAATTGGACAAATAATGAAGAGAGGGGAAAAAAGCTAGTTGGTTTTTAATAGTTTGTACCTAATAAACTTGTTTCTTTGAATTTCTTATTGCTGACCTAATGGAATTGGAGGTAAATGTCCATTGATAAACATACGTGAAGTGGCAGTGCACGGGTGGTTAAGGCCTTGAACGTGAAGATCACATTTCTGAATTACTTCCACCTCATGTGTAAATGTCCATCGATATACATACATGGATTGTTATATATTGGATAAGATCTTTCATGTCTCATATGAAGGTTGTGACAAAATATCGTCAGATATGAAAGGGATTTGTGGGTCTATCTGATGAGAAACTATTTCAATATAGAGAATTTTCAAGATGGTGTTCCTTATAAAAAAAAAAAAAAAAAAAAAAGGGAATTTTCAGGATGTTGTGTTCAAAGCATATATGTGAAGTTCCACTAGAGCTCTGGATTTGGATTTCAGCTCAAAAGCATGTCTAGGATATCAAGTTTATCATTTTCCTTTAACTTTTAGGTTCATTTTTTTCGTATCTGATTGTTCATGTCACTTTACAGGAAAAGGATTCAAAACTATCAGAATTAGAGTCTGAGAACCGAAAAATGAAGGTTGAACTTGAAGAATTTCGCATGGAAGCAACTCATCTGAAAAATCAACAAGCGACAATAAGAAGACTTGAAGAGCGGTGCCGCCAGTTAGAGCAACAGGCTAGTATATATTGTAATTCCATCTATATATCAGTGTGTGTGCACATCAAGTGTATTCCCTTTAAAGAATGACCCGAGAGAACACTGACAGTAATTTTGTTGAATCTTCTGCTGTCCCACATCACTATTTCAGTGTTTAAATGTGATATGTGAAATTGTTAATTCTCTCTCCTTCAATACTCTGTAAACGTTACATTATCAGGTTGTACTAGATGAGTGAAACCAGGCTGAGCAGAACCGCTTCTATCCCTGGCTTATACTAGATTTGGAAACGAAATGGGAAGTTCAAGCTTGGTATTGCTGCAGTCCTTACAATTTTCTAAACCAGAAATGTTCACTAGGGAATGGAAAATTCCACTAGATCTGACAACAGAACATCCTTCTTTTCTGTTTCAAAATTCTAAAACAAATAGTCCTGAACTATCATTGATATCAGAACCTAGAGACTACTAATAGTCTCAACTCTCAAGATGTTTTTCCCCTTAATTGACTTAGGAGCCTTTGTCGAAGCTGTTTTAGTGGTGGTTGTGGCAGGTGGTGGCTAGGAATAGAAGAAATAGCTGTGCAAACCAGCTTGAATTAGAAGGGAGATGGGGCTTCACAAAACTAAAAAGAGAGAGTTTGGTGATTTAAAGGCATAAAAAGAGACATGCAATTCATTTTGTGTGTCTTTTAGGTTATGCCAATGCTTACTGATGTGCAACAGAGCTAAGCAGTTACTTTATTGTATAAGTGACTACTGGACAAACACAGATGCAACTTTAGAATCTGACGAAGAGTTGGGTATTCATTTGCTTGAGCTTTGCTCATATTTGGTTAAGCTTGACTCAAGCTTAAACAAACACTTAGCTGTGTCAAGATGGTGTAGCTGAGGAATAAGTCCCTTTGATAAGTGGTTTTTAACTTTGAGCCAATGATCAAATTTCTCATCCTGTTCATGCTTCCTTTTTCTTAAAAAATTATTTCTGGGAAAGGGTGGTGAGGCATTTGAACTCATATGAGCTTCTCCAAGCACTGACTTATGGAGAAAAGTGCATTTTAAGTTGCGCTGAAAGTTTGAAACAGATAGTTGGCAGGTTCATTTTGGTTTCTCCTCTAATGTTTCTTCTTTTGTGGTTTAGATGGAGGAAAAAGTCAAGGAAATTGTAGAAATCAAGCAACGCAGTTTGGCAGAAGAGAACCAGAAAACACTTGAGGTTTTAAAAGAAAGGTATTTTACATTCTATTGGCAGAAGAGAACCAGAAAACACTTGATAGTTGCATGTTCTTAAAAAATATAAAAATATTTATACACTTGGTAGTCGCGTGTTTTTGCTACGTTAACATAAAACTGATTATGACTTTTCAGGGGGTATTTATTGTGTTTTTACAAAGTTCAAGGGGGTAGTAGGTCCCACATAAAGATAACGTGTCAATTAGGAATTCACTATAGTTCAAGGGGGTACTTATGCCTTCTCCCAAAATATTTAGCACAAAGGCTGTGCTAAGAGCCATCTTTACAACTTACAAAAGCCAACCAAAACTCCGAAAGTAAATTTTTTTCTTTTATTTTTTGATAAGGAAAAGTAAATCTTTATTCTACTTGCAAAGATTCTATAATGCCTGCAGAAATTCTGTGTCACTTAAAAAATCCCCATTCCACCAAAAATATACAATTCCTTCAAGACATCTGGAGTTCCTTTCCTTCCAAACTATCCACCATATGCACCCACATATGTTTTTCCACTATCTTTCCTGATTTACAACTCCGCCATTGAAATTCCAACAAGCTAGTAAGTCTCCAGATGTCTTAGGCATGACCCACTGTAAGCCTTTGATATCAAGAAACAAACTCCATAACATCTCAGTCATTTTACAATGAGCAAAAGGATGATTATTTTTCTCTGATTCCTTCCCACATAAATAACATTGGAACAAAGTTGCATCCCTCTTTATTCTAGTTTATGTTTGTGGTGTAATATGTGTCCGGATGGAATTGGCATATCATGATTTGCAGTGCTTCTTTTTGATGCAGGGAACAATTACTGCAGGATCAATTACGACAAGCTCAAGAAAGTGTTTCTACCATGCAAAAGTTGCATGAACTTGCACAAAGCCAGTTGTTTGAAGTTCGTGCACAATCAGGTGATATACTATTCTGGACTTATACTGTTGTTTGTTGATGTATTATGTTTCTGGAGTAAGTCTGCAGCTTTAAAAAATAAAAATCACTAAGAACTTTTCTCTTTGCCTTTTCTGTAACCTGCTCATAAACATATTGATCTTCTTACTTGATTACTGTTTTGACTTCTTAACTTATCTGATCTTCTAGACTTCTGTTCATGGAAACACTTTTCATGAATAACTTTCCCCTTTTTATTTGTAATTTAGAGGAAGAGAGAGCCGCAAAGCAATCGGAATTCAATCTCCTAATGGATGAAGTTGAACGGGCTCAAGGTCGCCTTCTTAGTCTTGAAAGAGAAAAGGTAGGAGGATTAAATTAGCAATTACCTTCCATTTTTTAAAAAAATAGCCCTTACCTTCAGTATTCCCCAATGTCTCACCTTTATCCTCCACAGAGAACATTTTAGCTGCAGATACTTTTTGGATGTGATTTTGCTCCAGGCTAAACCCAGGCCAACCAAAAAAAAGAATCTTGAACTTAGGATTTATATGGAAAAATGTTTGTGGGTTAATGTATTAATAATCCTTAGCTTTGTCTTATGTAGGGATTGTTGCGCTCACAATTACAGACTGCAAATGAAGATAATGATCACAAGAACAGGTGTCTTCTCTAGTTTGATAAAGTTCATCTTATTCCCACTGACCTCTTAAGTATGTATATATGCACCTATACATCTTGCGATGGTCATCTGAGTTCATTCCTACTGACCAATGATCTCTAGTAGTCAAGCTTGGACATCTTTAGCATTAAGTGGAGGCTGGGGAAAAAGATGTTCTTGGCTTGCCATATAGTCTCTTTAGAAGTTTATACATGAAATTAGGGAAGGAAAACGAAACGTGTTTCACATAATTGAGTACAGTTATGCTTTTATTGAAAAGAAAAATAGAGTACAGTGATGCAGTTCAATCTGACAATCATGCCAAGCAGAAGGCAAAGAAAGTGTGAGATTCTGTGTAGAGCAAATGAGCTTGTGATGAAGAGTAGCTAAATACTTCACTAGCTGAAAACTCAAGTCCTTTAGGAATATTTTTTAAATTGCATGCAGTATGATGACAATGACGCACTTCTATGTTCATCGTGTATCTCTGTTATTCTTTTACCCTTTTGAAATCTGTCGTATATTGTTTGTGCATGGTTTTAGATATATCGTCCTAGTCTAAACTGTTTCCTTTCAGTGATAATTTGGATGCAGATAGTGCTCTTGAGAATTCTCTGTATGCCAAAGAGAAGATAATCTCTGAACTAAATGTGGAACTTCATAAGTTGGAGAACACCTTATCAAATGAGCGAGAAGAACACATTAATGAGATAAAGAAGTTGAATTCTCTTCTTAATGAAAAGGTATATTCTCTCAATATTCGCTAACTGATAGCATGGAGGATGCACAAAAACGTTCTCATACTCTTTTTAACCATATAGATACATCTTTGTCGTCATAATGATCTGTTAATAGCACCCAAAGGGTGTAGCCTAGTGGTCAATGACTTGTATTGAGATCCATGAGATTTCAAATTCATATTCCAGTGGAGACAAAAATACCGTATGATTTTTTTCCAACTGTCCAAGTCTTCGTGGACTGAGTTACCTGGTATCTCAACTGGTGGGAGGTAGCAGGTAGGCGGTAGAATTAGTCTAGGTGTGTGCAAGCTGGCCCTGACAACACGGTTATGAAGATAAAATAAAATAATGATCTGTTAAGTGAAAGTGGAGACAGTTTTTTCTTGGTTAGATATTGGTATAAGATGCCCATGCTTACTTTCTTATTTGTGAGAATCCGTCCTTCATTGATTTTACCTATCAAAAGGTATACTTGTGTCGTCTTTAACTAATGAATGTAGGACCACTTTCTTATTGCCTGCTATTTTTTTCTCTCTTAAAAAAAAGGATATCTGCAGTACCAAAAGAATATGGAATGCCCCTTAATTAATATATCTTGTGTTGAAGTCTGTAACCATATCGTCTAAAAGCTTTACACACTTCAACATGGTATCTAAAGCAGGCACAGGTCCAGGGGTTGAATCTCAACATCACCCATCATCAAAAAGAATTTCCACATACTTAGGCCACGAAAAAAATAATCAGGTCTGCACGCGATGGGGCATGTTGAAAATATAATTAAATAATAAAAATGTGCTCTCTCTAATAGTTTAAGCTTTTAGATGTGATGGATACGCACTTCAACATTCTAAATCTTGTTTTCTCAAAAAATGGTACTCCTTACTGTTGTATTATTCCCTCAATTTCTATCAGTATGTTTATATTCACCAAAACGATATATTTTTCAATAATCTAGACAACAACAACAACAACATAGCCTGTGAAATCCCACAAAGTGGGGTAATCTAGACTGCTCTGAATTTTTTTTTCAACATTTCTTCTATCAAGTACTAGTGACTTCCTTATGTAGTTATGCCACAAATTGAACTCAGAACTTTTAAGAGCCTTTATGCTGAGAATTTTATACTGGTGATGCTTAAAATCTGGTGACATTTCTGGTTTAATTCCAAAATCTTGCAATAGATAATGTAGTTGTGTTTTTTGTTGGGATCCCTTCAAGGTCTTTCTTCTTTTCTTTCCCCTAATTTTTCTAGCTTATTTACATACCTCAGGAGGTTGCTCTTGAAGAACTAAAGAAGGAGCTTCAAACACGGCCTACAACAAAACTGATAGATGATTTGAGGAAGAAAGTAAAGATCTTACAGGTATGCTATCTCTCCCTGTGTGCTCATTCCTAGATTCAATGCTGGCTCTACAGTTATTTGTTAATCTTCTATTGTCTAACTTCTCGAAAATAGCACAGAAGGCCTTAGAACTGATTTTGGATGTTCTAAGATCCTCGGCTCCTTCCCCCTTTTGTTCCTTTTCAGTATTATGCCAATTGTCTCCAATTAATCAGACTCCTTTTCTTTCTTCATGAGTTTTTTGTTTTTTGTCCCTCCATGATTCACAATGTATGTCAAGAATGTTTCTGGTGTGTTTTCATTTAGTTCTTTTTTTGCTTTACGTAGGCTGTGGGTTACAATTCAATTGAAGCTGAAGATTGGGAAGTTGCTACCAGTGGGCAAGAGATGAGCAAACTTGAGTCATTACTTCTTGACAAGAATAGAAAAGTGGAGCATGAGCTAACACAATTAAAGGTAATTAGTAGTTGTGCCCTAATTATATGTCTGTTGTCATTTATATTCATGGAATTTTTTTTGAAGTTACTCGGCTGATCATTGATAAACAGAGTATGATGATTTAAATTCATCACATCAGAGAAGTTTTACAGAATATGCTTGAAATAAATCCATTTTTGCTATTATTTGTATACTGTTTCATGGCTTTCAGGTCCAACTTTCTGAGAGGACTTCTTTGCTGGAATCAGCTGAAGCAAAGGTTGTAGAGCTGACTGCCAAGGTTAATGAACAACAAAGATTAATACAGAAGCTAGAAGATGATATTCTTAAGGTATGTTCAAAATCTCTCTCTCTCTCTCTCTCTCTCTCTCTCTCTCTCTCTTGTTTGCTGGAACATCTCTCTGCACGTAATCATTGTATGTTTTTGTAGTTATATCTAGCGCAGAAAATATTTATATTTCTCTGATGTTTAGTGAATATGAAGTGCCTGAAACAAGATAAATGTAGATCTGAACTTGCCTAAGTAAAATCTGTTTGCTTTTCTTGAATAGGTGGATTTTATGGTGCAGTTTGTTGCTAAATTAATTTCACTTTAACTTTTTTCAGACTAGTTTTCTTGTTTTTCACACAGGGATATAGTTCTAAAGATAGAAAAGGTACTCGATTTGATGATTGGGATCTATCAGAGTCTGGTGCAACTGAGCCTTCAGAGGTGAATGTTCTTCCTTTCTTGCTTCCTTATGTTTCTGCCTCCTCCTTATAAACAAGGTTGTTGATTTGGATTGTTGGAAGTGAGTCCTTGCTCCTGTATGTTGCGGATCTCCCATCAGAACATCTTTATCCTTCGTTGCTGAAGTTTCCAATTTTTCAAATATTGTAAGTGGTAGAAACTTACAGTTTCGCAGGTCGTGATTCTCCATGTTATCCTTCAGCCCAGGGATTACTATATCCCTGCCAGTAGAACAATTAAAAGAGGAAACAATGATTTAATAAAATGCTGAATTTTGGATCAACATTTTTTTTTCTAACACTATCTAAAGTCTAACTTTTGTGATTGAACGAAATCACTTCTTTTCCATCATTCGAGAGAGACTCACATAGAAGTAGTTGGCAGACCTTCAGTCATACAGATTCAGTGGTAGTTGAGTGGATCACGACAAAACAAGGTAAGTTGCTGAAGATGGTAGTAAAACCCTTTATGGAATTGACATTAGAACAGAATACTCCAGCCGAATCACTTTTAAAAAAAGAATTATAACATGAGAGAATGACAATGCAAACTACTAGAAGATCCGGAATAAAACATAATTCGCTTAAGTGGGATTGAGCTCAATATCAGTAGCTCATAAAAATCATCAATATGTGGGTGTCGGCATATCTTTGCAGTGTACCTGAGAAAGTGGGATGCCATAACGCCTATTTCTAGTTCATCATGTCTGCTAGTGTTAGAGGCTTAGAGCACCTAGCCTCTTTTCCAATACATTGACAGTTGATTATTACATTAAGAAGTTAACTGCAAATTAAAGCATCCCTAACACACTGCTATAAAATGCAAGGGATCTTGAGAAATATGGTTTCTGATAGAAATCTTAAAATTTGATAGTCCTATCATTGCACCTGCTATGTCTTTGTGAATAGACTCCTTTGTGGAGTTTTTTTTTAGATAAAGATAACCACTTGTATTAATAGTAAAACTCAATGCCAAAAAGATGTTGAGATGAGAACTTCACAAATCAAAAAAACTATAGAATCCTACACAAAACTATGCACTTACTCTTTGCCAATTAAATCTACCAATTCTCCTAGCCCCCCGCCCCCCTGTTTACACCCAAAAAAAGAAGAAATGACGAAGACAATTCATCCTAATTTTCTGGATGGTGTTGCTAGAATCTTCAATTCATCCTACCCTCCTTTTTGGAGTTAGGCATTAACTCTCCTTTTTTGGGGAAAACATATGATTTTGCTCCAACAGATTTTTGCAATAACATTAAATAAATTTTTAAATCATCTTAGGCCATTTTAATGATTGGGAGGTTAATTGTGTTACTTCCCTATTGGCCAACGGCCATGAATTGTTGACAGAATTCTGGATTCCCTTATGTGAATAGACCACAGTATCACTCTTAATTCTGGATTCCCTTATGTGAATAGACCACAGTATCACTCTTACACAGTGAAATCTCATTCAATATGACGGAATGCAGAAGCAATATCATCTGTTTCTGAGGGGAAGAAGCTATATGAAAAACTTGCTCTGTAAGCAAGTTTCTTTCTTTTGCTGGTCAGCAGCCTTGGAGATACTCTACCCAGGGAAGAGTTTAGAAAGAAGCATGATTTTATGAAAAGAGACATATGGAAAAGATGCTTCGTGTTCTATGATAAGGAAGAAACAAGAAATCACCTCATTCTATACGTGACATGGCTTTTAAGTTATGGACCAAGTTCCTAAATCTTATAGGATTATGCTGGACTATGCTTTGTAGCATAGTTGATTCTTCTGTTCACTGGACACACAGTACGGAATGAGAGGAAGATTTTCTGAAAATGAGGAAACAACTGGTCATATTCTAAAATCTCTGTTTTTGGAGCATATAGCAACATGTAACTTGTACAGAAGAGTTTCATGTGTTTTGAGCTCCTTAGTGCTGTGATGGTAAAGTTGTAGGAAAAGATGTATAATGTATATTTCCCTTGGGGTAAAATTCTTTTTATGAGTACATGATGACTTTTTTGAAAAGAAAAAAAAAGCAACTTTTCATCATCTCAGAAGTCCCCTGGTGTAGAAGTAAGTCATGGAATAACAGCTCTAAACCATAAATGGTGTTTGTTTTGGCAAGTAAAATTGGTTGGGAAAGCATATCAAATACAGATAATTTAGACTGAATACAAGAGTTCAAATATACTTGCCTTTTGGTTTGAAAATGTGTATGAAGGGAATGCGCTGATAGATTTTGTAATTTCACTCCTAGAATAGTCTGCACTTGTTGATAGGTTTGTAGTCACAAGCGCATTTTGGTGTTGGGACTAGATTTTATCAAAAAAAAAAAGAAAAAAATTCTTAACCTTCCCCCCCCCAAGTAAAAATAAAAAAGAAAAAAGAAAAAGGAATAACAGATTTAGTAGATTAGATCATCATCTGTTTGATAAGTAATCATTGCATTTTGAATTGACTTTTCAGTAGATCAGTGCATCCAGTTAGTAAATTTGGAGTTCCAGAAACATTTTTCGTATCTCCTGTGTTTTTTTTTTGAATGTGAGTTTTCTAATGGGAGACATCCTTTGAAATAGAATGAAGAGCAGAGGCATGTTTCCTCAGACCAAGATCAAAGCTCAATGCTTAAGGTGATCTGCAACCAAAGAGACCGTTTCCGTACCCGTTTGCGGGAGACTGAAGAGGTTTTTCCATTGAACTGTTTTCTCTATATTTCTACCTATCCACAGTAAGACCTTATTTTGCACGTCATTTTGCTGACAAGAGTACGTGATTCTTGAATTGTTGATCTCTCTAGGAAATTAGACAGCTGAAGGAGAAGATAGGATCACTGACCTCAGAACTTGATAAAACAAAAGCAGATAATGTCAAACTTTATGGGAAGATCCGTTATGTTCAGGATTATAATTCTGAAAGAGTGATCTCAAGAGGATCAAAAAAGGTTGGTCTATCAGGCTCTGTTGTTGATTAAATATTTGCTCACTTTTTATTTGTTCTCAAACTCCACCCTCTGGCTCTCAGTATGTAGAAGATTTAGAAGGTGGTTTCAGCTCTGATGTGGAATCCAAATACAAGAAGATGTATGAGGATGACATAAATCCATTTGCGGCATTCTCGAAGAAGGTTCCAGCTCTTTTGCCACATCCTTAATCAAATTCTTCTCAGTCATTTACTTCGAAATTGGGATTAGATACTTCTATAAATTTCAACATATGCTTCTCCTCGGTTCTGCCAGGCTATTAGGCCTTCAAAATTCCATTTTCAGAGTCATTAAATGTGCTAAGAGGAAAAACTATGCATGTTCTTTTTACTACCTTTAACTCAAACTTTATAGACATCTAACTTCAATCTAAATTATTTCAACATATTCTCATTTCTTTTTGTTTTCCCTAGATTTTCATTTTTAATCTGGATTGATATCTTTCCTCTGTTGTTTTCTGTGTTACTTTTGTTTTGATTGCTGAATCTGTAAACACACCTGCGCGTGTCTATTGATATTGTTAGATATCGTGGATCCTCATTTTACCGAATCTTTTTTTCCCCTATAACAGGAAAGAGATCAAAGATACAAGGAATTAGGTTTGAGAGACAAGATTACTCTCAGTAGTGGCCGTTTTCTTCTTGGTAACAAGTAAGCTTCGTTATCATGGTTTCTTTTTCAGCTTGACATTATTTATCTATTCAGGCTGGAATTGTGTTACTTCTGTTCCATGATAATTTAAGACTAATCTTACTGATGCAATGCTTTATCTAAGTCGTCTTTATTTCCTTTAGCAATCATGCTGATCGTCAACTTGTTGTATGAGTCGCTTGTTTTACTGAGGATTAGAGTAATTTTGTGACTTACATGTAAGGCCGTCTTCAATCCCTTTTCACATGGGTCCATACATCGTATGTAGGAAACTTAACTACTGTTACTTAACAGCTATCGCGAGTTAAAAGAAGAAGATAGGTTACTGCTTAAAACGATGGTATCAGACGGATGTAGCAGCTTTCATCGTGGCTCTTAATATGGACCTCTTCACATCTTAGAAATTGCATTTCTGAATCTGATTAAACCAATGAACAACATAAAGTGTAGTGCTAATTAAACCTGGAGATGAAGACAGGCAAGTTGCATTTTCTTTGATTGAGATGATCAAACTATATCTCAACTCCGGTAGCTAGGATCATTTGATCTGTTTAGATCTTGTGTTTCTTGCAGTTTATTGTTTCTCTGCATAGATTCATGAGTTGTGACCATAATTTTCTATTATTTCTTTCTGCCATATCCTTAATAGCAGGTTGGTTACACCAACAACCGGAATGGAAACTGAGTGTTTTCTTGTTCAAAAATGCTGAATCTCGTCTGAATCATCATTTAGCCTATGCATTTCACGTCTTTAAAACAGTAGCTAGTTTCAGTATGATGCGATCAGTAGATGTTGTGATAAATATTGTCACTGTAGGTGCCACTTTTTATCCAGCACAGAAGGATTAAACTTCTGAAGTGTCTTACCCATGAAAAAACTATCATTAAAAGTGTGGGGGTCCTCAGGTTTAGAAGAAATATGATGTACAATATATACCTTTAAATAACAAGTACACACTTTAAAACCAAAATTTACATGAGCCTGTCAACTACTCTGTTGATTGGCCGTCTTGAATTTCTTCATGGGTTTTAAACTGTAAGCAGATCACTCTCAAGCTCTATAAACAATATTTTCTATACTTGAAATGTCATAGGGTCTTCAATCAACTCCCCTATATGAAATAAACTGAAGTGATACTTGATGTTGCAGATATGCTCGGACATTTGTATTCTTCTACACCATTGGATTGCACATTTTAGTATTCACCTGCCTATACAGGATGTCAGCGTTGAGCTATCTCAGGTACAATATCTCATAAACCCCCTCCCCCCTAATCTGAAGCGAATATATGTATTACAGTGTGAACTAGTTTATATCACAATATATGAGATGTTTGTTTACTAGCTTGAGTGAATTTTCTGCAGCCATGGCGAAGAATCTCTTGTCGGTGATAAGAATCTCAATCTTCCTCATGCACTATAGACTCCTTCATTGTCTCAAGTTTTTGCTAATCACAACCGAACAAGTCAACCCTCCATATGATGTAAATAGTTGGAAAAAAATGCATTGGTTGTTTCATTCAAGTTTGATAGTGCGAAGAAAATATATAAACTATATTTAGCACAGGGTTCCTTTCCTTGTTTTTACTATTTTTGCCCCTTGCTCTGCTGGTGGCTATCACAGTTTATGCGCAATATACAATTGAAAGGATAATGCGAAGTCTGAGATATTGACATTTTCTTTGAATTTCAAGAAACATTTGTCCTCTATACCTGTTTGTCATTTCCTTTCTCTTTATTCATCTTATTATTATTTCGATCAACGGTCGCGAATGCTCATCTTTATTTTGATTTTGTGTTTAATGTTTTAGAGAAGTCGGTTTAAAATAATAGATTGCGACATCAAGCATATAGATTTTTTGGATTTCTGCATTCCATTTTAGTAGAGTACTTCCTATCTAGGACCTCTGCAGTTTTTTCAGAAAGTTGTCAAACATAAGCTTATTCTTCTAAGCCTGATGTTTAATTGAAATAATTATAAAATAATTGGGTTGAACTCACCAAATTAGTCGTCAAAAGTATGTAGTAGAACATTTATATATAATTTTTTGTAGTAAACTTACGGTTTCTGAAAGCCGTATGAATTTTTTGATTCTTTGCATAAGCAAACTCCCCATGTTTATATTTCGTGATCTCTAAGTCTTAATATTCGTCAATTATCCTTTATTTGGAAGGTGAAAATTAGAGAACAAAATGTGTTAACAAATGAGTAACTACAAATGCTTGTAGTTAAAACATGAACTTTCTTCTGTTTAGCTTCGACTATAAAGTTGATCTCGACTATGCTAATAAAAGCACTATTGATTAATAGATTCTAGAATACTTATTATTATCATTGAAGTAATATGTGGATTTTAAGATTAAAACTGATTTATGGTATAATAACTAAATATGATCATGAAATAATGACATCTATCTAATTTATTTTTTCCTATTAAAACATATCTATAATCCAAAGAGGAAGAACAAGAACAACATACCCAGTGTTGTTTCACAAAATGAAATATAGAAAGGGTAGAGTGTACAGAGTCACAGATCTTACTCCTGTCTCATAGGTAGAAAAACTCTCTCTAAAAAGAAGTATCAAAGAAAATAGATATGTTTAGGCGTTTAGCTATCTTCTAATCCAAAGTTTATTCAATTGTGCCTACCTTTGACGAAAAGGCATAACTAGTTTTTGAGTCATCTGAATAAAATCCATGTAGATAATCCTCTTGATATGCCTTCAATAAGTTATTGACATAGATTTTACTATTTTGCTCTATTACTTTTTATACGAACTCTCTTGCTAAATATGTTGACGTCAAACATTAATAGCTGTTACTAGTCTTAACAGCAGCATCAACAACCAAGTCGTTGTAGTATAGTGGTAAGTATTCCCGCCTGTCACGCGGGTGACCCGGGTTCGATCCCCGGCAACGGCGTTTTACTTTTTTTCCTTTTGTCAACTGTTCCAAAATTAAAAATTTGTATATGGACCAGCCATTCGAGTAATAAATATGGAGAAAATTTTATTGAAGTTCGTCACACCAACATGTTGTTGTGAGTCTAGCCAGTTAAATTCATATATTTTTATGCATTGAAGTTAAATCTAGCCAGCCAAATTCATATATTAGACATGGAGAAAATTTTATTGAAGTTCATCGCACCAACATGTTTTGTAGTATAGTTAAAATTTGAGCTTGAATATAGAGAAAATTTTATTGTAGTTTATCACACCGACATATATGTTGTGGTATATTTAAGTTTGAGCTTGGATATAAAAGAAAATTCTGTTAAGAGTTGTCATGCCCAGAGACCAAGTCATCACACCATTCAGATGATAATAACATTATATCACACCAAATATTTTATTGGATCAGTTTTTTGTCTCTTTTCCTTTTTTATATTAAAGTCTTTTTAATTAAATACAGCTACTGCCACTATAAATTGCCACTATTAACATTTATCACGACTAAATCCAACAAGGTTATTAGTCAGGTCATAACTGACACGTGTCCCCTGCTGCTGTACATTCCCGATTATCGACATTGCTTCATCAGTCGGAGCAAACGCTAAGCAGAACTTCCCCGACGAGTCTATCGGGACCACGGTATTCTGCGCGTGCAACGGCAGCGTTCGTCCACCGGAGAAATGAAACGCCACCGTCGGAACGTTCGCCGTACTCATCGCCGATAGATCAAAGCAAGTATCAAACAACTCGAATTCCCCGGCTGACGGCAAATTCTGAGCATACTTCACAAACGTGTCACGTAAAGCATTGTAAGCACTGCTCTGCAAGCGAGTCACCGCTGTTCCAGAATCCACGATAATTCCTCCCCTCCCATTATCGTCCATCTGAAAAATACTCGCCGGAACCTGTAAAATCTCGCCGCCGACGCTGATTCCTTCGAGACCTACGTAGAAAAAAGTGTCCCTCCTCGAGTTACGTAGCAATGGTGCAAACACCGAGTCACTGGGTCCGGCGGAATTGAATTCCAAAGTCGACGAAGAATCAGAATCGCGATCTACAAGGCAGTAGGAAAACGACGACGCTTTGACTTGAGACGGAAGAGATAATGAGCCGCCGCCGAGACCTAACAACCCAGCTGACCCGGTAAACAACCCTTCATTATCATGGCCACATCCTATAGCAACATTAGGGAACGATCCAGAGTCTCCAAACGACACCGTTTCAGTCGCTAATTCCCCTTCTGTAAACGAACCATCTCCATAGGAGACTTGATACATACAAGTATCGGTATAACAGCCCGAGAGTTCAAGTGCCGAACACACCGGTGAGTCGCATGAGAGCTGATTGTATGTGGAGGAATCAGACGGATCGAAAATGGGATCCGTTTGTTGGTAACATTCGTCACAGGGCTCACATTGAAGCCAATTAATATCACTGCCAGTATCAATAGCCATGTAAAATTCCTTCGCAGGTTCTCCAACTCCTAGGCCAGCAAAATACTCGCCACTACCTTGACTTGATCCAGATATAAGAGGGGTCTGAAATTCTTCAGGTCCCGACATGGTTCTAACCGATTTGAGATGAGAATAAGTAAAATTAGTGGGAGAAAGTTGAAGCATAGCATTGAGTGAGGAAACTCGGGCTGAATCACGAGCAAGTCGGGAGAGAGTGAGAGATGTATAGTCTGTGTGTTGGGGTTTCACAAGAGAAGAACGAGGATAGATTGATATAGAGAATGCAGAGGAGGAAGAAGAAGAAGAATAAAGCGGTTGTTGTTGGAGAGATTTGATATTGGGAGAGAGTACTTGAAGAGTGTTTTGAATGGATTTTGAGACATGGAGGATTTGGGAATGTGGAAGCGAAGAAGTTATTGGTCGACGACAGAGAGCATTAGGAAGGAAAGAAACAGAGATGATAACGAAGGAAAGGAAATTGGAAAATGAGGAGGACATTGTTGTTTGGTTGTGATGGGAAGAAGTGAAGATAGGAATGGATATAAATAGGAGGAGAAGGAAAAGGCCAAAGGTGAGAAAAGAATGTTTGAATTGCATTAATGGAGGGAAGCAACCTTTCATACATAGCACTCACCGGTAAAAACTAATAAGAAAATATATTTCAAAATTCCAATTTTCTTCTATGTTTATTTGGTGTGGCGATAATCTATCAATTTCCTACCAAATTTTCAACAAGGAATATCTGAATTAATGCCTCAAATCTCAGTGACCTTTTCCTGTCAAAGTCACAGACACAGACATTTTCTTCTATTATTATTAATTCTTTTCTCTCCTTTTACTTTTCCTATCTTCTTTCTCGTCCACTATCTTTTCATTTACAGAAGGCATTTCTTGAGTTTTAAAAAAAAAGATGTATTTTCCCTCCCCTGTATTTACTCTTCATTTAAAGGCTACTACTTGTGACAAGTATTTCTTGAAATTAGTATAAGCTGGTGCGGAAAAAAGACTTCACACATAGAGTATATTTCTTTGGTTAGTTGCAAAATTAATGTCAGGATATTTATGGTATTGTGGGTTGTTTGGAGCAACAAAGTAAGAGTTGACCTGCACTTAATTAAATACTGGAGTAATGGTTCCAGGTGCAACAAAGACTTAACTACACTAGAAAACTTAACTTTTTCTTGTGTGTTTATTCAACTACCAGTCAAATTAATTCCACTTCAGCTCTCTCTGTAAATACTACTCTATTTCTGATAGGGGTTGGTTTCCAAGTTCACAGTTATGCTTAAATTTTTGTGCAAACAAGAACGGAGAGAGAAAAAAAAAAAAAAAAAGTAATTTCAAAGTCTTAACATTAAATTCAATATATCACCGAACATTCATAGTGTTCTTCATAAGAAAATCTGTTTACTTAAATGTTTCACTTCATTGTTCTATTACAGTAGTAAATAAAAAGAGAAAAGCTAAATTTCAAGCATGAGTTATTAAATATGATGATAGGGATCTTCCCCAACTGTTGCTATAATTCATGCTGAACATTTTGATTCTAGTACCTGTTTCAAACAAGTTAAAGTCGTACGAGATGCCTTATGCTCAAGGAATTAAGGAAAATCCAAAAGAATTACGTTAAACTACCAACATGGACCCCAGTATTTTGTTAATCGTTTTTTCCAATACTATTCCTAATTCAATTGAACTGCATAATATATGTTGAACAAAAAGGATGGTTTTGTCCATTTCACGTTATGCCTTGGGGTATTTGGGGGGGAAAGGGAGTCGTTTTGCAAAGGAACGATTAAATAGAATACCACCCATGTTAGTCTGTTAGGTGACCATAACATAACATTTAGTATAAATAACATACAAAAATATACAGAGGATCATGTTCGGGGGTAAGGATTTAAATAGAACTTCAAAATTTGGCCTAAGTTATATCCACAAAGCCAACAGGATTGTTTTGCCACACCAGGCTTCACAGAGTAGAAGATCGTTCTAATCTGAAGAACTAAAGAACTGCTGAAGCCACTGACTGTCACCTGCATTCATCTCAAGGTCAGTCTTCATTTGGCTCAACTGTTGCAAGGCCTGCTTTAGATCCATCTTATCCAGTGGCAACTGAGTGAAATCCTGTAAGAATTGACGAGCTCGGGCAGTACCTCTAGACACGTCATGGGGGTCAAATTCCCTCTTCCGCTTTGAGACTGCCTGGAAGAACGAAGACAAGTTTATACATCCACAATAAATAAAAACTTGAGGTAGTAATCTCGACTGGTATTTGAGCTAAAATCTGGTTACACGTCCCCTTCCTCGAAAAAGACATGGGAAGCCAAAATCAAGTAGGGTCAATACAAGAGGAAAACAAAGTTACATGTTATCAATAGTGCCACTATATTGTTTTCCAAGAGGATACTACAGCAAGCAAGTGCACCCTAAAACACACAGAAAAGCAATAAGCAACAGAGCAGAGCAAGATGGCATACAAAGTTTTACTCTACGACACCATTGACCATTCAAAAGCATCAAATGAGATCTAAATGATTAAGATTACCAAAAGCTTAAATTACAGAACGACCATTTTTACATTATCACATATAGCTAGACTTATTTAGCAATCTTGCATATAATTTTGAAACAAAGGAGATTTAAGAATGCATCTAGACGGGGTTGCCAACAGCCAAACATGATCCTAAATTTAAATGAAAGGATGCTGATTTTTTAATGATATTTGTGATGAGCATAGGAAAGTAACCAAAGGAAAATACCTCTTTACAGTCAGTTGGCATCATAGCATTAGGAGAGAAATCCTCTAACTCAGAAGCCTTTTCTCTGGCCAGGGCCACAACACTTTGTGGAAAATTGGCAAACTCTGCAACGTGAATACCAAAACTTTGATCACAAGCACCGGGTTGAACCTGGAAGGGCACAACGATTAGATGCTGAGCAACTGCTCAAATCTAAAAAGCGCAGGAAACTAGTTTTTCAGTCCATGTTTACAAGAGTTCAACGTTAAAAGTTCAAACTTGTGAAATCAACTACTTCAAGTGATGTTTTGGTGCGGTCACCAAATAAACTTCAGATTGCATGTGAAGCCACAACACTTATAAAACAGATTCTGACATAAATAGGGTACGGAGATATTCTAACTAAGCAATTAATGGGAAGTGCTCACTGATCGCCATAAGCTGAATTCAATCAGCTATGAAGCAATGTTGTGAAACCACATGTTTATAAAACGTAACAAGTGCGTTTTCTATCATTTTTCTGATCAGTAAGTGATCTTTCTGATATCCATATTAGCTGCCACTCCACTTATGTGAGTGACCCAAAAGTTCCCTTGTTATATATCAAAATCATCCAAAAATAAAGATCAAACTTTCTCAAGCCTGGCAGTTGCAAGTTGATCAGGAAAGAAACTGTTTTAAAAAAATTAAATGTATCTGAAAATAAACTACTCATAGCACTTCAAAATTACTGGGACAAGACAAGAATGAGTCAGAAGTAGCCAGAAAGAGAGGAAGATAAACATACCTTGTAAAGCATAGTTAGCTTGCGACTAGAAGAGTCAATGTGTGCGCTGACATGAAAATTTGCCACACCAGCAATTTGCTTATGTCCATTGTTTCCATTCTCATTGGCCAATGCAGTCAGCTCATGAAAATGAGTTGCAAACAATGTTGGTGCTTTAATTTCTTCAACAATGTGCTCACAAATAGCCCAAGCTAAACCTGATAATGTGAGTAAAATACACGAAACAGTTATGAAGTAGTGGTGAAACAACCTGATGACTTGACAAAGTTGCCAAGGAAATAACCCAAGTTCAGCAATCTTCACTCTCCAATTCAATCCTACTATTTCAAATGTTTGTCTGCATTGCCTTTGCTAACGTGCATCAGATAGCCAAAATCACATTTTAGTATAACTCACTTTAAACTTCAATAAATCACCAAATTATAGATTTCTCGCAGACAGATTATGAGCAATGCCCTTATTCCATGATGAGAATATTTACCAGAAAGCATATTGGGAGATGACACATATAATGGTTTTTACTCTGCTTGTGTTTTCTTTCCAATGTGGAAAAGGATGTTTTTGCAAAAAATATCATACCAAGCAAATTAAAGGGGAAGCTTCACATGGGTTACATGACAGGTCCAGGACATCTATATCATGTAATGATGCAATACAAGAGAGCAAACCATGTCCAGAAAATACAAGTGTTGTAATTTTAAGAAACGATGTTTATATAAATTCACAAATTAGAAACTCACCAAAGCCATCATAAGTCGACGTCCCACGGCCCAACTCATCAATTATAATCAATGATCTATTAGTAGCTCCTTTCAAGATCGAAGCAGTCTCGAGCATCTCTTGCATAAAAGTAGAAACCCCCTTCAGCTGATTCAAAGAGGGAGAGGAAGGAAAAACACAAGTCTCTTAGTTCCTTTAGTTATTCAGGAAACCAACAAAACAAAATAGTGACAACTATTAAATAAACGAACACATTAAAGAATACAATTTATTTTTGGGCAAATGGCAGATTATGAAATCCAGCTGTTTCTAACTTAATAATCTAGTCCCAAACACTTCGTGTATGAAGAGGCAGGAAAGACATTGGTCATTCTACTACAACATCAGAAAGTAGGACAAATGTGGTGAAATTCAAGGCATTATTGTCCAATTAGTGTGGCAGGTAAGAGTGACACTATACCTGATGTACTGATGTTTAATGTGATTAGTATGACTGAGCTATGCAACAGGCAGTGGAAGAGGTGCTTCGCACTGTTGCAGCAAGTAGTCAGAAGGCTAAGGTGTGGATTAAACAACACATTGATAGTTCCCTGCATGCATAGTATGGGACTATTTGGAGGGCAGAGGTTGTCAAACTTTAATGAAGCTGAATAAATTGAAGTTCTCCATTCCTTTTGAGTACATAGGAGAGCCAGGAGCACACTTGATGAGATTGTGGAATCAAGTACTTACTGAAGGCAAGGCCACATACAAGGTTTCCCTTTTCTTTTGGAGATTAAGATCACTCACTTAGTAAGGAAATACTTAATTTTGTTGAGCAGTAACACTGAATGCAATTCAACTTTATGTGCAAAGACTTCTGATTTTTTTAAAAAAAACCTATGCAGACACAACTTCAGCTCCATAATCAAGCACAACCTTTCCACTTAAAAGGCATAATACCAAAAGAGAAGTGGAAAACATCCAGAACACAATGAACAAGCCAGTTAGATGAAACTTATTTAAGCTGATTTGACATGTAGATCAACTATTTTTGGAAAATGAGACAATCAGAACTAGAACAGGTTGGACTTTTAAGACATCAGTAGATACTTTAGTATCTAGATATTCAACAAGGATATGTTCTCACCTGACAATCTCCAGCGCCAACACGAGCAAAAATGCAATCGCGAATAGAAATGGTAGCATTGTCACATGGAACAAATGAGCCAACTTGGGCCATCAGGACATTCACACCAACCTAATAGTGAAAATTTGCCAAATAATTAAGGTACTTTTTAGAGGGACAGTTTTAATATAGGAATAACGCATGAATACTCAATACAGAAAAATACAGGAATACAAATAGAATCAGATCTTCAAGTAACTGATTATGAATTCTGTAAATAACTGAATATACAGAAACAGCCTCACAAGCAGGAATAGCCAAAAAACAATTCCTAGTTACATTAACATTTATTTGATGGACAACTTGTCCCTCACATACCTAGTGAGATTGTAAATAAGGCAAAACGAACTTTCAGCAAAATACTGAACTCACACCTGACGAATATAGGTAGACTTTCCTCCCATGTTAGGGCCTGTGATAATCTGAAACCAACTTTCTCCCCTAACCTGGGAAGACCAGAGAAGTATGTTATAATGCTGTGAAGAGAAAATATCAGAGACCAGAACATTTCAACACTATAGGACACATACTAGTCTACAGTCATTAGGGATGAAGTTGACCCAGTCTTGAGCTTCCACACAAGGATGTCTACACCCTTCAAGTATAATATCTCCCGTATCCTATATGGCAAATCACCAAATTTAGCTGTATATAATTTATTTAACAACACATCGGTATCATCTTACACAGGAAGAGAAAAAATGTCCTTACTGGTGGACTGATATTTGGTCTTGAGTAGGCAGTTGGGCAACTGGAAGCCAAATCCGCAAAACTCAGTAGCACATCCAACTCAGAAAGTGAACCAGCTAAACCTTCAAACACCTGGAAAGCCAATACTTGGTAAACTCAGATAAATGCGCTTGGAAAGAAAGAGGAGGCTCAACAAAAATATATCAAATATATACATACCTCGGAGAAACTCGCAACTGTTTGAACTACCCGAGCTACCAGTTCTTTCTGACAGCTCTTATACTCATCTAAGATCTTCTGGTACCGATCTCCTAGTTTTTTGAGTTTTGTATTGGTGAACTTTACCCCATCCTTACGTGTTTCAAGAACAATGTAGTGAGAATTTAGCTGCCTCCTGACTTTTGGTTCTTCTTTCTTGGTAATTCTGAAGACATGTCCAAATTGTGTTCCTTTATCTAATTTAAGAGACTTATCAATAGGTAGATCAAGATCATTGGCAGTTTGTTTGTGCAAATTATGAATCTGTTGTTCCAATGTCTCTTGCTCATCCTTCAGAGCAGATAAATTTGAGTCATATGCAGAAGAAATCATGTATTCTCCATTCTCAAGTTGATCAAGGTCAACAGCAGTTTCCACAAGAGCAATGAACTTATTCAGATGATTATCATCACTCCATTTCTCAAGAGAATCAATATACCTTTCCCTGATCAGTGGTGCAAATTGCCCATCATAACGTTCCAAAACACTTTTGATATATGGTATTCTGATGCCTGACTGCACATGAAGAAAAAGTTATGCCAGAACCTGTGCATTATTTAGCTAAGAAAAGAGGGGACTAAAGCCATTTGTACTTCTCTCTGTGTAGCTGATTGAAACATATGGAGTCAGGCGAACAAGAGGGAGATGGAGAAAAGGAGAACAGAAAAAGAACCTGATAGAGTTTTACAACGTGCAGTAAACTGGCTCTTTTCCTCTCAAGATTGTGTGTCAGCCGCTCAATATCTGAAATTCTTTTCAGATGCTGCCTCAAATCTTGGCGAAGTGCAGCATCCTCCAAAAATGCTTGAACTAAATCCAGTCTACAGTTAATCTCATCTACATCTAGTAACGGCTGTTTCAGCCACATGTGCAATAACCTTTTACCCATTCCAGCAGTACAGGTTCTATTCATGAGACCAAACAAGCTAAAATTTTTATTAGCATCTGATTTGCTCTCCATAACATTCAGTGCTCTCATAGCAGCAGAATCTAATCTCATGTAACTATTGAGGTTGTATTGTTTGACTGTGTAGTTTCCATAATTGCTCTCATCCGCAAGTAGTTCTACATAGGAAAGTATGCACCCCAAAGCACCTGCTGCACATTCAAAACTAGAGACTAGATCTCGAACATATTCTACTGAACCCTTGACAAGCCTACCAAGATCCTGTACCAAATCCCTACCTTTAAATTCAGTTTTCTTTCTTTCAGTTACCATCACCCCGCATCTCGATATTGCATCATATAGAGGCCTGCTCTCACTGGATTTCCCAGTCTCTGTTGGTACAAGACATTCTCTGCAACCAAGAGCAACCAAAGCAGACTCCAAATTGGTGAAGTGGCTATCATCTAGAAATTCTGCTAAACCAAGGACTCTCTTCGTAATATCAACATAGCCTAACCCAACTGTACATCCATTCTGATCAAATTTTGGCGCAAGAGCAACAATCACTGGAGAATCTTGCATTTCATTATTAGCAAACAGAATATCCTCAAAACTTCCAAAATTTCCTGGGGTTCCACTTTTGACCAGTTTCCAGTTTGAACCACTGCCCTCATACAATTCAAGAGTACGATCCATCCTCTCCAAGAGAATGTCACAAGTTATTGTTTCAAACATGTTTCTACTCACACTAACACTGGAAAGAGCACCAACTCCATTACCCAACTGTCGTAAAGCAGTTGTGGTATGGTAATATGTCTTTGCAATGAAAGTTGCATCATCTCCATGAGCAGTATAATAGTCCTAAAAGGAAAGGATACATTAAATATTTTATGAAAGAAGAAAATGCACACTGGTACCAAAACAAAAAAAGGGTTTCTGGTTAAACAATGATACCAAAGATCACACACATATATGAAGGTTTAGACTTCAGAGAACAAATTTCAAACTAATAGTACCTAAGACAAAAAACAAGACACAGAAACAGAAAGAAGTTTTAACAGGCTATTCAACCAGCCAACAAAAACTATACGTGCCAGAAAAGACAGAATGTTTGGGAATGCTGCACAACCTTAAAGGCATAGTATGGCAAGCATAAAAAAAAGAGAAGGAAATAACTATCAGTTAATGGAGATAAGAAAGAAAAAGTGAGACCTACCTAATTCAGATGGAACTATGAGCTTAAACAAAAAGCATACTATGACAAGCACAAATGAATGTAGTCTAACCATATAGTTGCAAAGACAAATAATAACGGCACAAATGAATGTAGTCTAACTATATAGTTGCAAAGACAAATAATAATGGCAAGCACCAAGACACCCAAGCTAAAAAAACCCAAAGAGACGACACGATTTTTCCCTAAAGGCTTCACGACACTAAAAGTATCCAACACCTTATAAGTAGCTTACTCTCTTTTCAACTACCAATGTGGGATTTTGTTCACACACATTTAATAAAATTGTGTCCTAGTTGAAACATAGACCACAAGAGACCAGGGTTAGAATCACATTAGAACCAAAAAAAAAAAAAGCTACGCATTTCTTTCCATCTACCTAAATCTTGGTTGCACCAAGGAGTGCAAGTTGGTCCCGACAGCACAATTATTGCAAAAAGTGAAAAAGAGCGCAGAGATACGAAAGAAGGCTCACCCTACGATCGAAGAGACGAACTGCCCTAACATCCTACAACAAAGAAAATAAGAGTTCTCCATTAAGCGAACCCTCTAACCATTTGAGCAGAATATTTTTTTGTTTTTGCCAAGGTAGAAATAATGAACAATCTGAATAAACGTTTACCTTGGGTAGGGTTTTGAAGAATGAAAGAAACCCTTGAGCTTGCCTAGCATCTAAAACGCAATCAATTAAACTAAAATTAAAACCCAAAATCACTATCCATTTAATAACACACACATAATGGAAGATTTAACAGATTAGGGTTTTACCAAGTTTAAGCTCAGGAAGCTTTCCCTGTTCCTCAAAATTTTCATCCATTTTTTCCTTAACTTGGATTTCACAGAGTAACGGGGGAAATGGAGAAATGTAGATTGGCGGGAAATAAGATTCTAGACATCCTTTATAGTAGCTGAGATTCTTGATTCTTGAGCTAGGTTTATATGGGCCTGCAGTATTATGGGCCAATATTCTTTCTAAGAGATGATATACATGCGGATGGCAAGAAAAACCCCAAATAAAAGGTTGGACTGGACTTTCCGTTTTGCCCTGGCCTATATTAGTGTGCATTTGGGACAAGGACTACGGCTCAAAATACTTCGATCAACTAGTTTTTAAATTTGTATATATACATATAAACACAATATATACAATCAGTGCATGTGTTAATATTTCAAACTAGTTAGTCGAATAGTATATATTTGTAACTTTCCGAGTTTATGAGTATGTTCACTTTGAAATAATTTTAGATATGTGGTGTATGAGATCAGGTTTGACAAAACACAACTTTAGGTAAAATGACTAAAGTTTCATATGATTGAAGTTTAGTTATTTTTGGCTGAATTTATACGTACATTTGAAGTTCAGTTAATTTTTTCCTTGCCAAAAAACTTTTCTTTCTAAACTTCGGGCACATATGGTTAAAGTTTAACTTTATTTTGATTAAACTTTAGTCACACGTTGGTTAAATTCGATCATTTTTATTTGAACTTTTGTCATATGAAATTTCAAATACTCCATATCAATATAATATTATTCAAAAATAAATAAATATGTGAATAAAATAAATATATATATAAAATAACGATGTCCAAATAAAATACCTCTAAAAATTCCGCACTTGGATGGGATTTTAGTTGAATTTGAAAACACTGATATTAATTGGAACATCTTTCATTTTGGGGAAACAATGATTATATATGGATAGAAATGAATTCGTTTGCTTTTAAAAAAAAATTATTTAGTGTAATGAAATATTCACCTGATTTAATTGACTTTCTTTCAGTATGGTAGCCACATTAATGGGAATTATAGGTTGATAGAAATCTGTAATTTTAGCTTAAATTTTATGTTCATATTAAAATAATATATAGATATATAAATAATTTATTCAAAATTCAATTAAAAAATATTATAGTTCAAAACTTTTAAACTAAAGAAATATGACTCTACCCACCTCGGATTAATTAGTGTTAAAAAACATATATTGAAAAAATACACATCAAGCGCACTTTATACAGAAGAAGAAATATGACATGAAGGTTAGGAGGCATGTCAAATATATGGATTTATTTTCGTGCAAAGAGAAAGAACAAACTCTACTGTGTATTGAAAAAAGTCAAGTAAATTCATGTGAATATATTCTATAAACACTATAAAAATACAATTGAACTTTTCGATTGAATGACAATTCGAGGCATGTCACTTTAAAAGAACTGCTAGATTTGTAATATTTAAATTACTTCTTATCATTATGCTGCAAATTAAATTATCATTGATATGGAATTAAAAGAAGAAAAAAGACAAGGATAGTATAATCATTCTTGATCAAGATTGGCTGTTAGCAAAAGGTCTTTTTTTTTTTTTTAAGTACAATATCACTATAAAACAAAAGAAAAGGCTGTTAGAAAATGAACAACTGCTTTCCTGTATATACAGATCAATATGTTGGACAGACAAACTAAGTCATATCCTTTTTATAGTCATCTTTGTTTGTCTTTTTTTAGGATGGAAACCATAATTGCTGTCATTTGAGTGCACACACGGTAAAAATTAAAATCCTCATTTTCTATGTAATAACGTGCAAATTATAAAGGAGAGGTTACCTGCATTAGGCAAGCCTATGCAATAGGTTTTTTTTTTTTTTGTTTTTTTTTAAATTTCTTCGTCTTTTTGTTGTAAAAAGCACACAACAATAATTTGAGGAAAGATCAAATGAGAAATTGGAGAACCTTGTTAAATAGTATAGCTATGTATCCCCTTTTTGGGGCACATTTTATTACACTTAATTTGGACGTACAACTTATTGTTTGTTGGCTCCAGTTAAATTTAGGCAGATAAATTTGAAGTTACTTCATTGTTGGTTTTGGATCATTTTAATATTCATATTAAAATTATATTAAAGTGGTTTTTCCAATTCCTTTTCTGCCTAATTACATTATTATGGTGCATTACTACCGTTTGGCAGTTGATGACGTTTTATGTCATCTTTATTACCATTTGTCAACGTATAGTGAAGTGTGATGTTATCCGTTGGGTTTCTTGGCAGAATGAGTCGTGGTCATTCTTTGACCATTACTTCTCCATAGTATTTCTCCATTATCTCATTCTTTATTCTTCATTATTCTTTGTAATTTATGTAACTCCTAGGTCATTTATACTTTTCTATTTACTACACTATTTATCTTTTTATTTATTGCTAGGAAGACTTCTTCTAGTATAAATAGTGATGGTCTTCATTTGGTTTGAGACACACACAACACACAAGAAAATATAAAGTGCATAAAAGTTAATAAAAAAAGAGAGTTCTTATTAGTTGAATGAAGGTATTATTTTTGTGGAGTTTTGGACTCAACTCTTGTTCAGAGTTGTTGAGTTATATATTGTGATTAGGTTGTTGTATCCTGGAGGGGACAAGTCAAAAAGGACTATTGCTGGACCGGTGAAAACATTTGCTGCAGTGGGCTTGAATCTCCTTAAAGGGAGCGAGATATCCGTGCCCAGCCTGAAGAGATTTATTTCTTCGTTTTTATTTTCAATTGTAATCTTGTATTTTTGTTATCTTGTAATTTTTCACTAACAATTTTAAGGAGATTCAATAATGGCTACAATTGAAAAAACCGCAGATGTCAAGATGGGAGACCTTAACAAGTCATTTCGGTTCAATGGTAACCATTTCAAGAGATGGAAGGGTAAAGTATTTTTCTACTTAAGTCTTCTCAATGTTTCTTATGTGTTAACTGAAAAGAATCATAATAAAGTTTATGACACCTCCATGGATGATGATGAACTTATTTTTCACCATGAGAAAGTGGAAAAGTACGATAGTGAAGAGACAAAGCGTCAAGATGCACTTTTACAAAAAGAAGAGAGCAACATCACAACGAAAATAAATTTAATTACTTCAAATAATGCTACTCTTGAAACTTACAAAAATACTTCTTTCAAGCCCAAGAAGAAAAAAATTTCACCTTTCCAAGCCTGCCTAACCTAATTGTGTGTGAGCAATCAATCGTGACAAGTCGATCGATCCATAATGAAAGCACCTGTAGATAGAAGCCGTTTGTCGACCAGTGGACTCATCCTTAATGTCGTTTAGGCTCTCTAGTTAAGTCAGTTATCCACCGCCTTTCTTTCCCATGTCCGAGATGGCCTTATGGGTAGCAGTCTCCCACAGAGATGGCCTTGTGGTCAACTTCTATTTTGCTTGTTGGAAGGTTCATTCAGATCTCTTGTGCGGTCAACCCACTCAATATTCGAGAGAGGGTAGGCATTAATAGTAGACTTTCAAAGAAAAATAATGGCGAAAATAACCAAGCACAAAATCAGCAAGTTAAAGATAAGGGACCGTGCTTTGTTTGTGGCAAGAGTGGGCATATTGCTCGATTTTGCAGATTCCAAAAACGTGGTCCTAACCCTCAAAAAATTGTTACCGAAAAATCTTTTGTGACGGTGATTAACGACATAAACATGGTTGAAAGTATTGATGGATGGTGGGCTGATTCTGGTGCAAACCATCATTTCTGTTATGACAAAGACTGGTTTTAAAAATATACTCATTTTGAGGAGCCCAAAACCATCATGCTTGGTGATTCTCACAAAATTCAAGTGATTGGAACGGGAGATATAGAATTGTGTTTTACTTCTGGAAGGGTATTAATTTTAAAAGATGTACTCTATACTCTTTCCATGAGAAAAAATTTGATGTCTAGTTTTCTTCTTAAAAAAGCATGTTTTAAACAGATTATTGAATCCGATCAATATATAATTGTGAAGAAGCATATTTTTGTGGGAAAGGAGTATGCTTGTGATGGGATGTTCAAATTGAATGTAGAAGAGAATAAATCTACTTTTGTTTATATGCTTTCTTTTACTAATTTTTGGCATGCTCGTTTGTGTCATATTAATGATCATTATGTTGGAATCATGTGTAGTTTAAAATGAATCCCAATGATTAAAAAGAATTTTGAAAAGTGTGAGGCTTGTAGTAAATCCAAAATCATTAAAAGGCCTCATTCACAAGTTGAAAGAAAAACTGATTTGTTAGAATTAGCTCATACTGATATTTGTGAACTTGGTGGAATTTTAACTCGTGGTGGTAATAGATATTTTATCACTTGCATTGATGATTTTTCTAAGTTTGCATATGTTTATTTGATGAAAAATAAAAGGAATGCTTTTGAATATTTCAAAACTTATCTCCATAAGGTTGAAAATCAGTTTGGAAGAGAAATAAAAAAAATTAGAAGTGATAGAGATCGTGAATATAAGTCAAATGAGTTTAATTCTTTTGTTAGATCATTGGTAATAATTCATGAAACTACTCCTCCTTACCCTCTTTCGTCTAATGGAGTAGCGGAAAGAAAAAATAGAACTTTAGTTGAATTGACTAATGACATGCTTATTGAGTCACACGCACCTTTAAATTTTTGGAATGAAGCTATTTTGACTGCTTGTTATGTGTTGAATCGTGTGTCTCATAAAAAGTCTAAATTGACACCTTTTGAATTGTGGAAAGGTTACAAGTCAAGTTTGGGATATCTAAGAGTTTGGGGTTGTCTAGCCTTTGTGAGACTAATGGATCCCAAGATTACGAAGTTGAGTAAGAAAGTTACTACTGGAGTTTTTCTTGGTTATGCTTCAAATAGTATAGCCTAAAGATTTTTTAATCTTGAAAATAATATTGTGATAGAATTGGGTGATGCTATTTTTCATGAAAATAAATTTCCTTTTGATTCTAAAAATAGTGGGGGTCAAAAGATTGAGCAAAATATTTTGTCACTACCTAGTTCTTCTACTTCTACTTTGAAAAATAAAGAAATTGGTGATTTTGAGTTAAAAAGAAGTAAACGAGCTAGAGTAGAAAAAGATTTTGGTCCTGATTTTTATATATTTAATATTGGAGATGACCCTCTCACTTTGAAAGAAGCTTTATCTTCACATGACTCCATTTTTTGGAAAGAGGCTGTGAATGATGAAATGGAATCACTGATTTCTAATAAAACTTGGAAGTTAGTTGATTTACCACCAGGTTGTAAAACTATTGGTTGCAAATGGGTCTTATGAAAAAAATTGAAATCGGTTGGATCTATTGATAAATATAAGGCTAGATTAGTTGCAAAAGGTTTTAAACAACCAAAAGACCTATAATTTTTTGATACTTTTTCACCGGTAATAAGAATTACATCCATAAGACTTTTAACTGCTGTGACTGCAATTTTTGATTTGCAAACTCATCAAATGGATGTAAAAATTACTTTTTTAAATGGAGACCTAAATGAGGAGATCTATATGGAACAACCCAAGTATTTTGTTGAAGTGGACCAAGAAAGCAAAGTGTGTAAACTTACTAAATTCCTATATGGCTTGAAACAGGCACCAAAGCGCTAACATGAAAAGTTTGATTCTTGCATGATTGAAAATGATTTTAAAACAAATGAGTGTGATAAGTGCATATATCATAAGTCTTGGAATAATTCACATGTGATTATTTGCTTATATACTGATGATTTGTTGATCTTTGGCTCTAACATGAATGTTATTGATGAAGCTAAAAATATTCTTACAAGCCATTTTGTTATGAAAGATCTTGGTGAGGCAAATTTTATTCTTGGAATAAAAATAACAAGAACATGTGATGAAATTTTTCTTGACCAGTCACACTATGTTGAGAAAATTGAAAAATTATAACTTTCTTGATTGCAAGCATGTTGCTGCTCCTTTTGATTTAAGTGTTCACTTATTTTCTGTTGAAAGTGAAAATGATTTAATAGATCAAAAGGAATATGCTAGCATAATCGAAAGTTTGAGATATGTGACTGATTGTACTAGGCCTGATATTGCATATGCAGTAGGAGTACTTGACATGTTTACTATCAAGCCAAGTAATGAACATTGACATGCTATAACAAAAGTTATGAGATATTTAATTGGAATAAAAAATTGCGGTTTGTTCTATAAAAAATATCTTGTTGTATTTGAAGGCTTTTGTGATGCAGATTGAAATACTTTATCGGGTGATTTATGTTCTACCACTGATTATGTCTTTACTTTGGGTGGTGGTGCTATATGTTAAAAATAAAAATAAAAACTATAATTGCTAATTCTACCATGGAGGCTGAACTAATTGCTTTAGCTTCAGCTTCAGCTAGTGAGGAAGTGAATTGGTTAAGAGATTTGTTATTTCAAATACCTTATTTTGAAAAACCAATTCCTCTTATTTTAATTCATTGTGATAGCACCGCTGTGATTGGTAGAGTTCAAAACCGTTACTACAACGGTAAATCTAGATCAATAAGGAGGAAACACAGTATGTAAGATCGTATTTGACAAATGGTACCATTAATGTTGATTATGTCAACCCTTGTGATAATCTTGCAGATCTTCTTATTAAGGCCTTAACGAGAGAAAAGGTCAGGAGCACATCGAAGGGGATGGGATTGAAGCCTATAAATTCTTGAGTCATATATGAGGAAACCCAACCTAGGGATTAGAGATCCTATAACTATGTTCAAAGGGGAAAACTAATCATACGATGACTTGTGAAAAATGCACTATCTTTTTATTCCCTCCCTATGATGTGAGTGCATTTGTTTCCTGTAATTTGTGAAGGTTGAGTTCATAAAACTCTTAATGAATATTTGTAGCCCGTATGGGTGGAGTGTTAAGCTTATAGAAACACTCTCGACAGATTTCACCAATGGGATATGTGGAAGTAAGTCGCTTCCTATGAGAATTGGGCTTATTCTCAAATACACTCATGAAACCAGGATAGCACAAGGCCATAATGTGCTGGCTATAAAGCTCATGTCAACACCTTGATTATTATGTGTGAACAGTGATATTTTATTTTTCTTAAGCAGTCATAGTTTAAGTCTGAGACCACTACGATTTTGGAGTAAAAGTTACTGTTTCACTAAGTGGAGGTTCAATGCAGAGCACATCCTCTTTATGCATGGTAGTCTCCCTTCGGCTGATAGGCTCGCTAATATACTATTAAAATGAGTGAGGGATTATTGGTTTTGGATCATTTTAATATTCATATTAAAATTATATTAAAGTGGTTTATCCAATTCCTTTTCTGCCTAATTACATTATTATGGTGCATTTCTACCGTTTGGCAGTTGATGACATCCTTATTACCATTTGTCAACGTATAGTAAAGTGTAGTGTTATCCTTTGGGTTTCTTGGCAGAATGAGTAGTGGTCATTCTTTGACCATTACTTCTCCATATTATTTCTCTATTATCTCATTATTTATTCCTCTATTATTCTTTAGATCCTGTGTAACCTATATAACTCCTAGTTCATTTATTTTTTTTTTATTTACTACACTATTTGCCTTTCTATTAATTGCTAGGAAGATTTCTTCTAGTATAAATAGTGGTGGTATTCATTTAGTTTGAGACACACACAACACACTAGAAAATATAGAGTGCATAAAAGTTAATCAAAAAAGAGAGTTCTTATTAGTTGAAGGGACCGTTCTTTTTGTGGAGCTTTGGACTCAACTGTTGTCTAGAATTGTTGAGTTATATATTGTGATTAGATTGTTGTATCCTGGAGGGGACAGTCAAGAAGGACTACTGCTGGACCGATGAAAACGTCTGCAGCAGTGGATTTGAATCTCCTTAAAGAGAACGAGATATCTATGCCTTTGCCGAAAGAGATTTATTTCTTCATTTTTATTTTCAATTGTAATCTTGTATTTTTGTTATCTTGTAATTTTTCACTAACAATATGTTTCAGTGTATGTTGCACAAATTGATTTTTTGAAAGTTGATCTCCTTTCCACTTGCAAATATTTTATGAGCTTACTTTATATGTCTCAATCTATGTGGTATTGTTTGAATTTTGAAAGTTAATCTATTTTTCACTTGCAAATATTTTATGAGTTGTCAACCGTTGATAACTTTAAATTTAATAGTTGAGATTTCTATACAAATATGTTTTAAAAATTAAACACTCCCTCAGCTTTGATTTAGCCAAAGTTGAATAACTATTTAAGCTTCTAACCCTATTCAACTAATTATATTTTAGGAAGTCATTTTTCTTCTGGATTTCAAATTTCTATAACAAAAAAGTGGTAATGACTTTTGAGATAATAATTTAGTTGAAATCAATTCTATATATTAGCAACACTCCGTTTTCTCTTTGTGCTCCTTATATGATTAGTCATTTTCTAAATTTAGCCAACTCAATTACTGCAACTTCAACAAATGTTTGAATGTGCACAAAAACCAAGAAAAATGGACATATATTGACCAGTGCTGAAAAACAATAGTAATATATACTAGGTCTCTTCTACCTGAAGAAATCTTTTACGTGTGAAAAAAGAAGGATATATAAATAAATTAATTCTAGATAATATTAAGCTGACAAAGAAAAAAGATTATTATTAAAAACCACTCCATTTGTTATCTGTTACTATTATAAAGCACTAAAATATGAGAACACTGAAAAATATATGGACTTTATTAAAAACCATACACATTTAATATCATCTGTCGCTAAGCAATACTAAAAAACCGTCGCTAAGTTTATTTATGAATGGATTAGCGACAGATTATCAACAGCTCGTATTTTCTTTGTCCTAATGTTTATGATATTTTTTACATTTTAGTCGGTTAAGAAAAACATATTTTAATATTTAGTAACAATTTTATTTTAAATTTCTCAATTTATGCTTATTATTTATATTATACCTACGTGATCTATCACTTGCTTTAGACAAAAAAATTTTAAATCTTTCTTTTCTCTTCTATGTCAATAAAAACCTTATTATATATATCAGTTGGGACGGAATAAATATTAGCAATAAATTATTTAGCGACAAGTTAATGATAAATTTCACATCAAAAGGGTAGGACATAAATTAAAGACAAAAGTAGAGCCGTAGACGTATGTCTCAAAGCAGGTACTGATTCTACACCAATCAATATTGGCTTTTGGTAGAATCTAAGAGAAAAAGAAAGGTACTATAGTCTACAGTAAATGTAAAAGAATAAGGCTATTTTAAGTTTAATTTATTTCTTTATCCGTGGAAATGAAAGCACTAAAGGGTATTCTCTATCGTTAATGATTACAGTTATGTCGGTATTAATAATGTGAAGAATAGTTATGAAGGAATTTGTTATGCTAGATTTTAAATAGCTAACCAAACACTATATTTGTTGTGTTTCTTTTTTTTTTTTTAAAATTTATAGTAACAATTCCAAACAAGGTACAAGTTACCTAGAATTTAATACATGAATAAATTATTTTCTAACCAGCAATCCAACGAGCTCTAAATATCTATATAGGGTTCATAGGCTCTCATTGTCACGCCAGTGCATTTCATCTTCCTCATTTTTTTGTTCATAGTTATCTCAAATTCTGAACAATAACCCCACATTTAATTTTCTGTGGTCCTATAACTGCTGATCAATAATACACAAATAGTCCAAACTATAAAATTGGACAAATAAAAACCCTTCCCCTGGTCTGCCCTATTTTGGGCTCGTGTGAAAAGTGATAGAAGTATTTACAAATGCGGCATGTATATATGGGAAGTAGAGTTAATGCCGTGCTAAATGGATTCTTACACTTGTGGAAAAGGACTTTCACCATTTGATAAAAAGAGGCTCATTGGTTAGGGTTTCAAAGGACGACTTGTAAACATCTTTGACAAGAAGCACAAAGCAAATTGATGAACAAAAAAACAGTTTTAAGTTAATTATCTAGTTACAGATGTACGTCACTGCTAAAAAATCTCCATTTTCCTTCTGCAAATGGTTCAATGGCTATTCCTACAAATATTTTCATTGAATCAGTAGGAAAGAAATGAAAAAAAAAAAAGCAATGTTTTCATATGAAAAAATTAGGACGATTTCCATTATTTTAGTAAGAATCTATTTTTTCATCATGCATTTTCTCAATAAGCTGATTCGGTGGAAAAATCATGTTTTATAGCACAATTTTTTTATTGATACAGATGGGAGAAACCTTCATTTCTAGTAGTGCGTGCTGTTAGGTTGCCGATCCAGAGAATTTAACTATTAATGTTGTGAATTCTAATACTTTCTTCATTTAAAAAAGAAAGGTTTAGTTTGACTTGAAACAGAGTTTAACAAAAGAAAAAAGACTTTTTAATCTTGTGGTTTTAAACTAAAGTTATGTCAAATGTATCAAAATGTCCTTTAATCTTATGGTTCTAAACATGTCACGTGAAAAATTAAAGCTAAAGTATTGCCAAAAAAAGAAATGGATTATTCTTTTTTAAATAAGCAAAAAAGAAAACTAAATCATTCCTTTTAAAACGGAAACACTATACTATATTTACATATTTGGTTCTCGCAATCCTGCAAATAAGGGCGGATGCACAATAGAGGTTAGGAGTTTGATTAAATCTACTAATTTTAGTTTAAACTTTGTATATATGTGTACAGAAGTCATAAAGTTCAAATATTGAACTTACTAATTTTATCACAGTTGTGATCTACTGCTAATTAAAGTTGGGTGGGCAGGTGAGGATGCCCGGAATTGGGGAATATTGTATACTGTACATCTAAAAGCAATTTAGGCAAAACCATCTCTGTCACTGACCTCTCACTTCACAATACTAACATACAGAGTTGGGGCCAAAGTAGTCATGTAGTTGATGGGAAGAGATAGTACGGAGGAATGGAGAAAAAGGTAGGTGGATGAGTTGGGGGAAGAGATAGGGTTCTCTTTTTAGTGAAAGTGACATGCTCTAAGGTCAAAAGTTGCATTCTTCTCAAAGGGCAATTCAGACCTTCATCACTCCCTAGTAAAGGCGCGGAACTAGATATGCAAGGGGTTTATATAAATTTATGTGATGTAATATTTTTAGTTAATCTGAAAAAGAAATAAAAAATTCTTTTTTTTTTTTACCAAGATCAATTTGAAATCACACAAATATTTGTGAATTTAAATCATAAATTTGAAAAGTCATTTAAAAAAAGGCCAGCTTCTGTTCTTGGAGGTTAGGTACATGCTCCATCCCCTCCTTCCTTGTTGTTACTATTTGCAATGGCCGGTAGGAATCAAGGTCAAACTCCAGCAATTTCTAGAGGGGGATTGTGTAGAACCAAATATCTATTCATAAATTGAGACGAATATTCTTCTTTACATTATTGAGACAAAGATATTATTAAATTTTTTCATATTCATTGAATTGCTGGTATTTATGTTATTACTCAACTGAAATAAAAAGAGAATTGTCGTTATCCAGGTTAGACAAAAGCACGTGTAGTTTCAAACGCAGTAGCCATTATTCTCCTCTCCTTTACAGGTGAGATTCAGGGGCAGAAAGGTACCATGCAAGCTGTTATTTAAATTTACTTATTGATAATGATCGACGACTTTGACAGAAAAATGATGATGCTTTAATTTTGCGACCTTGCCTTTCTTTTTAAGAAGTATAAAAAACATACCTCAATTTGGTATAAATCAGTAGTTTCATCAATCTGCATTCTTTTACTTGACTCACTAGATATATCTTTAATCTGCTACATAATATAGCAAATGATTTCAAATTCTTACCGGAACATATGACTCTTAATAAAAGGTGGAGAAGGGTTGAAACTTTACTAAATTTAACAAGATCTTATGGGTGTATTTGATTCATGTTGTAAGATTGAAGTGTATTTAAGTTTAGTTAGTCAAATAAAGTGATATTTTTAAGGTTGTCAACATATAATTAGTAGATAAAACTAATAATTCACACTGAATTTAGGGGGTGTTTTCCATACTTTTCTTTTGTTTCATTTGTTGAGTTTAAAATTAAGTTGATATGAAAAACAAATAAATTGTGATCCCAAGTTTTATATCAGCAAAATAAAATCAAGCATTGTATATCTCTCCTTTATTTTTCTCCTTGGTGTCCGTATTGGAGCCCGATTATATTCGAATCACACTATAGGCTTCATTTTTTTTCATACTCAAGGCTTAAATCTGAAACCTCTGGATAAGGGTAGACTGTCTTATATCTCTTTCTTTTTTCTTTTTTTTTTTTGGATTTTCCATCCAACGTTTGATACCCACCTTGAAGTTCAGTTAATTCAAATTAGCGCCGCATAGGTTAAGCGGTTCCTACCAATAATCTTTTCATACCTAGAGACTCAAACGTTTTTTAAGAAATAAATAGTTCCATCCGCTATGCCATATCACTTGATAGTGTGGTATATCTCATTAAGATAACACATTATATCTATTTAAGGGGGTAGGGGAGATGGGTCTAGCTAGGGTTGTGGAAAGGAGGTTAGAGAGAGAGAGAGGTTTTTCAGTCTGTGTCAGTTGATATCACGTGAAGGGGCACGATTACAAGTTGTTCGTATCCATTCACTTCCAAGAATACCGCTACGTACCACTAGCTACTTCCTTCCTATCCCCATCTTTGTCAAATTTCCTTTCCCTTTCCAATTACTTTTTCTTTAATAGACATGGACGCAATTCATCCTTCCTTTCCCCTTCCCCTATATTCTTCTTCCTTTATCTCTCTTTCACAATAATAGCACGCACCATGCCTGTAGCTTGATGGGTGCACGCGCACTCTCACTCACACAGCTAGAATATATATATTCATAGTTAGCAGAAGTACTTATCATATACCAAAAACCACACAAATACATTGTATCAAGTGCTGTCATACTCGAGCAAAAGAAAGACAAGAACAAGATATAGTACAACTGTTTTCATAAACCATTTTGGTCAATCATGATGATTCTGAACAAGATATAGTCCTAGCTAGGTAGAAAATAAATCTACTAACTTTATTTTTCTTCTTATTGCAGCTAGCATGCTTAATTAGCAGCAAAATCAAAAGAGGTTTTAGCTGTGTTTATACTGTCTTTCTCAAGATCTAGACCCACCACTTAGACCATCTCAAGCTACAGCTACTGCGCAAATGTATCCTCCAAGCAACAATAACTGCAACTACAGCCCAATTTTGTCTTCTTTAATATGCCAAAATATTCCATCTTCTCCTTGTATGCAATATGAACACGAACTATACTTTCAAAACTTTAATCATGATGACCAATATTATTTTCAACAACAGCAACAAATTCCCTTGATAGATGACTTGAGTCCTCACATCTTAGCTGAGAGCTGCACCGAGACTGTTACTAAGCCTTCAAATTGCAATCACGTACTAGAAGGAATGGAAGAAGGCCGAGGCGGAAACAAAGGAGATGATGTTATGAGTAGCAGAATTAGTATTATTAGTGGACGGATCTCAAAAAATAATAAGAGATCTTCCAATAAGGATCGACACAGCAAGATCAACACCGCTCGTGGTCCAAGAGATCGAAGGATGAGACTTTCACTCGATGCTGCTCGCAAGTTTTTCCGTTTGCAGGACTTGTTGGGATTCGATAAGGCCAGCAAAACTGTAGAATGGTTGCTTACTCAATCGGATTCCGCAATTGAAGAGCTCGTCGCCGTTAAAGGCAATGATGCTCAGATGCCTCAGCAAACTAGCTGCAATACCCCCACTACTACTACTGGAATTGGTGCAATTTGTGCATCTAATTCTATTTCTGAGTCATGTGAAGTTATATCAGGAACTGATGAAACTTCCTCTAATGACAAAAACAAGGTAACTGCTAAAGATGAGAAGGAGAAAAAGAAGAAGGCGGTTAACACAGCTCGTAGAGCTGCGTTTGAACCTCTTACAAAGGAATCAAGGAATCAAGCAAGAGCTAGGGCTAGAGAGAGAACAAAAACAAAGAAAATGAGCCAAATTGGAAAATCCAAAGCCCCAGCTCATGATTTGAACCCTTCAGGATCGGCTAATAAAACTTGTGAAGAACCTGGAACTCATGAACAACACACCTTCCATCATGAGAAGAACAGCGTCGATGAAAGTAATTTTGTGGTTAATGGAAATTGGAATCCATTTACAATCTTCAGCTATCATGAACAATATGCTGGAATTTCCAACGAGGTAAGGGTTTCAGAATTTGTTTATTAAGGCTTCAATAATTAAATCCAGATTATATAAATGGAAATAATCCATTTATATATTCTTATCTGAGTTTTTCCTTTTTCTCTGCACGCAGCATCAATTAGTTACAGACTTGCAATTTTGTGGAAAGCTGTGGGAAAGCTAGGGCAAGGAAATTCGAAGCGGACAAAGTTCCTTCTTCATTTGTGCTTACTCGGCCAGAGCAGAAGAACGCTTCCGGCCTGTATCTGTTGGTAAATGTAACATAGATTTGTATTTTTTAAGTGTGTTTTTCTTTTGTGAAAGAACTTCTGTGCACATAAGCCTATGTTTTTTTTTAAAAAATAAAACTATGATGGAGTTCATTAAGCAACATATGAGTATATAAAAATATTAGGCCGCTAAAATCTCAATGGGTCAACTTTGGGAGAATTGAGACACTGAGAGTGTCTCAATTCTTTAATTTTTTCCAGTCTTATGGCGGTGTTGAATTTCATACCAAAAAGTTCAATTACAACATAAGAGTATAGAAATTATCCATTAAAAAAAAAGATCACTAAAAGAGTAATTGATTTCATTTTTCTTGTGGGACTAATAAATATGATAACGTTTTTTGTTGTTAAGCTAGTTAAGAGTTCAAGTTCAAGTCTTGGCACAACTTCTTTTGGTCTCGTTGTCCTATAATCTTCTCGTCAATTAATTAGCCATATTCATCTAGGATATTATAACAATTAATTTCATTCGAAAAAGAGTTCAAAGACTCTTTCATTGATCGATCATCTTCTACCCTATTGCCATAGATATCTTGGTACGTATAAAAGGGGGTGATGATACGTATAGTAATCTCTGCTTGCTTAGTTTTCTGTCTAAAAAAGGCTTCAAGTATGCTTTTTAACTTCACCTTCCTCCTCAGCAGGAGCACAGATAAGCTTTGTTTTTGAGTTTGCAGAATCCAATAGTTTTGACTCATATTTTATATTTACATTTGTTGAAGAAGTTCAGTGTCGGTTCATTATGGGATGTATGGTCTTTTTATATGAATTTAGACAATTCTAGCTTCTTGAACTAATTTTTGGAGTTGAATTAGGCCCAAGATTTATTTTATTAGCTGGTATAAGAGTATAACTCATTTCAAAAATTCTCGTTCACTATGTTGGGATATTAAAATTATCCACACTCTAGATATCTAGCCCTGGGCTTGAAGGTGTGTTTTGTAGAGAAGTCCCATATCAGACAATTATGGGATGGGTGATCTAGGTTGAACAATCCTTAACTTTTTTAGTTCTATTTTTGTCCCAGACTATCTGGGAATTATATATCATGAGGCAAATACAAGAAGGGGGTTTTGGCCTTACTTCCAAATACAACACAAGGACAAAACATATCCTTCACAAAAGGAGGGACGGGAAGGCTAACATAGACATTTCAACCCTAGTAAAAAATAGTCAACTCTTGAACTAATTTTTTGATTGTTTTAAGCTTAAAATTCATTTCTTTATCATGTTAAAGAATTTATTAAATATATACAAAATTAAATTTAATATTCAATAGCTAGCTAATAGTACTTGAGGTCATTGACCTGAAATTTTGAACCCATAAAGTTCAAAATTTATAATCCGTCTGGTGTTCCCCGACACTCCTGCCCTATCCGAACCCTGTTTATACATAACTTTATTAATTAAGAACCACAAATCTTTTATTTTTGATGTCTAACCTTGTTCATTATCATAGTTAATTAAGGGGTGTCCGAAAAATTGCTATTAGATTCATTTTAGTGCACAAAACTGCTGAGGCATATGTGCATGCCTGAGCCAAACAATAATTATACAGAAAATAAAAATATAATGCAACAAAATGAAGTAGAAAACAATACAGAATTTTATATCAAAATTATTTGCATATAAGCAAACGAGCCATAACAGTTTCACCAAAAAGAGATTTTTGCTTCTTGGACATGGAAACCCTATGTTTGATTTTTGCTTCTTCGACATGGCAAAACAACTATCTACTTCTTTGTTCCTTGTTTTGGGCCCAATTTTAACATGACCGTGAAAACCCTAGCTAGCTCATCCATAAGTTTGTAAGAGATGCATTTAACATACAAGTTAAGAAAGGTTTTAGGACCACCAATGGAAGTGGTGCAACAATTAATGAGGCTACCTTTAATCAGAGTTTCTCGGATTTGAGCCAACTTTGGTGTGAAGCACTAACATTTACAATTAAATCCCATGCAGTAGAAATGAAGGATGTGATGAATTTATTTATTTTTACAAAGAGCTCAAACGTACTCTTCTATTAAGGGCTTGGGACATAACTTTGTGAAATATTACAATATGAAAATGTAAATTTGTGAGTCACAAAAAAAGTTATTTACCAGCACAAAATAGAGGCAAAAGTGCAACTGAACCTGTACCTACTAGCCAGTAGTTCCCTTCCTCATTTCGTTCTCAGCTTGATTTGGTTTACTTAGATAGATAATGAATTTTTCTTTTTGGAAAAATTTTGGTGCTAATTTTGTATCGAAAACAGGCCTAAGGGCCTTGAAACGTTGTTGTCGGTCTTTGTCTAAGTCAATTTACCTAGAGAATTAATCTTAGTAGTCACAAAAAGAATCTTAGATAGCACAACAAACAAAACAACATGAGTTCTGTAGCTGGTATTGACATACACGCAAATAAAAAAAAAAAAAAAGTCCACTCACAAAAGCAAGAAATGCGAATAAATTATGCGGTCCTTCAAATAGAACCCAAGGAATAAGAATATAGTATCTGCAAAAATGATTTCCTTGATGGAGGGTGAGTGATGAAAAAAAAAAGGGATACTCCTAAGGCATCTAATATATATGATGAGAAAGTTAAATGAACCTATAGAAAAATAGTGTAAATTAAATTGGGAGCAAGAAAATGAACATACTTAATAGTTCAATTGATTGGTCATCTGAAAATTATCCGCCCGAACATTTGATTCTCTTGTAGTCCACTTCCCTACTTTTCCTTTCTCTAATATATTCACACAGATTTCATGTTACTATTTGAATCTTTGTCACACCTACTTATGTAGCTTTTAATAACTCTGATTCAATCCTATACAAGTTAGGTAATTAATCTATAGAAATACTCATTAGTCCTCACCATCCAAATCATCCTATTCCGATTCATTACAATTTTGACCGCTTTGAGATTTTTTTAATGTTAGAGGGTTCTTATATTTTTTTTAGTGACATGTTAATCTATTTGTATTTTATTTTTTCCAATTCATATTTCCTTCTCAATTATTTTCTACTTGAAATTCCAAACCCGTTCCTTTGTTTTTCTTTTTTTCTTTTTTTTCTTTTTAATCAAAAGCTATCACCAATTGGTTGTGAGCCTATGAGTGTGGAGGGTTTGGCTAGACCCATACCATGTAAAATATAAGTAGAAATACTTCCGAAAGATTAGAGGGGGACATGGACCTTGCCTCTAACATTCCTTTGTTTTTCCTTGTTTGAGTTGTGGGGGATGGACAAGTGAGTTTATCTAAATGTGGTCAAATCCGTTCATTTAACACCCTTATATTTGTGGTGTGCGACCTTGAGACAAGTTATATGTCCAAATAGAGTAACAAGTTATAGTCCAAATAACAATATAGATAATTTGTGTATGAAAAATGTATATGGAAAGTGTGATAATAAAAATGTATATAATGTGTATATATTTTGTGTGAAAAGTTAATATGAAAATATATATAACCAAGAGCTGACCATAAGATTTTTATTGGCATTTTATAACCAATATATATTTATCATTATTAATTTTAAAAAATGTGAAATGCACCAGTTGAAAATATATTTTTTATAATTATATATATATATATATAAAATATTATTTTTATGAATTATGTTTTATTCAAAAAATGCAACACACTAACGAACAATGTACAATGTCGATAGCTTATGCATGTTTTCAGTAAATTTATGTTGTTTAGTACATTGAATTAGCTACTAATATAAGCAAGACGGTTAAACATAATTGAAGTACTGGTATAAGAATAGCAAATGAGACGAAGAAAATTCATTTCCTTTTTAATGTATTGTAGACTGTAGTATGTTCTTTTCTCTTTTGAATTAATCTTTACTTTTATTTTTGTGTATGGTTAATAAGTAACAGCCATATCAAATCTAACTGAAAATAAACAAACTGATAAATATATATCATATTTAATTTGATTATAATAATTAAAAATCAATAAATTAGTTTAATTGTAATTTTAACTACTAATAATTGATTCAAAACGACCCATGAACACTCCTAATCAGCTCTACATTTAGCATAGAGGCCATTTGTGTACTTGGCCCCAAAATTTTATGAAGGAATTTTTACCCCCACTAATTACAATGACTCCTGCATATTTATGAACTATTAACTGTTGAGCAATATATATGACTTTCATGTTCCAAGTTGAAACTAACAACGAAAAGAAACTTCAGTAATAACATTACAGATTATTCCTAAAAAAAAATAAAGCTTGGACATTTATCTATTAAAATTTGAAATATATAAGGTGGACTTTCCGAAAATTTAAAGACTTATCAGTTACCATAGAGAAATGATGAGAGAACACATCGCACTTGACACCATTGCCGGCACACATTATAGATTTTCTAATGAAAGGATAGAATCATGAGTCGAGACTTTTTGAGGAAGCTCAATGGCGTAGGCTCAGTCACTCAGATAGTTGACTACGTAAACTTTTAATTCGATTCTCCTCATTTCCTTCTTACCTACCCCTTTTAGAAAGAAAAGAAAAAAAAGAAGAGAGAGTCAAGTTTGTGTTGATTATTTGCTATACGTATGTATCACTTGGAAAAACATACTACTATATAGTTTGATAATTAATAAAATATAATGGCCAAAACATAAAACATTAATTATTTCTCTGACACATTATATAAATAAAAATAAGGAAGAAGAAATTTGTACCAATGAGTCCTCCATGGTCCCCATCGTCCTGAGATGGTAGCAGCGCAAATTAGGGTTTTTTGACCTATGAGTTTTCCCTCTAGGGTTACTGTACTCAAACATGCGCAATGCTTTTCCTCTCTTCTTTTCTGTGGTAAAAATTAGGGAGTCTAATAGTATTTGAGTTTGTTTGGTCGAAATATGTAGATATTAATTAGTAATGTAATTATTTGTTATATGGATATAAGTTATTTCATTTATTACCCCGCGTAAAACGCAAATTCCATCTCAGCTTGTACATGATTGATGTGTTATGCTGATTTTTAATTTGCAAATCAATTGTTGTATTAATTTTATACTTTGATAACTTAGGGGTCGTTTGGTTTGAATATGAGTTATGATGGGATAAGTTATGTTGAGATTAGTTTTGATGGGATAAGTTGTCCTAAGATTATTTCTTATTGAGCGTTTGATTTGTTATATTCAAAATAATATATATTGATAAATTTTAAGAACAAATTGTTTGTCTACAAAATTACCCTTCACTTTATTTAAACATTTTAAATTCTTCTTTGTGAGCTTTAGTTATTCATTTTTTAAAATAAAATTTTTATTTTATTTAACTTAAATATTTTTGGTTATGTATTCCCATGATAAGTACCATGTGTATTTAAAAATACAACTTTTTTCTTATTTAGCTTAAAAATAGAACTTCCCTCTTAAGTTTATTAAAGAGAAGAAAATTTATGAGAAATCAAAATAAAATAAACATAAGAATTAGTCAAATAAATTCATAAATAAAAATTATATTTATGTAGTATAATTTTTTAATAGAAAAATATGTATAATTATCATAAAAATAAGGAGTAGTAAATATTATTATACATGATATTAAAAAAAATATAAATATACATAAATGTGAAAAATGATGTATAAAAAGGATTTAAAGGGACATATTTGTCATTTACCTATTTTATTCCGGGATTACTATACCACCCATGGAGAGGGATAACTTATCCCAGTACTAATTATTAATCCCGGGATAAGTTATCCCGGACTTGCCAACCAAACAACATAATTGTTTTTTTATCCCATCACTATTATTTTTAATTCCTCACACCAAACGAGCCCTTACTTCCTAGCTTGCTAACAAATACGGTATAACTTCTAAAAAATGAATATATGAATAAATTACTTCTTTACTAGTAAGGGGCTGTTTGGTAGCTAGTATAGTGGGTGCACAGGTTTTATTATTGGAGAAAATAGTAATGAAATAATCTATTTATTATTTTATATGCGAGTATTAGTCATACATTTATTAATAATATATATATTGTCATAACTTATCTAACAAGTTAATATCTTAAAAGGTCACTTAATTTAGAGAATTTATCTAATAAAACTATTATATTTTATTTTATATTAATAAAATCACTCAAATGCATTTGTATAAAAAAATTCACTCAACATATGCATTTATATCAATAAAATCAATCAACTAAGTTGGGCAAAATTAAAAATTATTTTTATACCATAAAACATAAATCCCACATGTAAATAAAATTAAATAAAACTCATTAAGAAATTTTATGGACAAATTTAATTAGTGAAATAAATACTCTTTTGGCATAACATTAAATAAATATACAATAATATCATATGAAATTTCGTGCTATACAATTATCATTTCTAGCGAAAAAAGTTAAGTACCTATCATTTTCCATGAAATTAAAGTGTTCCACAAATATTTTTATAGAAAAAACATTAAAAACGAAACAAAATAGAAGTTCTATACTCACTTTTTTTGTTGGAAAATAAATGCGATGCATTCTGAAATTCGTTGTACACAGTGCATAATTTTTTTTGAAAACAAATCCTCACAACTTTCTAAAAATAGAAAAAGAAAGACTCGTAGACAGAAGTGAAAAAATAAAGTTAAATTTTGTGACCTTCGATTTTTCGTCGTGAATTTGTTTTGAGTATTAGTGTATATTTGTTTATTGTACTGTAATATCATGAGTATTTGTTTAATTAACTAATTAAGTTTGTCCTTATTTTTTTTAATGAGTTTTTAAAATTTTGTTTATTGTGGAGTGTATGTGTACATGTTATAAAAAGTAATTTAATGATAAATTTAGTTGAGTCATTTTATTGATATAAATACACAAATTGAGTGATTTTATTGATACAAAACAAAATTCAACCACTTTACTAGATAAATTTTTTAAGTTGAGTGATCTTTTAAGATATTAACTCTAACTTATACATGTATATATTAGTTATGTGAGACTCTAAATTGCAAATCAATATTGTATTCATTTTTTCTTATACATAAACAACTTACCGCCTAAACAACTATCAAATGTTGTATTACTTATGCAAAATTAAATACCTGAATAACTCACCTCTAAATCAACTACCAATTAAACGGTCCCTTTGCTTCCTCACTCTCTATGTTATGAATGTTTTTTAATCGTAAAAAAACCAAAAATACACCTAACGTATAAAAAATGGCTCACAATACCCTTTATCGATTTATCTCCGGCCTATTTGTTTGGCTCAAAATATCCCTCAAACTCACACCCAGACTTTATGGTTTTTTCAATTTTAAAACATCAGTCGTTTATTATGATTTACCATGTATATTATTTAATTTAAAATAAAATTTACCCTTTTTAAAACTTAAACCTACTGACCCATTTCTTTTTAAGAAAAAAAATATATTCAGAGAAACTACAGTTTGTTGTCAGCTGTAAGGAAATACGTACATTTCATATGTGCACTGTTTATCTTCATATATAAGCGAATCTACTTCAGGTAATTAAGCTTCCATTAAAATGCTAGAATAATAGTTAATTACTGGTAATTAGAAAAAATAAGACCTAGGAGAAATTAATGGTATATATATAGTACCAAGATTCATATAATGAGGAACCTTATTATGCCAAGTAGACAAAAGGGGTTGCTCGGGTAATAAGCATTCTCCCCCTCTAACTTTAAGATTATGGGTTTGATTTCAAATGCAAAGAAAAAAAGGTGGGAAAAAAAGAAGAAAAAACTTCGCATAGAAATGGTGGCATTTTAATTTCTTCTCAAATTGTTATGATTAATTCTGAATTACCATATGGGCTTTGATATTTTAGAGTTACTATCTATATAGGCTCGGACATCGAATACGCCCAGTGCAGCTTGAACATGATCTTTACTCTTTAGCAAGAGTTAGGATTTTTTATGTTGGGCCAACGTCCCAAAATTTACAAAGGCCCAAGTCTACGCTTGGGTGGTATAGGCCCGACATTATAGAGCAGTTCTTCTCATGTTACCGATAACTAAAAGTAGTCGCCTCTCCACCCCACCCCCCCAATTTTATGTTTTTTATAAGATCATTTTGTGTAATTTCATAAGTAAGTTTGACGAGGGATAAAATGTACGTAGACTTTACATCTGTCTTTGTTAGATAAAAAATATAAGGAAAAAGGACAAATATACCCCCAAACTATCGTAAATGATATGCGAATTTTGAGACATTGGTGTTCCTGCCACCCAAAAACTAGAGCATATGTGCCCTTAACTCTAACTGAAGGCTATATAGGGACACATGAATGGCGTAATCTTATCCGTCGATTCGATATTTAATAAATGTCGGTTGGTGGATAAGATTATGACACGTGTATATCCGTTAGTATAAGAGTATATATGCTCTAGCTTTTAGACGGCAGGGGCACTAATGTCCCAAAAGTATGACGCAAAGTATCTACATATCATTTACGATAGTCGAGAGTATATTTGTCTTTTTCCCAAAACTATATCCTTGATGGCTGATGCCACGAAAAATAAGTTTTTGAACAGTCAACTAAATAGAAATGTAGAAAGCATGCATGCGCTAGGTTTAGGCACCTAAACAACAGAAAAAAAGATGGAAGAGTGAGATAACACTGACCTGACTGAAGCCATGCACCACGCACGCTTGCTTATTGCTGATCAGTACAATAATCTTTATTATTGCTTCTTTCCTTGTTGATGAGTTATTGTGCTAGTTGCAAGTTTTGGTCAAAGTTGGAACGTACGTAAGGAGGAGTAATTGATAAGGGGACAAATCCCCTCAAAAAAGATTATATCAATCAGCTTTCTGCATCAGTCCCCCAGCTACCAAATACTATTGTTTTGCCTAATATCATGTGCTAGTATTCAAATTCATCTTCATACACTATTCTCTCTCTCACAATCTGTCAAAGATGAAATAATGATTACAAATATATATTTTTGCTATTAGATACACATTAAAATACATATATATATATATACATATATATAAAAGGAGAGAGGCAAGTGAGGTAGGAGGGAGTCTAGCGAGAGAGCAATCGTCTTATCCCAAATATATGTGAATCATACTAGATACAAAAGATTTTAATACAATACATTCTTAAATATATATAGATATGAGACGAGCGAGAGAGTTAGTATATCCCACGTATATGCGAATAATCCACTTGGATGATATATATATATATATATTATATAACGCAGTTTATTTTTATAAATTATCAATAAAACGCTATCTTATAAAGTCGACTTAATTAATGACATATATTATAATATTATAATAAATATATAATGCTATACTCAGAAAACTACTCAAACAGTAATATGGACATATGCATGAATGTAAATTGCATTAAATTGTAATATATGTCATAGACTGCAATTTACATACTGCAATATATTGTAAAAGGCTGAATGCTCCTTGAACGACGTCTGCAATTTACATACAATTACAGTGTTTGAATAGTTTCATGAGTTTAAGGAGCTTATTATATATAATATATGTACTTGTATGTTAAGTAAGTCTATTTTGGGATAATATTTTATTGATGATTTATAAAAATGAACCGTGTCATACATAAATTTAGTTTTTATCTTGAATTTTATATCGTTCTATAATGAAGTAGTAATTTTGAGCCATTTATTTATTATTATTACACATGAATATGGCATAAAACAATTTATTTTATCATGTCAAGATTTTTTAATGATAAAATTTAGTTAAATAATTTTATTGATACAACAATCTAAATTGAATGATATACCTAAGAAAAAGAAAATACTCTAAGAAAGGGAATAAAATGCCAAAATAATATTCCTCTTACAATTTTATTATTGTTGGCCGCATTCACCATTAATTATGTGAAGACCAAAATAAATAATTTTAGAAAATGATTGGATGGAATGATAGAGAAATGACGGGAAGTCAGATACCACAAGTCCGTAACCCTAAGTTCTCTGACCAACAGATTCAGTTGTCTTCAATTCTTAATTTGGAGTTTATTGGGAGTATTTTAGGCAAAAATCATTTCTTAAAGAATTTTTGAATACTAATGTGTTTGGATAAGGTATTCTATTTCTTCTTATTTAGTTACTAGTAACACGAAAATCTTATATTATCGAAAATATTTAGTTAAAACCTTGCCCAAAAAAAAAAAAAAGGGGTTGTCACTCTTAAACAGAGGCCTTGCTTGTTCTGTTGTTCGTCAATTTGTTACTCACTTTAATATTATTAAAGGAAAATGACTTAAAATATCTTTAAACTATTGAAATTGATATAAAAATATTTTTTGTTAATTTATTAGTCACAAAATGTCTTTGGGGTTAACCTTTGTGATCCTTTTATACTCTTATCACAAATAGCCCTATTAGTTCAATTAATTAATCTTCTCATTTAATACATGGAACGATCTGAATCGTTAAAAAAGTAAATTAAACTAAAACATATCTGACTCAATTCAAACATGAATGTACTTATATGTCTAAGCGTGGCAACGGAATCGGAATCGGCACTGTCGGACCGGGACGGACAGGAACCGGAACGGAACCAGGCACCACGGGCCGGAACAGGAACAGACCGGAATAGATAATTCCGGAAATAAATATGTATATCCATCCTGGACCGGTACCAGACCGGAAACCGGGTCCCAATGGCTATATTTAAAAAAAAAAAAAATTTATTAAAATAAAAAAATTAGGAACATTACTCAAATAATATTAAAACTTTTATAATTTTAAAGTTAAAAATTTATACTTTTAAAGTTTTAAAGTTTTAAATACAAACTTTCAAACTTTAAAAGTATAAAAGTTTAAATTTCACCCTTTAAAAATTTGAAAATTTAAATTCAAACTTTAAAACTTTAAAACTATAAAAGTTTAAATTTCACACTTTAAAAATTTGAAAATTTAAATTCAAGACAATAATAATAATAAAAAAAAGGCGAATAGCCTATACTTTTATTAATATTAATTAAATAGTACAAGCTGAGTTACAAAATATTAGTAGAGTATTAAAAAATCTAATCTACACAGCCACCTTCTAGGAAGGGTTCTGTTTAAATTAGACCTCGAATTATTATACACATACTAATAGACATTTAAATTTAATAGTTTATGCTACCAAGGAAATATTTTTTTAAATCATTTAACATTTCTCTAGTAACATACTTTGGAATTGGTTGATTAGCTAGTTCCTCCATTGCATCAATGTTGTCGTCACTAAAATCTTGCATTATTTCATCAATGTCATTTTCAAATTTGGTCGATAAAAGTGGACGACCATAACTCCTTCTCTCGCCATTAATTCAATATCTAAATAGTACCGATATCTCCAAGCTATCTTCTGCTAATGAATATCTATGCTCTCCAATTTGAAATCTTGTTGCACTAAAATCGCCTTCCGAAGCTACTGAAGATGCTTGAATAGTTAATACATCTCGAGCAACTGGTTGAAGTTTTGGAAATCCCTAGCCGCGATTGCTCCACCATTCTAGATGATCAATAGTAGTAGGTTTTGTATTTTGATTAATATATGCATCAAAATCATTTCTATCATTATGAGAAAGTTCAAGATAACAATCTATCATATCATCAATATCATTTTCATTATTATATCTACTCCTAGAACTTTGAGGCTCTTCATTACGTACTGCATTCATTATATTAGAATTATACAAGTCATACAATTTTTTAGCTTCAATTTTTATACTGTCTTTAACATCTTGACAACTAGGTGTTTCATCATCTTCACTATCAATACCCAAATTAAAATATATTTTATCAATTATTCGTGATTCACCTTCATCTTTGTAATGTGGGTTTAACAAACAAGCGGTTAAATAAATTTGAGAAATAGGAATAAAATATCTTTAAAATTTTTCAATCATTTTGTTAACAGATTCTTCAAATCTTGGTTTATTTTGAATTTATAAAATTTACTAGAAATAACACAAATATTAGGTAAAACAGAGTAAATAGTTGGATAATAAAGTGTAGATTTTTTTTTGTAGTTGAATAAAAAACTTTTAAGAATTCTATAAGTTCTTTTATGTCATTCCAATTATTATCATTAAGTCTATATGTCATATTTGAATTATGAGCATTCCAAACCAATTGTAAAGGTTTCCTATATTCATAAGCGACTTCAATCATTTCATATAAAGAATTTCATCTAGTACACACTGATTTTGGAATTTTTCTAGGTGGAAGATTAAATTCACGACAACAATTTTCTAAATCTCTACGTCTAGACTTAACTTGACATTTAAAAATAAAATGACATGCACTTTCAACTTTTATGCAACCATCATTATACATTGATATACCATCTCTAACAATTAAATTACATATGTGTACAACACACCTAATATGAAAACCATTAATATAAATAGGGCAAAGAGACGGTTTTAATATTTCAATAACAGTTCTATTATTAGAAGCATTATCTAAGGTGACACTACTTATTTTATCACAAATTTCATAGTTTTGTAAAACATCTATAATTTTGTATGCTATATAACTACCAATTTATGCATTTCACAACATTTATAACCTAAAATTCTTTTTTGCAATGTCCAATTTTCATCAATCCAATATGTAGTAATAGTGAAATAATCATTACCATTTACACTACGGCCGATATGAGAAGTAATAGTTATTTTACAATTATTATAATAAAATAAGCAATGAATATATTGAAAATGTTGAGCTTGATAATCAAAGATAGCCTTTTTAATTATATTTCTAGTAAAACCTTTAAAATGTGGATGATACACAATTTGAATATAATGAATAAAATTGGGATTTTCAGCAAAACTAAATGGCAAATCCATAACAACAATCATTTTAGCTAATTCTTCAAGTTTTTTTTCTTTACTATATGACCGTAGTATACTAGAGCCAGAAACATTAGAAGGATTTAATTGTGTTTGGACCATATTAGAGCCCTCTACTCTTACATTTTCAGGAAGGGTGATACCATTCTTTTTAGCTTCGACTACAGCTTTAACGTGCAAAAATTCATTTTTACAACATGACATTAAATGATTACTCAAATGTCCCGTTCCACCCTGTTTTCCTACAGTTTTATGATTCATTCTATGTTTACATTTATTACAAATAGTTTGTGTTTTATCTTCATTCTGAGTCATAAATTGCCACACAACTGATGCATGGGGGGAATGGGAACAAGACAACGAAAAAGAGCGGGAGGGGAAGAGGGATTGAGAGTGGGAGTAGCCGAAGTTGGCTGATGTTCATCATCATCATATTCATCAACATTATTATCAAAACTATTAATATAATCATTAAAATCGTCATGTTCATCATCTTCAGGTAATTTCTCATCAAAATTACCAAACCTTTTTTGTAAATGTTCATGATAAAGATCTAATCCACTATTAATATCAATATTAAAAACAGTTTCATCAACATGCGTATAATCATCGATATTTATTCTTAATTGAGAAGTTTTTTTGGTTTTAGATTTAGAAGTACTACCGGTTTTTTTATTTTTCTTGGATTTTGAGCTCTATAAATTAGTGATCAAATCAACTATGGTTGTTTTACCCTTGTCAACATTGTTTTTACCGAAATCCATTATCAAATATAAAAAGTAGTAAATTATATATAATACGAAAATGTAATGCAAAGTTTTAAACAAATAAATAACTAAATAAGTAGAGATTAGAGACTAGAGAGTGGAGACGAATTACACACAAAACAAATAATTAAATGCAAACAAATAAATAACTAAATGAAAAGTGAGTTGGAACGAATGTACCAAACGTCTACTTAAAAAAGTAGACGTGTATGACCGAAAGCCGAAAATTGAAAGTTGAATTTTGAATCTCCAATTTTCAAAGACCAAATTCGTAATTTTAACGAGAATAAGACATTAAAGAGTAGAGAGAGTAGAAGATAATATTTTTGTGAGTGAAAGGAATGAAAGATTGGGAGTATTTATAGTTAAAAAAAAAGGATGAAAATGTAATTTTTAGAAGGTTGGGGTATTTAAAAAAGTTTGAGGGGTAGAGAGGTGTAAAGGGGAGCTATGGGGGTGAAAGAGCCGTTGGTGGGGCCCAAAACCCGTTGTCCAATGGCTCTCAACGGCTAATTTTAAGATTTTTTTTAAAAAAAGCGAACCGGACCGAGCCGGGATGGACGGCAACCGGAACCGGGACTAATTGGTAAATCCCAATTTTCGTCCCGTTACCCCTCCTGGACCCGCTACTGTCCAAACCTAACCGGTGCAAGCCGGAACCGAGACGGACCGGAACAGGAACCGGCACCTCCCGATACCGTTGCCATGCCTTATATATGTCACATGGTAAAGGGCTAGCACTACAATAAAATAATTTTTAGCGGCAATAAATAGACACATTAGTTAAGAGTGCAAAAGTCTTTATCGGCATTAGTCAAGTGTCATTAGATTCATTGTCATTAAAGGCTTTAGAGACATTTACAAAGAGTGTTAATTAAAAATACATATTTAGCGACAATTGACTATTTTCATTAATTAATTGCCGCTAAAAATTATTTTTAATATAGTGTAGCCAAAATCTCCAGAGGCTCACAATCTATTAGTGATGACTTTTGGAAAGAAGAAAAAAAGTAATATTACTATGGATTTAAGCTACATGTATCTGATTCTTTCTTTAAAAAAATCACTATATTGTACTGTTTTGGGTGATCTGGGTTATATCTAGAAGTGATGGTCCAAGTGGACTGACCCGTTAGGTATCTCATTGAGGATCCAAGAAGTGTCGGTCCATATCTATTTAACTCAAGAGAGCGTTGATAGTTGGTTAGAATTATGCCAGTATTAGTTAGGAAAAATTGTATAAAATAGTAAATTATTAATTAAAATTAAATATCATAATCACAGTTTCATTTAATTATAATCCGTAGCAAACACTTTGTCATTCAACTCTCTCCCTAGATTTCTCGCTTGCCACTCTCCTGATCTCGCTCGCCACTCTCTCTCTCGTCTCTCTCACTTTATATACAAACACAAATGTATAAATTATGTTTATGTTTGTATAAAGGAGAGAAAACTGTATATATACATATCTTTTCGTTCGCCTCTCTCTCCAGATATTCACTTAATACAATCACAAATGTCTAAATTGTGTTTGTATAAATCGAGAGAAATTGTATATATAAATACAAATACATATATTTTCGTCCTATACACTTATAATTATACAATACACATCTTCCCTTGCCCAATTTTTTTTGTCTTTCTCTCTTTCTCACTTTATTCAAACATAGATTATACAAAAAAAAAAAATCTTATGTGTATACAGATTCCAAATATATACTTATATAATTGATTCTTTTGTATAAGTATACCGAAATATACATATTAATAGTCATAATAAACATAAGTTTGTTATGGAGCACAATTGTGCAAACTATAGCTATAACACACAAATATGATTTTTATATTTGCAAAACCTAAAATTTACTCTAGTAGTAATGTAAGGGTTAATTGTGAGTGAATCATGTATTATTTTATATAGAGTATTAGTTATGTAAAGATTAGTTATTCACGCATTAGTTATTCCACCTTTTATTCTTCATAAAATAATACATAAATTCTCTCATAATTAAATTATACATGTATTACTCATACGAGTTTTTAAATTATCAACCAAACAGCATATTAATTTTATACATGAAGAACCTATTTCTATCTACCTACAAAAACATTATAAAAATTATTCAAAAGTTAATGCATGAATAACTTGTTCCTTTTCTTATTACCAAACGACCCCTATAATTTTTAATTTACTCAAAGACTTAACAAATGCCGAAAAATTAAGCTAACTTCAAAACACTTAAAATATGTCCATTTAAAGAAATTCTTAAATCACCATCTTTGATTATTTTTGACTAAACAGACATCAAAAGAAAATACTCAAAGAAAGGGATATAATGCCAAAATAATGATCTTTGACTCTCTTTTTTGATTGTTGGCATAGTATTGAGCATTATCCGTTTATCTAAAGACCAAAATAAACAATTTTAGAAATGATTGGATGAAATGATAGAGACATTATGGGAAGTCAGAAACTACTTCTCTGACCAATAAATTCAGTTGCCTTCAATTCTTAATTTGGAGTTTATTTGGAATATTTTAGACATAAAGATAATAATTGCTTCTTGAAGAATTTCTAAATAGTAATGTGTTTGTATAAGTTTCTTATTTAAGCTACAGCCTACACGTAACATGAAAATATTATTTTTTCGAAAATATTTAATCAAATATAAAATGTATATTATGAGTACTATATTTATAGAGTCAACTAGATTGTACTTAGTAATTTACTTCAATATCTTCAAGTATTGCTTTAATTTTCTATTATAAAATAGTTATTTGTAATACTTTTTACTACCTTCTTTGTACGTGCATGAATTTCATTAACGAGAAAATAACATTTACTTTTGAATTCGTAGTTTTGTACTAAAATTATTAGATTTATAAGAAAGGATTCACATATAGTCTAAAATCTTAATGCAATGGATAATTGACCAAAACCTTTATATAAAATCATTTAGAGACCTTTTTATTATATGGAATGGAGGACACTATATATATATATATATATATATATATATATATATATATATATATATATATATATATATATAATCAATCAAAGTTGTAATGAAGTGTTAGAGAGTTTTCTCATCTTTTATAATAAGATGTTTTTAATTTGAGTTTCGAGTATAAAATTATTAAGTTCGGTTGAGCGATATATTGATAAGTTTTCCTTTTACAAACTATATTTGTGTCCTGTTATACTACTCCAAATAATAGTATATGGAGTGTTGATGTAAGAAGTGTGTCTCAATTCAACATTTCTATAGAGAAGTATAAATTAATATATTAATTAATTAAAATTATATTAAATAACTTGTCTATCCCTAATTATTTTATTTCAAAAATGTAATATGTTTAAACTATATAAAATTTAAATCTTAAATTTGTCTTTTTAACGCAAAATATAAGATAATTATATAATTGGTAAATACGTTTTAGCATAAAGTGCTTATCAATCGTTTTAAGTTTAACAATAATAACCATTTTAAGTTTTTTATCAATTAAAGTGGTGGTACTTTCCCTTTTTTATTTTACATGGAATACATTTTTAATTTGTCCAATTAATAACATTGATAAAATTTTCTTTTACCATAATTCTACTTTTAATACACTTGACTTGTTTAATTTAAACTAAAAAAAAAATTCAAGTATCCTTTTCTAGGAAAATATTCACGCTCTCAAACAAATATTATTACATAATGAAATAGAAGAAATGATTAAGCAAATATTTAGTATATGAAAAAAAATATATGTCTAGCATTTATTGATTTTAACATATAAATATTAAGTGTGAATAAATATTTATTCCCCATTGATTATAAATATCATATTCGAAAACCTCTTTTCCTTTTGATTTCTAAGGAGTGATTACACATGAAATATTTAAGACAGGTAAATTTCTCATAAAAATTATTTTGGATTTAATATACTTTTCCAAACAAATTAATTTTATAAGTTTGACCAAAAATATTTTGGAAAACTGATATAAATTTTCTAATAAGTTTGATTTTATAAAGTTTGACCAAACAATCTAAAGTAAATTAGATTTCCCTATAAAATACCCTTTTTTTTTTCTTCAAATTTCAAATCTACAGTCAAATCATATTACTGTAAGCAAATCCCTTAATCCATCATTTTGTGTTAATCAGTCTCTTTTATAAAACCCCTCACACCTCTAAGCACTCTTAACAAATTAACAATGGTTCCCCTACCACCTAACGCTACTTCGGCCATCAGCTCCACCGCTCCCGCCGCCGCCTCCGCCGCTGCTGCCACCTCGAATGGGCTTGTTGTCGCCTTAATGGGCTCAGTGAATTCCTTTTGGGCTATGTGGAGGAAGAAACCTAATCGAATTACCAAAACCAAAAAAGTAGGTGAAAATTCATCGCTAGCGAAATCGAAGAAATTTCTGGCGATGATAAGTGGTAAGGCTACTAATTTTATGCGTAAGAAAAAAGCTAAGAATGAGGAAAGTGAAAATGGTGAGGATTTTGGCGATGGAGGGCTGTGGCAGAAGGAGATTTTGATGGGCGATAAATGTCAGCCGTTGGATTTCTCCGGCGTGATTTATTATGATCGGAACGGGAAACAATTGGCGGAGGTGCCGGTAAGATCGGCGAGGAGTAGTCCTTTGCCCTGTTATGTTAACGGATCATCAAAATATTCAGAGATTAATTAATTAATTAAATGAGTTAATCAGTTAATTAGTGGAGTGTAAGTGATAATTAGTGATAACATCATGCTGCTTTTTCTGTGGGTTCTTTATGTGATTAGGGAATTAGGTTGATGTTTGGTTAGGAGTCAAAGCTGCAGAAAATAAGTCGTTTGAATTCTCCATTTAGTTGGAGGATTTGTTGATGAATTTATGGGAAAAACTATTAATTTCAGCTAAGTTGATTGTTATCTTAATGTACTTTCTAATAATTCTATTTCTATTTTAATTAAGATTATAAAGAGTAAAAACGTAAAGAAAATGAAATGAATATTGGAGTTTTCTTAATAGAACTATTCTTATATAATTAAGTCCCCTCAAATTAATCAAACTTTTCTTTTTTTGGTACCACTAATAGGCTTAACGACATAAAGAAAATGAAATGAATATTGGACTCTTCTTAATTACTTCTCGATCCCAAGTTTTTTTTTGGATCATTTTTCAAGCTATTAATAAGCCACTGAAAAAAGATCCAAAGAAATGAATTTATCTAAAACAAAACGGGAATAGTTAATATTTTTACGATTTTAAACATAGAGATTGAAAATAAAACATATTGTATTAAATGTTCTTTTTTTAATATTTATGTTAAAAAAAATATTTAATACAATATCTGTTATCTTCAATCACTATTACATGTTTAAAATCGTAAAATTCAAAATTATTTTTTAGTATGCAATTTGTATGTGTATATTTTTATCTGGGTATGCTATTTGTATGTGTATATTTTTATATAGTGGTGAGGTTATAGTTACCAATTGTTAAGAATAAAGTTTCATCAAAGAGTTTTTTCGCGTGCTCCAAAAACATATGTATTGTAAGGGGATGTGTGAATTGGCTTTTGGCTTATAACTTATAAGCCAAAAGTGATAAGGTAGAAATCCTAACTTATGAATTTTGACTTATTTTGTTATTTTGGCTTTAAAGTGTTTATAAGTACTTTTAATAACTTTACTTAAATACTTCAAAACTGCTTTAAAAACACCTAAAATAAGTCAATCCAAATAGACACTAAAGTAAGCATCTGGTCACAAGATTTGGGACCTCAATTTGAAATTTTGATCGAAAATCAGTATTTACATTAGAAAATTATATTAAAAAATAACTAGTTATTATTAGTATTGATTTTTTGAATAAATAAATCTTCATAAATCATGTGTTTATAAAAGCTCATAATTATATATAATCACAAATACGTTATTTATGAATTATAATTCAAATTTACAAAACGGGAGAGGGAAAAATAAGAATAGAGACCAATGAAATTAAAGGAAATGACACTTCTATTTACTCCCTCAAGTCAAAGATACTTTAACGTTCATACCCGGTCAACATTAAAAGAAGGGACTGTATTTAGATTACGTGTTTACTCCTTCAAAGAGACTTTAAATTAGTTAATGCAATTTTCTATAATAGATAACTAATTTCCCTTTAGTTTAATTAAAATTATTGTCTTTATAATTGGTAATTATGCACTTGTTGACATGCATTTAATATATTTTTCTATTTCCTGTAGTGTTTTGATATCCTCAATATATTATAGAAGTATATATTGGAGTATTATAGTTTCATTATTATTTTTTGTCACATTACAAACAAGTTACTTGTTCAATTTAACAACTCAAAATTCCACAAAACTACAAAAAGTCATATAATAAGGTTAAAATCAACAATACTCGATATATATATAATTAATTCTTACAAAATATCATACTAAGGAAATGAGAACGTTACAATAATTTGATCAGCACTAAAAAAAAGGTGGACAATGTTACATTCCAATTGAACATCAAAAGCCCAACGACAAAACAAATGAAAAACAAAGAAGAGGTGAATGCCACATTTTACTAAGGTGTGAACAGAAAATCTCAGTAGTTCAGTTGGTTAACTATCTGAATTTTTGATTTCTCATCTCGTCATCCCCACCTGTTTTCCCCCAAATTACGCACCGGGAGCTGTATCCTTGACTTTACCTTGAAGGTATCCACCAAATCCTCTAGCGTAATCCTTCACATCAGCGGTATCATCATCGTCTACCATTGATCTCCTGGCGCTGAAGTACTTGTACACCCAAGTTACAGCACTCAATGCTACCGCGCCGAATCCGCAGAGGGATAAAAATCCAACAGCGGCGATGAAGAGTGGGATCCAAATAGGACTAGTGATGAGGATCAATGGAGTGAAGAAAATTAACCCAAGGATTATGGTCGTTATAGTGACGCCAGTGAGGAGGAGCAAAATTCCCACAGAGATACCAAGGGTTAAAAAACCCATGAGTTGTGTGGAATTAGGGACATGAGGTTGTAGCAGCTTTTGGAGGAATGAGGGGACGTATGAGGTGCGAATTGGCCTTAAAGGTGGTCTAGTTTGAGTATTGTTGAAGAAATAATTGGGTGGACGAGCAGCCATTGTTGCAGGCACGGAGGAGGAAAGTGGAGTGAATGTGTTTAGTTAATTTTGTGGGGAAAATTGGAGAAAGTTAATTAAATATGGATAGATGGAGTTAAATGACATGTGTAGGGAGACTGGTAATTTTCTGCATGTAACATGCATGAACACACGTGGTCCTATGAAAGGATGAAAGAGGTTTTGAAGTTTATTACTCCATCCGTTTCACAAAAAATGGTCTAATTTGACTTGATACAGAGTTTAAGAAAAAATAAAGAAGACTTTTGAATCTTGTGGTCCTAAATTAAAGTTATTTCAAATGTACAAATTTGTCCTTTAATCTTGTGGCCTTAAACATGCCACGTGGAAAGCTGAAATTAAAATATTACCAAAAAAAGAAGAATGGTCAAATACCTCCCTAACCTATAGTAAATTCTCAACTACACACTTATATTTTATGAGTGTCCTACTACCCTCTTAAACTATTTTAAAACGGAATAAATGCACCTTAATGCTGACATGACGCAGAAAGTGTGTTCACTCTCTTAAAGACATTTGAGAAACAAAGAACTGACCAAAAAAATATTTCAAAAATATTTTAACTTTTTGTTAAAAACATTTTCCAACTTTTACCTTTAATTTTATTTTCTTTACTTTTTTCATTTATTTTTCCTTTATCATTTTTCGTCCCCTCTCTCTCTCATCACTCAACACCCTCCCTACCATTGTTGAACCACTATGGCAGCCCCATCTCCTCACCCATCTTCTAATACACTTTCATAATTTGTCTCACAATTACTCACAACCCGATTTATAGATTTCAAGCTTTAAATCTTTTTTTTTTCTTTATAGATTTAAGTTTCCTTGTTGTTTTTGTTTTATTTTTTCTTTTTACCTTTTTTTCTCTTTTTGTTTTCTCTTCACCGGAGCAACACCGGCGGCCTCAACTCCACCACCAAGTCGCTGTTTGCGCCGTCAATCGCCATCTACCTCCATCGTGAATTGCCACGTTCATTTTTAAAGTTGCTAAGCTCTCAATAATTTCAACCAAAATCCAAAACCCACTTTGAAAAATCAAATTTTGAAGTCTCCAAATATTAAACACTATCACTCTTTTTGTATTCATCACTAATTTTCCATTCAATCAAGGATGAATTTTCAGATGTTAAGAAGGTTTATGAAGAAAATTTCACTCAATGACTTCTAAATTTAAGCTTGCTTTGTTATTTTGAAAAATAATTTGGTCAAAGTAAAGAAAAAATGGAGCAAGAAAGGAAAGAGAAGAGAAAGAGAAGAAGGATATTATAAATGGAAAATTAGAATTAAGGAAAAAATAATATTTTTTTTTAATTTTTGAAAAGGCATATGACGTGGCAAGCGCGTGTCATTTACTTTTTGATATAAATCTGGGTGTAAGCTTTTAAGGGGGTATATACTATATATTATACTTTTAATATGTTCAGGTGTGTATAAAATAGAGAAATATAAAGTTCAGGTGGGTAATAGGACACCCGTAAAATTGAAGTGTGTAGTTGGGATTTCTGGTATATGTTGGAGGGGTTTTAGACCATTTTCTCAAAAAAGCAAGAGGTTATTCTTTTTTAAACAGACTAAAAAGGAAAGGAGGTCATTCTTTTTTAAACGGAGGGAGTATATAGCAAATAAAACGTGAATTGCAGTAAAAACCTCATTAAATTAATACTCGATTAATTAATAATCTCTCTAAGATAATAATTGCCTTCGGTCCCGACTTAGGCTAATGGAAAAATCACTCATTTCGATAAGATAATAAGATAATATATTTTCAGAAGACCCCTATATAAATATATGGTTTCATTAATATAATAAATTAATAATTCTTTAAAAGTACAAATATATCTAAGACAATTTAGTGAAATGACTCTATTATGTATTTTTTTAGTTAAAATTTAAATCTAGTTGAAGCTCATTCTAACTTTTCTTATTGCATCCAAAAGTTTCGATGTTGTCTTTTCTAATTGCACCATAAAATTGTGAAGAATTTTAGATGTAATAAGTGTTTCCTATGCGTAACTGGTTTCAAATATATTGTATCATCTTCAACTTTATCATCAACATTTTTTCCAATTATATCCACAATTTGTTCTAAACTCTGGACCTCTGAACATGTATCATTTTCACCTATTCAATAGATTATTAACGTCTATTTTATTGCGGTAACCAAGATTAGTAATCATGACTTCAAATTTATGAATGACGTTTTCACAAGTGGGTTCTTTCGAATTTTTTGAAATTTCATCCCTAAACAATTTTTTCGATGTCGAAACACTCTTTAAATGAATAAATATTAATTTATCGATTAAATAATACTTGTACAAAATAATAATATTTTATGATCCCGCCTATATTAATTTAAAAAGATTTTAGTGTATATATCATCCAACTTGTCTAATTAAGTTTGGACGGATTATGATTTAATGACATTTTAGCTAAATTGAGATGTAGTCTATATTAATATGTTATATATAATCATAATTAAAGTTTTTAAATAAATTTGGTTACTACAAATATTAAAGTCACCAATAAGAGATTAAAATAAAACTTGATAAGAGTGGAAGTGAATTAAATTTTGCCCATCCTAATTCAGTTTATCTCAGTCAAAGTAATTATTGGGCAGACCAATGATGAGTTTTTTATTTCTCAATTCACTTTAATTGTTCAAGTTCAGCCCAATTGACCTATAATTAACTCCCTGCTTCTTCCCTTCAGAATAGATTGGTCAAATTCTTTTATCTTTCCTAATTCGATGGCCAACTAAGTCACTATTCAAAAAATCTTAGTTAAAGTAATGAGGCACGGATCAAGAAATGGAAATTTTTTTGAATGAATGAATTTAGATATCGAAGTTTGATTGTTTGACACTCTATCTTTTGATGGCGCTATCACTTTGAAGCGATTGCCGAAACTAATGACTGATAATATAAAGCGAAACCTATAATTCTACATACATAGCCTTTAAGTTAACAAAGCTGGAAGAAAGGTTTGCCTAGATCTCGTATCCCATCTGCCATAAACGTTTTCTTTCTATTTACTACGCAAGCAAACTGGAGAGTGAAAAAAGCAAAAATGGGACAAGAATAAACCAATAGCAAGAAAAAGGATATCAAATTAAACATTCCGGGCATTCCTCTTATTAAAGGATGGAGTAATAGTTACAAGGTGATGATAGTTATAACTTATAAAGATCAATTAACGATAGTTAAGTGATAGAAAGTAATGTATAAAAAATATTTCTTGCATTCAATTTGTGATGAAAACACTATCTGTGAGTAAATTTCTTTCTTATCTGAATTACTACTAGCTAGTCGTATCAATGACATTACAAATAACACGCTTTCTGTTCCAATTTTATATGATAATATTTTTAATTCAACATATAACATTTTTCTTGTTCCTTTTTACATGATGATATTTGACTATATTCAATCTCCGATATAAATCCTTGTTTTTGTAAGAGTTTATGAAACGAAAAAGACTTCGGTTGAACACCAACTTATTGCAGTGTCAGTTGCATACCCATAGGGTGGTCAGTCAAGCTTGTTGAACGAACACTCTTCATTGAAAAATTATATTATGTATAATGTCACTTTTTTTATGTGTATATACTAAATTTTAAATTTTCTTTTAACTCAATGTCCAGTTTTGCTTTTGTATAGTGTAATAGTAACGGAAATATCATAGATCATTGATCAAACTCAAAAGCTTAGACACCTGCTCTCATTGAGCTAATGATTGGGCAAATTAAATGATATACCCCAAACGAACATTCGTTTTTTTAAAATTTTGTATAACATTTTCTCTCTTTTTGCTTAATGTTGTGTGGGTCAAACATAAAACGTATAATCCTTTTTGCCATCACATAATATTATGTAGAAAAATGCACATAAATTGATCTCCCTCATTGAAATGACAAAATTATTCAGAATTTACTTGCTTCTTGACTATCGATCTTCTTGATCTTCCTGATCTCCAAATGATAGAATGACGATCTGGACAAATTTGGTATGGAATTTTTGGTTGAATGACTTCTGGAAAACTGCATATGTATCCCACAATTCAATAATCAGTTCTTTTTTTTGATAACTCGTGCACATATGAGAAGAAATCACCTAGTATTTTTATCTAAGATGAGACGACTAAACTCTACCTTTGGTGCCACAAGAAAAAATGATTCAAGTCGAAATGACAAATTTCCATGTTCAAGTACAGGGGCAAATATGACCCTTTTCCGTGTGTGTATTTGGCTAAAATCATACCTCAATTATGACTCAAATCTAATGTACATCCTTGTGTTATATAAGTGAACAAAAAACATCCTTGAACTATCCAAAAAGTTGCAAGATTCATCCTTGTGTCTATTTTTTTTTAAGAAACTCACGCCACCAACAAAAAATGTGTCAAGTCAAATGAATATATACACATGGTTTAGCTAATCAAGTTAGGTGATTTTTTTAATTTTTAGAAATTGAAGGTTTAAATCATATTCAGACAAAATATATTCAAATTCTAAATATTTTTTGTAAAAATATGGCCAAATACTACTCAAACTTCAAAAATTTCAAATAAAGTAATTATTTTTTTATTTTAATAACTAAATACCTACGTAATTTCACTAAATTTCCAGATTTATGTACATTGTATAAAATGTGAACTGCATTGTATATATAGTATATACGCCCTAAATATTTTATTAAAGAAAATCTCCAAATAGTTGGACGTAATATTTTGAAATGATTATTCTTACATAATCTTTCTAACCATCGGAACGTACTATATAAATATTTCAAAACTTATGTATTGTTTGCAAGTCAATTTACTAGATGATGCAAAAAAAATACTCTATAAACTAACAACACACAGAATTTAAATTCTGAGAATGAAAGATTCATTTTCTATCCATATCCTTATTCTTTTTAGGTAACTTTGATCTTGTCGTCGTGGTCAAGACGTGACCAAATTAAATTTTTTTTTTTTTTATTGGTTCAATCAGTTTCTTAACAAAAATAGAGTGAAGGATGATTCTTGTTATTTTTTGAATAGTATAAGGATGTTTTTTACTCACTTAAATAATATAAGGATGTACATTAGATTGGAGTAATAATTGAGGGATGATTTTAGCCAAAAACTATATATATATATATATATATATATATATATATATATATATATATATATATATATATATATATATATATATATATATATATTTTGCCTGAAATGAAAATTCTATCTTTTCACTACTTCTCTGTACAACTGTCTATCCTTATTTATTCGTGTCAACATAACAACTGGCCGGCAAAACATAACCAATTGGATTTAAGTGATAAAATACCTTGAAAATCTAAAATAATTATACTCTTAATACTTATAATTTAACCAATTATAGCAGTTCAATTACCATCATTTTTAGAATCTAACTTATGAACATAGAAAGTGTACATAAATTTTACATTATCATGGCATTTTTCTTTTACCTTTAATGCAGTATTTTAAAGATTACAAATTCCACATTTTATAAAGGACTACTTTTAGATACATTTTGAATTCTCAGATAGTTGCTCAAATATAATTATTATCTAATAAAGTCACTTATTTTTCTTGATTCCAATCTTTTCAACAAAGAAATAAATTTTGAGATAATAATTATTAATTTAGTGACAATTATGAGAAATCAACTCGTTATAACTCTAGTTACCTTAAAACTCTCAAGTCCGTTTGGTAATATGGCATTTCATTTATTAGAGAATTTTCTAGCTTAAACCACAGCTACAAACAAGATATTCTGCATATATTATCCCCTGCTAGAGGAAATTAAAGTATATAAATTACCATTTATAAAATTGGCTGGACCATAAATTATATATTTAGTACATGGAGCAGGTTAGTGTCAATAAAAAAATCAATAATATTATCAGATGCTTCGTATTATGAAATGATCATATTGTTACCTCAGTGCATTAATTTCAATTTGTGAGAAGTCCATGTTGGTTGAACTATCTTGAAAACAAATGGTCCTTGTCCTTGTCCCTGTGGTCATCAGTGGGGTTGGTTGCTTGATGGCAAGCACTTTACAATTCAAATTGCTAGCAATGTGGTTGTGGGACATGGCCAACCTAAATAAAAGGAACACTTATTTTACTTCCACCATATATGCAGGATACTAGCATAAAATTTGTTACGGAAAACTTTTGAGGTGGAGTTATGTCAATATTTATCTATTTTCCTTATGATCGTGGTATAGGAGACGGACTCACCTCAATTAATAATTTACCCAATGTTGTACCCCTTGTGTTATGTTATTCACGCTTCAGTTGGGTTGAGCTAGTTCAATGGGTGTAATTTGGGACCTAATTGATATCAGCCTTGATGTTGCCATGGTCGTAAAGAAATAAATCTTTTGCCTAACTCATTATTGTCCAAAGTCATATAATGAGACCATCCATCCCTTTTTTATTCTAGAATTGTAGCACAAACTTATCAATTCAATTCACAAAACCTTTACTTAATCAACATTTTTGACAGAAGATTGTAAAAGTAAAAGCAGATTATTTCCTAGGAAGAAAAGAGGGATGGAAAATTTACCGGTAAAGAAAACTCTGTTCATGAAGTCCAGCAACAAGAGTAGAAGCCCCAATTTCTCTAACCATAGCACCAATCTTTCCACCATCTTGATCCCCTTGTGTCACCACAATCTCTGTCTTCGTCTGTAACACAACCCTTCTATCATATACTCCATCAGTAACATACAAATTAAACTAATACAAACTCAAAGAAAAATAAAAATTAAAGTAGTAGCATACATTGAAAAAATTGCTGCATATGTCTTGAAAAGAAAGAGCCAATTGGAAACCTTGGAGGCGTAAAAGCCTGAGCTTCTTGTTGCTCTTGGATCTTGTGATAGAGAATATGTGGAGAAGAGTGATTATATCCCCGTATCTCAAGAGATTCTGCAGAGTCCATTGGAGTGCAGTTCTTGCTATCTCCACATCTTCTACTACTACCACAATTTTCCTTACATCCATGTGTATATATTTAATAATTCCTATGTTTTCTTCGATTTTCGTATCAACTTTTAGGTCCTTGGTGAGCTACAGAGTTTTGACTACTCTCTCCAGATGATCACAAAATGGAGAGTAGAGTAGTTACATAGGAAGGGAAAAGAGACCGAGTCTTTGTTCTTACAAATGGACAAGGAAGTTCCTTTAAATATTTATATCAATTTTATGACGTGTGATACACGGGGCCCAATCTTTGATTAACCTTAAATTAATGGTTAAAAGAATATCCTAATTAATTTTGGTAAATTTTTAGATACTCATAAACGTAATTAAAGTTTCCAACAGTTCTAATTTGGTAAAATTTGCGAGTCTAATATTGATTCTCAATTCTTAAAAATATAAAAAGTGTTACTATAGGAGGTCAAGTTGAAGCAATCAATTTACACATGTTGTGATTAGCTGTATGAGTCATCCTTTTCAACTTTTGCCCTATTCACACATATTTTGTTCCAGTACCAAATTACTATCGAAGGGCCAGGGAGAAGAGCACAAACTTGGGTAATAATGCGGGGAAGCGTCATCACGCATCACTTCGCCTTTTTTAATACTGGAGTGACGATAGGGGACGGCAATGTGATCACACAATGGTTCTTACTTGTTTGTCATTTTTATTATTCTTTCTTTGTTGGTTTATGTCCCACGTCCTCATATGACTTGTATTGTAGTGAACACTCACTTTGAGGAGTTAGTCAGACTGACCAAGGATCTACAATTCATTCCTTTATTCTAGACTTTTATTAAAAAAAAAAAAAAAGGAGGTGACTTCTTTTTGCTCTATGTGAAGGAGAAGTTAATAGAATTCACCAGAGGGTAGAAGAATACAACCATGGGGATAGTTCTTACCCTCCTACAGAATACTACTGCAGGTTAAATCTAGCTTGCCACACAATTGAAAGCACGACACTGCAAAATGTTTTCATCACGAAAGTTTATGAAAGATTTTATTCAAGGCAGCCAGACTTGCTACTTGTTCTCCTAGTACAGCAAAGGTGCTTATGTATCAGGGTAATCAGCTGATTGATTACATACTCTTACAATAACCAGACTCCAAGTCCTACCCACAGCTCATCTTTAAATAGTTCTTACCCTCGGTGCTCCGCAGCAAACTCTACTCTTCTGCCCTTTATTTATTATAATATATACTACCAACAATAATGTCAAGTTAAACCTGACTATAAGTTTACTATGACTAGATAGTAGATAATGCCGGGTGATGTCTACTTCCTGAACACCATTCACAGGTACACATACAAGCTCTTTTCAAGTGACACGACCCCAAACAGTTCTTCCTTGGCCACGGCCACCACGTGCATTGTCATATCCTCTTCCACGGTATGATTGTTGAAACCCCCCGGACATGCGAGCTCCCTGACCATGACCCCGTGGGTTTTTCTGAATCTCACCAAATGTCTAGAAAACACATAAAGAAGTCTCATCAGAAATAAAATTGAAGAGAAATTCTAAAGCAAAGACTTTTAAATTACCTCGACGTCTTTTTTCCTTTGTTCGGAGAACTTCACTTTCCCAGATTCACGATCAAGTGCATGGCAAGAAAGAGAATCAAAGAAGTCCGCCTTACAATAGACAGGCTGTAGAACAAAACGTTATCAACAGCAAATTGAGGGATACATGGAGAAAATAATTGGTAAGGCAAATATAAACTTTTTCCACCTGCAGCTTACCTTGTTATCATGTTTTGCACTTCCATCCCCTGTTGCATCCTCTACATCACTTTCATCCATCTCTTTCTCATCCCCAATTCCTTCATCTGATTCAGCTTTGCCACTTCTGCCTAGAAAATCCCATACCTCTTTCTTATTGAATTTTTCGTTCATTGCCTCAAAATCGAAATCCTCAGAGAATCTTTTAGCCACAAGGGGATTCTGGGGGGAAAAAAAAGGTATGCTCTGAGTACAAAGAATTGTGTTACTTAACACTTCACAAACATACAAGTAGTTTTATCTTTGATATTTGAGAGGATATGTTTCCATCAGAAGCAGGTCACTCTTTCTATTTCCCAATGATTCAGAAGGGGAAGGCAAAGTTTGCCAAGTTATTAGTGTATCAAAATGAGATAGAAAGAGAAAATGTCAAAAGGCCTGCATTCCTTGCAGTTTATTCAAATGCAGCCAACACAATTATCATCATTCAACACTCCCCAAACCATGTAATACTGGAAACAAGCTAAGGCATATTTATGGAACATTTATGGAAAGGCAAATTTATTACTACATCTGAAAACTTATAAATTGTAATTCTCAGTGATTTTGCATCCAAGCAAAGGCATATTTATGGGACATTAATTTAACTGACATGCTTCATGGGCATGGATATTTAGCTATTTCTAATTTTTCTAAAAATAAAAATCAAAACACATTAATTGCAATTCCAAGTTTCATGTGTCTAAAGTACGCATTGTCTATTACTCATCAGATGACAAGAAAAAGCATCTCAGGAGATAATGCAAGCTTTACCATGATAAAGGAACTAGGAGGGGTATAGCAAAGGCATATTTGACAATAATGACCTCCACAGTGAGTTAATGGTGAAGGCAATTTCGGAAAAATGAGAAGCAGGTAAAATTTTGCAAATACACGAAACAAACACAATCCAAGAATCACAACAAGACTTCAATGCCTCGATGTAACTGAGCCTAATATACTGAGAAGGAAATACAGCTACAAAGAATTGACAAGGATGTCATCTGTCCACACAAGAATTTCAAATAGATCAAGTGCTAAAAGAATAGTTACCTTAGCTCCACGTCCCCGAAAATGACTTCCTGTGTTGCGATGGTTGTGTTGAGAAACACTATCCCTGAATTGAATTCCTGTGTTGCGATGATTGTGTTGAGGAACACCATCCCGAAATTGAATTCCTGTGTTGCGATGATTGTGTTGAGGAACACCATTTGGCTGAAACGATGTGGAAAATAAGTTAAAGAATGTGGTAGGCCATAATAAGAAGAATACAAGTACTCAAGTATATAGTTCACAGAATCAAATGACAAACCAAAATTTGGCAGTCATCAGAAGAAAGGGAGAATGAACTACTAGAGGAAAGTCTTAGCAATACTGAATTTATCAGAGAAAAGACCAATTCCAAAAAGGAACATAGAAAAAGCATGAAAATTACTTCAGAATTATAAGCATGAAAAGATTAAAAAACAACGAAAAACTAGCCAACTGGATTACCACTTTTCCTCTGCCCATGCCCATATTACTCTGACGAGAATGTAGAGCAGCTCCAATAAGCTGAAAGGTCAAGAAAAGTGGAAATCACTTCCTTAGTTTCTGGTTAACGGTAAGATATGACATGGCTCAATACTTAATTTAGCCAAAATACATATAAGACAAAAATAATGGATCTCATGCTCTAATTAATTAGAGTTACCCCATTTCCTCTTCCTGATGCATGTTTCCTGTAACTTTGTTGTGCATAAACAGGACCTCCATTTGGCTGAAACAAATTATAAGGAGCAAAAGGGACATGTCAGAATGCATACAGAATAGAAACTTCTCTTTTTTGGTTTAGGGCCTTGAGGAGGTAAGGGACCAAAAGTAAGGAGTTTGCCCTCGGCACACAAATAAGTCAATTAGGTTACCACATTTCCTCTGTGTGCGGGGCCTCTACTGTTGTGATGAGTGGATGATGTGTCTTGATGTGCCTGAATGAACATAAAACAGCCCATAAGGTAAACACCAACACCATTGAAGGTTCAAATGAGAATAAAAACTGCCAAGTAATGCTGAAAATTACCCCATCTCTTCCCTGAGCAAAGTAACTTCTATTGTGATGAGATGATGTAGATCCACGAAACTAGAGAGAAAGAAAGGATGGTGTCAGCACGCAAAAGCATACATGAATCTCCAAGTTATTGCATCAAATAGAAAATTCATGAAATTCAGTAGTAGACAACAAGTGAGAAACTGGAAATACATAACATTGCAAACATAAAAAGAAGATGGAGGAAATTATGCAATCAATAACATAACAATTATATTAAAGTACATAACAGAATTTGTTTCGTAATCACTCTATCCCAATTTATAGAGCACACTTCCCAGAGAATGCCCATTTCTATATTTAGAAACAATTCATCTTTAAAATTCACTTTACATTTAATGAGATGATTTATATCCACATAAATGTACAAGGCTTGTTTTAGACCACAAGTTTCAAAAGTCTTCCGTTCTTTCTAAAAGTCCATGCAGAGTAAAACAGTGCTACATAAATTGGACCGAGGGAGTAAATAGGAAAAATAAAGTCGGTTTACGATTATATCCATGTGCATTTATTTAAGGGTTAGAGCAAAATTATTTTAAATTGGAATGTGAGTAATCCTGGCAAGAATATGATTAACAATATGATTCACAGAATGTTGGTGGATTCAGTTAAGGGTCTGTTTAATATATTCTCTCTAATGCCATCTAAAAGTAACTGCAACAATGCCAAGCTGGTTACTTCTGCACAGGCTAAAGAATTTAATTACTACTCAATAACAACAAACAAAGTGTAATCACGCACACAAACACCAAAAAATAGAAAAGGAAAGATATCATCAAAACACAGCAACAGTAGGTTCCCAATTTAACATCTAAGCTAAAATATCAGTTGTTTACCATTAATGGACACATCACAATATATGAGAGAAGGAATGGAAGAGAGAATGAGGGAGAGCAAGCTTCCATACTATTTTAGTTGGCGATTTTGGTAATGACTCCAGGGTTTCTTCAGTACTCCCTGATGGCAGAGGTTCAAATACTGATGCTTGACCAGTGTATACATCAAAGTTTGGATTTTTCATTGACCGAGATGATGAGGAATCCTTCACTCCTGACTGTACCTCTGGTGTCAAGAGGGATAGTCTTGACAGATTGCTGAGAGATGCACCTTTTGTGTCTACAATAGATGACACAGTTTGCGAAAGTGTTGGAAAAGAACCTGAAGTGCTAATGACGGAACTTGGTTCTTTCCTCACTGGAGCCAGATAAGCATTGGCATTAAGTTCGTCTTCCAGAGAAGACACAGTTCTTGGGCAAGAATCCACTGCTACAGTTGAAAGAGTACGGACTGCATCATTTGGCATTGGAATAGATAACAAATTAAAAGCCGGTTTAGCAGGCTGCCTGGGATTGGATTGCCCAGATGGAGACGGCACAGCAGGAAGTAAATTTGGGGAAGTAGTACTAATAGGCAGCAGCAATGGGTGATGTTGTGCAGCCAAACCAGATCCTCCGGCTAATGCATTCACATTTTGGTGTTGCGCTTGCTGCTGAATGGGAAGGGATGCAACCAAACTTTGTGGTGGCGGAGGAAAATGTTGCTGTTGATAATGAGATACTCCTCCTGAGGACCCAACTAATCCTGGCCAATAATTAGGCACAGCAGGCCCACTGATATTTACAGGTGGAGGAGGAAGTGATGAGCCCCAAAGATCAGAACTTGGTAGCAACGGATTTGGGGGAAGATTCAATAAGAAAGGTGCAACAGGGAGCATGGACGGTGCACTGGTACTAATATCTGCTACTTGAGCAGCACCAGGAGATGTCATGCCAATGGTTGGTGGTGTTGGATTAGGAAAATGAGTCTGAATAATTAACATTCACAACGTTAGTTAAATTATATGATACAACAAAAGGATAATCTACCATTTTAAAATCATCATACCTGTATTATGGCAGGATCATCAGGAACAACTGCTGTACTTTGAGGGGATGGTGAAGATATAACCTGCAGATCCTGTGAGACGAAGGAAAAGAAAAGGAGAAAATCCAGAATGAGTCTATATTTACAACAGAAACAAAACCTTCAGATGAATGGGTCTAACATTATTTCAGCTGTACTTCATCAGACATACACTATACAACATTTCAGGAGAAGTCAAATGTAAGACCACTTCTCCAACTGAAACGAGCAATTCCCCTTTTCCCTCCGCATGGCTTCTTTCTTGTTACAAGCCATAAAATTGATATTGCTTCAATTAAGGCACCACGATGCATCTAAACATTCTTAGAATCTTGATACCAACCCTTTAATACCACTCTCTAAACCACTGGATCTGACAACCTAGAAGAGTTCTACATTTGTCTAGTATATTGAGGCTTTAAGGGAAACATAAGTTACCCTGTAGCTTAAGCCTTAAACCTAAATAGGAAAGAGATGCTGGGAACCTCATATGTCTCATTTTATCCATGGATGCAAAATAGTAGAAAATAAATTAACTCTGTCCCTAAGCAGTGGCATTTAATCTCCTAAATCAAAATTCAACAAGCTAACAAAATCTATAAACTCTTGTGCAAACTTTTCCAATTACAGGATATAATAACTGCTGCAGTATGAGCTTAGCAGTAAGTAAAAGTAATCTTACGTGGTCAGAAAATATTTTTATGGGTATCGGCATTCACTTCGAGGCGTCTCTATTCAGAGGAAAAATAAAAATAAAAGTATACCTTGTGCATACGAGGATAACAGTAGAACTAATATGTTTTTAGCAGTGGCGGACTCTTATCAAATTAACCAGCTAGTCTTGAACATAGGCTGAACAAGAAGCTACTGGGACTGGGCATCTCTCTGACACTATTTAGTCTGGTGGGATAAGAATTCTCACTATTGAATCTATCAATCCAACCTCATCCTACCCCATGGTCATAGATGTTTTTAGCGACTAGAAACAGTTGGACGCAAAGATACAAGTAGAATCAGCATGTTTAGTAGTTATTGACTATTATCACATGCACTCTAATGATTAGCCTCCACATTGATTCTGGAAGAGTACAGTTTTAAAAACGTAACAGGAACGACCATGTAAGACGCTAATCGAGAAATAATTCAACTACCCTTGCATGGTCGCTAACTGTAGGTGTCGTGAAGATGCAAGCAGAGTCTGCATGTTACGTAGTTATTGACTATTATCACATGCACTCTAATGATAAAACTGTCAAATTGACTCTGAAGGAGTACAATTTAAAAAAAAAAAAAGTTAACAGGAATGATCATGTAAGACACTGAACAAAAAATAATTCAATTACTCTTGCATGGTAGGTGGTAGCTGTCTGTAGGTGTCGGGAAAAGGTCAATATGAACTATGAAGAAAACAAAAATGACAGAATGAAAAGTTGGTTTCTGTCTTACTGTGAGCTGGTGTTACTTTGGCATATGATTTCTATCGTCAATGGACACTCCTCAGAAAGCATGCATGAGATGATGTACTTCTTCCACAAAAGTCGAAGGATAGGAGACATGGAAGAAGAATGAAGATGGACTAGCCATCTTCAATTATTAATACACTAAAAACCAAGATCCTAGTTGCTTGACCAAACTTCAAAAGGCATCTGAGAGCTGGATGGAAGAAACTAGAGTACTAGCTTTTGACCGTATTCTCAAAGACAGACAGGCTAAAGCAATCGAATTTACATAAAAGGTACAGCGGCAAAATTTGTTGGAATAGCCAAAGCAGTATTTCTGCATCTCCGCTCCCCTTCTAAAGGACCCTGACACTTGGTAACTGATGGCGATAAGTTTTAATTACAATAATCCAGTTCCGATAAAAATACCATGCACACAAAGTAAGCAGGTAAAGACAGAAGTAGATTTCACCTTTATATCACTACCACGGAAGAAAATGTACTCGTATATTTTGTCACTAGGAGATATCTGAGGTCCATCCTTCTTTCGTCCTTCTGACCCATAAGATTTCACTGGACACAAACAGATGACTCGGGTGTCACTAAATGTACACGATAAGAAGCTAAGAGCTCAAGACGAAACAAGTAAACTATACCGCCAAATATCTAAATATTATTAATAATTTAGCCAACCAACTCAATAATTCAAAAAGGTAATAAGAGAAGGGAAAGCCATAAACTTCAGGAACTAGAAAAGTCCATCACATTTGTTATGACACAAGAAGACACTAACCACAAGATTCTCTAGTTTATCCATGTTAAAAAGGGAAGAGCTTAATCTTAAAATACTTGTTAGAGAAGTAATAATCTGCTCTTGAACAAATTCTTCTTGAAATTCAAATTGAGCCTTTATTATTATTATTTTTTGATAAAATAAATTCAAGTCTCGCTTTTGTTTTTTATAAAAAAATTCTTTTCATAACGGTGGTGTCCGGAACAGCATCCGTGCGCCTCGGCTAATTCCACAGAATACCTCCCACCTCCCATCAGAGTGTTGTGATGGAAACTTTGTCCACTAAGGCTAAGACAAATGAGAAGAAAACACCTAGTGTTTTTGTCTCTACTTGTATTTGAACTAAGTCTTAACCCACTTCATTGACCACCAGTGGCGGATCTAGGATTTAAAGTCCGTGGGCGCCAAAAAAAGGTGCTTGGAGCCTTTTTTTTCCTTAAAGAATATCTGCAGCAAATTTCTCAAAAAGAACAGATACAAATGAGATTCGAACCTGCAACATTAGCCATCTAAAGTTGTCCTCCAACCGTGGCACCACAAGCCAATTTTGTTCACTGGGTGCCACGCTTTATATTTATATAAATATTATATATATATAACTATGTATATATAGAGTTTCCGTAGAAGTTGGGGGGTGGCGTGGCACCCCCCGACCACTACATAGATCCGCCCCTGTTGACCACGACGCCTCACCTTGGTTGCAATTCAAATCTAGTCTTTATATCAATGGGAAGGTTGAAAAACTGAACTCAAATATGTTTCCTTCTGTGCACTTACTCAGGAGACCAGCTATATTACAATAATAAAAATTTACAAGGATTCAGCATCTACTTACTTTATTAGGGCACCAAAAATAGGATGTATGATTCAACAAGACACCTAGACATCAGTTCTTGCAACAAATCTATCTTTTTTTATAAGCCATTACCTCACATGTGGCGTGTGCATGCATGGATCACTCAGAACTTCAGGGTGAGCAAAAAATAAAGAATTTTAAGATGGTTACACAAGTGACCCTCAGCTGTTCACATTTTCCATTCAGAGCGGAGCTACCAACTGGTCCGCTTTAAGTTCAAAAAATTCTTGGGTCTTTTTTCCAGGATAAATCGAAAGAGTTTATTTATTATTTCACCAAGATGGCACAATAAAATCCTTTGCACATCGAAACCCTTACACAATCACAAACCAAAAAAAAAGGATGCATGTTTTTTCTCTGTTATATTCATGAATTAAAGTTTAACCAGCAACGACCTAAACAAGAAATTAATGGACGACACAAACCGGAAACAGCATTACAAAAGATCAAAAGAAAAGGAACAACAACAGCAACAACCACATTTATGCATCAGTTTTCCTAGCAAGTTAAGGCAGAAAACAAATGAAACACATCCTCTAACTTTCCTTGTGCTCACTTTCTCCTTTGCAAATTTATTAACCCTAACACAATCTTTCAAAAACTTCTTCGAACAGATATTATCTTTTTTGCCTTCCAAGTATTAAACTCCAAACATTAGAAATTAATAAAAACATAAATAAGCATGATCACACTGTATAATTCAATTTTCAGTTCATACAACATGCAAACGGTTCCTTTTTCTTTGCTTCGTTCATCTACAACTCAGATAACACAAACAGTCACACAACAAAACTCTTACACATTCACAAACTAACAATTACTATATAATAACCAAAAGAAAAAAAAACTAGAACAGAGTGTGAGTGAGTGTGTATACCGTTACGAAGACCGATTGTTGATTCACCAGCATCAAGATGGAATAGAAATCCTTCATAGCGTATATCAGACTTTGTGATCAAGCAAATAAGACTCCCAATGTAGGAGTCGGCTGCCTTAGAGGCCGCCGTTGCCATTGCGGAATCTGTGTGTGTTGAAACTGAAACCCTAATGAATCAGTGAGAATGAATTTATAGTGCGGAGAAACTGATAAAAAGGAAAAAAAAGATAATGTGAAGGAGGAAGAATCCATAAGAAACCGCTTGATGTCACCTGGCAAAGAGTAAAGGTCGGACGCTTCTTCTTCTTTATGCCCAGTGTTAGAAAACAGTAGAGCTAATCACACGAGAATTGTATTTCCTCTTCCCTTTTAATACTTTTTTTTCTGCCTTTAGGTATTAGTAGTATTACTTACTATCTTGCTTCGCCTTTTCATTCAATTCTATACCAAAAAATACATTTTCATATTTTATCCTAATATCATATTTCTTTAAAAATCATTCAATTTTATTTTATCATAATATTATTTATTATTTCTTAAAAATTAATTGAATTTTATACTAAAAATGCATTTTATCATAATTATTTCTTAAAAAATCATTCAATTTTATACTAAAATATATATTTTCATATTTTATCATAATATTAATTATTATTTTCTTAAAAATTCATTCAATTTCATACTAAAAATTATTTTTTCATTTTTTATTATAATTTTAATTATTATTACTTAAAAATGTGCACAGTCCAAATTGAACAAGTAAAAAGTAAGCGGAGAGAGTATAACTAAGAATTTTAGGGAAGTACTAATATTTCATTTTTCACATTGTAGTTGATATCCGTTTTGAAATTTAATTAATCTAATTACCGTAAGAAATTCTATTTTTGAATATACAGTACGTCATATTATTCTAATTACCACTTAAGCAAAATAATTGTTCTACAACCTTTGATGATTAGAATCGAAGTATTCGAAATACTTGAACGCCTAATGTTCTCTTAATGCCAAAAATAAGAGAATTTGGAACTATTGTGATTTTGTTTGCAATAAGTTGCAAAAGTGAAAAGACTCTTTTAAATTGATTCAATTTGGGATTAAGTTATAAGTGAATTCTAATATATAAAAGGATATACTAAATAATCATGGAATAATTTGGATTTGTCATTGAATGTTCGGATTTTTATTATAGAATGCATAAGAGGTAAAATTATTGGCCAATAAAACTAATTTTTAGGAACGTGTAAAGTTTAAAATAAATGAGTAAAAGTGAACGAAGTAAATATAGCATAAATTAATACTTCTTTTTCTTTTATTTACATTCCATTTAACTTGATGAACTGCACATATAGTTGGCATATTTTTTAAAAATATTAAGAATTTCAATACTCGATCCGTTCTTGTTTAAAAAGAATTGCTCTGCTGTTAAATAATATTATGCTTTTTTTTAGCAGCTAAACAATATTTTTGCTTAAGTGGTAACACTTTTTTTTCTTGGGAAGTTCATTATAATTACTTGATTATTATGTCTTTCAACATAAAAGAAAAGTTACCTTCCAACGTAAGAAAAAAAACAAAGATGTCAATATGTTGATAATAGAATCTAACTATATAGAGGAGTTAATATTTCAAAAGGTTACTCAACTTGGAGAATTTATCTAACAAAGTCAATAAACTTTGTTTTGTATCAATAAAATCACTCAACTTAGACATTTGTATCAATAAAATCACTCACCTAAATTTATTATTAAGATAATTAAATTTATCATTCTCATTATTAAAATAATACGTAAATAAATAGCTCACTTTGCGTACTTTTTAATGTCACTACAACTCTTATTATTAAAAATAAATTTAATATAACAAAATAAACTATTTTATGTCATATTTATTATTAAAATAATAAATATATGGCTCAACTCTACATATTTTTAATCGCTCTACAACTCTCGTTTCTAAGATTTTTTTTAAAAAAACCACCACCTCAATTTTGTTTATTTCTATTTTTTAAAATTATACCTATTATATTACTACTTATGCATTTATATGCGTTTTTTTGTTCATTTGCATTCTGCACCGACGTCGGGTCTAATAGATTCTTGATGATATATTTTGTCAAACTGCCTTAGGGATTATTTCCTTTTTCTGTTTGCGTTTTCCCATATATACAAATGAAAAATTAATTACTGCAATAACAATCCATATGCATAGTTGTGGTTTCTGAATGTTTCAACTTTCATGTGAGTTTTGATGGAAAACCTCTATGTGTAAATTAGTGAGGTTCAGGATAAATTTCGATTGATCCTCAATGTGAATGTAGGAATAGATATTTTTTATTATTTTAATAATGAATATGGCATAAAAAATAATTTATTTTGTCATGTCAAATTTATTTAAATAATAAATTTAGTTGAGTGATTTTATTGATACAAATACATAAGTTAAGTGATTTTATTGATACAAAACAAAGTTTAATGACTTTACTAGATATTTTACTCAAAATTGAGTGACTTTTTAAGATATTTACTCCTATATAGAGTATCACTAAGAATATAATTATGGTGAAATGAATATGACCTCTTCGTCATCAATTAAAGGTAAATGATAGGAAATAATGTCCTCCCTTCAAATGAATCTTACGAAGCGTGGATCTAAATTAGTTCAAATTTCAATACATTATCGAATACTTGAGACGAAGTAAAAAAAATAAATCTACTAGTCGTCTAGTCCAATCAAGTTTAGAGATTTGATTCACTGTTTAAAGTCACACAAGATATATTCGGACAAAGAACTAAACTTGCCAAAAACATACAAGTTGCACACATGGCCCGTTAATGAAACTACTTTTGTTACATTGATGAAAATTATACTATAAACATGCAAATATATAACATGTTATGTTCTAATTTCTTTTTCATTACTCGTAGTTTGATGAAAATTATACTATAACCACATATGTTCATAATAACTTTTAACAAGAAAAAAAAGATGCTCGTAACTCTTTAATCATCACATTAATTTACCTTATTTTTAAACAAATGACAGCTAGAAGCGAGAAAAATAGTTATTTACGTATAATTTATGGGCAAACTACATAAATCCCACTAGTTTAGGTCCTAATTACTAAGATTCCCGATAGTTTCAAATATTACTTCCTCTCTCATATTTCGTGCTTAGGATACACGAGTCTGAATCTGTGAGATACATGTATCTGTTGAATTTTAAAATTGAGATACATATTTTATTTATTTAAATTAATTAGACGTAACGGATTCCCTTAATTAGAGGAGTTATTGAGGATTTTCAAAATACATAGACAATTAATTCTGAAAATTTAAATTAATTAAATCCCTTAATATAAGGCAAAAATCAAGGATTGTATCTATGTTTAATTAATTTCATTTTATTATATTGTTGATAAAAGACAAAAACATGTATATCTTGGTCATGTAATTTGATTGGTTTCATTTTATTACTCTTAAAATAATAAATTCATTAATTTGTTGTATCTATTATCAATATATAATGTATCCATCCAACTTAATTAACACTTACATACATGATTATCATACAAGTACATTCATATGTGTCATAGAAGTATCTAGTATTAATTTCATGTATTTATTTATATGATCTAATATTAATTTCATGTATCTATTTATATGATCTAATATTATTTCATGTATCTATTATATGTATAATTTGATGTATCAAGTATCAAATTTATACGTTATATTCAAAAACATGTATCTCAGATAAATATGAAAATAGTTAGATACATTGTAATAACATAACAAAAATATATGATAATATTAAGATACATGATAGAAGATCATATACATATGATAAAATTCGGATACATGATAGAACAAATTGTGTCAAATACATATATAAATTTCCAATAATACTTAAGTCTCCAATATATTCATTAGATGCATACACACTTAATAAAATACAATAATAAAAACTAGATATAAATATAATTGTATCTCAATAATGTATCATATACATCAATAATGTATCAGATATATCAATAATGTATCATATACATGTGTAAATCTACTTATTGAAACTTTCCAATTATGTGTCATGGAGATTAACTTTATTCAAAAAAAATAAATTATTCTTTTCCCGGCCTACTACTGCAAAAACTTAATTTATATATATATATATATATATATATTCTTTGCCCGACCTACTACTGCAAAAGTATTCTTTATATTAATGATACATTTAACATAAAAAAAAAATTGGATAAAGTTTACTACAATCTTCATGATAAATTTATTGGGCTTGAAATCTCTACTTATAACGATACCCATTGTCTTTGCGTACGAGAGGCAGTGGCGGAGCCACGTTTAAGGGGTGTTGATCGACACCCCATCGTCAGAAAATTATACTGCATAACTAGATAAAAAATATATTTTCTTATGTGTGTGTATATATATATATATATATATATATATATATATATATATATATATATATATATATATATATATATATATATATATATATATATATATATATATATATATATATATATATATATATATATATTGACACTCCTCGACTTCTACACAATTTAACTTTTTTATATTTTAATACTCCTTAGTTGAAATTCTGACTCCACCATTGGCGAGAGGTGTCTCCCCTTGCAAGAAAAAATGGTGGATTCGTGGGGAATTGATTTGAGAGTGAAAAAATCAAAGGCTAAAAATTTGATGTGTGTGTTGACAAGTTGTAGAACATCCTTTTAATAGAGTGTTTCTTCTGTAAATTTTGACTCTTCAAGGGAAGTGGAAGAGAAAAAGATTGAGTTTTGAGTTTTACCCTAGCTCATACTCTATGAGAGAAAGATATTTGTTTTCAATTAAAACACTAATTTTGGAGTTTAAATAGACAAATAATTAATCAATCCTAGTTTTAAAGGATATGAGTATTGATTGTATCTTCAATAATATATTATATAAAATATTAAAAGTGGTAATATATGTAATTGTTTAAAAATAGAAGTAAAATTAATATATATGATAGCGATATATGTCTAATAAAGTAGTTTATCCTATAATTTATGTGGATAAGAAAAGTTATTCAACACCCATACATATGATTACTAATATTAAATTTAAATTACCATTTGATTTGTGACCTCTTAATCATTGAATTGTTCTTTTAGTAACTAATAAAAAAAATAGATCACTGGAGGTATAGAAGTTTTAATTTCTTCCTCCATATTCCTCTAAAAAAATTTAGAACAAGACGAAAGAATGATATACACAAGTATATGTAACATCAAGCATCAATTTAAGTTATGCAACTTGCACAATTGCCTTTCTAGCTACTTTATTTTTCCCATTTGGTCGCAAGTGTTCGATTTTATTGTTTAGTTGACTTACTACTAGATGTACTGACAGACGGATTTAAGATTTTAACATGATGAGACACTAAAAGAAAAAAATGAGCTATAGCTGCAGCTTAACATGACCAAAAGAGTATACAGAATAATTTAATCAATTTGATGTTTGTAAAATTATAATCAAGACATGATTTCTTCAAATGCTTTATCTACTTCTGGTGATTTTGATGTATTTTTAGCCTTGGTGTATGTAATGCAACCTTTCTTCATTGTTATTGTTGTTGTTTAAGTTGGTATGAATGGAAAGTGGATTAAATGAGAAAACGAAATTTGAACAAAGTTCATTTTGCATAAAAACTTTGTCCCTCATTGATTAGAAAGCTAGGAACGAATTAAATCATTTGACAGTTTAGGAATTGGAATAACATGCTATTTAATAAGTAACTCAATTAGTAAAAAAAAAATCAAAAGGCACAAAATGTAGCAACACTGATTGTTGAAGAATGAAAAACTTCTCAATTAATTGTTAATGAGATAAAAGTGAATTCTCATAAGTAGGGGCGGAGCCAATTTATACTAAGGGGTTCATCTGTACTCTTTCGATGGAAAATTATATTATTTATATATGGTTAAAATATTTTTTTTATGTATATATAGTTAGGGGTGTGCATCGGTCGGTTCTCTTTTATATATTATCGGTTCGGTTGATCGGTTTTGGGTTTTTAAATATGCTAAACCAATAAGATATTCTTTATCGGTTTTCATTTTATCGATATTTAATCATTAACGGTTCGATTTGTGGTTTACCCAATAATAAAATGCTCATAAAATAAATATATGATTTCTCATTTCTCTAACAATTTGGCACGATACATTGAGACAAACAAATCAGCTGTAAATGTTTTGATAACAACAAATATAATGAGGAATTGCATCAATAAGAGTAGATGTAGTAGTAAGGCTACAACAACATGTTACAATCAAAACACAATATGGAATTTCTGATGTGAAGTAGAAGTACTATGACGTGTGAAGTGTGTAAACCGTAATGGAATTTATGATGTGAAGTAGAAGTACAATAACATATTTTTTTTTATAAAATCATTAAAAACCCATTAAACCAATAGCAATGACCCAATAACATTTTTTTGGTTCAGTTTTTGCACACCCCTATATATAGTTGATGTTGAACCTCCTTCGGCTACTTCGTGTGTCTATTTCTACAGATTTTGAACCCTCTTATTGAAAATCCTAATTCTGCCACTGCTCATAAGACTTGAGCAATCCTCCTCTTTTTACCTTTTGAATTGTAAGTCAAATCTAAAACCTAATTTTACATGATATCAAAGCAAGACTCATCACACCGAATGTACACTTACTTTCTGTAGGGTGAGATAGCAAAGAACTCCCTGTTTGACATTATATCAAAGATGGAAAAGAATGGATGGCCCAGTAGTGTAAACACAAGAAAGGAAGTGGTAGTTACCATATTGGACTTGCCACTTGTTTGGTTATTTCCTGATAAAGTAGCAAAAACATGGGCTCAAAGCCCATCTTTTTTTATTGATAGGGCAGTAGTATTCTTAAATTGGATCTATGGGAACCACAAAGCTTTGGCATGCACTGCTAGCTTCTTCTCATAGGTGTTGACTTTTGTAGTTCCATTGCAAGCTGATAAATACAACAACTTTACAATTATTTTAAACCAAACAATGTAGACTTGCAGTACTCATCCTATGATCTACCAAGGCATATTCCAGCACACTAAAAGATAAAAATAAAAATAGAAAATTAACTTATATAATCCAAGCGGTCGTTTGATTGGTGAGATAAAAATAATAATCTCGAGATATTTCATATAAAAATAATAATGAGTATTTGGTAACGAGTAATTATTTATTTCTAAGACTATTTTATTATGTTGTTTTTAGTATAAATGGAGGGATAATAAAAGGTGCAATAAAATAATCTCATGAGATATTCCAGCATATCCCATCCCAAAATCAAATAACCCTTACACTTGATTTGGATGGTTGTTATGTATTATTTCATAATGTATTGTATTGCGTTGTGTACTATTGTATCATACTATATTGTTTTACTGAATACAACGTTTGGATAGAATATATCATTCTTCATCATTACTTAATGTCACTCATTCATAATTTGAATGATAGATTTACTAGGAATTATAGGATGCGAGGTAGAGCTATATTATGAAAATTAAAAAGTTAGGGTAAATGATAAAATAAAATTATTAAATAATAAGAAGAGACAAAATGAGAAGAAAATATTAAGGCATCGACACCCAATCAATCGCTACACAAAATGAGTCTTTTCCTTATTACCTAATGAAGATCTGTCTTATTTTATAGATTACTATTTATCTTACTTTTATACATTACAGATTTCAATTTAATGTGAATGGTTATTTAAATTTTTAGGTAATCTAAATTGAAGAAAAACTTCGTACATAAACAATAAAGTTGAAGATTGTTTATTATTTAATCCGTATACACTAATTATGTATAGCCCCAAACCTCTCCAGTGCTATTATTATATGTAGTAACAGGCTTTTTAGTTCATCAAACCTAATATGCAATAATACTTTACCTAATCAGTATACGCTATCGCCTTTCATTTATCAGGGTAGGAAAGCAACTTTAAACGTTGGAGTAAACTGGGAAGAGTAGTAAAAGAAGAGGAAATCATATATATACCGTCAAATCTCGTTATATATAGTACTAAAATCTCGTGATTGTTATAGTGACGAGTTGTTATATATATATATATTTGATCTTTAGATCTTATTTAGCCGTCATAAATAAAAAGTACAAAAAAATTTAAAGTAATGATTTTTTGTACTAAAAAGAAGGAAGGTACTTGTTAACCAATTTAACACATAAACTAAATAGAAAGAGTATTAATGTAAAACAGGCAAACGCTATTAGACTTTCCTTGTGAACATAATTTAAATATAATTTTTTCATTTTAGATATTCAAACTGGAAATTTATAATGTGCATTTATCATTTATATTTCAATTATTTTCATACATAATATATTTCTTATCTAATAATTGAGTATGATTGCTATCTAGAGTCTAAAGGAGTAATCTTACAAAGAATGCGCTTCTGTCACTATTATAAATAGAATGATATTATAGAAAAATAAAAAATTATGATATCAAGAATTCAAATTAATCAAGGTTTAATACTTATATCGTTTCCAGAAGAACAAAAAATACACATCATCCTTAACATGCATCACAAGAAAGCAATAGTTCAACTCTGCGATCTGCATGGAAGATGGTCCAAAATCCAATGACGTTATAAGCTGGTCCCCTTCAAAACTACCATAACCACATTTCAAAGCACAACACTACATTATTTGCCATAAAATAATTCAAATTATTGTAACCTTCACAAAATAAATACACTAACCTATACTCATTAATGCTGTTTAGAAACGTTGAGCAGCAATACTACATGGCTATTATTTATTCATCCCTAGGGCTAAGTTCAAGCTATAAAGGTTGAGAAACTTGTAACTTAGATCACTCATTTGAACCTTGCTAGTAGTTTACAATGTCATCAGATAAGCTTGATATTATTGATATTCTTCGAAAGAGTGGAAGTCACAGAGCTTAACAACACAAAGTAAGAGTACATATATTGTTGGTAAATTAACGATGATAAGATGATGTATCGCGAATGAATAGAAGATTATGTTGGGTTCAAAAGTGATAGGGCGTCATGCGGAAGTTTATAAATGTAAATCATGACATCGACAAAATCATATTACAAAAACTTATACTAAAAATCAAAATATTATTATATGAAATTTGGCCAATTGGCCTACATATTAAAAACTAATAAAAAATATTTAAATTATAGAGAGAAAATCTCCTCATAAACAAAAGTCTTTAAATGACTACATGCTACTGTATTCTTGGTATGAGAAGAAGAATTGTCAATTTATATAGTTCCATATTTTTCCTTTAAGAAAAGAATAAACCAAATACGGAAGATAATTATATCTTTCTTTCACAAAAAGTTCAAACATTTATAGTAATACTTAAACTTTCCTTTTAAAAAAAATAAAACTTAAAATATGATAAGAAAATCAAGATAAAATCCTAACAGACTACTTATAGTTATCACTATATCAAAAATGATTTTTAGTGATAATTATTAACGATAATAGCTTAATTGTTGCTAAATATGATTTCTTAAAGACAATTACTAGTGACAATTACATTTTAGCACTCTTTATAAATGCCGCTAAAGCATGACTTTAACACTCTTTGTTAATGTACATATTTGTTGCCTCTAAAAACTGTTTTTGTTGTAATGAGTTAAACATTAGAACGCATTATATGTGAAACACGACACGATGCTAAGCATTTGATCCTAACATTCTCGACCATTAAAAGAAAGCTCCTTAATTTGTTCACATCTCGTTTTCACTACTGACTGGTAGCTCTGCTATTATAGTTCTTAATTACCACTGTGATTATTACTCATCTGTGCCTTTTTAGCCTCGAGCCACATTTCTTATTGTACTTGGCTGCAAGTTTTTGTAGATCTTCTGTCTTTTGTTGTTATTCTACATACCTTTTTTTTTTCCACTCTGCTTTACTGCTGTAGCAATAAATAAAGCCAAAAAAAAAAAAAAAAAAAAAAGACAAATTCATATCCTCTGTGCTCCATTCTCTCCTTATATTTATTACCAGTTTCAGAGATTCCCAAATTGAACAATTTTCTTTCTGCTCTCTTCTTTAGTTTCTGTATGTCTTTCATCAAAGTCCACAATTAATTATAATTTTTTCCTTCAAAATTTGGTATTGCACTCTTCTGTTTCTTGTTTACCAAATTTTTTTCACATTATGTTACTTCAGCTTGTTCTTGTTGGGGTGTATATTGTTATGTACAAAGGTGTAGCAGATGCTTCTATATCACCAATGGAGAAACATGAGAAAGAGGCATTGTACTCTGCTATTCAGGGTTTTGTTGGAAATGAGTGGAATGGTTCATTTCTTTATCCTGATCCTTGTGGCTGGACAACAATTGAGGTAACAATCTTTTGCTCTCGATGTTCCTTTTTAATTGTTATGTTGTGTTTTTCGAAAGTAAAGTAGATTACATTAGCTCAATATTTTAAACTAAAAATTTAGATATTCAATTTCTATATGAAAAGTACTATAAATTGCAATTTTTTGCATATTAATATGATGAAGTTAGTCAATGTTACTCTAAAAAAAAAAAGAAGAAAAACAATGACAACTAAAAAGGAACGGAATATATGATTTCATAATTTGTTAGTTGATTCTGGTCTATGTTTTTTTACCATTATTAACTTTTCTTGCTGTAGTTCAAAATCAAGAAAACAGTAATGTCACAAAGTCATGCATGGATTTTTTTCCCCATCAATCCTGTCCTTAAAGTTTTTTTTTTTTAATCTAAAGAAATGGATTTTGTGCCTAACTCAACCGCATAAACTACTTCATAGGTTTTTTTTAATATAAAGAAATGGATCTTGGGCCTAACTCAACCACATAAACTACTTCATAGGATAGGATGAGGATTGTTCCAGACATTTGAGATCAATTACCCATCCTAAATCCGACTCTTGTCTTGTGGACAACATTATAATATGGAAGCACAGCATAGGTGAACAAAGCATTCGGATGAGCGGACTTTGGTAACATGATAAAAAAATGGATCTTGGTCTAACTCAACCACAAAAATTATCTCACTGGGTGAGGAATGGGGATTATTTAAGACCAAGGAGACCAATTACACATCTCATATCCGATGTGGGACACTTAATGGATCAAACAGTCCTCTCAATGATTGTTAATTAAAGTGAAAAAGACTCTCAAATTCTTACTACTTCTGTTCTGGATTCGCAAACAATGTTATATGAGTGCATGTAAGAGAGACATTACTTGTAAGGAGCTTCCCAATTTCTAACCACCTTTTCTGGTTGTACTAGTAAATATGTATCATATTGGTAATTTGCAATATTTATCACTTCCTTATAGTGATTTGGGCTTTATCTTGATGTAATTCATTCCTAAAACCAAGTAGTTATATGCATTGAAATCGTTCTTGTATGTTAACTTGACATAACAGTGTAAAAATTCTTTACACCGTAACATAAACTCTTGTCTTAACACTTTAATAAACTCTGTGAACTCTTATTTTTACTATAATTCACAGGGAGTATCATGTGATTTCTCCAATGGCTTGTGGCACGTAACGGATTTAACTATTGGAGACCTATATGACAATTCCCTTCGTTGCTCCCAAGCTGCAGAGTTCACAGAACACTTGTTTAACCTCAAGCATCTAAAAAGACTTTCCTTCTCAAATTGCTTCCTCTCAGATCAGCACAAATCAATTCCCATTTCAAATTGGGATAGTCTCGCAAACAGCCTTGAATCCTTAGAGTTCCGATCAAATCCTGGTCTTATTGGGACAATTCCCACAAGTTTTGGCTACCTTAAGAATCTTCAATCTTTAGTACTACTGGAAAATGGACTGAACGGAGAAATACCAGAAGCTTTAGGCAATTTAACTAAACTAAAGCGCCTCGTTCTGGCAGGCAACAATTTTATTGGTCCTATTCCAACTAGTCTAGGAAGATTGACAAATCTTTTGATACTTGACACAAGCAGGAATTTTCTATCTGGTGCATTACCTGTGACTATTGGTGAATTATCTTCGCTCATAAAGCTCGACTTGAGCAACAATCGATTAGATGGAAAATTGCCTCGAGAAATTGGAGGACTAAAGAGTCTAACATTACTTGATCTCAGCTACAACAATTTCTCTGATGGTTTGCCAGAGACATTTCAAGAAATGGATTCCTTAGAAGAACTTGTGTTATCTGACAATCCGATAGGCGATTATGTTACAAGAATTCAATGGAGGAACATGAAAAACTTGGAAATGTTGGATCTTTCAAACATGGGATTGAAAGGTAAAATACCAAATTCCATGACAGAAATGAAGAAACTGAGATTCCTCAGCCTCAGTAATAACATTCTTTCAGGAATTATTCCATCAAAATTCGAGAAAATATCAACTATTAATGCTCTATACTTGGATGGAAATGATTTCACAGGGAAACTTGAATTTTCACAAAGGTTTTATACAAAATTAAGGAGTCGTTTTCGAGCTTCAGGTAATGTGAAACTCTGCTTGTCCCTCGAGTTAACGTCAACAAGTCATGTTCCAGAAGGAGTAACACAATGTGAACAAGAAAGCAGAGTAGATAGTAAAGATTCAGACTCCAATTTAAAAAACAAATATTTGAGTCATAATTCCCACCATATTATAGCTTCTTTGGGACATTCAGGACATGTTGTTTGTCGCTTTACATTTTGTTATGTTGCAAGAATAATACTTATGTCTCTTCCATGGATCGTATTTTTATAAATAAATTTCATGTCCCATTCTATGAGAACGAATTTGGTTATTTCTTGCCTATTCTTACCTCTGTCTGGAGAGAAACTTTGATCTGCATTCTTCACAATATGAGTGAAATGGAGCAATAATTGTTAACCAAGTTAAAAAGATAGAGCAAGTTAGATTATTTTTTGTCCTTTTTGTTGTTATGATTTGGAAAACCATAGGATAAACTTTAATGATCAATTTGTAAAGGGAAATGACCTTGTATATAACCAGTGGGCTGGAAATAATAGGTTTAATATTAACGACACTTTAAGTAAGTGCTTATTTCCCCAAGTTGCACTATCAATGCAAAACATAATAAAATTCAAATCCTGGATCTGTCTGTTATTTCACTTATGTGTGCGGTGTGCGCAGGATTTGAGTATAAGGAAGATTCAGTGCTGGCAGTGAGAATAGGAGAAATGCAAGTCAACTCATCCGATTTTCTTCTGCAACAATGAAAGTCTTATCTATAAATTGGAGCAACCCGTGCTGTACAACTTCATCAGTGGCGTATCAGGAGCAATCTGCTAAGCATACTTCTGCACTTACAATTGCTGGTGTTAATAAATAGAATGATGTTTGTGGCAATGATTATTGTAAGTGTTTTTAGTTACGTAGTTGATAAATCTTTAGTATTTTAGGTCTTCTCTTATTAGGTACCATCTTGGTTTTCTAGTTTGAATGAATGAGATGAAATTTGTCTTTTGGGCTTTAATAAGGCGAATTTAGGATTTCAACACGAAGAAACTGAAACTTCTCTGGAATCAGGAAAATCAGAGCATTTCTGATGAGCCTACGTGTTATAAACACTTAATTCATCCAATTACACCCAAAACAAATTCGAAATGACCACTCTAAACATGCTTTAAATAAATAAAGCAAAAAAGGCTAAGCTTTATCTGCCTCAAATAATTAATGAATCTTTGAGTAATGATAACAAAATGATCAAAAGAAAAACATCAAAAACACTATGGATGTAATCTTAATATGATAATCTCTTTAATTTGCTTTTAGTTGTATCAATGCCACTTACACTAAGATGGACCCTAAAGCTTTAACCTTTCTTTTTAGGCTTTAAGAAAAGGGAACGCCAAGATAAACAAAAGAATTGAGAAAGCCTTGAAATTGGAGAGGGAATGATGGCATATAGCTAAACAACTTTTCTTTGAATTATGGTCAAATCGAAGAAATTTTGGTCTTCTAAACTTTTTTGCAAGTGTGATTAATTATTGGTGAGCAGAGAATCTATCGGAAACACCTTCTTTATCATCACAAAATAGGGGTAAACTACGTACGCACCACCCTCCCTAAACCGGCTACTTGTGAGATTATCCTAGGCATTGGGTGAATTATTGGTGTTGTGACTTATTTTTCGTTTCTTCGGTAGACAGTAGTAGATCCAGAAATTTGTAATTTATAATTTCTTCTTGTAAAAGAGAAAGTAAGTGGGCGTTTTGTTAAGAATTTCCACATCGGAAAAGGGATGGAAATTTAGTCTATTTATATGGACTTGGACAATCCTCCTCTCATGAGTTAGCTTTTAGGGCTGAGTAAGACCCAAGATTCATCTTTCCATTGTATCAAAGCCAACACATTCCAATTCTTTGTTCACTAATGTTAGACCCGTCCACGCTACAGTTGACGAGATATGGGCGTGTGGGGGAGTGTTAAGAATTCTCACATTGGAAAAGGGGTAGGAATTTGGTCTCTTTATATGAACTTGGACAATTTTTCCCTCATGAGCTAACTTTTGAGGTTTAACTAGGCCCAAGATCCATCTTTACACGTTTGGCCATGTTTGATCTTAAAATGATATTTGAAAATTGGAGTAGAGTAATGTTTGTCTATGAATACAAACTTGAGTTGTTTTTGACTTTTTGTGAATACTTTACACTTAAAAAAAAAAAAAAAAAGGTGAAAACATCTATTTGTTATTTTTTTCAAATTCTTGAAAATTCAGTATTCTGAAATTTTAGGGTCAAATGTGTTTTTCGGGGATTCTACACCGAAAAAAGTGAAAAAAATTCATGATCAAACGCCCCGGAAAATTCTGCAGCTGAGTAAGACGTATGTCAGGCAAAGAAATCTTTGGTTGGCCTGGCGCTGCTTTTGATGGACTTGTGTGATTAAGCTATAATAGTTTAATTTCTTGGGATTTTCATGCTTACTTCGATAAAGCGCAGACCAAAATTACGCACCAAAACATGTGACAATTAGACACTTTAAATGAGATGCCAGAAAAAAGTAGGTGGCAATTCTTTCAAAATTAGAGGAAAGCAGTCAAGAAAAGAAGTAAAAAGAAAAGCATCAACATTATCTGTTTGGATGTTTTAAACATGACCATGGTTCACATCTACAAAATGAAAAACGTTGCTCCATATTCCACCTTTTTCACACATATCAAACAAGAGGCGAATCCAGAATTTAAAGTTTATGACTGGTGACACTGATTTTAAATAAATATTACAATTATAACTGAGTTCACAGTCAAATAAAAATTATTGGGTTTAGGTAAAACCCATAAATCGGCCTCTACATCTGGCCCCACACATCCCACACCTTTTTTTTTCTTTTCTTATAAGGGTAGTTTTTCGATCACAACTATTCCATCAGGTATCTACTAGCAACCTCTACCAATACAAATATTGTCATAATATTACCAAGATGTTCAAAACATTCATCAATTCTTATGGTGTGTAGAGATAGAAAATATGAGATTTGGTTTCGTAGCCCTTGACAAACTTGTTTTTAGTTTTATGTCTTTTTAATAAAAGATCTTCATTTTTACATATAACAGAACTGAAAAATGACATTTTGCTCAATTCAATTGGTAAGTGGTCATAAGAGATCATTTCCACGAAAACAACATTTTCGACTAATGATCACAATGTGCTGCAAAGGACTTGCCACAATCCACAAGCTTGGGAAGATAATTTCAAAATTGGTGAATATACAAGTTCATGAAGCCAAGAGCACTGACTTCAACTGAGAATTAAGAATACAAACACAATGAACAAGTGAAACTGCAAGTATAATTTGGTTATATCAGTAATATATATCTCCCATTTCACCCAAGAAAGAAAAAACTAAAGAAACACATCAACCAGTTTCCAATCTCCTACCGGATTTTCTTCTGAAAACCAAAAACAAAAAGTACAGACATAACATGACTATATTAACAAACATACGTCTCAATCCTAGACAAGTTGGAGTTGCCTATATGAATCGTGTCTGAGTCTACTTAACTAGACTCGGAGCAAGTAAATACTAAGTTCAGCAGCTCCATCACAATCAGGATTCATCATGTAGAATGCCTCTGAATCTCTAGACCCCACAACTCTTTCAAATTTAGCCCTCATGTACATCACATCCCCTGAATCACATTCATCGCTCTCTTCTTCATTCCGCGGCAAAACACCAACACCCATAGAGATAGGCTCCACAGCTTTCAAAATCTGTAATTCCTTTGGACCACATTCCCTTGTTGTTGCAAAACCACATTTCTTCCCATTACAATAAGTCCTCCATAAAGGCTCATCTATGAGCCTAGTTGATTTCTTCTCGTCTGTCTTATCACATTCCAATGCAATCCTAACCAACCCGGATGACATTTCGTGGACTAGTCCACTTATGGGAGTCGCGAGTTCTACCAAGAAGGCCGGTTGTGAATTGGCATCTTTCTGAAATGCAAAATGTACATGCCCGTTTTTGTGCCCGAAAAGGGTACCCATAACTTTGGTTCCTAAGCCTTGTTGGAAATTTCCTCTGTTTTTACCAAGTGATGTTAGTACTGATTTCAGCTTGGCTATTACTGCTTTCCTCCTTGTTGATGCAGATGCTGAAGCTGATGTTTCTGATTCTTGAATTAACTTCGCGTCGTCTCTCTTCTCTTCATGGATAGTGTTTAAGGAAGGAGATTTGGATATTGAGACTTCTGGGAGTTTCAAAGGAGTGACTGTTTTTCCATCTTTCGTGTTGTTTGTGTTTGATAAGATTTTAAGAGATGTATCTTCTTCAACTTCTTCGTGTTGTTGTTCTTCATTGCTGACTTTAGTTGTCCAGTTGAACTGTTTCTTAGAGGACAAATCTTGGGAACTCTTTGCCATGATTGTCTTCATTTGAGAAAGTAGGCTGCACCTTTAAAGTGTTGTTGGCTAGGAAAATGATTTATTTTCTTTTTTGGTTTGTTTATTTGTTTTGCTTCTAGTACATAGTCAGGGTATAAGAATCTGAAAAAAAAGAAAGAGATATAACATAAGCTACCCCACAAACTGTCATGGGAATTGGCAGTGACATACAGGAAAAGGACAGGTTTGAGGTAAGGAATTACCTCAAAAACAAAATACTCTCTCCGTTTCAATTTATTTGTTTGATTTTGATTTGAAATGAAATTTAAAAAAGTAAGGAAAACCTTTGAATCTTGCTATATAGAATGTACCAAAACATTATTTAATCTTGTGGTGTTAAACATGTCATGTGAAAAGAGACATTCTCACAAGATAAACAAATTAAAACAAGTGAATAATATTTTGAATTAAAGGAATCTAAGTGAAACAGAGTATAGTATTATTTCATTTTCTTGAAAAAGAGTGGCTCGATTGTCTGTTTCTTGTCTTCAACCAAAACTTAGACGAATAAAGGGAGGTGTGGTCACAAAGTAACTGAGAACCAAAGTACCATTGCTATCTATTATAGTAAACATCCCCCAACATAACGCTCTGTATGATGTTTTTTTTCTGATAACACTGCAAATTATATCCAGAGGACAAGATCCAGTGATGATGTTGGGCTTAGCTCAGCAATCACTTAGATTCTCTACTAAAGACACAATTATTTACAATAAACAACAGAACCACAAATGAAAAAAGTGATTGTGGGCCTAAATGATGCAGAGGAGCCATTTTTATGTTCAAATTTCCGGAAAGGGAAAAAAAGGAATTGCACTAGCAACAAATAGTGGTGATCTGGTGGATCCAAGTAAACAAGGAATGCCCATTTAGGAAATCTACAATGACCCCTAGAGTCGTAGCCATTGACCACTAACGGGTTGTTCGGTACGATGGGATAGGCAAGGATAAACCATCTTCTATATGAGACGGCAATCTCATCTTTTTAATGTCTAGTAGAATTCAATAAGTGGGGTCTGAGGAGAAAAAAGAGTGTATAAAAACCTTACTACTATCTCGTGGAGGTAGACCGACTGTTTTCAAAAGACTCTCGGCTCAAGTATAACAAATTCAAGTACAAAGAGTAAGAAAACAGTGAGGAGAAAACATGAACTAACAAGGAAAGGAGCACAATTACAAGAAAGGAATTAAAAAAAGATAAATAATGCGACAATCAAACACAATAAACAACATACTAAGGACATCAAAGGCAAGAACTACAATATTACAACTAGTATGACGACAAATACCAACACACCTAAACCCTTGAAAAACAAGACAACATGCCATTGCCTACTAACCTTCTAGCCTAATACACATCCTCCACACCCTTCTATCTAACAAGACAACATCCCATTGCCTACTAATCTTCTACCCTAATACACATCCTCCACACCCTTCTAAGTTCAAGTCCAAACTCCTTTCGAAACCTCAAATCAAATACAAGATAAAGTTCATCTCAAATCTTATCCCGAAATTATTATCCTTATTCCATACCAAACGACCCCAATTGTATAGAGACCATCACAGTCATCATTCTTTCCCACTAGTTCAGTTGTGACAATTTTTTATTTGGGTGAGAGTACAATTTTTTCCTCAGTGGTTTCAACTTTCAGCGTTAGGACAATTTTTTATTAGGGCAAATTCGAAAGAGGCACATTCAAAGTGGAGGCTGAGAAGTCGGCCAAACGCGTGAGCTAATGGCCAATTCAGTGACAAGGACGCCTTTTTGACAGAAACTGACAAGAAACTTTAGGGGACAATCTGAAACAAATTCTTACTAATTTACAGAATATATGAACATAATGCAACAGAGTACAAACTGAACTAGAGCCCTCACAAGCGGACACATGCGCCAGGAGCATTTTTGTACACAATAGAAGAGAGGTCCTGCTACTAACAGAGACTAAAGATGCTTTTTTTCCTACACAACAACGAAAAAATAAAGTTAGCTATTCAAGGTTTGCTCTGCTTCTGAATCTTGCTGCTTGGGGGGACCTGTAACACCACAATTCATCCTTGCACGCGCCTCAGCAAACATCCTCTGTTGCTCAGCTAATGCTTCTTCTTCAGTCATTTCAGCTCCATTACTGCACTTTCCAGCTCTCACAGTGTCCTATGGTAGAAGAACACATCATGAGGCAATACAAATAACAAAAACTACTGCACTTTGAAATCACTTCAGATGGTTTAGCTACATGTTGTGGAGTCGAGGGGAGGAGAGTCTGACTAGGGGGAAAAACGACAAATGAAAAGAAACCAATAAGATGAAACCTTTATGAAAAATAGAAAGAGATGGTAGCGCAATAGATGACACAGCTATTCAACAGCGAAGCTGCAATAACAGGTCATCCATATGTCAAAACTAAAGTAAGACAACAGAGGAAAAAGAACTTGCCATGGTCTCTAGCTTGTGTTGTTCATATGCAGCATAAACTTCTTCAATATATTCCCCAAAACCAAGAACCTGAGAGATCATCACTTAATATAAGCTGCCACTGGCAAACACAATACAAGCAAATTCTGATTACTACATCATCTCTTTATTTTTCATTCCCAAGTCAACGAAAGGTTATCATAAAATTCACTAGCAAATTATATCAATAGGTTAACATGGAAAGGACACTACATGATTCAAATTCCTCGCTGGTATTTTTTAAGGTACAAAAAAAAGATTTCTGGATGGTCAGTGATGAAAATAAAATGTAACTATTACACCATAGATTAAAACTGGTTCCATTAATTTCTGTGGTGAATTTAGTCTTGAGACCCAGAGAGAAAACTTGATTCATACATTAAGTAGACATCAGTTAAAATCATGAATAGTATTTGCATTGGTCATTGATAACACCTGGTATCACTTCCAGGGCATAAGAAACAGACTCCAAAGTCAAGAAGCAAATAGTTTGTCATCCTTATTCACATAACTTTAGCTTAGAGGAAAACTAGGTGTGAACTGAACTTTCTCGTCTTAAAGTAAACTGATAAATCATACAGTAAAAAGTGCCAGCAGAGAATTGGAAAACAAAACTAACTTGAAACTTGAAGCAGATACACAGAGAACTATAGAAGCAGAACTACAGGGTCAGGACAAGCACCTGTAAAGCCTTGAGTACATGTTCGGGTGCGATTGTTCGTTTCTCTTCTCTATTACAAACTTCATTGGATTCCGATGAGATAAGATTAATGAACTCTGCACAACATAGAAAAAGTCACACATACTTAGCTAATGAGAAAGAGGGAAACGACTTTATGTAATTAAATAATAATCTGAAGTTAATGCAGTACTAATAGAAGCAGATTTATTATCTACTTAATTAAAAGGTGATATCCAATCATCCATAGAGGGAGAACAGGTGGGGAATTGTTTAACCATGTTCAAATAACAAAAGACACATCACCAGCCAGAACATAGCAGTTCAGCACCAAAAATATTTCACCAGGTACTTGCATCCTTACACTACTGCAAGTTCCAGGTATAATTTGAACCACAACTCATGACAATTGGGAGAATCACCTATCCTTTTTGCCTCTGCCTGGATTCCATCATTGATCTGTTTGAGTTGTATGTATCATCTTAGAATAAAACACATGATCTGTCAAAAATTAGGACTTCAAATTCCTTTAGAAGTCCACGGTGACGTCACTACCATGCACTTCTATCATACTCTTCTTGCTATGTCTGGTCAGACTGGAATTTGAGGAGTAAGAGGCCTTTAAGGCACACTTCCCCTTCAATCCTCTAACTTCCCATGTGAAACAGATTATACACCGACATATTCCCATTAAAATCAATTGGTCCATAAGTGTGGCCTAGTGATAAATAAAGCGAGAAGAAAATCATGAGGTCCCAAGTTCAAATCCCAGCGGAGGCAACTAATACTAGGTGATTTCTTCCAATTTGCAAGTTGGCCCGGACATCATCATTACAAAAGACAATCAGCTTGATAAAAGTTCCCATTAAAATCAGAGAGAAGCAAAGTTGGGTCATTAACAAACAGTAGTAAACAACAATCATAGTTATCGTGATAACTAAGCTGAACATTAAGAATTAACCTAGAAAAATTAAAATCAACTCACCTACACAACATTCAATCAAAAGATCTTGAGTATCTCGGGCAACACGAACATCTGGGGGCAACATTTCTTTGATAATTTTTGTCATAGTTGCTGAGAAGAGATACAATGGTTAGTATAGCCAAGGAAAAGCAAGCCATTGACCAAACCAAGTCATTAATATCAAATATGAAATTTACAAAATTTAAATGTGGTAGCAAAAGTTTCAATACCATTGTTCACAAGGGAATCATTTTAACAGAGTGTCAACGATGTTTTCACAAAAGTAACACAATGATGGCTGCCTTACGTCATTACTCAGCTTATGAGAAAGATTGACTTTACTCTGGCTATCGACACATAAAGCAATGGGAACTTAAGAAACTTCACATAAATATCCTACTTACCATGTCAAGGTAGAACCAAAACAAAGAGCTTTAGACAGCACAAAGAATCAAGCTATTAGCTAGGAACTGATTTAAGATTTTAAGAGGTTGGGCACAACCCTATTTTCAACATAAAACTCAACAGTGAGACCAAAATGCTAAATCTTTTCCTGACCACCCAGCCAACTAGTAGTCCTTTAGACAGCACAAAGAATCAAGCTATTAGCTAGCATGAACTGATTTTAGAATTTAAGAGGTTGGGAACAACCCTATTTTCGACTTAAAACTCAACACTGACACCAAAATGCTACATCTTTTGCTGACCACCCAGCCAACTATGTTGTCTTTTGGATAACCAACGAGTTAAAAGGATCAAAAACCCCAAACTGCACCCTGCAGATGAAGCCACATCAGGATGGTGATTAACAGACCTTGTCCTAGCTAATATCTCACAAAAGCTCCAATATTTTAGACAGGACAGTCATAAGTTAAGCTATTATAAAACTTTCCTCACCAAATAACATGAGAAACTCGTGCAATTTGGTCCAAAGCAATCCAAGTAACAGTAATCAAATATATATATATATATATATATATATATATATATGCTGGCTACAAATTAATACTTTCATTACTTCAATCACTCACTGTGTGTTCATCCACTCAAAATTATGTCGCAGTTAGGTCAACCAAACATGAAAGGAGTAACAAGAGGAACAAAAAAAATTGCAACCAGAGAAAGCTACAATCTAATCTGTACACGAATTGCAACAAAACATCGAATAAAGTAAAACGAGGGAAGATAAGAAGAAACCTTTTGGAAGTGAAGCGTCTTCCTTTGTTTTACCAACGATATCCATAGGTTCCATTTTTTAGCCCTTCAAAAAACCAAATCAAAAATCCAGAATCCAAATTCAACAATCACAAACTCATATTAGCATATAAAACGAAAAAAAAAACAAAGATCTACAACTTCAAAATAATCAAAACTAACAAAATCCTTCAAAAAACAATAAGGAAAAAGATCTACAGATGCGAAGATCAAATAAACAAAATTAAACTTACCTTGCGAAGAGAAAATCGAGAATCTGACAGATTGAAGAAACCAGATCGGAATTAGAGTACTACAAAAAATTAATGGCAATTCAGCCGTGATCGGAGTGGCAGACGGTGGTTGTTCATGGTGGATATAGAGAAGGGAAGTGGTCTAGGGCAAATTTTCTGCAAAGCGCGTTGAACAAAGGGATCTCCACGCGCAAGTGATGACGTGTGCTCACGAAGCAAGGGATTGTGAATGGTAATCGAGGGGTGGGTTGCACGTAGAAGTAGTGAAGGTGTGGGAATGTGTGAGAAGACATGAAATAATAATATAATATATAGTCCTAGAATTGGTAGGGGATGATGTAATTTTGGTGAATTTGAAATGGAAGCGAAAGGAGTGGAGGGGAGATTACCGATTCTAATGGATCTGTTAATTGAGGCCAACCGTGGAGGGGGGATTGTGCACGAATTTCAAAAAATTGTCAAAGACTAATTTCAAATAAATAAAAAATAAGTTAATTGTACTATTTTTTATTTATTTGAATTAGCTTATAATAACAATATATCAATTATAATCTCACAACTGAAAAGAATAGGTGTATGCAAATTATTTACACGTTTATCTCAGTATTTTCATTTCGTAGCTTCTCAATTTTTGTAGGTAAGGATTTTTGAGTGGTCAATACTTTACACATACGATATAGTTGGTCTAAACATCATTTAACAAAAGTTAACTTTAAATTTTGTTGACACCTTATCACACACAAAACTCGGAATACAACTCTTAATTTCATTCGTTATCCACTAATGTAGAGTGACACATCCTCATCAATTTCTTTATTCCCTTGGATAATAGACCTAAGATTTTGGAATTATCTTTGTAGCGACCCTTTCGAAAGGTTACTACCACTTTAGAAGGAATCTACTTTAATACTTGCGACACTTAAAAGTAGGCATGTGCAAAAATCGGGTCAAACTATTAACCTGAACTGATTTTCGATTTATTGGGCTAACGGGTCGGCATATTGGGTAATTGGTTCGGGGACCGGTTTAGTAAATTTTTTATTGGATTAACGGTTCGGGGGTCGGGTTGGAAAGGAAAATCATCGGGGTACCCGATACCACGAAAAGACCCATTCTAATTTTTCCCCTAATTCTAATTTCACAATTCACAATTCTCATTTCTCTGTTAGGGACCGTCTTAGCTCTTAGGGAATAGGGACTTAGGGTTTTTACAATTTAGGACTTGGAAAACATCTCGCCGCTCCTCTCGTTTCTCCAAATTCCACCAAAGTTTCTCCAATTTCCAAACTCAGGTGAGGCGACGACTTGACTCCAGTTACTCAGGCGTCCGGCGATGAGGCGACGACTACTCCAGTCACTCAGGCAACGACGCAACTCCGAGGTAACGACTAACGATAACACCTCAAGCTTGTAATTTTTTTATTCGTTCCATTTATCATCATGTTTCATGTATGTCTATTTTCATGATTCAAACCAAGGAAACAGAATATTGACTTGTTAGTCGAGCTTCAGTTACTCGTTTGTTGTCTAGTCGGATTGAGATATGAATTTAGTCATTCAGTGCATTTGTGTACTATATTCTGGTCTAATGGATGATTTTCACGATGGTGGAGTTCATTTGTAGCAGCCTATTCTGCATTGGTGTTAAAATTTCCTCTTTTAAATGTCATTTGCTGGTTGTCTAATTTCTAATAGGTGAACAAGCTCAAATTTCAGAAGTTAGAAGCTCGAGCGCTCGACTGCTCGAGACTAGACTTCGAGTCTTACTCTTCTCAATTCTCACTACTTCTGCACAGACCTACTCGGCTCTCCGGTCTTAAGTTCTCAGTCGCTCACTACTCACTGCTCACGCCTCACAAGTAAGTCTCAAAATTTTAAATTCACTTAATTTCAAGATTTCATTATGAAGTAAGACGTTTGGATTTGAATAATGAGAAAACTATAATTGAAATAGTTGAATAAGCATTACTGTTTTATTTGAATTGGCATTTGGTTTATTTGGCACTTTGATTCATTTGTTTGTACTTGTCTTTTAGTTCCTTCAAGGCTTCAACAGTTCATTGCTTCATCGACCTCTTATAAAAAAATAGTTCAATAAATGATTATTTCATATCTTTTCGCAGTTTTTGGTGAAAATATCATGGATGAAAATATAATAATTGATAAGGTTGTTGGTGAAAGTGGAGCTTCTAATTTAAATGCAATAGGTCAGAGTCAAATTGTTGAGTCCCAAGTGAAAAAAGGAAGGAAAAAAAGATCTCGTGCATGGGATCATTTTTCTCGTAAAACTGATTCTGATGGAAATGAAAAGGGTGTTTGCAACTACTGTAAGAAAGAGTATTTTGCTGACACAAAAGAACATGGTACAACGTCAATGCTTACTCATATAGCCAAATGCCCAAAGATGCCTTATAATATTGATATTAAACAATCAAGATTAGCATTTCAACCAATGATAGGGGGTAACAAGGGTGATGTGGTTGTTGTTCCATGAAAATTTGACCATGAAGAGTGTAGAAAGGCCTTGTGTCGTAAGGTAATTATTGATGAACTTCCTTTCAGATTTGTTGAAAAGGAAGGTTTTAAATAATTTATGAAAGTAGCACAACCTTGTTTCCACATTCCTTCCCGTACCACTGTGACTCATGATTGTTTTGATCTTTTTGATGAAGAAAAACATAAGTTATGGTTGTTTTTAAGGAAACACAACAAAAGGTGTCTTTAACCACGGATACTTGGACTTCCATTCAAAGAATCAATTATGTGGTCATTACTGCTCATTGGATTGATAAAAATTGGACTTTGCATAAACGAATTATCAATTTTTGTCCAATCTCTAGTCATAGAGGTGAAGATCTTGGAAAGTCTATTAGTAAGTGCTTAAATGAGTAGGGATTGCATCGAATTTTCATTGTTACAGTTGATAATGTTGGTTCAAATAGTGTGGCAATAACTGAGTTATCTAAGCAATTAACTAAATGGGGGACCAACCTAATGAATGGTAGTCACCTTCATATAAGGTGTATGCCTCATATTGTATATCTTATTGTTCAAGACGGTACAAAAGAAACAAATGTGATATTGAATGGGTTAGGCAAATAGTGAGATACATCAGACAATTTCCTGCTAGGTGGAAAGAGTTTCAAGAATGTTATGAAGATGAAAATCTTGCTAAAAAGTCTTTATGCTTGGATGTTCCTACAAGGTGGAATTTCACTTACATAATGTTGAATCGGGTTATTGAATATGAAGGTGCAATTGTAGAGTATGCCGATCGTGATATTGGCTTAGCACTACATCTTAAGTTTGTTGATATTGTGGATAAAAATTCTACATGTACACTTTTGAGTAGTGATTGGGAGGGCGTAAAGAAAATTACAAAATTTCTTGAAATGTTTTTTAATCTTACTTTGAAGATATCTGGATCGCGATATGTTACATCAAATCTTCATTTTTTTGAAATTTGTCAAGTTGGTGTTTACTTGAATCAATTGATAGCAAATGAAGATCATGTTTTAGCTAAAATGGCAGAAAATATGAAGGAGAAATTCCACAAATATTGGGGTGATACTGAAAAAATGAATAAGATGGTTTTCATACCATGTGTTTTGGATCCTCGTCACAAATTATGCACTCTTGACTTTACACTTAAGAAGATGTTTGGAGAAAAGGGGGTTGCTGTAGAAATTGGTGTGCGAACGTACATGGAATCTTTGTTTAATAAGTATACAAAGCCTATTTGAAATGATAAAAATGGTTAATGTTCTTCAACTGAGGTGGATACTTCTAATTCAAGGTCTGTAGTAGGCTTAGGAAATTTTTTTGAGGAATTACAAAAACATACATCTGAAAAAGGAGGAGCAAGTTCAAAGTCAGAATTAGTTAAATATCTTGATGAAGAAATTGAAGTTGGAAAATCAAATTTTTATGTATTGCTTTGGTGGAAAGTTAACTCACCTAGATTTCCACTTCTTTCTAAGATGGCTTGAGATGTGTTGGCTATTCTCGTTTCAAGTGTGGCATGTGAATGTGCTTTTAGTACTGGAGGGCGTATACTTGATTCATTTAGGTGTTCATTAACTCCTAAATTGGTACAAGCTCTAGTGTGCCTTCAAGATTGGCTTCGGAGTGAGCCACAACCCATAAGTATTGAGAAAGATTTAGATTTTCTTGAACAACTTGAAAAAGGTAAGAAAAGAACTTCATTGATGTAAAATTGTGAATAGTTTATTTAATATTTTTATTGTTTAAGCCTTGAGCATTGACTTGTTATCGTATTTCTCTCTAGATTTGGCTAAACTTGGAAAAGAACTTTGCATTAATGACATGTAAAATTGGAGGTTTCCTTCACTAGCTCTACTAAAGGAGAAGGAAGGTAGATGTCTTACTATTGATGTGGATTTTTATATACATGTGTTATCTTGTCTTTATGTCTGATTTATGATTGACTTCTCTTTTCTGATGACTAATGAGTGTGTTAAATTATGGTTAATACAAATACTTGTGCAAAACAAGCTCCCTGTAGAACTTGGTGTTCTTCATCAGTTTATCTTGACTTTTCTTTCATTTTTAGCCATCAAAATATCTAATACTTTCTCTGTTTCTTTGTCAATCAAATTTCATCATGTCTCGACTTCATGGTTCTAATACTCGATCACCTATTTGGAATCACTATGAAAAGCTTGAAGAAAAAGAAGATGGATCGTGGACGGTAAAATGTGTTCATTGTGGCCGTGTTACTTATTACCATTCACACAAAACGGGGACTACCTCCTTAAGAAAGAATGTTAAGCGTTGTTTGGAAAACAGGGACCAGAATCTTCAACTCTCAAGGATTGATAACTAGTTATTATTTTGTTTACTTGAACGTGAACTTTTAGTACTATGTTTGGACTTAATTGTCAAGTTATGTGACTGTTATTTTGAATTTTTGAAATTATGTTTGTGCCTGTGTGGGTTGTGGAAGACTGGCAGTGACTTTATGTTGTGCTGCATTTTGACTTCTGCAATGTTGCTTGCTTGCAGCTTGTAGTGCTGCTATTTTATTCCGTTATTTTAATATGATATTTCATGTTTGTGTTGAAAAAAATTATCTAAGTGTTGTTGTGTTGAGTGTTAAGAGTTTGGTGTTGTTGGCTTGTTGTTGTGTTGACTGTTGAGTGTTTGGTGTTGTTGAATTGTTGTGTTGTGTTGAGAGTTGGGTTAAGGCAACTGGCAGGGGCCTTAAGGTTGTTGTTGTTGTGTTGACTGTTGAGAATTTGAAAATTATGGTGAGTTGCTATTGCTAAGAATTAATATGTTATTAGTGCCAAATTTGTCCCATTCTCGAGGGCATCTTTAGTACTGGTGCCTGCTACCTATGTTGTCTTTTTTCTTAGAATTTTGTATCTTTTGTGTTAGTAGACAATCTTGGACATATATTGACTAATGACTTTTTAAGTATAGGGAAATTTTGGACTATGTTCTGATATAACACTTGTTGATAGAAACTTTTCGGTTTTATTAGAGTTTCCTTTCTGCCTTTTTCCTATTTTGTGTTCACAAGATGAAAGAAATGTGTAATTATAAGTTAAGAAGATTCGTATAGTTTGTAATTGCAATGTATTGAATGTTGCATTTTCCAGTTGACATACCTTTAAAAAAAAATGTTTCAACAAACATCTGAGAAATACCCAAGGCCTTTAAAAAGCCTTTCAGTTGACAATCTTTAAAAAAAAATGTTTTGCCTCTGTTTCGTTCCTGTTTCTAGTTTTCTGATTGAAAATTGCTTTCTGTAGTAAATAATTACATGGAGTTGATTAGTTTAATTATATTGTCTTCAATTCTTCACGTAATTTTTTATTTTAAAAAATTGTGTGATATGTTAATGGTTAACCCGATAACCGAACCGATAACTTAATGGTTCTTTAACAATTTAGCTAGTCTACAAACCGATAATCGATAATGTTCAAAATCAAACCGAACCAATTGATATGCAGCCCTACTTAGAAGAGATTAATGTAGAGAGTATTGATTAAAATCTAGTGGGGGATTAGGTTCATAAAAAAATAGTTAAGGATGTGCATCCTCCCCATTTAAACATTTATTTGCATCAAATCAAATTTGGGTAGAATTTTAACTTATGGCGGAAAAATTCTTTCAAGATAATCTAAGCAAATAACTTACGATATTTTCATGCATATATTATCCTCACACTTAAAAATGATATTAAAAGAATGTTACCAACTTCCGAGTATTGACACCCAATTTTGGCCTAACATTTTCAAAATTCGTAACTTTTAGGTTTTATTTATTTAATAGTTCAAGATTATTTTTTTATAATTTTAAATAAGTTTATCGATAACTATCCTTATTTATCAAAATTTATTTTTATCAGTTAATTTTAAAATTGCATTTTTACATGTCATTAGTTACATTCATCATATTTTTTTTAATATTCATTTTATTTGTTACATTTGTTAATATTCATTTTGATATTTTGCATAATCTAAAAATTCATTCAAATACGGATATTTTATTTAACCAGCAATTTTAAATAATAATCTCAAGCCCATAATTTGAGCTCATTGTAAAATTATTTCCTATAGAAATTTTGATTAGGTTAAAAAAAAGGGGCAGTGAATAAAATTTAGGAACAATTTTTCAGACTTTTTAAGTCTTAAGATATTCTTTTATTGTTCATTATTTTCCCCGTCACAAGTCACTGGAGTTCCGCCAGAATTTGACTAGTCCACCACCCAAAACCCCACTCATATTTCTCCTTTTTTTGGCAGCCATGAACCAGCCACCACCTTTGTTGAATAAACAATCAAGAACCGACCCGCCCACCACCAAATCTCTACTGCTAACAACAGCCAAACAACCTCCAAACGCCCAATTTTTTCCAGCCAAATGAGTCTACAACCACTGCTCTGATAAGCTCCGACCAGCAGCTCACACATAACCACCAAAACCCACATGTTCTCCGTTCTCCATTTCCTTCGGCCACACCCAACCACTCAAACCTGCCAGAAACCCCACCAGTACTTCAAACCAGACCCAAACGACCCCTTCTATTTTTCCGTTTTCCGGCTGGCTCCAAGCGGAAACAACAATTGCTACGACCAGCAGCTCGTACCGGAACCCTTCCCCTTTTTCCCCTTTCGATTTTTTGTTATGTTTTGCAGGCCACCGGAGAGCTCGAAGCTCACCCCACTGATTTTTTCGAACCCACAACTCCACCCCGACCTACCAGCAGCAGTTCCGATGAATCGGAGCAAAACAACAACAACTCTGACCACTACCCGATCCTTTTCCTTTCTCAATTTTTAACTTGTTTTTTGTAGTATTTCACTCAAAACTCCGGCGAAGCAACAGACCACTACCATTTTCTTGCAACTCCAACGAAGCAACCAGCTAAGCCAAGTCCGGCGAAATCCCATTAACAGGCAAACTCATGAACCAATAGTCACAAGACCACCGCAACATCACCATGGCTGCTCACCCATCTCTCTCACGATGGGTTGTACAAGATCTGGTACACGGAGCGCTTTTCATTGAAGCTATTCGAACGAAGTTCGAATTATAATTTTTATTTATTACTGTGTATAGTATTGATGTTGACCAAACTTAGTCCATTTCTTATTATTGTTTGTGTATACTACTTATTCATATACTTGTATATTTGTTTTTATCTCCTTCTCAATTTGAAAAAATGAATCTAGTCAGTATTCATAATTGTTCATTTCGAAGGATGCATAACATCTTTTTTTCGAAATAACTTAAACCCCTTACTAGAATTTCTTTATTTTTTAGTTTTTCCTAAAATTAGGTGGCAGGTCCTTTAGAACTCTTTTTTCTTAAAATTCTTTTTAAATCAAATTAATTTATTATTTTTCGAGTTACCACGACGTTTCATCATATTTGAATAAAGTAGGGATGTCAACATTTCATGCTTCACACAACTATTCAAAACAAATAGTAAATTTAGTATATTACAAGACTTAGGTTTACACACCTCAAAAAGAACAAAACATATAATCATACTTATATTACAACCCATGGTGACATGATCAAATTAGCCCTCAAAATTTCATTAAAATATACAATACATAGATCATGTACAAGTCCCAAGTTTATACAAAATATAGATGTCTATATGCAAATCTGATTTTCCTTAAGGCTCTCAAAATCTTCATCTCCAATTACCAGCTTCATGCATCCTCTTGAACATTCCCTACGATTGAAACAACTATCGCTAAACATATAGTTTAGTGGTGTAAAAACTATAGGTTCGAAGCCCTCAGATTCACCAAGCTACCTTTCTCAAGTCATGGGCAGCACAATTGAAACATAATAAATAAATAAAGTAAACAATATATAAAGAGTATCAAGTTCGATATTTAAAGATTCAAATGTCAAGAACACTCCTAGCACTATTTTCCAAGATATCCAATAACAAGGCTCGCCCAATATATAAATCATGTCGTCACACCAAGCATAAGGAAGTATCAAGAAGGACCGACGACCTGCATCAAAAAGGGTCAAAGACCAATAATCAAGAGAACCAAGAACCATATTAAAAAATGGCTTTCTAGTTCGTACTTAAAATGGACAACTTTCATACTTAAGACGAACTAAAAATCCAGAGTCAAGATACAAAATGATCTGAATCAAGATGCATGTCAATAGTGACAAAGTCACAGACACAAGAAGGAAAAGGTCCCAACTAGAGTGCCAAGTGATCAAAAATCTGTACAAATAGGCGAGTTACATACGTGTCTTTAGTGTCTTAAAAGATACCAACACGACAATGCAAAGTGACAAGAGGTAACTAAGGTACCAAGATAAACTTTTAGATATTCCAGCAGGTAAAATGAGTACAAGTACAAGTTTATACACAAACCTCAGTGCTTAGCTTAGAAACAGTCCAACACAATTTCAAGAGTTCAAATCATAGACCAACCAATGTATCAAGGTCCTCAACTTGTTCACGAGCATATACAACCTTAAAAATAAAATTAAATAGCTTATTTAATTCCTAGTAGCTCAATAATATTGATGCAAAACAGGATTATCATCACAAGTAAGCTTAGCCTGTACAAATACAACTATGCTCCCAAAACAGTAATTCTGGTCAGCCGAGTACCTCATGTCGCAACTTAGATTTGAAATGGAAAATAATAAAACTGGACTTTATATCATTCATGAAAGATGTAGGCACATCTCTTAAGGTCGCAAATAATCAAAAATCACCGCAAAATATATTTTGCACAAAAAGATATAATCAAAACACTTACAGTTGATCATACAGGATTTATAATTCCAAAATCTGGACAGAACTTGTCCTATTTTGCATCCCATATTTCTTATTCATAACAGTTAAATTAGAGTTTTAAATAAACATAATAGTTGTAGGTGTATGAATTAGCTTTCTAAATCATATTTATTCACTGTAAACGAAGTTCTAGAGAACGAGATTCTTAAAATACTAAACACTATCCAGCTCAAAAACAAATTTCATCACTTACCCAAGGGAAGGGTGTGTCTCGAATTCCAGCCAAAAGACTAATTTTTTTCTCTTATGATTTTAAAGAACAACTAGTTAGATAATGTTCTAATGTTTTGAGACTTCAGGTGAAACGAATTTCACTAAAGGAGGTGTCAAAATATAATCTCAAAAGTGATGTTTATAACATGTACAACTGTCACTAAAAGGTGGATGCCCAAACAAAAAGTTGGCTGCCCAAAATGCATACATATATACCTTATATGTATATCCCTCACCTTACTTTCAAGTTATACATAATTTTAATTAGAATATTACTTAAATACCTCAATACAATCCCTTAAATTATGATCACAATTTATGTTAAGCAAGTTTGCAAATATCACAACATTTTAAGTTCCCAAAATGAGAGTACAACATACTATAGTAATTAAGCAATGGTGTATCTACATGCGACTCTTCGTTTTTATTTAGGGGTATTACAATCTTTCTTTTGGATGACATATGTATGGAGTCCCACAACCATACCAACTTTATGTATTACATCATTGAATTTATACTCCATTTATTTTTGTTGTGGTCCTACTTAACTTGAACCCTTTAGACTCCAAGGTTTGTATTAAACCTCCAGCTCAATAGAAAGAGTTTTTGACTAAAATCATCCCTCAAATATAACCCAAACTTAGGGTACATTCTTTTGGTATAACAGTGAACAAAAAACATTCTTCTACTATCCCAAAAACTTGTAGAAGCATTCTTTTTGTTAACTACCATTAAAAACTAATGAAAAGAAAAACAATTGCCAAGCACATGATTTTCCCCCAATAGCTCACAAGAAGTCCGGACTCTTTTTTCATACTTTTGTTGTAACGACCTTTTCAACATAATATAAGCTAATAACTTACGAGATTTTTATGCATATATTGTCTTCACGCTAGTAAAAATGATATATAAAAAAGAAATATTACCAACTACTGAAAACCCAAACCTAGCGGTTCATGCTTCATACAATCGTTCAAAACAAATAGTAAATTCAATATATTACAAGATTTGGGCTTACACACCCCAAATGAACAAAACATATAGCCATATTTATATTACAACCCATGATAACATGATTCGATTAGCCATGAAAATTTTATGCAAATATACAACACATAGATCATGTATAAGTCGCAAAGTTTATATAGAATATAAATGCCTATATGCAAATATGATCTTCCATAAGGCTCCCAAAATCTCTATCTCCAATGGCCAGCTCCATGCCTCTTTTTGATCAATCCCTGCAATAGAAACAACTATCGCTAAGTATATTGGTTAATGGTGTAAAAACTATAGGTTCAGAGCCCTCAAAATTCACCAATCTACCTTTCTTAAGTCATGAGCAGCACAATTGAAACATAATAAATAAATCAAGTAACAAAATATAAAGAGTATCAAATTCGATATTTAAATATCCAAATGTCAAGAACACTCATAACACTATTTTCCAAGAGATTCAATAACAAGGCTTGCCCAATATATACATCATGTCATCACACCAAGCACAATCAGGTATCAAGAAGGGCCAAAGCCCAATAATCAAGAGAACCAAGAACCATATTAAAAATGGCTTTCTGGTTCGTACTTAAAATGAATAACTTCTATTATTAAGACGGACTAAAACTCCAAAGTCAAGATGACAAATTATCTGAATCAAAAGGCATGCATATAGTGATAAAGTCACAGCCACAAAAAGGATAAGGTCCCAACAAGAGTGCCAAATGATCAAACAATTCGTACAAGTGGGCGAGTTACACAAGAGTCATACCAACACGACAATGCAAAGTGATAAGAGGTAATCAAGATACCAAGATCAACTTTCATATATACCAGTAGTTAAAAGAGTGCAAGTACAAGTTTATACATAAACCTCAATACTTTATCGTACAAACAGTCCAACATAACTTCGCGAGTTCAAACCGTAGACCAACCAATGTATCAAGGTCCTCAACTTGTTCACGAGTATATACAATCTCAAAAATACAATTAAATAACTTTTTTAATTCCTAGTATCTCAATAATGTCGAAGTAAAACAGTATTATCATCATAAGTAAGCTTAGCCTATACAATTACGACTATGCTCCCAAAACAGTGATTCTGGCCAGCCTATTACCTCATGTTTCAACTTAGATTTGAAAAGAAAAACAACAAAACTAGACTTTACAACCTTCATGAAAGATGTAGGTACATCTATTAAGGTTGTAAACGAACAAGAATCATCGCAAAATATATTTTGTACAAAAATATATATTTAACACACTAACAGTTGTCCATACAGAATTTCTAATTTCGAACTCTGGACAGAATTTGTCCTATGCTGCGGCCCATATTTCGAATCCATAGCAGCTAAATTAGAGTTTTACAAAAACATAAGAGTTATATATATACGAATTAGCTTTCCAAAACATATTTATTAATTGTAAAGTAAGTTCTAGAGAACGAGATATGCATAAATTATCAAACACTACCCATCTCAAAAACAGATGTCAGCACTTACCAAAGAGAAGTGTGTGTCTCGAATTCCAGCCAAAAGGACTAAGTTTTTCTCTTGTGATTTTGAAGAATAAATGGTTGGATAATGTTCTAAGGTTCTTAGACTTCAAGGGAAACGAAATTCACTAAAGGAGGTGTCAAAATATATAGCCACACACACGAATGATGTTTATCTTGTGCAACTGTCCCTCAAGGCTGCCCAAATAGTTGTGTGCTGACCAAAATGGATACATATACACCTCTCTATATATATATCCTTCACCTCCTTTTAAAATTATACAAAATTCTAATTAGACTATTACTTAAATACCCTAATAAAATCCCTTAAATTACGATACAATTTATGTTAAGCAAGCTAGTAATTATCACAACAATTCAAGTTACCAAAATGAGAGTAAAACATATTGTAGTAATTAAGCGACAGTAAATCGACATGCAACTCTAGGTTAGTATTTAGGGGTGTTACAACTCTCTTCCCCTTAAAGAAATTTCGTCTCCAAATTTATCTTACACTAGTCCCAAAAAAAGTCCTGATACTGAGTCATCATGCCTTCTTCTCTTTCCCAGGTAGCTTATTTGTTCGAATGTTTCCTCCAAAGTACCTTTACTAAGTGGATTTTCTTGTTTTTAAGTTGCTTCACTTTCCGAGCTTGAATTAAAATAGGTTCTTCATTATACGTCAAGTCAGGATTAACCTCAATAGATTAACCTAGAAGAACATAAGATAGATCAGAACGATATCTTCAAAGCATAGAAACATGGAAGACATTGTGGATTTTGTCTAACACAGGTGGCAAAGCCAATTTATATGCAACCGGTCAAACCCTTTCAAGTATCTTATAAGATGCAAAAAATCGGGGACTAAGTTTTCCTTTTTTACCAAATCTCATAATCTTTTTTCATGGAAACACCTTTAAAAATATTTTATCTCCCACTTGATATTCAATGTCACTCCTTTTAAGATCAACGTATGACTTTTGTCTATCCGAAGAAATCTTTAGACGATCCTTTACAAGTTTTATCTTGTCCTTTGTTTGTTGCACAATTTCATGACTAATGAGTTTTTTGTCACCAACTTCACTCCAACAAAGTGGGATCCGAGATTTCCTTCCGTACAAGGCTTCATAGAGAGGCATTCCAATACTTGATTGGTAACTGTTATTGTAAGCAAATTCTATCAAAGCCAAGTGTTTGTCCCAACTACCCTCAAAATACATAATGAAAGCTCGAAACATATCCTCTAAAATTTGTATCACTCTTTCCGACTGGCTGTCTGCTTGAGGATGGAATGAAGTGCTAAATTTCAACTTAGTACCCAAAGCTTTCTCCAAGCTACCCCAAAATCTAGATGTAAACCTTAAGTCTTGGTCAGATACAATAGACATAGGGATCCCATGTAGTCTCACGATCTCATTAACGTACAATTCGGCTAATCGCTCAAGTGAGTAATCCATCCTGATTGCTAAGAAATGAGCATTCTTGATTAGCCTGTCCACAATCACCCATATTGCATCATGATTTCTTTGAGTGCGAGGAAGTCCAGAGACAAAGCCCATAGTTATTCTTTTCCATTTCCATTCCGACATCGACAAAGGCTGTAGTAAACCAACTTGGACCTGATGTTCTGCTTTTACTTGTTGACAAACCAAACATTTAGAAATGACCTCCGCAATGTCTCTCTTCATACCACTCCACCAATAATTTTCTTTGATGGTCTGGTACATTTTTGTACCCCCAAAATGCGTTGCATATGGTGAGGTATGTGTTTTACTCAGTATTTCTCTCCTCGATTTATCATCATTAAGGACACATAATCTATCTTAATAAAATAAGACACCATTCTCTGTTAATGCAAAATCAAGTTTTTCCCCATTTTGAACTTCTTGGGTCACTTTTACAAGTTTCTCTTGAGACCTCCTGAGAAGCAATTTTGGAGACCTCTTGAGAAGCAATTTGGAGAGGAAATTAACAATGATAATGCAGTTATATGAGATAATAAGGCTCATGTTAGTAAGAAATACATCAAGCATGTTGGCTTGATTTTTACTTAGTTTTGCGAGGTGCCGCTAGAAACATAATTTCTCAATGGTCGGTAAGGTGCTTATAATTAAAAGTGTCATTCATAGAGACTTCAATGCAATGATAATGAAAATTCAAAAAACTCTGTTCCTAGTTATAGTTTTGATGCAGAGGTGCCAAAGGAATTGGATGAAATCAATAGAATTAAAACTTTTCATGTGCGACATTGTTGACATTTATAATTTTTCTGTTGATCCTAGTTGCACATAATGGACTCCATACTTTTCTACACCAAGAAAATGGCACAACCCACTTCTATGAAGGGCATATTACCAACTCTTAGAATGCCTTTGATTCATACAGATTCATTCTCCTATACAAGTAAAGAGGAAACGAGACTAGCCTAACCTGCCTAGTTGAGAAATGATAAACAACGCTTATGGAAATGCATTGCGTCTGAAACAAAAATTAAGCCGACAAGAGGAAAGATTAGTCTCATTTTGAAAAGAGAGAAGATGAGAATTTGGAGTTGTAGTAAAAGTAGTCTTTTTATATTGTATCAGAGCCCGTTTGAATTGACTTAAAAATTGGTCAAATCTACTTTTAAGTCAGTTTTTAACTTCTGAAAATGTTTGGCAAATATAAAAAATAACTTAAAATAAGTCAAAAATGACTTAAAATATGTTACGAAGTGTTTGACAAGGAAAAATGACTTAAAATAAGTCAAAAATGACTTAAAATTAATCAGAAATCAAAAGTAGGTCTGCCCATACTTTTTATTTTTTGACTTAAAAGTCATTTCCGTTTGAGTTTTTATGTTTGACTTAAAAACTACTTTTTTTAAGCCAATCAAAATGGGCTTTTAGTCTCGCTTTGAACTTTTCGTATTAAACGAGCGCTGAGTTGCCTAAAAGCATTTATTTTTTCTTCTTTTTTTCGCCTTGAGCATTTTAACACTTCAAACCAACAAAAACGATTAAAAAACTGATTAATCAATACAAAAATAACATAAAAATCAGCAAAACAATACCAAAGTAGCCAAAAACAGCAACACAACAGAAAAAACAACAAAAAAGTTGATAAACCAGTATATAAACAACACCAAACTAGCATAAAACAGCAAAAACAAACAGCAATACAATAGAAAAATTGGTAAACTAATAGTAAACAACAATTTTTTTGGCAAAACATAAGAAAAACAACATGAAAAGACCCGCAAAATAATAGAAAAACCAATTAAAATAAGTAGAAATAGAGTCTAGTACCATTAAATTAACAGAATAAGTAAATGAACAACAAAAACTTGTAGCATATCATCAGTTTGATACACAAGAACAAAAAAAAAAATCTCAATAAATCAAAAAGAAGTATTTTCTTCAATCGTTCCTCCTTTTTGAAAGTCATGTGCTTAGTAGTTGTTTTTCTTTCCGTTAGTTTTTAACAGTAGTTAACAAAAAGGATGCTTATGCAAGTTTTGGTATAGTAGAAGAATGTTTTTTGTTTACTATTATACCATAAAGATGTACTCTAAGTTTGAGTTATACTTGAGGGATGAATTTAGCCAAAAACTCTCAACATTAACTATGTCATGAGTCTCATCAATAAGAACTATGCCATCTATAAATAACATACAGTAATGCACTTTTTTTTTTTTTAATTTATCGAGTCAATGTATATATTACCAAAGAAAATTGAAATAGGCTCATAGTTGAAGAGAAAGTATGATGAAAGTTGTTAGTTATGTTCAAAAGGAGTTATTGTTGATTTTTAGCCACTATGACATAATTAGTCGGGGACCTGAGAGATGGTGGTTTAACCCTGCGGTAGATGTTAGTGGATAGAGTCTGTTTATCTCATACTCGTGAACTTAACGATATAATGTTTTATGATAACACCCAAAAAAAGTATTCACTCTTTAAATCTATTTCAGTTCCTGTATCTGTCGTTATCACCCTATTCTCTCTCAATTGCCTATCCTTTCTAGATGAGGGGGAGTCCCTTAGCAGTAGCTTCCAACACTTAAGATTGACCTCTTCAAGTGCCCAATTCAGTCTTTGATTTGTCAATCATGGACGTTGATAAGATTCGTCCATTTAGCAATCACCTTAAGATGACATAACAAGATTCAAAGAAAAGGCCTACAATTCTTGATACAACCCCATCACATATTGGAAAGGGCTCTAAGTCACCTCTCACCATTCCCGATCTTGGTTGCATTGTACATGTTCTTAATCGCCATTATGTATGCTACACATACACATTTAGCCTCCAAATTTGTAAAATCTTTCTTAACACTTTACTGTAAGCCTTTTCTAAGTCGATAAAAATATGTGTAAGTTCTTATATATCTCTTATACTGCTTCATCAATCTCCTCACAAGATGAATGACTTATGCAACTAAGCACAGTAGCATGAATCAGAATTGATTCTAAAAAAATACCCATGTCCCTTCTCACTCTCATCTCAGTCACCCTATCTCAAACGTTCATATATGGCTTAGTAGCTCGATACCCACTATAGTTGTTGCAATTTAAATGTCACATTTGTTCTTGCATAATTGTTCATGGTACTCGACCTTTATTCTTAAGACATTTTCGTCATCTTCAAAATGACATTAAACAATCCAGTAATCACTTCATATTTATTCTAGGGATAAACACAAGTATCCCCTAGACTATGATCGAAATCTCAGAGACACGCCTTAACTAAACTAAGGTCCTATTACCCTTTCGGATTCATTTTTTTTTTTTTGTAATTTTGTCCACTTTTTGTCTTACGTGGCACACTCCGTGACTCCACATAGTTGAGGTGCGTAGGAGATGTTTGAATGCAATGTAAGTCAAAAAGGTGTAAAAAAATACAAAAAAATGAATTTGAAGGGGTAATAAAACCTTAGATTAGTCAAAGTGTGTATATGAAATTTCGGTCATTGAGTACTTATACCATGTCTCTTTATCCTATTTGCATTGTTTTAAAATTTCAGCAGAATGTCGTTTGACCTGGTTACTCTTCCATACAAATTCTGTGAATAACACTCATAACATCTCCAACCTCTATACATAACCTATCATGAAATATTCACGTAATATGAACATGATGATATAGTTACAAATAACATTGACAACACCTTAACAAACATAAGACACTGTAACTCATGTTCAATTTTTTTTTTTTTGTATTAAACTAAAGTTTAATCAATAAATATTGTATTTTTTTAAGAATAACTTGCTTATTGTGTATTATACTTTTGTTACAATTTTTTGCTTATTTGGTAAAATTATATAAAGAATTAGGCACAAAATAATTTTCTTATAAGGATTTTATGTTTATGAACAAAACATATACTTTAAAAATTCAAATTATATATCCCAACAAAACTTCAATTTCATCTCATATGATTTCATTCAATCAAACTATCCTAAAATTACCTTTTGTAATTGAGGGCTAACATTAAATCTCATATGATTTTATCCCGGTCAAACTATCCTAAAATTACCTTTTGGTATTAAGAACTAAAAAAAAAAATTAGTCGTGCAACCTAAAGACGTTTGTCTATATGATTTTATCTCGGTCAAACTATCCTAAAATTACTTTTTGACATTGAGGGCTATATAAGTAAATTATTTATGAAACCTAAAATCGCTGCAATCGCAGATTCGTCTATATGATTTCATATCATGATTTTATCTAGACCAAACTGTCCTAAGATAACCTTTTGGTATTGAGTGCTAAATAAGAAAATTAGTAATATAACCTGAAGTCCCCACATGTCTATCTATATGATTTCATATCATGATTTTATCTCGGTTAAACTATCCTAGAATTATCTTTTGGTACTGAGGGATAAATAAGTAAATTATTTAGGTAACCTAAAGTCGCTGCAACCAGTAAATTCATCTATATGATTTCATATCATGATTTTATCTCTGCCAAACTATCCTAATATTACCTTTTGGTATTGAGTGCTAAATAAGAAAATTAGTAATGTAACCCGAAGTCCCCACAAGTCTATCTATATGATTTCATACAGCGGCAGAGCCATAATTTTTAATAATGAGGTTTAAAATCTGAAGAAATAAACACACGAAGTAGTTTAAGAGGGTTCGACATCTACTATATATATACCTAAAAAATTATTTTAATCATGTTTAAATAATATAATTTTCTGTCGAAGGGGTTCGGATGAACCCCTAGCAATAAGGTGGCTCCGCCACTGATGACGTATAATACTTTTCATGTAGTCTTCAAATATTTAGATTTTCATTAAAAAAAAAAACTTAAAGATTCTATGCTCGAATTTATAGACAAAATTAAATTGTTTGATTCTCAAATCTAAATCATATCACATGAATTAGGAAAGATTAACTACTTTATCATAAAACGCTTATCTAGCCATTAGAAAAGGAAGAAAAAAAAAGGAGAGATTTTCTAAATGCAGGTGTGCTGTTCAAAAATAGCTAATCATTGGTGATATTTAAAAACAAAGACGACATAAATTTATTTCTTTATTAGAAAATACTTTGGTATAACAGAAAAAACTAAAAAAAACTTGTACTGCCATCATCTCTCAAATTGAAAAGAAAGAAGGGAATCATGAGAAGTCATCTTCGAGATATAGTCTAAATTAGATACATGTAGTTATATATTTTGTACGTTTAGGTACAATTTAGTTTTCTGTTAATAAAATAGAGAATGTCCATCAACAAAAAAAATTATTATTTAATAAAATAATATTATATGTAGAGCCGTCAAAATGGGCTTAGCCCATGAAGCCGGCCCAATCCAACCTGTTTTTAAAGTAGGATTGCGATATAATTTTTTAAGTCAATTTAAAATTAGGGCTTATAAGTCCGATCCATATAAGTCATTGACCCTTGAGGCTTGAATGCATCACACTAGATACATGTAACTAGCGTATATAGTATCCTTGGTCCGTGAGGCTTGAATCAAGTGGGTCTGGACTGACCCTTTTTGACAATTCTAATTATATGTATTATGCAATTTCTCTGATATTTACTCATGAAGCTTATATAAGGAATTATTTAGTTACAAAAGTTTCGAATAGTTATAGTTCTATCACATGTATTTAATTGGTTGTGCTAAATTTTTTGGAACCATTTGAAAATAACAAAATTGCTAAATGTGGTGTTTGTATATCTGAAAGTGGGGTTTTAAAAAAATTAATGTCTGTGTTTTGACTAATGAAGAATTGCAACTTTTAAAATTGAAATTAAAATTAAGGTGGGGTTATCAACAGTGATGAAATAATTCTAATTAAATAAAAATTCTAATTCCTATAACAATAAACTATTGGGAAGCTGGTTATTTGTCACTCTCATGTGCGAGTTATCAACCCCTCTAATCAGTGGCGGAGTTAGAATTTTCGTAGAGAGGTTAAACATATAAAAAAGTAAATAAAAAAATGGAGCAAAAGGGTTCGGGGAAGAAAAAAATTATCCTTAATCTGTTAAATTTAACTTGTCTTGTCATGCCGCGTTTAACGTTTCTTCCTACTTTACCCTACTTCATTGATTCTTTTTTTAAAAAAAGTGATTTTTAATTTTTTTTTTTTATTGTTTTACTTTATTTTGAATTTTTAAAATAAATTAAATTAGTGTTCATTCAATCATATGTTACTTTAAAAATTGTTTAATACTCTTTAAAAATGTGTGGGGATTGAGTTACTAATATTATAATGCATATTAAGCGGATAAATAAATGACATCAATTTTTTGTTCAGTTATTCAATTTATAAGGTTTTCCATCGATAAAAAAACGAATAATTCAAATAAATGTATTTTACATCTCTCTAGAATAAAACTAGAAAAATGAGAAAGAAATATCATGAATAATCGTGCCTTTCAAATTTATTCGTTCGATTAAGTTTAATTTAACTTATCTTTAAAATATTTTTTCTCTATCTCAATTTCAAGTTTAAGAATAATTGACAATTTTTTAAAAAGCTCCTTTGAATTAGTATATAAAAAGAGAGTTACATAAAAATAAAATGAGCAATAGAGCTAAAAAGAATAAAATACAAATAAATGAAAATAATGTGCCTAATAAATTCCAACAAATGAATATTGAAAAGGAGAAATAACATTTAAAAAATGAAAAAAAAAAAAAAAAAAGCTCGAGCCCAAAATTGTTGAGCCCATCTCAGCCTTCCTACTTGATTTTCCAAATGAAGAAAACAAAAAAAAAATAAAAAAAAATCAAGGGAAGTGTTGTTGCGCATTCTTGAACCCCCTTTACCACTTAGCTGGCCTATTTACATTTGAGGGGGTTCATTTTAATATATATATACATAAAGACAGAATTTGACCTTATATATAATGTGTAATTTTCCTACAAAGATGATTCGGGTGAACCCCTAAGCTCCATGTAGATCCGCCCCTAATTTCATATCATGATTTTATCTTGATCAAACTATCCTGAATACCTTTAGGTATTGAGGGCTAAATAAGTAAATTAGTAATGTAACATAAATTTTTTTGATATTGAAGGCTAAATAAGTAAATTAATAATGCAAACCTAAAGTCTCCTCAGGTTCGTCTATATTTAGACGACTGCGGCACTCTCAAAAATATACCCACAGTATCAAAAGGAGAGGGTCACACTTAATCTATTATTTCCTCTCTCATATCATCTTTCAGAATTTTTTCGTTAGATTTTACTTTATTAATTTTATTTACTAGTACTATATTACATATTTTCAAACTTCTTTTGGAGTATTAGTTTGTGGAGATCTATGTTTATGATTTCTGTGCAATGTCTGGCAGATTATATTTTGCATTTGTGGAAATCAGATCTGTGATGAATATATGTTTAGACTCACTATCTGTTTGAATTTTATATATAGATTCATACTCGATATTGAAAATACTGAATTCAGATAAATCTATGCGTGCCTCTGGATATCGTTTGAGTATTTTGACGCACTCTGTATTTGTTTAGTTGGTTGAAGACACTGGAGGCAGCGGTTCATCGATCTGTTCCCTTAAAGCTGAATCTATATGCAAAAATACAGCAAAAGGAACTGGTCGATAAACCTCTGCATCCAGTGCTTAACCCTTACTAATTGGTCTATTTATCTTTCCCTAGCCAAAATTATTTTTTTTGTCAAAATTTTTAAGTATTACTGTCAGTTTTTTTTTTTTTTTTTGTGAATCTGATGCTTTGTGCTGGGTGATTACATTAGCTTAATTTGTACTCTGCTATAACACTGCTTCACATTAACTAGCATAAATTGATAAGATCCCCCTTTAGTTCCTATTGATATGGGATTTTCTTTTGTTGTTTTGGTAGAGTTTTATGCGAGGTTTGTGCACTCTCTATCCTTGCGAGACACCAGTAGGGATTTCACGAAATATATTGTAGTCACAGTAGAATTAGAGTTTTCCTTCTTTGATCCCCATTTACTTGTATCGACTGCGGTGACTTGCAATAATTATCCTAATTGTTTGGAGTCCTAAATCTTACACTTTTGGGTACAGCAAGTTTTTATCATCCAAGTTTATGAGTCGAAAATAAGCCACACACTTAAAGGTCATTTGGTTGGAAAGATAAAAGATAGTAATAATTTTGGGATATGAAGGATATAATGATAATATTTGGGATAAATTGTAAGATTATTGTATTTCATATTTGTTTACTTGTATTAATTAATATGTTTACTTGAAATTATTACTCTCTATAGTAATTATCCCTTTTGAACCTGCGACCTTGTAGTTATATCCTCTTTTATATACAAATCAAATTCACTTTACACTATAGCAAAGTTGGTCAAAAGGGATAGTGTTCTTTAGGCATTGTAGGTAGAGGCAAACATAGTTGTCAAGTACCAAAATCACCAGAGAATCTATACAAACACTTTTAGGCGTCTCCTAGTATTATTCCTTTTGCCAAGCTTACTAACCTAGACAAATTTTCACATACTCTTTTATCCAACCATATATAGGGTCGTTTGGTTGGGAATAAGTTATCCCAGATTAGTTATTCTAGAGTTAGCTATTTTAGGATAATTTATCCCATCAAGTTATCCGGGATTAGTTATTTCAGGATTAGCTATTCTGAAATAACTTATTCCACCATGTATATGGGATAACTTATTCCATTACTATGATGTAAATGGTGGATAAGTTATCTCAAATATGGCAACCAAACAAGATATAAATTTTTTATCACGTTATTATTTTCTTATCCAATTACTATTTATTTTTATTCCTCACACCAAACAGCCCCTTTTGTGCCGGAAATTATCATATTTTTAAATTTAATTTTTTTATTCTAACTTTTTATGAGGTAATTTAAAGTCAGATTGAACAATCAGAATGTCTTACTTTAACATCAACTGATAAAGGGTCTTGGTCACTTTCAAGATATAGATGAGTGGAAACACAGATTCAACTTACAAAGGGACAAAGCATTTATTTTAGTAAAATACTTCTTCCGTTTTATATTACTTGATCTATATTAACTTTGAATTTTGATTATTACTAAATTATACCAACATAATTTGATGTCTGGTCCCGCAAATACATCATGAGCCGTTGATGCCATTGATAAGAGGTGACAATAATAGCCACATTGACATTATGCAATCAATGATTACATTAATTGAATATAGCATATAGAGACAAAACAGTGGCCATCACTACAGATAATGGCTTACAGATGCTGAGTTAGCAGTAGCTATGTAGTGATAAAATTGTCCATCTACAATGATTCTGCTATTTTTTTTATTAATAGTTAAATATAATGACGTTTTTAAACAATTTTTTTTTTGTCTTTTATCAATCCTCACGTCTTAGTCAAAGTGAAATCGCGAGAAAATAGTAATGACATCTTTTTAATATTTTGGAGTTGGGATTCAGAATTTTATGATGAGTTTGGACTTGAAATTCTATCACATTATGTCTTATTAATTGGTATTGAAAAATTGTTAGTTGTACTTATTTAGTCATTTTTTAACACAAACAAAATTTAAATAAGCAAAGTTTATTGGAGAATCTTCATCGCCCTAAATGGGTATGAACTAGAATTGTTATGTTAGCTTAGTTATTTAAAAGTCTGTTTATTTATTCCTTAGTTTGCATCTTCATCTTTTGAAAGCTCAGACCATTCTTCTTGATAAATATTTAAATAAAGGAGAACACCTTGCTATTATGAAAATGCTAGTTGTTAGCATAATAGCTCTATAAATCAAGTCGAATATTGGAATAAAACCCTTCATAGCATCAAGTGATCAAGTTTGTGATCTTATCTGTATAGATTTCTCAACAAAAAGGGTCTTGAATTTGAATGAATCAATTGCTTCTTCATTAAATCCATAATCTTAAAATAATAATAGCCATCAGGGGTAAATAAGATTTGCATGAGGTCATGTGGTCAAACCTCATTTGTTACACTTTGATAACTTTCGAGTGAAGGACCAAACACATGCACACATTAAAGTATCTTGACTTTTTAAATTTTATATCTGAACTATCATCTCGACTAATAGTAATACACCAAAATCTAACATAACAATCCTGTGCATGAAATATTTATTGGTTGAGAGAAGACTTGATATCAGTACAAAAGTGGTGATTGTATAAAATTACAAAAATTTTACAAATCAATACAAATTGGAATTTACAGATTGTTTAAATGTCACAGTTAATTAGCCTTAAACCAAATAATAAGCTCCTTCTTATTACTTTGAAAAATAAAATTATGCGTATGTTCTGTATCCCTTTGATCTGTTATTCCTCAAAGCACAGCAACCAATAGAGTAAATAATGATAATAAAAACGAATACACAAAAGTTTAATATTGCCATTTTGTTCCAATTTTTCTGAATGGTTTCGAGGAATGATGCTTTGCATGAATGACAGTCGAAACAGAGCTCATTTTGTGCATTGTTCCAAGTTTTGCAGTCACTGTCTGGCACTGCTGGCCCTGTTTTTGGCATCGTCCAGTATGTTGCGTTTGTGAACTCAAAGCCACAGTAAGTAGGTGGTTTGCAACAACTCGACTACACCCAAAACAAATATTAAAAAGAATTAGTGATGACAAAATTAAACCTGTCCAAATTTAAACGGGTTGAGCTGTGACTTGTTTGTTGAATATGGAGTGCCACATCAAACAATTGATTCACTCAATGTCCCTCTTTTAGGTCCTTAATTTTGATGTTGGGCCTATTTCTAAAAGTTGTGTAAATATAGCTTTTGAGAAATTATTGTTCTAAAAAAGATTAGACTCATATATAATGTTTGTTCATATATATTTCAACCTTATATACAAAATCTAATGTTTACGCATCTATAAAATTTTAGACTATGATCTAATGTATTTTTATAAGACTTTCAGTTTGTTTAAAAGAAAGAAAACTCTTTGGACCGTGGTCTTAAAAAGTCCATAAGTTATAAATACTGAACGTAAAGAAAGTGAAAAATTGAAACCTGAGCAGCTGGGAGGCTATATTTGTAAAAATCAGCAGGTTTTCCTCGAGGCATCATTTGACAATACTTGAAAGTTGACATACAACTCTTAATTTCATCCCAATTTTCATCATTCACAACATGTTTCTCCAACCAATTTCCCCAGTCTCCAAATTTAGCATCATTTCCACCTTTCCCAGACAATGCTTTAGCCACACTTTTATTCGTCACCAAAATAGTGAAAATCGATAAACAAATCATCCCAACGATGAACATAAACAGAAAAAACAAATAAACCCACAAGAAAAACGAAGCTCTGCAACAAGATCCAATTAATCCCAATAATGAAAGCACAAGAAGTGAACCCCCAAATATAAGCAAAGGCATATATAATGATTTTTGGCAAAGGCTTTTAGCTTCATCAGATTTAAACCAAAGTCCAAATCCTAAGGCCATAATTGCAACCATAACGGTTAATACGTTAACAAGTGAAATAACGAAATTGCTTACACGAACCATTTTTAATTTTTTTACTTTATTTTTTTGGAAAAAAAATATGATATAATGTGAATTAATATGAATGATCGGATTTCTTAGGAATCGACCTAAGAAATCTGATCAATTTTTTGTTCTTTGTTACGTAGTTTTTATTTTTCGTTTTGTGTATTGTTACGTAGCTATGGAGGAGAGTGAGATAAATGCACAGAAAAAGGTGGAAAATGAAAGAAAATCTTGTGTGGTGGAAAATGTTTTACTTTTTACTGTTTCCTTAATAAAAAGAGTCTGCGGTTAAATTTAAAGCGTGTGCATTACGTTATATTACATATAAGGCAATTAATGATATATATTTGGGTGGTTTATGAATTTGATAAACTTAAAAGAAAATTAAATATATGTATATAAAATTTATTTATATAATATAATTTTTGAACGAGTAAATGTTTAATTAATGATGTGGAAATTTTTTGTGAAGTTGACCTTGGAAGAAAGTTATTTGAGGTTGTAATTTGTAAAATTGATATTCTACTTTCCGTCAAATTCTTCTATTAATGAATAATTGGACAAAATTACATGTAAAAATCATGCACACTTCAAATAAATCTCAAGAGGTTGTTTGTTAAGTTATTATTGGATCATTAAATTTAATAATAAATCTTGTTTTCAATTAATATTAATAAAAAATAAAAAGACGAAGTCAATGCTATTTGAGTATATGTTTGTATAATGCAATTGATAAAATACCAAATGCAGTATTGAATAGTGTCAAACTTCTAATTTTGGTGACCAACTTACCCCATATGTTCCTTTGAGATGCATTGTTGAGTTTTTCTCGATCTAATTAATTAATTAATATATTGATGAGAATTTTCTACTCTACAAATTTTATAAAATTTTTAAGAAGCATTTAATTCAAATTTTTACATATTTTATGAATCTTAGTTGGCTTTTAGGTTGTGTTTTTCAATTTTTTTAATTTGTCGTTGACTTAAATATTTTGAAAAACATTTCCCTTTTAAATAAACTTACTTTTCAAAATTCTCTTCAAGTTTCAACCTAGCTCCTATCCCACTTTAATACACTATTCGATCCTGACCTGAAATTCGACTCCAAATGCTGATCCAAACCCCTTACCTCGACCTGAAACCCGACTTCGACCCCAATCCCAACCCCGAATCCTAACCATGACCTCAATTCAAAACTCAACTCTCAACTCAAGAACTCACTCGACCCAACATGGGACCCGACTCTTGACTCCAAATTGGAGTCACATGTGGTCATGGCTCGACGAGTATCCAATTTTGGATCAAAATCAAGGTTAGAACGAATTGACGTCGTGTCCTGAACATGGTTTGGGCTAGTGTTTGGTTCTAGGTTAAGGTTAGGCAAGAGTCGAGGGTAGGATTAAGAGTTGAGATTAAGAATTGTGTCTCGATAGATGTTGGGGTCAGGATTTGTATTTAAAGGATGGGTATCGTGTCTGATGTCATATCATTTAGGACAATCGAGGCAAATAAGTGAAGAAAACAAAAGTTTCGACAGAAACTCAATTTATACGCATACAAACATATGTATCCACTATAGGGCCAATACTATATGTTAAAAAAACTGAAAAATTATTAATTAAACTAAGAAAATAAAGAAAACGAAAACTTGTTTCGAGACAGAGGTGAAAAGAGTGAGATCTAGAGTAGTAGTAGAACCGACGAGAAGGAGCTATAGAAGAAAATGGGATGCTCGTTCTCAGGGTTGAATGGGTTATACGACGCCGTTAATGGCGGAGGTGATGTTTGGATCAATGAGAACCAGTTCAAGATCATTCGGCAGCTCGGTGAAGGTGGGTTTGCCTATGTCTTCCTTGTTAAAGAAGTCCTTTCTGACCCTTCTAACCCTGGAATTTCCAAGAAATTCAAAGACCCTTCTCATATCTCAGGTACTCAATCCATTGACTGTTCTATTTTTCTAATTTCTTATGATCTCATAATTTTGTGAGTATCGGGTTTCTTCTGTTTTATGGTTTTTTTTACCGTAAATATTTCAAATTTTACATATTTTGTTTAGTTGTAGTTATAGGTAAGTTCAATATCACATATTGGAGCACAGGGACCTTTTTTAAAAATTGAATCTTTGATGCATCAGCTGAAAATAAATGATTTTGGCAAAGATTGCTTATGTTTTATCTCTACAAGGCATATTCAACTCCAGAATGTGTTAATGTAATGAGCAATTGGATGTTTAACTTCTAAAGCTCACTGCAGGTGCTTGAAATCTGTGTTGTGCGGACTCTCCAAAACAGCTGCTGTACCCATGTTATATCCTCCAAAATGCACTATTTTTGGAGAGTCCAAGCTACTTAAGCTTGAAATTCACCATATTTAACAATTAGAAAATAAAATAAAATATGAAAAGACATGAAAAAGTGAGCCTTTGCAGTTCTATTAAGTAGATATAAAAAAGAATCAACTGTTGCAGCTTCACGAGGTAGTGGTAAGGTCTGCATACATTCTACCCTCCCTAGATCTCACTCGTGGGATTTCATTGGGTATGTTGTTGTCGTTGCAGCTTATTTCCTTTCTTTTTATATATGTTTGTCTCTGGGTGGATCATTTGTAATTGCTCAAATGCATTAGAAAAGGAAAGTTCAGCAATATCTTTTGATCAGTCAGTAAGGCATGCTTTGTTTCCTTATGAGCCTGATCCAATTCGATCATTAATTCGTTCTTTTTGGTAAATAGTACAAGGTAATAAGCTTTGTCTTGTTGTATGTAGTTTTCATGTTCTCTTATTCTAAATAAATTATTCAAAGTTTGTCATGTTCCCATGGACTTGGTGATTGCATGATGTTCAAAATTCACTGTCTGAATGTGCAGATGATGGAACTTATGCCATGAAAAAAGTTCTTATTCAGAATAGTGAACAGCTGGAGATGGTGAGGGAGGAGATCCGTGTTTCATCTCTATTTAGTCATCCCAACCTGCTTCCTCTTCTTGATCATGCTATCATTTCAGTCAAGGTAATTGCTGCAAGCGCATTAGGTTTGTGTTGATTAGCAAATGGAATGAAAGAGCTGCACTTCTCTCTAATTACTCTGATTATATGTTAGCTATAGGGCTTCAAACAATTAGGTTGTGGAAGTATAAAGTTGAGATGCACTGTCATGCATAGCAGGTGACACATAGCACAGTTGTTTATCCTTGCTACTTCCTATCACAAGAAATTGATGCTCCTATACGCTTTGCTTTTAGATGAAGGTGGAGCATGGTGTTATTAGAAACCATTGCTTCGTTGCTATTAGCAACGAAGTAATACAAAATGAGGGGTTATCGCTTCATGGGCAAAGCCATGCGCTTCAAAGAAGTGTGCACTTAATTATAATACACAAAATGATCCTAATGAGAGGCGATTTCATTGAATATCAACTTTGAATTGGATTAACATCAATATTATTGTAAAATGGATGTTAATATTAGTTCTTTAAATTGCGATTTGATTATTATAATACTAAATTTATAATTGTTTGGTAACTTTTTTAAGGTGGCCAAGATTCCTTAATGTTGAAGAATACAATAGTACTAATTCTCAAAAAAAAAAAAAAAATTAATTGTTTGGTGTATTTTTAATTTTCCGTGATATGTGCTTCACTTAAAGGAACCATGTGCTTCATTTCTAGCCCCATGGGCTTTGTTGCTTCTCTGTGCTTTTTTGCTTTTAAGAACACTGGGAACACTAAGCATGAGCTTGAACATCCACACTAGTTGCCAAAAGAAGTGTTCTCCTCTAGTTCGTTTCTTTTGTCAAAAGGGTAGGAGGGAGGCTATGACTTGAGGAATCCTACATGTTTAGAAGTATTTAAACATTATGCTCCAACCACTTTCTGTTTCTTGGTCATGCACTTATTTTTGACAAGCTTTCATTAGTCATTTAAAGAAATACACACTATTATTTTTTTTGAAACTGGTAACAGAAATGCACGCTATTATTGTGTTAAATGTGTTAGTCATGCTGCTTTGTGTCATCTTATGCCTTTGGATTCTATCTACATAATTTATTTGGACAGGTTGCACAAGATCAGTCTTTGAAGCATGAAGCTTATCTATTATTTCCAGTTCATTTGGATGGGACATTACTGGATAATGCCAAGACAATGAATGCTAAGAAGGAGTTCTTTTCTACTTCAGATGTGCTTCAAATATTTCGCCAGGTGAACAAGAATTAGTGTATTCAGAAAATTTGTGCATTTTTACAGTTTTCTGGGGATTAAAAAAGGGAAAGGACAAATACAACTGTGACGCCAATAAATATTTGCTTTGTTAGAACTTGAAAGAAAAGTCTTCTTGCAGCTTTGTGCAGGACTCAAACATATGCATAGCTTGGATCCCCCTTATGCACATAATGATGTCAAACCTGGTAATGTCCTTTTAACCCATAGAAAAGGACAGCCACCACTTGCAATATTAATGGATTTTGGAAGTGCACGTCCTGCAAGAAGGCAAATTCGCTCTCGTTCAGAGGCCCTTCAATTGCAGGTATGTCTGGGTTCTGATTTTTTTATTATGTAGACGTATGTTATGTTGTTTGTATGCCTGTAGGCTTCTTGTGTTTGCTTCCTCTGAACCTGGCGAAAGTGATTTTCTGTTTGCTTTGATATGCAAATTGCAATTAAGTTGTAACGGGTGTTATCTTTCATAATTGGCTTCCATTTCTGATATTGTATACGTAACCCATTTTGTTGCATTTTCTCTGCTTTCAATTTCTGGTGTTGGTTATGTAGGAATGGGCAACTGAGCATGTGTCAGCACCTTTCCGAGCACCTGAATTATGGGATTGCCCAAGCCAATGTGACATTGATGAAAGGACTGATATCTGGTCACTAGGTTGCACTTTATATGCAATAATGTAAGACTTCTGTATACTCTTGTGCAGATAGTTGTAGCTTTTTCTGTGCAACAAAAAATAAATTTATTTTCTTGTTTACATAGCTGTTAGTTGCATCAAGACTGTCCAATAATTTTAGGTTTGATGTGAATAAAATTGGTGGGCCTACTCATCTCCACCATGGAATTTCCTGCACTGGACACTCATCCTGTGAATTTAGTAATTAGGTGCTTGTACTAACACAAGGTATGGCCTTGTGGTGAGATTCCCTGTGTAATAGATGATTTGTTTCCCTGTGCCTAAGCCTTGGTGGGTAGAATTACCCGGTACCTATGCTATGTGGTACTCGGTGGAATAGTTAATGTATGTGCAAGTTGGCTTGGACACCACCATCATAAAAAGTTATCAAGCCCCTTTTTTTTATTGATTTAATTTTTTCAATTCAAAGAAACTGAATTTCTCTTGATCAATGTATGAACTGCTTGGAGGGGGACCTTGGAGTAATGGTAAAGTTGTCCTCGTGTGTCCTATAGATCACAAGTTCGAGCTGTGAAATTAGTCATTGATGCTTGCATTAGGGTTGTCTATGTTACTTTCCCTTGGGGTACGGCCCTTTCTCGGACCCTATGAACGTGGGATGCTTTCGTGCACTGGGCTACCCTTTTTGAATGTATGACCTGTTTGCGTAATTATGAAATTGGTTTTGATGTGGTCACTTACAATAAAAAGTAGTTAAATTTGCACTTCATGGCTCTATCTTCAGGTATGGGGTATCTCCTTTTGAGCATGCACTTGGAGAATCTGGTGGGAGTTTGCAGCTGGCAATTGTAAATGCACAAATAAAGTGGCCAACTGGACCTAAGCCTCCATATCCAGAGGGCCTACATCAGTTTGTGACATGGATGCTTCAGCGTCAAGCAACAGTTCGACCTCGGATAGATGATATCCTAATCCATGTCGACAAACTGATCTCGAAGTTTTCACATTAGAAGGATGGAGGAGACACATTGGGTTAGTCTACATATGTGTCATCCATATAAACATCTTTGCATGTTACGTATATACCATATGTTACTGTTCATTCTTTACCTTTTTCCAGTCGAAATGTGATTGAAGAAGCAATAGTTCTCTGTTGTTTAGTGATAGAAGAAGGAATATATATGTGATGAGAGGGTTTTTTTGGGAGTTCTCTGTAGTTACATAGTCTGATTGCTGTTGATATTTTATTTATCCAGCCTTTTGAAGTGGACTTTTCCTATGTTGTAATAACTTATTTTCGTAGAAAAAAACACAAAATTCCTTCAGGCTGTTGAATTTCAGACTTTTCGCTGTAATGTTTTGATGCTATCAATCTAAGTGAAGGTCATTGAACTTGATACACAAGTAAAAAAAACCTCGGCGCTCAACGGATAAGAAAAGGAAGGGTGTGTAAATTTGAGAGACCCTTGTACTTGTCCCCGTTTAAAATATTTGCTTTGATCGAGTTGAGGTGTCTGGATGAAACCCCATATAATAAAGGAGTGGATGATGATTAAGCAAATCTGAAGCAGAGCCATGGTTCAGTTTGAGCTGTGTCCATTTTGAGCATTATGGAGGAAAACTCTTATTTACAATCTTATTCTCAGAATGATGAACAACTAATTAATTCATTTACTTTTTTCCTTGAGAAGTCAAATCTTGAACTTGTCCTCTATCATTTGAAGCGTTGATTTGATTTAAACAAGCGTTAATATATTAAACCAAGTCTGCAATTTCTGCACGTGAGAATGTAATAGTCAGATTCTTTCTCCATTTCTTTTTTAAAGTGAAATCTCTTAAGATCTAATTAGGCACACCGCTTGAATTTTTAGTACAACACTTGATGGATTATGGATAAGTTAACGGGAAAAGAATATAATTACTGTGTTTTATTAATTGGTTTAATATTCCCCCTTAAGTAATCTATACCAAAAAAGTTCACAAAAAAAGCGTTATGGGAAATATATGATTCTCCCAAAAGAGATCAGTCCAGTTAAAATATTCTCATCTTACCAATATTAGTATGTTTTTTAAATAAACGTGTAAAAAGAAAAATTCTTGACGCACCAAGTTTATTATTGTGCCAGTTGGATGATATGATTCCTTTTTCTTTTTTTTATAACAAATTCACAATATTCACTTGTCTATAAAAACAGATGATCAATGAGCCAAATTTCATCATAAATCAAACAAACACAAGAAGAAGAAAAAATGCAACCAGGTGCAAAGTGGGAGGAAGTGAAGTATATAAAAACTAATTCAGCTGAATTATGGAAATGGAATTCCCCAATTCCATACTTATATTGTGCTGTTGGGTTCATTTGCGCTGCCGTTGCTTTCGCCATCTTCTATCGATTTCAAAATTCAATTTCAGATCATTCAGAGTCCGTAATACTGCAAGAAAAGAAAATATATGATGATCAAATATTATGTGCATTAGATCCAGAGCCTAAAATAGTACTAGTCTTTGTTGGAGATGATAAATTACCTTTGTATATTGCAAAACCTACGTATACTTTTTCTTCAAATAATTCCCAACAAGTTTAATTAATTAAGCACCTCTTCCTCTTCTGTTCTTTCTTTTCTCCTTATTGTAACACATTTTATGTTTATGTCATAACGCGTACGTGTTTATTCAATTTGATTCCTTTAATTTTCATAGTCAAACACGTCTGTAGAAGTTTTTTTTATTTTTTCATATGTGATAAGTGATCATTTTATTTAAAAGCTTGAGCGGTCGTTGAAAAAAAGCACACTTTTAATTGATGCTTCCTTTTTATGTAATGAAGATTGCCATACAAATTGCGTGTGACAATATTAAAGGAGGGAAAGTTAAAAAGAAAAAAGGCGGAGACTTTGTAAGATCTCTAAATCACATAAAGCTGTTCATGTAACTACTTTAAGTTACATGGGAGGAACTATAATTGTATAATGCCCCATCATATGGTGAGTGGACCTAACAATAAAATTATAAACTCTTGTGGGTAAATTCTAACACATTTTACATCAAATCGATTCAACTTACGTGGATTAAACAATTTTAATAAAATTAGAATATGTGTTCATTTGTTTGATATAAATACCTGATGCATACAAATTATAGATATATATGCGCAAATTTGTACTTATTCCTAGCAATGTGAAAGACAAGATATTTGTCATATCTAAGTTTGACTTAAACACATAGAAAACATTATCTTATTGTTTGTTCCTTCACACACCACATTTAAAATACTACAAAGTGCAAAAAAGTGATAGACTGACCTGGTTTAGATTGAAAATCTTTCCAGCCTTGGGATATTTGTCTTATAGCCAAAAAGAATTTGTAGGGCAATTTTTACTTAAATCACATGGAGCCCAAAAAAAGTTCAATTAAAGACATAATCAACCAAAATGACAAGAAACAAGAATAATACATGCATGGGCCTAAGTTGTCTGGCAATTTAATTTCCTTATTAATTATAAAACCATTTTCTAGGATTTACAAGTGAGGAACAACTAAAAAGAGCTTAATGTCCCATTTAAGTCCCTTTTGGTACTTCCCCTTAATATCAAGAAAAATGGCATCCCAAAAAAAGCCAAAAAAGTAGGTCTTCCTACTTATATAACATGAATAGCAACAAAAGATTCATAGCATTAAAGGTACTAATAATATTTTTGGACTTTAGATCTAACTAATTTGCCAGATCATCAACTAAGATTTCCATTTGCCAATATCACAATTGGAAAAAAAATTATTACTAGAACATGTAATACTTGTTTATAAAAGGAAAAAGGTTTTAAAATCATAATTGTAATGCATTGAACAAGGCACTGCAAAATACTTTCTCCGTTCATTTTTACTTGTCACTTATTTTTAAAATAAATTTTTATTTTTACTTGTCACATTTACATATCAAGAAAAGACAACTTTTATTTTCATGTTTTATCCTTAACATTAAATATTATTTTCAATATCATTTTTCAAAACCTAATACTAAACATTAATTAGTAAGGATAGTGTGGTAAAATATCTATATCAATAAATGTTTTTTAAATGGGTGTGCCAAGTCAAAAAGTGTCAAGTAAAAATGAACAAAGAGAGTAACTGATTAAGCTAGTGTTTCATTATAGATTTTGACTTATTTTTCAATATCTATTAGATCATAAATTTTGATTAGATTTCAACATGTTTTCAAGTTGCCTAGCTTTTAGACTTCCACTTACAAAACTTCAAATTTTGATCAAAGAAAATGCATGTCCAAACACAACTTAACGTTTCTAAAATACAAAGTACTTCAAAAACTCAAATTTGCAAATTTCAAACTCAAAATCTATTGCCAAACCGGAGCTAAGAAACCGAATAAACTAGAACAATAAAGAGAAAGAAGTTAATTACTCACCAAGGGGTAAGTAAAAACTTACCCAAAATTGGATGTTTACGTCAAGTCGAGAGATATATAGTTGTGTGTTTTAGCACTTAACTTTGGTTAATTAACATATATTTTTATCTCACCAGATTATTTAACTATGATAAATTTACATAGTTTGGTGTAAAACATCTCATGGTGGAGTATTTATTGGATTGGGTGTAGTGCTTCTCCTTCTGATGTGCATGCAAATCAAGATTAATTGACTCAAATCAATTCTGAATACCGATCGTCCCAAAAGAGAAAAAAGAAAGAAGTTAACTATTTCTCATGTCTAATAATAGTCGTCTATTATTGACTTGACACAAAAATTAAATAGCAGAGTAAACAAACTAAATCACCCTTATTATTAGAGTATAACTCATCCAAAAATTAAAAAATAAATAATATTTAAACGAAATAAATATTATTGAATATTTCAAAATAGTATAATAAATAGATAAAAATGAACAGTGGTAGTAGTTGGAGAGTACCTTGTATTTGCCTCCTTGCACAAAACTTCACTGCTTGTTGAGAAGACTATTATTAGAAGACAAACAACTCCAGTTGGAGAAAAAGCTGCACTTTCATTTACTCGCATGCCTTTTGTTTTATTATTTGACATGACATTAGAAATCACCAAGTTAAAAATAAGTGAGGCTTGGAGGAGTTTAAGTCTGACTATATTATATTATATACTCCTTCTGTCCTAATTTACGCGTCTTAATTTAATTGGACACATAATAAAGAAATAAAAAAAAGATTATTGAATTTTATAATCTTAAATTAAATATGTGTGTGGTGCTTTAAATCTTTTGATACTAAACTTGCCACCTGGGATGTTAGAATTTTGAAAAACTTATTAAATATAAACCAAACAAAAAAAACACTCAAATTGAAATGAATGGAGCAACGTACATAATACAATATACATTATTCTCAGTAGCATAGCACATAGGCTGTGCACCTCTCTCTGTATTTTGCATTCAAAGTATACAGCTTCTTATTAATGAGTCTGTTCAGTATTCAAAATAATAGTAAATATTTTATATCTTCTCTTCAGAGCAGTCCCGATTCTGTCCTTTCACATTTACTTAAACGTAAAATTTGGGTGTGTTTCGTGCAATTTGTCTTTTTTTTTAAAAAAAGAAATTATATTTGAAACTTACTCACTCGACTAATTTGAATTCACCCATTGTAACCCACTAAAGTGGAAGACGCTCCTATTAAGAGTTTCTTCATTCCCTATTGGCTTGAACTTGACATTTAACAGGGGCAGAGCCAGCATGTCTTTAGGGTTCATTCGAACCCCATTTGTCGGAATATATTACTATATATACATGGTTAAAATTATTTTTTAGATGTATATAATAGAGGTTGAACCCCTTCGACTAGTTGGTATGTTTACTCCTTCGGATTTTGAATCCCCTTATTGAAAATTCTGGCTCCGCCATTGTTGATATATAATAGATAAATATATTTTTTAACTTTATTTCGGCTTGGATATGTGCCCTCCAACGTTGATTGTGTACAAATAGATATTTAAACTTGTATAAAATTAAATAAGTAAATATATGAGTCATATGTGGTGTTTTACCTGACCAATTTGCATCCTACATGAGTATACTACGTGTATTATGCAACGTAAGACACATGTGTCTTCTTTGTTTAAATTTATACAAGTTCAAGGTATAGAGCTAAAATCAAGTTAAATGACATGTTTATATATAATCCAACTAATTTAAATTCGTGAAGCTTAGTATAGCCACCAAAGAATTGTTAGGATTCGAACCCAAAATACTTAATTAAAAATAGAAGGGTCTCATTCATTCCACCTCGTTTTTTTACATAAAAACATTTTCTCTATGAATATCTTTGACAGCTTCTACCTGTCCCTGTATGTGATGTAAAGTCAGGTGAAATAATGGCTATATGTACATGTTGTCCAGTCCAGGTGTTAAAGAGAGAACAAAAATTAAATACAGGGGTTTGCGGTTGCTTTCAAAAATATAATAAATCTGCCACGTTCTTCTTATTTGTGTGGTGTGATAGCTGTATTGTATTAAAAAGAAGTGTTTCTTTTACCTTCATTTTTTACTCTTCTGTCTTTTAGCTCATCTCATTATTATTGCCCTGTTTTGCACTTACTCTGTTTCTATGGATTCTAATTCCCAATTCTTTGGAGAAGGTGAAGAATGTAACAGCAGTGAATCTGGATGGACAATGTACATTGGTTCTCCTTCAACTGGTGATGACAATATTGGGGATTTTGATGAATTAGAAGATAGTAATTATAACAAAGAAGTCCCCGTTAATGAAGACGATGAGGATTGTGAGACTGATGATTCAATGGCTTCTGATGCATCTTCAGGACCAATTAGTAATTTTTCAAGAAATGGGAAGAGTGGTGGTGTAGCTACTATGGTTAATTTCAAGAATTCAAAGGAAAAGGGGAAGGAAAAGAACTGCAGTTTTATTAGCAGCAAAGCCAAAAGTTCAATGAAGAATAGTTACAAGGATGATGATCAAGATAAGGTGAAAGAGTCTATCTTTACTGCAAAAGGAACTAAAGGTGCATCTAATGGTGGTGGTAATAAGGTTAGGAAAAGTATTTGGATGGGCAAAGGGAAGTAGACATTATAGTTGATTAGCTAGCGTTTGACTATAATTTTTTTTATTAAAACCACGAATGAAACTGAGTTTTAAATATTTTCGAGTTCCCAAAAAGTGATTCACACTAGTGAGAAATTCACTTCCACTCACAACTTTTTTCAAGTAAAATGCGCGTTGACACTACTTCAAAGTTTTAAAATTCACAACTTCAGGAACTCAAATTTTCAAATTTCAACTATGGTCAAACGGAAGCTCAAAGTCTTACCTACTTTAGATAGTATTAGTATTCTTATGTATCTTTCTTTCTTCTTTTTTTGTTAGTGCATTAACATTGTCATCCCACACATTGTGTCATGTTATTGTGTTATTAGTAAAATGCTTATAATGACAAACAGTATTGTGGAAACTATCAATACCTTGTAGGTGAAATTTGAAACAAAATTACAGAATAAAACTGAAGCTTTGCAAAATATCATAAATGAATACAAATTTCAAATCAAAACTTCAAATTTGACATTCAAATTGCAAGTACAAACACTTCTTAAGAATTCAGAACATTTTAAAATTAGTCCACCGATTTAACTTGGTGCAAAAAAGTTTATACTATCAATGCATTAAGTGCTCGTTTGGTTTGAATTTAAGTTATGATGAGATTAGTTGTGATGGAATAAGTTATAATGGAATTAGTTATGATAGGTTAAATTATGCTAAGATTATTTTTTATTGAATGTTTGGTTAGTTGTATTCAAAATAGTTGTAATGAAAAAATGTAAATTAGTTGTTGAATAATTGTAGGTTAGTTTTGCAAACGTATCTTGATACTCCAAAATATTTGTAGACGTAACTTCTGTTGCTAATTGACAATTTTTGGACGTAATTGGAGAAGAACAAACACTAACAAAAACAAAAGAACTATATTGGCACAGGGACGCGTAATAAAGGTGCTATGATATTCTTCAAAAGCTAGTATATTTGGCAAAACAATTGGCTCTTGAAGATATTTATGTGGAGCACAAAAGCAACAGCAATGTACAATTGACAAAACTAATGTTTCTTGCTTCAATGCTATTGTAACCTACATATAATAGAGCAACTTGTATGCCTTTTGTTTTAACAACGGAAATTAAAAGAAAAATCTTATAATATAACAACAGCTCCGCACATTTTACATCGATCAGTAAAATAGCTCGCATCCACATACTACATCAATAAAATATGCAAAAAAAGTAGTCACCAGAAAGATGGCACGGTGCTATACAAATTAAATATGAAAAATGAATCACCGAAAAGGTGGCACGATGCTACACAAATTAGATATGAGAAAGTAGTCACCGAAAAGATGGCACGGTGCTACATAAATTAAATATGAATAAGTAGTCACCGGAAAGATGGCACGATGCTACACAAATACCGACGGATATGGAGTTGACACAAAACAGCCCTAGAAAGTCATCGGAAATTGACGCATGGTGACCTATCTGATTGAGTTTTCTTCACTTGAATATGTGAGAAATACAAGGGAAGAATATTATTGATCCTACTTTTGTTAACATAATCATCAGCCAGACGAGCAACATATATGGGTAATAGCCACCCGCCGGCGGCGGAAGCTCTTTGATTCTCTACCAAGATCGTAGAAGCTCTGATACCATGTGAGAAATATAAGAAAAAAATATTATTGAATTGTGTTGTGTCTACATTATTATATTGAGACCCTATTTATAGACACTAGAATACAATCTTTTACCAAGTAGGATACTATTTACTATTTTTATTTCTATTTGTATTCCTATTTCTATTCTAATAAGATTGTATAAACCTATTCATGTTCTAATAGAGACATTGATTAATTATCTTTTATCATGCAAATTTTCTTCCGGGGCCTATGAGTAGATATAAAACTTATACTATCTCTCTTGACAAAAAAAAATTTTTGGTATGCATTAATCACCTTTCAATAGTTTCTTATTATGTTACAAATCTTTAATATCATGTTACAACACTCCTCTTAAGTTATTCTAATGCTTGCCTTCTACATGTCTAATCGTATTATGAACTCGACAAAGACCCTAACTATTTTTATCTCATCATGTAGCCACATGGATAAGGAGCATATTGAGCAGTTCAAGAGGTATGGAATTGAGGGCTTCAATAGTTTCTATTACGTTACAAGCCTTTAATATCGTGTGCTATAACACTCATCTTAACTTATTCTAACTTTAGTTTTTACATGTCTAATCGTATTATGAACGCAACAGTTTTAATTTTGTCTCATCGTGTAGCCATTTGGAGAAGAATCATATGGATAAGTTGGAGAGGTATGAAATTGAGGGCATCAATAATTTTTTGTTACGTTATAGTTCTTATTCTGCTACGACACTCATTTTATGTTGTTCTAATGCAGGTCTTCTACATGTCTAATCGTATTATAACTCACTAGAGGTCCTAATTATTTATTTTTTCATCATCTAGCAACATGGAGAAGAAAAATATTGAGAAGTTCAATAAATATGAGATTGAGGGCAACAAGTATTTGATGCCCACATACTTCTCAGACAAGACTATATTTGGAGGTAAATAATTCTTTAGAAGGCGATAAGTGTGTGTTTTATAAATATCAAAATAAACGGGTCTATATCTCTGTAGATGTGCACTACATATTGATAATTGCCTTTGTTCGTCAATACCTAGGGTGGTTAAGGGATATTAGAAAGTACATAATTAATATTGTGGTTAGACACTTTCGATTTGTTTGTAGGCGTCCAACAATAATGAATTAATCACATTGAGAATCAACATGTATCGATAAAGTCATAGTTTTTCCAACCGATTTGATGATTCTGCTACCTTCTTTGTGTTGCTATTATGTGCAACAAAAGTGACTGTTAAGTTTGTCATGGGTATAATTTTCAGTTTGGCTCTAATAGGCAAACAATTGGTTTCTGTTAGAACACTCAGTCCTAAATTTTCCTTAATTAAAAGCAGCAGTAATTCGTTACATGATTGAATTTGCTGTCAATTGTTTACAGGAAACATATTTGATGTAAAAACGACTAAAGATGGAGAAACCTCAAAAGTGAGCAGGTATAACAGAAAATATTGCATGTTTATAGTCTAGCCCATCTTTTGAAGGAGATTTTGGGAACTTGTCTCCATGGTGACCTATAGGTCACAAGTTTGAGCCGTAAAGTCAGTCATTGATGCTTGTGTTTGAGTAGGGCTGCCTGACTATGTGGCCCCTTCTTTGGACCCTGCGAGATGCTTCGTGCACTACCTGCCCTTCTTAAATGTTGCACATTTTGTGTTCATGCTGTCCTTTTCTTAAGTTTTTGTTTCCGCCTCAGGTTTCGTGGTTACCAGTCCTATGCAGACCCTGCAAACTTTATTGATGCAAGCAGTAGCGCGCCAGTACCAAATTCTACGAGTGAAACTCAATCAAATGTTCATGAGAGGAAGTACTTTTCAATGAGATTCTCATAATTATTTTAGAATTTCATCCCTTTTATTGTGTTGTCCTTTTAATCGGTATTAGAGACGTTTTTATTACCGTGATGAATCTTAAACTTTTCCTAGAAATTTCATTTTGGATTGCACAACTAGCGTTATTATTTTCTTTATCATTTTATTTGCGACTATAGTTTGAAGATTGATGAGCATATTATATTTATTTACTCGTAGAAAGTAATGTAGTATTCAAAATTGCGTTTGAAACGTGTTTTTAAGTGTATTCTGTCAAAAGTGCCTTAAAGTATTTTGGTGGAGACAAAATATTTTCTAAGTTTTTAAAAAACAGTTTTTTGCTACTTCCCCCTAAGTTTGGTTAGTACCTCACTTTTTAAAAATAAGTACTTTGGCCTTCTAAGAATCTGGTCAAACAGGGCTATAATACACAAGTTGCAATGTTGTCTTCTAACGTAATTGAATTCAGTTACAGGGTTGGGGTGTTCATGGGTTGGTTTGGATCGGTTATTGGTCAAAATCAAAATTAAAACCAAATTAACTTAATCGGTTTTTAAAAATATCAAAACCAAACCAAATATAATATGCATTTATCGGTTTGGTTGTTATCGGTTTCAGTTTGGTTTGGTTCGGTTCGGTTATTAACCATACACAAAATAAAAGAAACAATTCATTCAAAACATGAAAAAGTGACTGCAATCCATTCAAAACAAAAAATAGTTAGAATGAGTGACATTATTGAACTTTCTATCACTAAATTTACTATGAATAAAGCTTTAAAATTTACTATTTTGGCCTAGTAGGAAGAGATGATAACAATTTCAGTCTCACAAAGAATTGTCATTGACACTCATATACATGAAATCAATAAGATAAATGTTCTGACCTTGGACATTTTTGCTTTCAATAAGTAAATTATAAAGAAATCTTGATGAAAACATATATAAGATCTTTAAAATTGTTTATAAAAATAATATATCAAGTATGTATAAAAATAAAATATATGTATATAAATTATCAGTTCGGTTCGGTTATTTCTTCTATTTTTTTCGAAAACAAAACCATAGCCAAACCAAATACTATCGAATTTTTAAAATTTAAAACAAAACCAAACCAAAGCCAAATAAAATTGGTTTATTTTATCAGTTTGGTTTAGTTTTTCGATTTGAATTGATTTTTATCCAAACTGTGAACACCATAGTTACAGTGTTCAAACAACTCCACCAAAATTTGAAATTATAAATTCATTCAAAAGGTTTACTGAATTTATGTTTCATAGTTCATGCTTCAACTTCTATCCTTCATCAAATAGTTTATTTAGCCGTTGCTAAACTAATCAATTTTGTGCCAAAGTATAGTACATTTGTGGCCCCTTTTTTCCCTTTTCTTTTCATTGTGTCATTTGACCAAAAAAAACAATGAAATAAGTGATTTCTTTTCATCTATCTAAATGTTGGTAGACAAAGCACTTTAAGTGTACTAGTAAATGATCATTGCATGCAAACAGATTCAAACACAACTAGATTACTCAAATAGTAAACCCCCAATTCTAAGATTGTGAGTACGAGTGAACAAATATGTGAATAAAAAATACAAAACATACACAAACACCGTAATATTGTTATAAAGTAGAGCAGTGAGTCATTTGATTGACTATTTTCTTTTCAATTTGGATTTTTGTTTTGTTTCATGTGGCTATGTCTAAAAAAAGGCAAACAAGTCTTCTCTTTTTCGAAAACCCAGAAATTGTTTACAGCCCCACCCACTCTGCGTGGCCAAAACCCAAAATTGGAAGACATCCCAAGTAGAATCCCAAAACTCTCAGTCACTATAGTAGCTTTCATTTTCCGTAAAATCCAGGGTACACTTCCACAGAAAATAACAATTTTCGCCATCAAATATTACCATCACGTCTTTAGTCTTCAACTAAACACACATATCATACTTGACAACTCGCTCACGGTTTTACAATGACATGACGGGTCATCACAATAATTCACATAATACCACCAAGTTCGAGTCTCCACAATCCTTGATCTACATTTAAAAAAAAAAAAAAATCAAAGAACATTCAAAATCAGCCATTATATATAATAATAAATAAAAAAAAGTGGAAGACCGAGCCCTCGTGTTGTGGACTTGTTTGTTAGTAAATACTAAATCCTAAACTTATGTTATCAATTAGTAGCATGATATATAAAATTGAGTGAATCTAGGCAATTTTACCACTTGTCCATGTTCTTCTCCTTCTCCCTCCTTTTACCAATGTCATTGACCCGCCTAAAATTACTTGGTTGAAATGAGCTAAGCTAATAAATTAACGGTTCAATAATCAACCCAAATTCAATAAATTAGACAGGTTATAATTTCACGAGCTATTTTGTCGTATGTGTACACTATTAATTAAATGAATGTATAGACATTAAACCAGTTTTGCTTTTACGCAAACTAAGGTTGAATTAAGGTTGTATGCATGACAGAAGATAGGATAGAAAACAGTTGAATCTGCCATTCCACTCTCTTTAATTTACCAAATTAAACAAATATATACTGGGGTTTCCAAATTAAATGCTTTAGTTAGCTGAAAATGAAATTATCAAAAGCAATTGAAGAATGTGAAAAGACAGTCAAGTTTATTTAAGGGGAATATTGAAAATGTTAATCAAACTTAAATGTTATATTAATTAGGTTCATTTGTCTTTAAGTTATACTATTTGTATTATGTAATAAGTAAGTATATATGACTTTTTATGTTTTGATCAATCTGAACAAAATTCATAGTGGAACATATATATATACGTGGGAATGCAATTAATTAATAATTGTGAGTCTATACTCTATACAACTTTTTCTTGGCACCTATAAAAATGGTCTTGTTAATGTTTTGTGTTACATAAGTTTTCTATAGTAATTAATGTACTTTATGTTTATCTCCATTTTTTTATCAATAAAAAGAAAAGTGAGTTGTAGTTGTGAACCCAAGATTTGACTAAGTTTTTTACCTTAAGTTTTTTTCTATAAATATAATCCTAGTAATTCCTTCTATGTGCTTCCCCTTCCTTTTTGAAAACAAAAGATTGATTAAAGAGGTGAAAAATGTTGTCCTTAAAAGTTATGGTTGTTCTTGTTTTTATTTTATTATCCATAAAAGATACTACTATTGCTCATACTACTACTCATGACCAAGGTATACATTACACTTTTAATTTATTTCCCCACCTTATCTTCTATATATGTGTATACAATTTCTATGCATTTAAAATGTTCCTTTCTTGAGAAATCTCATTAATAATATATAGTCCATTAATTTATACACTATTATTCTGCAGTTAAAGAAAAGATTGTAGTTGTTGATGAAGCTGGAAATGACATTGATCACAAGGTAGGAAGGAACCATCTTATAATATCACCTTGTTTGTTTTCTCCTTTAATTTACTATAATTTCTAGCCTTTTCCACATTGGCGAAATCAGAAATTACATTATATGTATAAAATAAAAATATTTTTCTGACATATACTTGTATGACATATAAGGTAGGGATGAGGTATACATATATAGTACATCCTACCCTTCTTAGACTGAAATGTTGTTGTACATAATATAATATTTTTCGACAAAGAATGTTCGACTAACTATCTTTCCATGCTCTATCATTACTTTTTTAAATTAGAGTTTGAAAAAACATAATTAAGGGGTTGTATAATTTGCAGGAAGTTAATGATGGTCATTATGTTCCAGCATCTATTAAAGTAGAAGTAATTGGCAGAGGCAGAAAAGAAATGAAAGGCAATAGAGCAAGTTTAATGGATTTCACTGCTGCTGATTATCATGTGGCAACAACACACCCTCCAAGGAATAACTAACCTTAATTATACACAACTCTTCAAACTATATATTAATTATGAATATAATGATCTTGTAATAAAAGAATTATATATATACTTGTATGCATCCAATGGAAATTTCTAGCAAAGGTATAAAAGAATTTACATATATATATATATACACTAACAATTGCACTTAAATTTTTTTTTTTTGGGTCCTTTAATTTCTCATTCTACTAAAGATGATGATGTTAATTAGTACTTATTATAGTTTTTCCTCCTATCTCACCAATGTGTTTTCAAACGTGACTCGAACTTTTAGTCTATCGTTTACAAATTAATGATGAAGATGTTCAACCACTTCAGCAAGTCTCACCTGTTGTTTGTAATTTTGATTCGTTAACCTATTCTTATGCTACAAATACTAATTCTTATTCCGATTGAAAGTTTGGAACAAATATATCTCTAAGTGATGATATATCAAAGGATGTGCAATCACATTTTTTAAAAAAAAAATCACATGAAAGGCAAAAAGTTGGTTACAAAAATTACTAAATAACAAAGGATAAATGACTTTTTGAAACAAGTTTTTACGAAAAATAAATAAAATTATGTATTGTAGTAGTGTCACTGTTAATAGATACAACTCTTAGCATAAATGTGGATTTGCTTTTGCCTTTTATTTCAAATGCAGCAATACTACTCATTCCGTCTCGAAATAGTCGTCTAAGTTTCACTTCTTCAGAGTTGATGTAATTTACTTTTACAGCTAAATTGAATTAGATTAATTTAATAATTTAAAATAAATTATTCAAAAACAATAAAAAGAAGTATTATAAATTATAATTCTTATGATGTCATTATGGTGAAAATATATTTATTCAAATATTAGTCAAAATTGACATAATTTGGCTCTCACGGCAAGTATTCTAGGACATAGAAAATATTACTCTATTATATTTCCTTAAAATATTGGTCAAAATTATATAGTTTGTATTTTGGGCTCTTGTGCATGTTTACTTAGATTTGAGTCCATGGGCCCAAAGTTTTGCTCCATCAAATGAAAAGGATCATTTTATCTGTATTGTTGTTAATGGTGAAGAAAACAACTAACGACGGGAACAATTCCGGCGATTCCAATACTCCGGCTATCTAGAATTTCTTCTCAGGGATGACGTCCTACGAGGAAGACATCGGAGCTCCGGAAATTCATCCAAGCAAACGTGTCAAAATCCTAACCCTGGGTTCACCTGAATCTTCCCCGTCCTCATCCGACAGAGGCAAATCGAAGCTTGAGCTTTCGGATTCAGAGACGGAATCGAATTGCTGTGGAATTTGCTTGACTGAAACTGGACATGGAACAACAATTATCAGAGGTGTTATAGATTGTTGCGACCATTACTTCTGCTTTGTATGTATCATAGAGTGGTCTAAAGTTGAGTCCAGATGCCCCATGTGCAAACGCCGGTTCTCCATCATAAGCCGCCCTCCTAGACCTCCCATTTTCCCTTCCGAACGCGTTGTCAATGTTCCTGTCCGCGATCAGGTTCGTTACTCTGACTGTCTTAAATTTCTGTTGGATTTGATGAATGTTGAGTGCTGAATATGCTCTATTTGAGATTTTTTTACATGATTGAGGATTTCCCAATTCTGCAAATAGTGATAACTACTGTCAGCTCAAGTTTATACACTCATTTATGTAGTCAAACCATTCAGGCTCATGTCAATCTATGTTTAAATTTAACTAAAATCTGTCTCAGTTATGCTGATGATTATAGTCAACAGAGGAGGATTCAGGATTTTGGAAGCTTCGGGTGCCACATAGCTTTGAACAGTAACATCTATGTTTAAATTTAACTAAAATCTGTCTCAGTAATGCTGATGATTATTGTCAACATAAGAGGATTCAGGATTTTGGAAGCTTCGGGTGCCACATAGCTTTGAACAGTAACATCTATGTTTAAATTTAACTAAAATCTGTCTCAGTAATGCTGATGATTATTGTCAACATAAGAGGATTCAGGATTTTGGAAGCTTCGGGTGCCACATAGCTTTGAACAGTAACATCTATGTTTAAATTTAACTAAAATCTGTCTCAGTAATACTGATGATTATTGTCAACATAAGAGGATTCAGGATTTTGGAAGCTTCAGGTGCCACGTGGCTTTGAACAGTAATATATGTAGCATAATATTCACAAAGGAAGACTACTTAATATTTATTAGCAAACTTTTACACAAGATTTAGGCTTGGATAGTTGGTTTAGTCAAGGTTTTAGCTAGAAGAGGTCTAGGTTCTGTTCTTCATATTTCTTATCCACATTTAATTTAATAAATTCGCTACAAAAGGATGTCCGCCTGATAAAAAAAAAAAAAAAAAGCAAATTCACCCAACCGGGTTCGAACTTGCATCCCCAAAGTGGTAATCTTGAACTTTAACCACCGGCACCATGAGGCTCATTGTTTCTTTGGGTCCCATGGTTAATATTTATACATTTCCTTATATATATATATACAGAATTTCAACCGAAACGTTCGGCATCCCCTCCATTCTTCATAGATCCTCCACTGATAGTCGACAGGTGAATTACATCTAAAGATAAAAAGGAAACGATAGGCAGGCTTGCATCAGGATAAATATAGAGTCCTTTTTAAGGAGGTAATAAGGCTCATTTTTACTGATTTTCAACTCAGAAATTGGCAAAGTATTTCTATTTTAGTTATACTATGAAATTTAGTAATTTGATGAAAAGCGTATGTTCATTTGCTGTATAAAAGCTATCCACTTGGTCTATTGTGATTTCATCATCCTGCATTTACACCTTTATATCTCGTAAGTTATCAAACTGGTGTTTACACATTAGGATTCATAATAAATTCTGACCAATTTATCTTTAGCCAGTAGTCTATCAGAAACAGTGACTCCTATTAGTGATCTGCTATCTTTAGTGCATTGATGGAGAAGTTATGAAGTTCTCACTGCACTCTGAGTAATTTTTTTTTTACTAGAGTCATCTTAATTCTTCAAAGGTTTGGATTGGAAGACCATTCTTGTTGTTTCCACTCTTTGTGTTTCATACTTGTTCTTCTTACAAGTTTCACATCACGTGCATTGCATGTGTATGCCGAGTCATATAAAATATGGTCATGTAAAATAATATCAATAGTCAATACAAATCGTTGTATGATGACTTGTTTGTGAGGTCAAGATATTTGGACATTCTCAATACCTACTAAAATGAATGATCAATTTAATTAGATCCATGTGATTTTTTATTTTTTTTACTTATTTTGATTTTATGACCTCCACCTTTATTAACAGGGTGGTTATAAAATTGGCTTGCTTCATTAAGAAAAAACATATCTCAACAAAAAGTCATGATCAAAAGATTTTCTCTATACGGCACTCGCTAAAATGAGCAAGATTAGGCACTTCAAACTTGAAAATTTTGTAATTTTTGAAATCAAGAACCAATATCTAATAGTAGTAAATAAGAAATACTAAGAAGTGTTGCACACACTAAAAAGATATATTCATCAAAGTGTTGGCAGTTTCTAGTCATCTTTTACAGGTGCATGAATCAATAAAGTTAGTTCATTCATTTTAAGGTATGCCAAAAAATTACCCATATAATGGCAAATTTCTATATATTTGTCCAGCAATAAACATCCTATATGCTAGGATTTTCTTTCCAAAGCATCAGATGATATGTAATAAAACAAAAGCTTAAAATTAAAATTAGAAGGAATAAAGATAATAGTAATTGTAAAGATATGACATCTGAGCATAACTCAACCCCAAAAGTTAGCTCATGAGGGGAGGTTTGTCCAAGTTCATATAAGGAGACCAATTTCCCATCCCTCTACCGATGTGGGACTTCTTAACACTCCCCCACACACCTAGACCTCAACTGGAGTTTGAACACTTATGAATGGGGGTCAACATCGGTGAACAACAAAAATTGAGATGGGTTTGATCCTAATACCATGTAAAGATATGAAACCTGGGCCTAACTTAACCCCCAAAAGCTAGCTCATGAGGGGAGGTTTGTCCAAGTCCATATAAGGAAACCAATATTCCATCCCTTTATTGATGTGGGACTTCTTAACAGTGATATTCAGAAATATATCAACGTGGTGCAACCCAAAATTAATGATGATAAAGAAAGAAAAGATATCAAACCCGTTAAACCGATGGAACAAAGAAAGGTTGGACGAAATATGAACCCGATCATACCTGAAGACTACACCAATATGTCTGATGCTCACAATGGTACCAGAGGTCTATGTATTAGCTTCTGGACTAGCATGCATATGATACTGTTACCAAATAACTCGAAAATTTTAAACTTATCAAACACAAGACAAGAAACCAGCAAATACTAAAATGGAATCACCATAGCTTGTACGTAAACCTCTAGAATAATAGTTAGCTCTATCTTAGAAACTTTTTTCATTGAAGCAAATTTCTATGTGCAAATTAAGTTACTATTCAACCAATAAATAGCAATTCCTTATCCCCTCGGGCTCAACCTTCTCCAACATATGCATGTGCTTCTAGTAGGCATATGTAAATTTCGATTTAACTGATAAATCAAATCGAAAAAGTATTATTGATTTGTTGATATCGGTTGTTGGTTTAACGGTTCATAATTCTACTCATCTATCGATTAGGTTAACTGTTCTTTGAGTTTTCTTAATGATTTAACTTGTAACACAATAAGTCTATCAAATTTAATTGGTAGTCGAAAAAGTCTCTGATTCTTTCTTGTGAAGACCGTTTCTCCTTCTCATTTCATCAAACTCACAACACCTTTTTTTCATGATCAATGCATTTAGTAAATATTTCCATAAAAAAAATACAAAGAAGAAGTTACTGCCTCACTTTGAAATAAGCTTATCGGTAAAAATATTAACCGAACTGTAACAACCATTTGATTAACCGGAACCCGATAATCCATTTCTTATTGGTTCGATTATCGTTTTAGCATATTTACAAACCGATAACTGATAACATTCAAAATTGAAATTGAAATTGAACCAACCAATAGTCGTAGATTTTAGTGATAAGTCAGTCAAAACAACTAAACAGGCGATTACACTAGACAAGTAGACATGATTCAAGTCAAATTAGATGTAAATAGTACTTGATTGAACACTAAATAGATGTTTTATAAATAGCCTCGCATTCAAAGATTCTGAAGATCTGTTGGTTCTTGTATAAAAAGCAGTCAACCAAGAAAAAGAGGAGATAAAGGGACACTGATACATGTATCAATGTATTTGCTAGAAGTTAAGTGTATACGTGATATGCCTTAATTTAAGATAAGAAACTTTTTTTTATTATTACCAATTTAGAAATTGGCAAGATAATGATAATTACAATTCTCTGTACCCAAAGATAAACCAGATGATCATAAACGGTGGCAACTCTTTGTAACAGCTGTATATGTTTATTTGTATTAAATAGAATATTTAGGTTTATAGTAAAGGCATTTCTGTGATTTCAATTTTAAGTTAGGGGCTTCCTGCTTTTAATATAATATAGATATAGATATAGATGTAGTTGTATATTTTAAAGATTTACATGGTTTATGGTAGGGTAGAGTAGGTATAATCTCTTGACCGTCTCTCATGTATTACTGATGAAAGTGCTTATGCAGGCTTATCATTGCCATGGAAATGCAACAACTGGACCACGGGATCTGTATGCAGAAGTGCAATGTAACGTGTGCCACAGCACGGCCGATGACGTTCTCCTGCTGTTGTGCGACCTTTGTGACACTGCTTATCATACTTATTGTGTTGGCCTTGGTGCTACTGTTCCTGAGGGTGATTGGTTTTGTGCAGACTGCGCCCTTCTGAATGCTGAACATGCCCAGAGTGAGATCAAAACTGATTGCTATACCCAAACTAGTTTCAGTGAACCCCAATCAGCAGAATCAGCAAGACAAGTATCTATATATGATATTGTACGAGAGTCTTATGTTGATGGTGTCGAGAGTGCTCCAAATGGTGCTTTGGATGCTTCTGACAGTTCATCTCGTATTGAGTCTAGAAGGCAAGGTACTTCTCGAAGCAGCTCAATTAGGTTAGGTTCTGTAGGAAATAATGGTGTTGCAGGATGCGCCACTAAGTTCAATGCCAGAACACTGGGGCATTGCCGCAATGTCCATGATAGGATACGCATATTGCGTGAACATTGGAATGGTTTTCGAAGTGGATCCTTGAGGTTTCCTTCTAGCAAAGTGAGTAATGCTAGTAGTGCTAAACTAAAACCAGTGCGTGGCAGCAGTTCTGGTGAATGGCCTTTAGTATCTTGCTCGAGTCAACCAAGGACTTCTCAGCCTCCCAATCAAAATAGACCTGACAGTAAAGGGTCAACAGAGGTGGAGAAGGCGTGGAAAATGATGAATATGGCTAAGGCAATAGAACAAAATAATGTTGGGAACAAAAGTTCTGTTCAGGCCTCAAAACACTCAGTTCAGAAGAATACTAGTTACAAAGAAGCGAGTGAATCAAGCTCAAGGTCTATCTCACTAAAGATTGAACAGCATCAACCTACGTATATTCAAAATGTTGGTCCAGGTAGTCATTCCGAGAGTGATGTTTGTAAGTTGGACATTAGATCAAAAGGTGCTTCAGGTGTATATAATGGTTCTTCAATGTCATGCAGACCATTATATAGTGAACTTGTATCTTCGAAGGAGTCTCAGACTTCACTTCAGCCATATGTCTGTGGTGCGAACAATGGACTACCACGGAAGATTAAGTCGTGTGCTGGGTCCACACATTTGAGTTCTTCTATCAGGTCGACATCAATTTCTACTACTGTAGTTCATGAGAAAGAGATCAGTTCTTCCTCGAATAGCATTGTGAATCCTCAGGAGAAACTGAAGGTCGAAAAGAGTGGCACTAAGAGAAGGGTTGAGGTGAAATCTGATGCAAAGACTGAGATCCAATCTCTTGTGAAGCTCAACCTGAAATTCCTGTGCAGAGATAAAAAGCTCGGTACGTCTTTTACTTTGTCCTATAGTTTGCTGATGCATGTATCACTTCATTGCATTTAAATGGTAAACAACTGTTGTAGCATGATGCATCTGGTCTGAGTTGGTTATTCTTTCTTCTACATTTCTACTTGTATAACTACATATCTAAAGCAAATGAGAGTATATACAAATTTGACAATGTATTCATACGTCTATAATACTTCAATCATCGATAGCACTTTAGTACTCGGAATCATCAGTCTTGTAATCTGTATGACCAAAAACAAAAATGTTACCGTATGATATTCTAATTCTTGACTCTACATATGATTTTAATCGACTTTCCTATGTGCAGAAGTTGACACATTTAAGCAAGTTGCAAGACTAGCTACTCATTCCATCTTAGCTGCTTGTGGTCTGGAGCACAAAACACATGGTATTTCTTCCCTTCCAGAATGCGCGTGTGTCCACAGCGAGGAAGATAAGGAACTCAGGAGATCTACTCTAATGCCTAAATCGTGCCGAGAATGTTTCTTCTTATTTGTGAAGAATGTGGTGAATACTATACTGCTAGACAAGAGATGAGAGGATTTGTAGTTTGCAACACCATTAGACATTTACCTATACTTCTTTATAGGTCAGAATTATACCATAGATAAATTAGTTCAGGGGAGATATCTATCATTTTAGTGGGTTATTCAGTGTTCTGTAGACATTTTGTAAAACATAATTATACCTGTTATGTTTGGTAAATGGCTAACTGTTATTTTGATAATTATGAAATCTTATTTTGTAATATATATATATATATATGAATTTTTCTCTTTTAAGCTTGTCACTTGACATCTTCATTTTGCTGCAACATAATAAATCCAAGGATTCGAGGTTGAGCAAACTTGAAAAAATGTCTTGTTTCGTTGTTCGTCAGTGACCACCGTGCTATGATATCTACCCTCTCTACTATTTTGATTTTACGCCAAGATTCGATCGAATCCTCTAGAATCAAGTTGATTAATCTTTGAAGCTAAATTTAAATTAGATCAACTCAATATTTTAAATTTAAATTAAATATTCAAAAACTACACGAAAAATATTATTAAGTGTAACTTTTTTCATGAACGAAAAGTGCCGTATAAATTAAATTAAGAGGAGCATTAATAAAATATATAATTGATTATTAATTTAGTTTATTAGGTTAAATGAAAAATGTTATTTTAGGAGCGACGCTTCACGAAATCTGTTACCGTTATTACTAACGGAACGTCTGATTAACGGCGTGTCCGTGAAGATGGTCCCCACCGGCACACGAGACGGCAAGCATAGTGGGAGGTTAACGGCAGGGAATGGGCGCACGTGAGGGGGTGGTCTCTTTCACAGCTCACGTGCGTCACGCAGCCTCCCACGTCATCCCTCTAATCTGGGCCTCTTGTTTTGCGCCCCTCCACCTACAAGTCCCCATCATCTCACCATATTTCCTCTATCACAAGTCATTATCTCACCCTCTAAATATCCCAAACTATACATATTACACATGCATTTTTAAATTTTATTTTGAAAATGTATAATTAAAAAAAATTTAATCGTTTTTAATAATTTATACATAATCAATACTTCTAATATATAAAGATGGCGATCAAGGTTGTTGTTTCCTTCTTATCATATAGTTTCATTTCTTCTATTATATCTTCCAATAGAGTTCGATCGAATATGTAGACGGGCATTATTTATGTTAGAACACCAAAAGTAGGGACCACCCAATGAGCGCATGAGTTGGCCACGTGATTTGGGAGGCGGAACAGATGCGGTAAGTAAACATTTTTTATCACGTGACTTTCCCGTATTTCACGGACTACACGACACGCTTCGCACACGCGCTTGTTTTCTTATACGGAAAAAATAAAAAATGATTAATTATTAATTAATTAAGCTGAGAGAAAAAAGTATTGTTAACTGATCCCTATAATGATACCCTTAAGCAGAGAATGTGTGCAACAGCCAACACACAAGAAGATAAAGAAGATTCTCCAACTCAACAATTATTATTCGTTCATTAAAAAATAATTTACAAATTTAAACTAATGCTATTATAAAATTAAACTAATGATTGATGCTTCTTCCAGTATAATATAATATACAAATGGATACCTCTTTACTATCTGTAAATGTAATTGTCATATTCCATACGTTATCTTTGCATATATTGACTTTGATTTTGAAGCTCAAAGTTTTTCTTAATCGAATCAAATACTAAAACAAATAAATTGAAATAGAAATAGTATTTTATAGAATTGAAAGGCCATCATCCTTTTGGAATGTGAAATTACCATTAGCTGTCCTTGTTTTTATTTAATTTCCATTATGATTAAGAGACAGAAAATAAAACTAATCTCACTAATTATTCAATTTAATGTTAAGTAAAAGTGTTGTATCCCAAACTCTCAATTACTAGAGTTGGCCTATTTCCTTTAAAGAAACTATTTTTGTCGTTTTGTGAACAGCACGTGACTTACAGTGTTGAAGTTAAACTCGTCTTCTTTGTTCAACAAAAGTTGTGACTCTGGATATATACGGCACACTTTTGCTTTACCCCTTTATTTTATTTTTCGTCCGTCCGCTAGTCGCATTCAAATTTAATTAATTTAATTGCGCCATATAAAGGCGATTGAGGGAAACATTTTCTATCGAAAACTTTTTCATATTTCAAATTTGAAATCAAGACTTTGGACAACTGAGAAATATTTGTTGGGTTATGAAGGGTGAGATTTGGGCGTCATGCGGAAGCTTACAATTTGTAAATCATATGATTGATAAATTAGATAACAAAAAAACTTATACTAAAATCAAAATATTATTATATCAAAACTAATATAAAGAAAAACATTGAAACTTTAGAGAGAATAAAACAAGACTCTTAAACGACTACATTGTGGATGTTATTATTCTTGTGTTAGAAGAAACAAACCTATATTTATAGAGTCCTAAAACCTTTTCTTATTAGAAAAGAACTCTAGCTACTCCAAAACCTTCTCCTAAAAGGAAAGAATAAACCAAATATGAAAGAATATTATATTTTTCTTTCAGGAAAAGTAAAAACATTTATGGTAATGTTTTGTCTTTTCTTTAAGGAAAAATAAATCTTAAATTATGGTAAGAAAATCAGGGCAAAACCCTAACAATATTTTTATCCAACTACACCACATACTTTAAATTAATTTATCTTGCATATTTTAATAAATGTGTATAAAAAAAATACTTATAAAAAACAAATCACTTGAGTTTCACAATATACTGTATTTTTCGACATCAAACATAGATACCGTCTATTTTTATTTGTTATGTTGCGTTTTTCAAAAGTTAATTTAATTACATTAATTCAATATTTTAAATAAAAATTTAGATATTCAGAACTATACGAAAGTACTATAAATTGTACTATTTTTTTGCATATAAATATGATGAAAAATATATCGTAAAAATGTTAGTCAAAGTTTTTTAGTTTGACTTTAAAAAAAATTATAACAATTAAAAGTGGACGGAGATAGTAACATAATTTTTCATCAAATATGAAGTATGGCGCTCACACAAAAAAAAGTACAACGAGTTCAATATTTAAGAACCTTAAAATAAAAATCATTAAGATTAAATTATGAATTCATCCATCTTATACCTACACATAAAATATGTGTATTATTAATGGTAACTAGCTAGCACGCAAAATCGTATTCCATATAAATTTGACACTACATAAATTATACATTGGACGTATACGCTAGCTAAGAGGACTGCATGTTACCGATGTCATGATCCATCGATTAAAAATTAAAGTAAAGCTATAGCTCGATTAATTGGTTATAATTAACTAATTAAGATATTTAAATATGTCTAAGTAGGACTTGTGTGATTACAAATTAAGAACATATAAATGGAATCCATACAACCTGTGAGTGCATGGAGTAGTTTATTAAGCTAATTAAAGATAGGAGTGGACCAGCCATGCATGTTCTGCTATACTTTTTCTTTTTTCAAAAAAGGAATTAAGATTACAAAATAAAGCATAAAGTTAATATAATATGAGTGATTACTTGGAGTAATTTAATTAAATTAATACAATTATACTACTATATGTTTAATGATTTAACGAAAGACAACCTGTTCGGTTGTAGGAGTAGTGCACCTTAATGTGAACGCTTACTTTGATTATATATATTGTCGGAACTATATATGCTTTATCCTTTTTATTTGTTTTTCATTTAGTGTTCGATATTTATATTAAAGCTTAAATAATCTAAATTTAAGTTGCGTAGTCTATTTAAGGGATAGCGTTCTCTATAAAAGATTTTTTCATATTTAAAACTCGAATTTGAGATCTCTAATTAAGAAAAAAGCTGTTTTATGTGTTCCGTTGGTGGTGCTTTACTTTTTCAACGTCAACCTTTATCTAATTAAAAAAAACCTACTTAAACCTTTAATTTTGTTATATAAATGAATGATTGGTTTAATTAATTATATTTAATGCTTTGTCCTTTCATGGCTAGACAGGAAATTTTTTTCTTTTTATGTGAAAACATAAAAGTAAATGAAGGAGAGGGTAACACATGAAAAAAATACTATTGTACTTCAAAAATAATCAATAAAAGTAAAAAAAAAAAATTAAAAAATTGCACAGTGAACGAGTAAAAATAAATATATTAATACTATATGTGTGTGAATTGCATCCCAATTGTATCAACTAAAAGTTTATTCTATCAAAAAAGCTTTAATTTTTTCCTTTTTTTTCTTTCTCTCTTCATTCATAGAGGAGTCTAAATAAAGGTACTTTAATATTATGCATCAAGTATTTCACATTTAGGCAAAGATTTTGGGTAAGTCGTACCTCAAGAAGATGTAATTAACGTAGGGAACTAAAATTTTCAAGAATTTATTACTTCAAGCTCTATGCTTTCATAGATGATTTTCTCATTCGTCGAACGTACGATTTTTGCCTCTCTAATTTTTTTTCCTCCAAATTTATTAGCAGAATAATGTACTACTAATAAATAGTAGCAAGGTTAAACACCATTTTCATAGCTTTGATTGTGATAATATGGGGTGTCAAAATATAAAGTAGGAAAATATATGTTACTATACTAAACCTTCCGTTTGTGTAAAAAAATATCAACACTTGTATATATATTCCTTAAATCAAATTTTGACATATATATACGATGTAATTATTCCGATAAAGTTATGAGAAAATAAAAAAATAATATAAAAATATTGATTGGGTGACAAAAAGAAACCTAAGGAATAACAAATATTGGTTGGGGGCACATGCCGCCGGGGTCGGGGAGGCAACGCCCGCGTTATCCGGTTCACACAACCTAAGTGAAATTTTGTAGCTTTCACGTGATTCTTTTTTTTACCCTCTTTTATCACCGCTACAGTGTTCCTAGTTCAATTTGGTTCTAACTTTTTTGACAAGTTATCCTAAATAACTTTATTTAATTTAAAAGAATGCAAAAACTCAAGTAAGTTAATTAAGAAGTTATATTTTGGTTCAATTTTTTAAATACTTACTTTACCAAATTAAAATAAAATATTAATTTGTATTTAAAATATAATGCGAGACCAAATAAAATTTAAGAACTGTAATTAGATATAGTACGCCGGTTTCTGTGCTCCACTGCATAAAATCTCTTTTTCTTTATCTAACAAATTTTGACAATATTTTAATAGTAAGTGCAAGTCTTACAATTGGATAACAGGTTGGGATCTGTGCACTAATCATAATCATTAATTTATTTAATTAGTGGGGGGTAATTAATGCCAACTCTTAACTCTTGTAATGTGGATTACGCATGTCGAGGTCATGTGACATGCCATCACACATGTAGCACCAAATGATGATATTATATGGGTCGAAACCCGAGTTTTGAATTGTATCGGAAGGTGATACATGATAGTTAGAATCGGATTCGACTCCCCTCCATTATCTCTTTCTTTTATTTCGTCAAGTGCACGTATAGATTAGAGACATATGTCATATTTAAAGTTTAAAAGTCAAGATTATATCATATGAACAAATATCATAATCATAATTAAGTCAATTAATTTTAGAAAACTACTCTCCAAATTTGATAATGATTACAATATATTCTTTACAAAATTTGATATTTATTAATATCATTAATTTCATATTATATTTTTGTATTTAAATATTAAATTAAGTTTTAAACCAATTATTTTTAAATGATAAAAGATTGTTATTTTGCGTTCTTTTGATTACTTGTGATCAATTCCAATGTTCTCCTTTTCTTTGAATCATTTTTCAGCTTATTTAACTCTACTAAACAATTGCTAGAATGGAAAATTAATTTTTTGTCTATTGCTACAATACGTTTTTCAAAATAAAAATATAATTAAATAATTGGAGTGGATTAATAAGATAAATAAAAATAGATATCTTCTTATTTCTTATAAAAATAGTGTAAAATAAAATTAGATTTCAACAAAATTTAATGAAAAAAAAATATTTAAATTGATTGGAGGACTTTTTAAGTGAAATATCAATAGTTGAGTGACTTTATAAGTAAAATATCAATAATTGAATGATTTTTGAGTTATAATCATTAATTTCATATTATATTTTTTTATTTAAATATTAAATTATAAATTTAAAATATAAGATGAAAATAAAGATATTAATAAATATCAAATTTTGTATGAAATATATTGTAATTCTTACTAAATTTGGAGAGTAGTTTTTTAAAATTAGTTGATTTAACTATGATTATGATATTTGTTAATATAATATAATCTTAACCTTTAAACTTTAAATGTGACACATATCTCTAATCTAAACGTGCACTTAACGAAATAGAGAAAAGATGTAATGGAGGAGAGCCGGATCCCTTAGAATCTAATCAAATTTATCTTGATTTGACCTTCAGTCGTATCCAGTAAGGCAACCTTGTAATTGAATCGTATATATCACCAAAATTGAAGCTTATCAATAATCAATCGGGATAAGTTTAATCTTTGGCCGATCCAGATAATCTTCATCTATGGTTTCTGTTGCACAGTTGTGAACGCAAGTTTTCAATTCTCTGCTTTTTCAACACTACCTTCTTATCTTACTTTTTCTAGTAAGTTACCTAGCATCAAAGATATATATATAATAGTTATAGTTTTAGTTAATTATACTCGTGATTAATATTTAGTGATAATTAAATATACGAGAGTTTTGAATTTGCATATTTATATAATTTGAAATGTAAATAAGTTTTGTATAATATAATTTGTATAAATACTTAAAATTTAGATGTTTGAATTTTTATAAATTTATTATTTCGAATTTATATAAAAATAACTCAGATATAGTAAGCTAATTATACAAACAAATAGATTCATCACACCAATTAGCTTGCCCACACTTGTACCTTTACTGAATCCAACGCCGTCAGTCCGCCGCATTGACGTTACTGTTACCTAAACGACGTTAATTATAACGGAGTTAGTTTTCGTAACAGACAACGACAACGAACCTTTAAAACATCTCACACCAAAGACGAACAGAGAGAATCCTCTGATCTGTGAGACCCATTTTCTTTTACTCTGTTTTTTTTCATATTTAAGGAAGCAACCAATCGAGGATGGTGTTTGTTCATCGTTTGCGTTAATCAAGACGAGGCCCTACCATTAATCCTTCAAAAAATTTACTGTTTCGATCAACTTATCATTACGCACGTCTGTTTTCATTTTTTACAACGAAATCTAAGGAGAATTATGCATTTTACACCACCAAATCATATCACAAGTACGTGTTTTCATCCTTATTCGGTGTTCCATACGTTTTTCCTTGCATAATTCAGTTGAATTTTGATTCGCAGATTTGGTGGAATAAACCTGCATCATCCCTGTTTTTTCAAAGAGAATTGTCATTAACAATCTTATTAGTTTGAGACTGAGACGTAGTTAGTTGAAAAAAGGACGGTTTCTGCTGTGCCTCAAATCCCCTGTTGGAGGCAGATCTGCTTGGAACTAGAAGAGGTTTGGGTTTGAAGTTGTTGAATTACGCAACAACTTTTCGTAATTCAGTTGAATTCTGCTGCATTTTAGTAGCTTTTGTTTATTCGAAACACAGAATTCTGATTTGAATGGAGTTACCTCAATCCAGGCCTTTTGGAACAGAAGGTAATCGTTAAGCTTATTTGGTTTATGCCAAAAACAATCTGAATTTTGAATATATAATCTTATACATGAAGAAAAAAAGTCGCTACTGGTCTAATTTTAGATTTCCATGGGTATATTTTTTTGTTTGGTAGGGAGGAAGAAGACGCATGATTTTCTTTCACTATATTCACCTATTGAACAAGATCCAAGACCTCCGCAAGGTAAAAATGCAATGATTTTTCTTTTCCGATCGAAAAGTCATATTAGAAAAAAAAAAAAAAAAAAAACTTTTGGTTGTTCGTGTTTTATTGATTCTGTTTGGTGTGCATGTGTTTGTTGTGATTGTATTATCTTAACTTCGTTTTACCTCGCACATTTACGCAATTCTGCGATACTATTTATTTGTCCTATTTTAATTGACACAAATTTTAAGAAAGTAATTAAAGTTTTGAATATTGAGATCTTAAATTAAAGATTTGTTAAATATATAACCACGAGTTGCAATTACTACACCCGTGACCCTAATGCTGATTATTACATGCGTGGACCTGGACTATCAGCTTTGGTGGGCCTTGACTGAGATTGGCTGACATTGCTGAATCAGGTATATTGAATGCTCCGGCCCTTCTCTACGATGTAGCAAGCTGATGAAATGAATAGGTTTTAGCTTCTTTTCTTTTTTTAAAAAAAGAACAGTTGTAGGAAGTTGAGGTTTTAGATAGAATTTTATTGATTGAAGACCAAACCATGACAAAATTGTTAATTACTTTGCGTAGGCTATGTTTGGGGAGAAGAACTTTTTTCAGGAGGAAACTGTTTTCTTTGTGGAATTCCTTTTTGATGTTTGGTTACAAAAGGGGGAAAATGACTTCCCCACTCTGTCACTCATAAGCATTAGTCATTTTTATTTCTGTTAAATTATATATTCAAATATTATTGTTTTTAATGATTTAAATGCAATATTATAAGAAAAGTTTCTCTTTTAAAGTAATTTTCTTTTATTAGGCAGTGGAGTGTTGTCTAGTTTTCCGTGTAAGTATTATATTTAGTACATGTTGTTTTCTTTGCTTCGGTTATTGAATTATTTGATGTTGCTATTGTGCTGCATACATCCCACCCTCAGACTCCACTTGTGAGATTATGGTTGGTATGTTGTTGTCGCTGTTTGCCACCTAACTTTCCGTTGTTTTTCTAGTCTTTTGTGACATTAATTCAAGGACTATGTCTGTTGTTCAATTTGAAGCTTGAAATATACAGGGATTAGAAAGAAACAAATAGGAAAAAAGGAAAGAAAAATAGTGAGCCGCTCTTGCCAGATTCTACTTCCCTTTTGATTTGCCTACTCAAGGAGGAGGACTTGTTATCTTTCATCATTGTGCATGATTTTTACTTATGTCTTCTAGTGCCTTATTTGATTCTCATTTGCCATGGCTGTCATGCAGGTGACCACCTAAAAACTCATGATTTCTTTCAACCTCTAGAACAAGCAAAGAAGACAGTTGGGAAAGAAGAAAATAAAGTTGAGGTAGAGGCTATAGAAAAGCCGCCTCCATCAGCAGAACATATTCTTCCTGGTGGCATTGGCACATATAGCATTTCATATTCACAGCAAAGGGTTCCAAAGCCAGAAGCAAACACATTTGCTGTCTCACAAGCTACAAGTACAGATAGAGATGATAGAAACTCAAACTGCAGTTCTTACTCAGGAAGTGGTTTGGCACTATGGAATGAATCTGCCATGAAAAGGGGAAAGACGGGGAAGGATAATCTCGCTGGAGATAGACATGTCGTAAGAGGTATATTTTCATTTCTTGGTTTCTTCATACTCCGTGTTTTCTTTAATGTTAAACTTTGTTGAATGGCAATCATCTTCCAGATAAGAGTCCCGTGCTAACAATCATTTCTGAAGGACAACTTTAAATGATCTCCTCTTTACTTCTACAAATATCACTATAGTATTATTATCCAAAGAGAGAAGCCTGAAGACTTCAGCTCCAGTTAACACTTGTTATGTGATTGGCAGAAGCAGGTTTAAACATTGGAGGAGGGAAACCTACGACATCATTAGAACGGCAATCACAATTGTCTTCAAATCATAATCATAACACAGCAACCTTGAGCTCACACTCATCTTCTCAGTCAGTGACTTGCTTCCATTCATAAGAATGCTTCTTATTTATCTTGATGTTTTGTGCTTATAATTCCAGTTCTAACTCTTCAAAATACAATGCAGGCAACCATCAGCTATGGAGAATCAGAGTTTCATACATATGATAACATCGGCAAAGAATGCACAGGAAGATGATGATGACGAAGAAGAAGAATTTGTTGTTAAGAAAGAGTCACCTTCACCATCCAGAGGTTTGTCTTGCATAAGTCTGATACTTGCGTTTCTCAGTACTCTGAATCTGTCATTTATAACAGAAGGACAACTACTTGTATAGGCAATTTATCAGTAAAAGTCGATGGGAAAAGCACTGATCAGAAGCCAAATACTCCGCGCTCGAAGCACTCAGCAACAGAGCAAAGAAGAAGAAGCAAGATCAATGACAGGCATGTTTACAACCCTAATTTAGAGTTTTGAGAAAAGAAAAGGAAAAGTTTTTGGCATAGTGACTATATTTTGTGGGAAGGGGAATGTTAGTATGATCTGACTTCCAAGCATTTATGCATTGACTAGCACAATCTTCACTCAGTTTTTTCTAGCCTCTTACTTGAGGCAGAAGCTATCTCTGTCTAGATATCATGTGTTAGTTGGAACATTTTCAATTCCTTTGCTGAACCAATACTAATCTTGGTTCTGTCAATCTTTTACTGTGTAACCGGACTTATGAACAGTCGAATAACATGATTGTCAATGAAACATGAACCATTACCTTTGGAACTTTTTAATCAGATTTCTGAAGTTGAGAGAGATCATCCCTCACAGTGACCAGAAGAGAGATAAAGCATCATTCTTGCTGGAGGTACTTGAATGTCGTATATGGTTATGTACTCTGTTTATCATATAAACTGTATACCGAACAAGTAAATTCTTTTTTTGTAGGTTATAGAATATATTCAATTCCTACAAGAGAAAGTGCACAAATATGAGGGATCCTATCAGGGTTTGGAGAACCAACCTTCAACATTACCTTGGGTAATTTCTTGGTCTTTCTCATTGTTTTGTCTACTTTCTTTAGGTCTTTAGTCTTATCTATCGTTGTTTTGAAATGCCTTCGGACTTGTATCTTCATATTAGTTAGGGAAAACTACTCAAAATTTTATCTAATACTGTACATTAAGAGTTGGTCAACTACTGACAAATAATTAAGAGTCTAAGTAGGAGCTGCGTTGTTTAGTTAGCACCTGCTAGATGCTTGGAGAGATGTATTTGGAATATTACCTTGCTTGTGTGTACAACACAATCTATCTGGCTTTTGGAGTAAATAAGGTACCTTATGGGATTTGACTTTGAAATATGGTGGTTGAAGTTCTCTACTTGCCTACCGTATATACAGTGATAATGTATACAATCGAAAGGACAGGATATATTTTCTTTTGATTTGTAGATAGCAGCACATCCATCTAAGACGCCTATTCTCTTAGTGCATTCAACAACACAACCAGTGACTATTCTTATTTCATGAAAGCAGAATAAGTGTCATAGTATGGCTCAAGGTTTCATTGATCATTCTCAAGGCACAAACAGTGCGTCTAGTCATGCACTTATTGCTGCAAAGTTTGACGAGAACAAAACTGGAATCTCTGCTACAGGGCCTGTCAATGAACAGACACTGGAGCCAAACAGAACTTCCAGTGTGAAAGAAGGCAGTTTTCTGTCTGAATTAACCAACAGATCCGCAACACTTTGTATGCAACCAAACACATTCCCATTTAGTGGAAATACTAGCATAGCATCGCTGCAGTCAATAGTGGCACCTGATGCTGGCTCGTTGGAATTGAAATCTCAACCTCAATTTCCATCAAGCAGATCGAATATGATTAATTATGCTGTTACAAATGACAAGCTAAAAGGCCAAGAGGTTTCTGCAGGAAGTGGTGCAATCAGTGTCTCCAGTGTCTATTCTCAAAGGTAAGAATTCTCTGGTCTGTGTTGTTATAGCTCATGCATCAATGATAATTTTGTTCTTTGTTTAATCCCTTTACTACATATAATTCTGCACTCTAATTAAAACCTATCGTCATCTTCTGAACATTGTATTATCTATTATCTGTGCTTTCCTTTCCATTGGATATAGTCACTTTAGTTGAGACTTGACTTACAGTATATGTTGGTGTTTGGCAGGTTGATGAACACACTGAAACAAGCATTGCGGAGTTCTGGAGTAGATTTGTCACAAGCCAACATGTCAGTTCAAATCGATCTCGCGAAAAGAGCCAATGATAGATCAAATGTTTCAGCGTCCAATTTTAAGGTACCCGGGATTCTTTTAATTCCAGTAATTTTCTAGTGCTTAAGCAGAAGTAGCAACCTTAACTTTGACACAATTCCCAGGGTGACAACATTTCCTCAAGAAATCAACCAACTCCACAATTCATTGATACAAGCACAAGAGAGGAGTCTGTCCATGCCTTCAAACGGCTCAAAACAAGTTAAAACCAAATTTAACACACAAGTATTCTTTTGCAATTGATTCAACTAAAAAATTCCGTTCCCTTCTGGTTCTGAAGGGATATTCATATATACATCTGGTATAGAAAATCTCCCCTAATCAGATCATAAGCTACTGTAAATGTAATTCATTTTCTTTTCCTTTCCGATTGTTTGGCTGCACAGAATTCTTCTGACTAAAGCTCGATATGTATTACTTGTAGTGATCTATCAAGAAATCATGTTTCACTATTGAGGCATCCTTGCTCATGTTGAGAAGCTGCTTTTAAATACAATGCTTCCATTTATTCCATCTGAAGTGTCTTTGTAGAGTAGCTTTATATATGGCCTATCCATGTAATGTAAAGTATTTAGATTAGTGTAATCATTTCTTTTTTTTTTTCGTTTTATCTTTTATTTTTGTAGCTATTGACTTGCACCAGAGAACAGGTTGGCTTTTGGAACAGTAGCCACTGTTCCAAATGAATACGATGACATGTATCCTATATTTTCACGTTTTACTCTTATCCATGATAAAGAATATGCAATTTTCATCAGTTGTCCTTTTTTTTGGAACATTTGTTTAGAACAATGGTCCACTTTTTATTTTTCTTGTAACTTAAAGAACCTTTTAAATCATGGTCTAAAGATCATTATTGATCAAATTGAAAATCTCATTATGAGAAAATTAGACTACAGTTTAAAATTTTATAAGTTATTACATATGTTAGACGATAATCTAATGTTACATATGTAAGATTGAGCAAATATGTAAACAAAGATGGAGTCTTATCATTGATCATATTTCCACAATTTTCACAAATATAGTCAAAAACTAAATGATGGATCTGTGTAAATTAACGCATATGTAAGATTGAGCAAATATGTAAACAAAGATGGAGTCTTATTATTGATCATATTTCCACAATTGTCACAAATATAGTCAAAAACTAAATGATGGATCTGTGTAAATTAACGCAATCTATTTTACTTGTTCTTTTCGGCCCAATATAAGAAAGCCCATTTCTCACTAGTCCAAGTTATAATAAACCCAACATTTATTTCTGCTTGCTAATTCCTTCTCCAATAAAAAAAAATGCTAATAAATGATAACAATAGTAAAAGATATGGAAAAAACTATTTTTCTTTTAAAGAAGCAAAATAGGGTGGGTTCCTGAAATTTATATTAATTTATTCTTCCCCAAACTTAGAATATCAAAATGTGCAAGAATATATTTAAGGGACCATTTAAACCTTACTTAATAATGTGTCATTTTTTGCTTTTTATCATTTTCTCATTATTTTGCCTTTTCACTTTCTCTTATTCTAAATTGCAAAATGAAATAATTGCAGCTATAAATGTAAAGGTGTATCTAGAAGTATAGAAGCCTAGATTCATGCTTGAATTGATTGATAAGTAGACTCAAACATAGAGAGTTGAATGCACTTAGCAAGTGGCAATTACTTAGTTCGTTTATTTGATCCTTATATCAGAAATATAGTTTTTTTTTTTATTTATTCATTTAGCAAATTCAGAAAAAAATAATTTTTTTAATAATTAAATAAATACATAAAGTATTATTTATATTTTTAAGCATAATTAATCAAATATAATTTTGATAAATACTTTTTAAGAAGAAAATGAAACAGAGTGAGTATGAAGGAAAATTAAATCCTTTTCATCATCAATTAAGATTCCTACCTCGAGGTCTGCTTTTTTCTTGGATCCTTCTATAATGATAAGATTAATAGCAACACTTAAATAATTGCCGCCTCTTTCTTGGGATTGCCTTCAATTTTTAAAATACGAGAATTTCGAGGAAGATCTCAATAATTAATATTTTAGGACGTACTTTTTCATTAGGAGTAATTTGTAAAAAAATTGTAGCAAATTTAGTAGTATTTTAAATATTTAAATTTTTTATTTAAAATTTAACTTTTAAAATTAGTCAAAATTGACTTTTAAAAAGCTAACATGACAATTAATAGTTGATAGAGGGAGTACTCATTATCATTTCACAAAATCAATCTATAAATTACATTATTCTTTCTATTTTACTTTTGAAAGTTATTGGTCTTGAAAATATACATTTTTCAAGATAGAAAAACTAAGTAATTAATTCATGTTCATTTATTAAACACTTAATTTTAAGAGAACACTAAATAAAGGTATAATAATAAATTTACTTAGTTTGTTAAGGAGCGTAAAATCTAAAATAAAACAGAGAGGAAGTAGGCCCATAATAGGACCTTTTAAACTTCTATTATCGTCGTTTCTTCAACCGATATTAGTTGGGATGATTAAATTTTTGCTTATGCTGATGTAGTTACTTTATGTCTAATGTTCTTTAGATTTTATTCAGTCTTGTTAGGCAATTTTACGTTAATAGAATATTTAGAAAACTTTTAGTGCTAGAGAAACTAACAAAGGATAATGAAGGACATGGCCGTAAAAGTTTATTACTCTTTTTGTACCTAGTTACTTGTCTATTTTTAAATTGACACACTTATTAAAAAAATAATTGTTGACATAGTGAATTTATCATTTTACCCCTGATAACTATGAAGTGAATGAATTAAAAACTTAAGATATTCAAGAAGTTCTATCTTTTTCATAGTAATTAATGGAGAGTATAATAGATAGAAAAAAAATTGTCCTTTCTTGATTTGTCAAAATGAATAAGTAATTAGGGACAGAGAGAGTACTGTAAATTATTTTTGGGAATTATATTTATTGTGTTGTGAAAAAAAAATGGAGAATTGAATTCACAAAATTCGTTTTCTCATTCTTTGGCATTTGAAATTTGATTGAATAGAGCCACTGCCAGTTGTAGATTAAGCAAATAATGACCTTTTTAATAATTAGCAGTTTAGCACTAAAGCATTAGTGTTTGAAGGAATATTTAAGTGCTAACACCAGGATTAATAATAATAATTTAGTGTTGATTAAGTACTGAAAGTGGCTTTGCTTTGGTGTTTACGAATTAGGGCCCTCTCAAATATTAAAATGCTGTACCTCTTTTTTTTTCTTTTTTCTTTTTAATTATAGGATAAATACTCTATTTTTGTTTTTCTTCAAGAAAATTCAAGTATCATCCACCCTACATGTTAAATTATTAATCATAATGATTACTCATTTGACGACAATTATTAAAAGAGGAAAAAGAAAAAAACAAGCGTCTTTTTATCTGGTTGCCTTTTTGTGTTCTTTCTACCTTTTTTCTAATAATGTGTATTTAATATTTTTAATGCCAATGAGTTGTGAAGTGTTTTTATTAAAATAATTGCACTCTTATTTCAGCCATAAACTTAAACAGTCTACTTTAAGGTTAAAATAATTGCACTTCTATTAAAATCATTCGAGCTTTCTAGAGTCGGAATCAACTTGTACATATTATGTCTAATCTGTCAAGTATTTATTATCTCCCACAAGTATATGAATTGTGTAACTCTTTCTAAATGAGACTCTATCCACTGAACGCAAGCATCATATCGTCCTAAGATAGCAAAACCAATGAGAGAATAGAGTGAATGACATTAACTATCGTTAAATATAGCATACAACAATAACATATCAATATAGTTCCACAAGTGGAGTCTGAAGAAAATAGTACAAATATAGTTCCACAAGTGGAGTCTGAAGAAAATAGTATGTACGTAAGTATTAAGGAGCCCAAGTGGTTCAACTAGTGGTATTGAGTGGAACTTTAAATTTGACAAATCCAAAAGTTCTGGCAAAACAAATCTATATTGTACCTTTCTGTGTATACTGCCATTGATAATGTATCCTTGCAATGGCAGGACAGTTTCTATACATGTATTCAATTATTGAGTTTCTGAAGGAAAAAAGAGGAACATTTTAATATAACCCTTCTCCAAATGCTTCCGAAGATTACAGGATTTCAAGTTCATCGCCCCTTTACTGCACCAGTCGCCACAGAAGCAAAATGCAGCACAATGTTTTCGAGTGTTGACAAGTATGTCCTCCAAATATGTCAGTGCGCGGAAGTACTTTTCTCTAACGCAATGTTACCACCATCATAATTTACATGCTGCTTAAAGTTCATCCTCATAAGATGGTTCTAAGCACTCCCACGGGTTGGAGTAAAAAAAATCCTCCTCTTTAGGTCTATCTAGAATGACCAATCTCTTTGTTGGGTTGCCCATACGTTCAGCGTGAGCTTCCTTAACAGCGGTAGAGAACTCATCCCATGTCAATGATCCAGCATTATGTTGGTCTATTAAATCCACCAGATGCTTTCTGTCTAACAAGATAGTTTTCTTGTATCCAAGATATCTGTATGGAATAGTGGACATTCAGATTAAATGAATATTCTACCGAAACCACCAAACCAACTAAACCCAATGTGTAATGTGCATACATAATGAGCGATTAACTGTACATAGAAAGGATGTGAGGTATGACACCACAGGAAATTCTTTCATGGCTCTTAAAATTTTGCAAATTAAATTTCTAGAAGCAAGTAAAGTAACAACTATTTAGAAATTAGAATATGAAGTCGCTGTTTCAAAATGCTACCATGATTTATCAAAAGAGAGTACCTGCGATGTCCTTCAACAACTTTGGCCATGTTTCCATCATATGTAGGAACAAAGATATCGCTCTCCAAAGAAACAAGATAATCTAATGCTGCCATTTGGGAGGAGTGATTTTGAAAGAACCTCAGCTCAGAGGGATCGAGTAGTGTCTCCTTCCTTACCTATTAGAAAATAAAGCCGGTGCAAATGTTGAGTCTGCAATATTCAGCCAGCATATTCAGAAGCTTAAGAATTAACTAGAACTTTCTAACTACCAAATTAGGATAAGCTGCAGCAAGACTAGCCATTCTCCTTTCTCCACCATAAATCTCTCCAGCCGCAATGTACACTTGAATACTAGGATCAATGTCCAATGCCCTTAAAGTAAGAGCAGTTTCCTCAGGGGTCAAAGGACACAGACCATCTCTTCTTTTCAAATCTGAATTTATAATTTTTTCTTTCCACCATGGATAAGCATATCTACAGGAAAAAATGTTAATTAATCAGCCAATGAACGAAGGATGGTTAAAGCCACCAACGAATACAAGGAATTAACTTCACCTCATTCTTGTCAACTCTTCCACCTCCTCCTGCTTGCATCCCTGAGTACAGCCAGAGAAAGCTAACATATCCATTTCGTATCTTAGGTGCAGAACCATAAATGGACCCTCTTGCCTAAGTATTCTGACAACCTTTCTACCCAACTCTTCAATTTGAGGGGTGAATTTCAATGCACCAAAATTAACTCTGCATCGTAGCTTTTGAATTTCCATAGGTTGTCCATTATTGGCAAGCCGAGCATCAGTCCTGTTCAAACGAACTACTTTATACTGCTGAATTAGGGGAAGAATCTGTATTCAAAAAATGATCATCATTACACTGGAGAAGGATGCGAGAGTTAATAGCAATAACAAAATACCATTTAGCAAAAAACCACAAACCTGATTATGGTAGTAGGAAATGTCAGACCAACTAATAGGAGCCATAGCATGAGTCACTCCTAACTCTACCCTCCTCTTTAGTCTTGGAGGTAGCTCCTTCAATATTCGAACTTCATCTCTCAAGGACATTATGAAGTGATCAACATCAAATATGTCTTGAAATTCACTGCAAATAAAAAACTTCGTTAATACAAATCGCCATCTTTTCTTTCTTAAAAAAGAACTCGGTAATTTGAAAGACAAAAATCAAGATAATTGAGTGGACACACCTCGGATCAGCCCAAAAGGAGGTTTTATCCAGCTCGGGAACAATAAGAGTCACATTCAAATATCTTGCTATAGCAACCATATCACATATCTGCAACAAGGACAAAGGGGAAACACAAGCGACAAAATCATCTCACAAGTCAAATTCACAACAGTAGTCTAAATTAATTACATTTGTATGTGGTATGTACTGATTGATCTAAAGCAAGCTACTAACCGCTGACCGCATTTGATTAAGCCCACCATTGCATGAAACCATGAGGTAACCATTATTCCTGTAAACCCCTGATTCACACAAATAATCATAACATCAGTCAGTCTGACAGACTCTTAAAATGAAGTCAATAGCTCTAAATTCGATGGGGAACTTCCAATATTGTAGGTCAGGAAACAGATAACCATGAAAGTAGCTGCACAACAGTTTTGTTTTGGAATTAGGGTCACTAAAAGTTGGATTAACTTGAATTGGACCATGTAGTGTATGATGATTTTAACTAAACTACCAAGCCAACAACTCAACCAATGAAACTACCGTCTACAAAAGTATACAGATTATAATTAACACAATAGTACAATAACATAATGATATATGAATCTTCCTTCTATTACAAGCCCTCCAACTACAATATCCATAAATGGCATTAAGCTACACTCATTAATAATTTCATATTCCCACTAAAAAGACTCCATTTTGATGTTTCCTATTATCCTATGACACAACAAGCACCGTGATCTCTAAGTTGTCAACCAAAGTAGGTGAAAAAACAAGTCAGCAGGGCACTAACATGGACATGAAAAAACATAAAGGCACACACACGCCTGTGAAAAAACTTATACTTACTCTTTGGTGGAAGAACTCTGGCAGGGACCTCAGACGACGATTTAACAGCCAGTACTGCAGCAGATTCGTGAGAAAGACAAGGGGGCCAGCCTTTTAAAACTCTAGGACCCCAAGTCTCTCCCAATATCGTCAATTGAACTAAGCAAATCCATATAAGCACTGATGTTGTGATCCTTATTATCCATAACTTCATTCTAGACTTGGATGACATAGAACTTTTTAGTTTTTCCAAACGACTTTCTGCTAAAGCTGTTACTTTTAGCCCCATTATGCCCAAATTCCCCCAACCCTTGGGATTAACTACTTTCTCAGCACATTTCCCCAAAAAACTACTATTCAACTCACAAGTTGTATTTCTTATTTGTTTTCCTCAATCACTCATCACACACAATCAATATACCCAAAAAAAAAAGAGTCACGTTTTTGGGTAATGTGGGATCCAAATCAATCAAAATCCTACTTTGTTTGATACCTAGAAATGCTTTTATAAAAAAGTTGAAGAAAGAAGGCAAGGAGTTACAAAAATATAGAAATCCGAAGGTCAATGAGAAAATTTCAGAATTTTCTCTTTCAGAAACTTGAGAAAAACTTGGATTCTGAAACCTTCCAAAGACGATTGTTTCGATGAAGAGAAGCAAAATCTCTAACTCTTTCGCACCTTACGAGTAAATTCTACAAAATGCGGCAATCTTTAACTGATCACCGAAACGAATCCCAATAATTTTGAACTTTTTTTAAATAGGAGAAATCAATAAAATACACTGAGTAGCCATGAATGTGGAATACGTGGGATATCTAGGGGAGTTTCTGTCTGGACGGAGGTGATGTAGCCGGAATGTTGGAAAGCCGGCGACCGGTGACCTGTGTGGAGAGGGAAAAAGAAATTTGAGGAGAAGGGAAAAGGAGAGAAATGAATATACAATTGGGTCGGTTTATGCGGTCGTAATATATGGATCGGGTTTAACCCTTGGGGACTGGGGTAGTTATGACATGCCAAAAGTGATTTTGTATGTGGATATTGATGTTTATTATGGTTAAATGATAAAATTAAGTATTAAAATGAGTATTAACTCCAGCTAAGTATTCTATCTCGTGATTATTTGTTCAATTTTTCTTGTTTTCAATATGTTCTCTTATTTATAGGATATTACAAAAAAAAAAAATTAAGAGTGAATTTAAGATAACAAATAATTGAATACATTTATTTTTTAAAGGTCAAACTCATAAACAGATTTCTAAACGTGTTGGGTTTTTTTCCTCATATAACTTGTTGAAAATTTTAAATTTTTAATTCATTCACTTTATAATTGATAGGGGTAAAATAATAAATTTGCTATGTTAATTATTATTTTCTTAATAGATGTGTTAATTGAAAAGTGGACGAGATATGTGAATTGAAGAGTGGACGAAAGATAAGGGAGTATTAATAAGTACTTAGTGGACGAATTGGTATAGTAGAATCTTAGATGGTCTCCCAACTGTGATTTTTGATTCGATCCTCTGCATTAAATCTTTTTTTATTTGTGCTTGAGATGTTAGGCTTATCTAGCATGTTTTTTCTATCATGATTAGCTTATAGACTAATATATTGATGAAATTTGCATTGTGCGTTGAAAAATAGTGATTACAAGTTTTTTCGTTAAAATAAAGTATTTCGTTTATTTCAATTTATGTTCAAGTTACTATTTGAAGAGTCTAAATATAGTTTCTTAGATATAACATTTGGTTAGATTGTATCATTCTCTATCATTATATAATTTCACGCATTAACAATAAGTGTCTAACATGCATAATACAAATCAATTTGAGTGTATCATACGTAAATTGTCATGTAAAACACATGTGTTTAGTTATTCTTTATATAAGTTTAAATGTGTTTGTGCTCGATTAAAGCTAAAAGACATAAATAAATAGTAGCTAAAGTCAAATTAAAAAGACGCTTACCACATTCCCCTCATGTTTAAGCTCTGTGCTTCTTTTTCCACTTTAGTGTGTGCAATAATCAACAAATGAGAATTATCTTTTTTTGGTTAGTGATTTCCATTGTCATCCCATTCCTCTACGTCATTCAAACTTTGAACAGACAACCTTTTGTTACTACAACAAAGTTTGAACTTTTGATTTTTATCCATAAAGTTAAATCGATTAAATGTTTATCTTCTTTTTTCTGGGGTTATATAAGTTAAATTCAACTTCAAATGCATGTAGAGGTGTTTGGATTGGTTTAAAAGTTGGTCAAATATACTTTTAAATCAGTTTTTAATTTTTAGAAGTGTTTGACAAATATAAAAAAGGGAAACTTTCGCATATACACTTAGAAATAGCTTAATTACGCTCCATAATTATAGTTTGTTAAAAAATTTGTAGCTAAATGTTATAGAGAGGAGAGTGGCGAGCGAGACTGGGAAAGAGGGGAGAGAAGCGAGCAAGAAAGGCGAATTGTACATGTATATTTGTCAAATCATACATGTATATCTGTCAAATAATTGTATATATGTAACTGATATACATATGTATTTGTATATATGACGAGCAAGATTGGGAGAGGGATGAGAAAGGAGAGTGATATTGGGAGAGAGAGGAGAGAGGCGAGGGAGAAAGGGCAGAGAGTGGAGAGAAACGAATTGTATATGTACATTTGTCAAATAATTGTATATGTATATTTGCCGAATTGTATATGTATATCTGTCAAATAATTGTATATGTGTAACTGGTATATATATGTATTTGTATATATGGCGAGCGAGATTGGGAGAGGAAGGAGAGAGGTGAGTGTGGAGAGACGAACTGTATATGTATATTTGTCAGATAATTTTTTATATATAATTGATATACATATGTATTTGTATATTCTGGCGAGAGAGATTGGAAAAGGGAGGAGAGAGACGAGCGAGATTGGAAGAGAGACTAATTGTATTTGTATATATGTCATATATATATGTGTGTGTGTGTCTGTGTATACAATTATGTATAAAAGAGAACAAGTGACGTAATTAAAGTTAAAATTAAATTGTGAGCCGTAATTAATTCAAACTACAGTTATATTAGCTAATTAACTAGTATATATTTGCTTTTCCGCGTAATTTTTCTTGTAAAGAATAACTTAAAATAAGTCAAAATGACTTAAAATAAATTAGAAAGTGTTTTGCAAGGTAAAAAATGATTTAAAATAAGCTTAAAATAAGTCAAAAACCAAAAGTAGATCTCCCCTACTTTTTTATTTTTTAGCTTAAAAGTCATTTCAATTTAACTTCTTATTTTTGACTTAAAAACTACTACTTTTTTTAAGTCAATCCAAACTACTCGTAGTCTTTTTTAGGGAAGAAATAGAAAAGAAGAAACATTAAAAAACAAAAAAGGAAAGAAAAACACAAATATAATGTCGAAAATCAATAAGAAATGCAAGCCATTTAACTTGCTAATACAGGCTGTCTTATTTATTTATTAGTAGTATTAATTAAGTTGAACAATGAGAGGTGTTCAAAATCAAAACAGTTGTAGCTTACACGTGGCAGGGTGAAATGATAGTAGAACTACCTCCGGATCGCCCAAGTATAAAGACATGATACATTAGTCGACCCACTCAAATATTCCATTGTCGACAGCCACCGACGATATCTAGCCTACCTATTTAACAAAACAAACTTGTAAGGTAAAATGTAACCAGTGAGATTCGAATACGTGAATATCCTAAGCATCAATTATTTCAAAGCATCTAAAATTATTGTGCTACAATATCTTATTATGTTAAGAATATCCACATTATGTTATTTAATCACTTCGTATATCATTTATATTATTTTATTATTTTCTGACGAATGATGTCCAATTGAACACCCTTAGTATAACATAGCTACGCCCCTGTATCTTGGGTGATAAAAAATATATGAAGATTGATGGTTTTTTTCTTTAAAACAAATACCAACATTTTATATGTCATGTTAACTCATGATGGAACAAAATTCTTTATCTTCCCACTACATACATAGAGTTTCTTGGAAATCAGTCTTTTTCAAGTTGAATTATAAATAATGTATTGATATTATATGAACATTTTAAACAAACTATGAGGTAATATAATGAAGTTATGTAGTTGGGGAAAAAAAGGAACTATTTCCTTGGTTAACTCTGTGTTTTGAATTTGATAGATTTGAATAGCAACCCACCTCTAATTCTTGTGCGATCATATCGTGCATGCGCCACTCAGACCAGAATCTTGTTATTATTTGCTAATATTGTGAGGCCTTGACCTCAGAGGCAGAGCTAGGTTGGAATTCATGGATTCGGACGAAATCAATAATTTTTTCATAGATTTTATATTTATACTAGAAAATTAATTAAATATTTATATATATTATTTGTAAACCCCTAAAAAAGTTGATTGACAATTACTAACAAAATTTAGAATCTCAAACTTTTAATTCTTGCTTCGCCTCTGCTTGACCCTAGTTGGATTTGAGAAACGTGTGGGATATTTTTTCTAAAAAAAATTGTAATTGAAGTTCTTATATCTTTGTTTTTTCTTTTATATAGTAAACAATTCTCTCTGTGTTGGCTTTATTGAACCGCATTAAATCTTATTTCTTTTTCGTCACATTTTATTAGTTTAATTTACTTGACATCAGAATGATAGTTGACTCTGATTAAATTATAATATAAGTAAAGTTTTTTGTATAAAAGATATACATACAATTATATGCTGTTTTGTTATCTTAATTCAAATATCATTCCTGAATAAATTTCTCCCCACACAAAATTGTGTCGGTGTAGACACCTTTGGATCCCACCCGCATCGGCACTCTCGTATCCAAAATGTATCCTCTTATAATTTTAATTTTTTTAAAAAAAATTAATTAATCTTTTTCGAAACAGAACTCCTTTTATTTTTGCATCAATGAAGTACATACACATATCTTTGTCATCATGGATAATCCAACTTGGGATAAACTTCTCCCAAAAGATTCTTTCAACAAAGAGATAGAATATCTAACTAAACTATCATCTATTTTGTTCACAAATCCAGAAATATATATTTCAATGACCTAACTAATATGTTTCTCAGTCATTTTTCCGATGATTACTTAATTAAAAAATTACTTTCAGAAAGTCATTTTAGATTGTTGAAGCAAATGCGTCTTTAACCTCCTGAAATACGTAAAATAAAAAATAAAAAATTGTCACAAGTATTTTTCCAAAAAAATACATTTTTGAGAGTAAAAATTTATATTTGATTTATCAATTTGTAAAATACAACTACCAATATTATTAGAGTTAGTAGTTCTTCGTGCTTGGCCAATTATTATGAGGGATTTTTTTTCTTTCTGAAAAACAATTTTTGTTATCACCATTCAGAAACATTAATTATTTTCTTAAAAATTTAAATAAAACCCTTCAAATTTTAAAATAAATACTTTTTTATTTAATATCAAAAACTTGATCGAACAGGCTATTGAGTTTTATTTCCACCCGAAAGTGTGTCGGTATCCCACCCCACCACCCCGCGCCGAACTCGTAATAAAAATGTGTCCCTTTTCTCATTGCAAAGAATTAACATAATTTGTTTATGTGTCATTCATGCAAAAGGTACTTTTTATTATTATTATTTGAACTATAGTTTTTTAGGACGTATGGGGTTCATGGTTCCAACGAATTCATCGGCTTTTTCGTAGATTCTGTATTTATATTAGAAAATTAAAATATATATATATATATATATATATATATATATATATATATTAACTTGTGAATAATTGATTTAAAATTCCCAAACTCCTAATCCTGATTTCACATGTGCGTATGGAATACATAAGTCAATTGAAAGCAACGTTCAACTCTTCACTTACGCTCCAAATTAAAAGAACAGCAAGTTTTGATAGCCCAACTACTTTTAGTGTATATCAAATTTTAAGGAGAAAATTAATTGTATCTAATAAGATATAATTAATGGTCATGTATGCAAATTTATCTTCATGTAATTAAGTTGATAGACCAACTACTTGGTGTACATCAAATTAAGGAGAAATTTCAGTCTAATCAGATGTATAATCAATGGTCATGTATGCAAACTTTTAGTCACATTATTAAGTGGATAGAGTTGTAAAGGAGACTTAGAATCGTACATTTCGTCTGATTGTAGATTTTGAAGTTGAAGTTTAGAAATTTGAGTTTTTGCATGTTGTGTTTGAACATACATTTTATTTAGAAAAAAAAATTTGTAACTGGAAGGCCCAAAAACTAATCAAGAGAACTTGAAAAAATTTGAAGATTATATTTTCAAAATCTAATCAAATTTTAGTATTTGGAATCTTAAAATCTACTTCCAAAATGCTAACTTAATTGCAGCTAATGCAAGGACTTGATCTCTTAAAAATTAGTGTATACACACGTCCTTGATGACTCAGTTACATAAAAAATAAAAATATTCTCCTAAAATTATTTATATTTAATCTAAATAAATATTACGAAAGGGTGCAGGTGGGGATGGGGCTATGGGGTGGAGTGAATACTACTAGAAACAACAAAGTTACCACCATAAGTAAGTGAGAAATTTGTACTATATAACAAGGTTTTTCTTTCATTTCCCATCCGAACTAGCTCACTGGAAAAACATATGATGTCACATTTTCTATAGAACATGAGTGGTCAAAATGACCAATCAAACATAAAAAATTGAATAATATTGTATTCCGTACTCAAAAAGTTGGAGCAAATGGGCTTTCCTCTATAGGGTAGGGCCTGAATGTGTGTGGAAAAGCCCAAGTAGAGTAGTAATTCCGCATTGGGCTCAATGGAGAGGCCCATGTTATATACCAAGTATCAAGTTTTAGTCAATGATTGTGCATTTCCCCAATAAAAATAATAATGTGATACGTTGAGGATTTAGAAATTATCTGTTGGGACTTGGGATTAAAAAATAAAACAAATATGTTCGATTTTCAGTTGATACCCTGCAAATATAAATTAAGTTAGTCGATTTTTCTCTGGTATGTTATTATTAAAGAAATATTTACTTGAGCTAAGACAAGAGTATAAAAAATTATTGCAAATAGTTGATAATTTAACATATTTTTCAAGCGTCAATCTTCGATATTTCCACTTATAAATAACAAAATTTCCAAATTTGATTCTTTTTTCTTTCTTTTTGATGGGCTATCACAAAGGATTCGATAATCATTACTTTTGTGATTCTTTCTTGAGTTATCTTTTAATTTCTTATATATTAACCATGAAAAATTGTATAAAATAATAAATATATTGGTTAGACTTATTTCTCTAATATAATATCATAGTTGTCCAAATTCTATTGCATTGTTTTTAACCCCGTCTTATGTTGTCCATACTCCAGATGTCTAGTTCTAGATATGTGGTTGATGTTGAAGACTTGGAGTCCCACGTGAGTAGAATAATGCAAATTTAATCTCCTTACATGATATTGGATAATTCTTTCTCACGAAGGCAGTAGCATGGTGCGGGATTAGTCCCTTTTCCTTAGTGCAGAGTATGAACCGACTTAGTCAATAGATCGATTTTAAGAGCTAATTTTTGAATTTGAGTTAAACATAAAACCATTTTTTTTAACATAGGTGCCATGTTACCACGATACTCTACTTTTTGGAACATGACGTTAATTAATTATAACTATTATTAATTAGGCAAACAGAACAAACAAAATCAGCATTATTACTTACTTATGCTCTCTGATTGTATCCAACTAGCAAACGGCAACATTCTTTTTTTTGTATATTATCCTAACATTTATAACTAATGTGGTCTTACCATTTTTGTAAGAAACAAAAATAATTAATGTGAAAAAAAAGTAACCACTAATTAAAAGCATTTACTAATTATCCTATCTATGTTCTAGACTGCATGTACATTTATAAATTTCCTTATATTACACAATTTTTCTGATTATTTATTTCCCTCCTTATATACTGTGACAGAGGAAAGTATTCGGTTAAAAAATTATAATACGACAATTAAGATATTCGGTTCAAATTTGTCAAGGATAAAATAAGTTTTAAATTATATTTTGTCACATGAAGTTTAACCTTTAATAGTTGTCCATTACTATATTTATATCAAGTTTTAATGAATTACCTGTTACGATGGAACTTAGTTATAGATGATCTAATTGCGTAAATATCAGTGAGTCAGTCGGTTTTGACAAATAAAATCTTTATGACTTAATTGCGTGCGATGGTCCTGTATGGATAATTTTTTTGGACCTGTAAACAGTACATAATACCAAGTGGACATTAAGGTATGATTTTACAGTACATTTGATGTCCACAAAAGCATAAAATGCTTCTGTTGGGCAATTGTCTTTGGGACCAGTATATACACTCCCCGGTCCTAATATTGTCGGCATTATTTGACTTGATATCAAATGTAAGGATGAAATTAAAATTTTTGAGATTTATGGTCTAAAACAATACATTTTTTCAGTATCATTTATGTATTGACTATAAATATTTTATTAAGAATTTTTAAAGTTAAATTATATACAATTATAAGAAGGTGATCACATTTTGTAAATTTAACCATTAGTACAAGACTTTTTTTTTTTCATTTTTTAACACTCCACCTCACGTCCAGTATTGGACATCTAGTGTGTGGACCACATTTCAATTTGGGGGCTTAACATTGATTTCTTCTCTGATACCATGTAGAATTAGCTCTTGGGTCTAACTTGCACACCCCAGGGTCTACCAAAAGGAGGATTGTCCGAACCTTATAAAGAGATCATTTATCAATTAACTACCAATGTAGGACATCATTCATTCTTTAACACATTCTTTTTTAAATGAACTAAAAAAAGTGTGTCGCGTAAGTTAGAATCAATGGAGTATATATGTAATAGAGTAGGAGAATTGTTTGAGCTATCTGTTAAGGTTTTGCCCTAATTTTCTAATCTTATTTGAAGTTTATTTTTTCTTAAAAGAAAAGACAAAACATTACCATAAATGTATTTATTTTCATGAAAGGAAAATGTATTTTTTCTTCCATATTTGGTTTATTCCTTTCCTTAGAGGAAATATTTGGAATCCTATAAATTGAAAATCCCTCTTCTCATATCAAGATCAACAAGAACATTCACAATGTAGTCATTTAGAAAGTTTTGTTTATGGGGAGATTTTCCCTCAACAATTTTAATATTTTCTTTTTATTAGTTTTTCATATGTAGCCCGATTGGCTAAATCATATAATAATATTTTGATTTTAGTATAAGTTTTTTTTATCATCTAATTTATCAATCATATTATTTGCAATTGTAAGTTTTCGCATGATGCTCTAGCCACTTTTGAATCCAACACTATCTTGAGATTACCTCGATTAACTCTACGAAATATTTGTCACCTCTCACTAGCAACATGTATTAGTAACTTTTGTTCATCAAGACTAGAACAAATGAGAATAAATCACCCAGTATTTGTCTCTGGTGGAAATTAAAACTTGAACTTGAAATCTCATGGTGCTCAACAAACTTCATTGACCACTAGGTCACACCCTTGGGTGCTAAAAGATGAATTATAAAGTTAATTTATTTTCAATTATAGAAAGATGATCACATTCTTTTTAGAACAAACTTAAAAAATATGTGTCACATCAATTGAAATTGAAGGACTATATATATAATGGGGTAGGTCTAGAAATATAGAAAGGACCCCTCATTGAAAGAGGGGTGTCATCACTCCAACCGACTAGACCTTAAGGGGGCCAACATCATAAGGTTGTTGGGTTATTGGAAAATGACTTGCATTTTGGGCATTTACACACAAGTCACAACTCACAAGCAAGCCATTCAAAGTTGAGGACCCAAATCAATTCTCACAAAATATCATTCCAAATCTCTAAAGATAGAGATGTATGAGAGTACCCCTATTTTTGCTTCTCTGACAAACAACCCAATATCTTCCTATTTCTGTACAAATTCAATAGGTTTCTACATCTTACCATTTTTCACATAGGAGTAATGCATTAACATTGTACTATAAACTTTTTCAATACAAGGGCCAACTCACACGCACGTCGACTATAGTTACATTATATATATTTCATGTATATATATCGAATAATTTTGCCCTCAAAGACTTACACAAATAAGTATAATTAGTCCCTTGATATTTGCCCACTTCATAGACCATTGAAATGTCACAGGCAGCATGAAACTTTCAATGGTAAGTCTAATTTGGTAGGGAATAATAAAAATAGCTTGTTGTAACAACTTAAAATGCACTAGAATTGTGAAAAACTAATTTCGAATTTGCACAAATTTTTAAAGGAGTACTCATTTTTAAAGAGGCTTACTTGTAAATGTAATTTGAATTACATGATATTATAAAAGTTAGGTATAATTTCAAATACCTTTTTTCAGGTTTTGCTCCATCACACTAATCTTCATGTAATTTATGATATTATACTTATCTCACTTTTTTTTTTTAATACAATTATTAGAATTTATTTACTATGAATAAAAATAAAATATAACCTATAGCTTTACCCTTTCTTGATATTAATTAATTTCTTCTGAGTACTATCAAAATATCTTACTTATTAAAATATAAGAAGTTGAAAAGCATATTGTCATCCAGGAATGGTGAGGGGTTTCTGTTGAAACAGGAAATATCACTAACTTCTCGTGTTTTTTCTTTTTTGTTTTTTTATGTCATCGTCATATTGAGATTTTTCTGTCATAATCATTTGATTTTATTGGTCTTTCATCTTGGAATGTGTCAATGGTAAAAATATCAATGCTTTTAAAAGAATTAAAGAAAAAAGAGTAAATTTCGTTGAATTAATTTATTGAGTAAGATATCTAGATAGTACTACTCAACTACTCATTAAAGGAGAACAAATTAATTAAAAACTATCAAGAAAGGGTAAATTTGACCGATAATAAATAAATTTAAAGAATTGTTAAAAGAAAATCAAAATAAGAAAGGTACGTTTAATATCATAAATCATAAGGGAAATCAGTGTGATTGCACAAAATCTGAAGTGAGGTTTATGAAATCATCCTCAAAACTTATTTATACTAAGAATGTGTAAAACTTAAACTATGAGTTAAATATCTCAAATAGATACTCCCTCTCCCTCTCCCTCTTTTCATATTAAGTGATGTTTTAGGATTTCAATGATGTTATTCTTTTAAAATTATCTTTGTTTATATAATCAAGAACTATTAATTAATTTTTCTTTGATCAGGAATAAGTTAGTAATAACCCTCCTTATTTTTTTAGAAACTTGTAATTTTTTAATGGATATGTCTAAAGCCTAGACTAAAAGCATCATTTATTTTAGGATGCACAAAATAGGAAGCGGTGGGATCCAAGGGTATGACATAGTGGTTAATGAAGTGATTGAGAATTCTGAGGTCTCATATTCAAAACTCATAGAGACAAAAAAAAAAATACAAGGAGAAGATTCTTCTCATTTGTCCTATCAAAATTCAATGGAAATAAAAAACATTAGGTAATTTTTCTCATTTGTCCTAGCATTAATGGATAAGAGGTGACAAATATTTCGTGAAATTAGTCGAGCGGGGTGGGATAGAGTTTGGGGTTGGGGGATGTGGACAATTACCAGATTAATGGCCTAATATTTTTAGGAGCCCCCACCAATTCTCTGCAACATGTGAACATTTGCCCCTATCACAACTCACTAGTAGATTTTGGTCTTCACTACTGGAGCAATAATCTACATAAAAGTTGCAATTTTGGACTTTGGCAAATTTCACATTATAGTCATGTTACTTATGGTGCACAACGTCCTCAAAATTAATGCTTTGGAAGGTACAAAGAAAAAATAAAAAGGATAAATATCTTCAGCATTTAATAAAATATATATTCAACATTTACTTTCACCTAATCTTATCTTAAATTACACGTGTCACATAGGTAGTGGTGTATTTAGAAATATTATGGGTACTGTATAATAATGCTATACAACTGACAATTTGAGAATACGTATGTTATTATTTTGCACAATTAATGCTGTTAACTAGCCCATTACGAATGCTTTCTACTTCTTTTGTCATCGATCGTTTGACAAATTTGTTAAAATTGAAAACCATATTACTCTCTCATTAACCACCTACGACTGTTAGTGACAAATTCAGAGTGTAACTTATCATTAACCATGAAAGAAAGAGATTATTACATTTTTAAGAATTGTAATTTCTGATAGAAAACACTTCTAACATTATTGATCATATATGGTGTGCTAAACAAAGGTTATGTATATGATCAAAGATCATTAATCATTTTAGTTAGGCTATCGTTTAGTTATCCCAACTCGTGATCTAATTAAGTCAGAGGAGGATTTAAGCTAAGGGATTATTCGAACCTCTTTTGTTAAAAATATATATTTATAGATGTATATACAATAGACGTGAATTTTTTAATTTTTTCGTATTTACTTCTTTATATATTTAATTTCTTAGTGAAAGTTTTAATTTTGACATATATTATACAATTATGTTGGACACACATTATTAGTTTGAATCGATTCAGCAATTGACATCTACCTATTTCTAATTAACTTTAAAAATTTCCATAATTTAACATTTGACTTGATGTATTGCACCTATTAAATGGGGTAACACGTACCTCTTCTCGACTACAAATGCAATATGTAGCTTCCACCTTCTTAGAAGATTGTCTAGCAAATATAGTCATATATAGAACACTATATATATATATATATATATATATATATATAAATAATATGTGTGTTTAAGCTATGTCCTTTATTGGAGTGAATTTACCTCCAGTAATAGTGAGGAAACAGTAAACTATACATTTTTTTATGGTAAAAAATGATTAATTTTTCAAAGTTCAAGAATTTATTAATTATTTTTTGCCAAAATTACCCTTCTTTTTAGTGGGTTTTATTTCAACTATTACCTTTCTTTGCCTTAACTTAGGGCCTTGTGTTTTTGTCCACTTGGTTTTATGTATAATCTAAAGCTACTGTGGAATATACAAAGGACATATAATATGTGACATTCCAACCATCATATTTGATATTATTTCATATCGATGGTGACTTCGACTTGTCCTTATTGTTTCACATTAGGCCAAAACATGTATAGTATTAACTAATTTTCCTTACATACATCATATCAACACATTTCCGTTGATAGAAAGTATCTCACATTGGATCAGGATGATAGTTTTGAAGATTCTTTATTATAAGGTTTAGGCAAATTTCTTTCTTTTCCTAATGTTAGTTAAGTCCAACACCTAATTTGACATGATATCAGAGTCAGGATTCATGAATGAGTGTGTTAGGGGGAGGTGGGGGAGTTGAGGGGGGAGGGGAGTTTATATACCCATGCTCTAAAACAGACAGTGAAACCCCAGATAATGAATGTTCAAATCCAGACGTGAGTGAAGTGTTGATGGAAAGAGTCCCACGTCAGATTGGAACCATACCCCTAGTATCTTTTTAAAGATTGACAATCCTCCTTCGTTTAAACTCGCTTTTGAAATGTTACTTTGGTCCAAAACTAATTTGACTAACTTCTTGATATTTTCTTCCTCTCTCCTCTAGATATTTATTTTTTCAAACGTATAGAAAAGGTATATGAACCAGGCACAATAGATTCGACCATAGTACCAACTGTTTTCTTGTTCTATTTTTGGTTCATTGAGAAAAAGATTAAAAATAGCTTTTAAATATCTTTCAAGTAAACATTATTTATCTACAATAATATAACCCTAAGAAGTTGACACTATATGAGCTCCTCTTCGATAAGCTTGACAACAAGTCGATAATTTTATTTGTTTTTGTCAATTTAAATAGTTGTTTGATACTACATAATTCACGTTAATTAGTAGGGTTCATAAATATATATGCTAATGCTACTATTTGTGTGGACTGAACCAAAGTATAATATAAACTACTAGTATAATGCACTACTAGGTGACTTATTTTTGGTAAAAATAGAAGTTAATTTGTTTTGTATGCAACCAAAGAAGAGTGCTCAATTACATCAACATTAATGGTTTAGTACCGTCCAAGACTTTGTAATAAAGACAGACACATAAATAGATATTTTCATACCAATTTTGGCCTTATAAACATCAATCATATATAACAAAGTTATCTAATAAATTGACCTTTCATATTTAAAACAATGCCTCTTTAAGTACGATGATCATATTTGACTAACTCTATGCTCAGCCTAATATACTATTTGTACTAATGAAATGTCATTATACTTGATCAACATCCATGGATTATACTTTCCATCAAAAATTAACATTAGAATAACTAAATTTATGGGTAAGAAAATAGGCGTTCGTCCTAACTCGACCCATAAACTAGTTTGAAAACATAAATAATATTACATGTCGGTCAACGTTGAGTAAATCAAGATTTGAGATGACTCTGTCTTGATAGTATCATATGAGAATTGTCCACCACCCCCCTCCCCGGGCATGCCTAGACTTGTTCGTTGAAGTGGATGTAACTCTGATGCCACGATGAAAAAGAATAATTAGTTAGGCCTAATTTAACTTTAAGAATTAACTTATGAGTTATGAGGAGGGTGAGAATTATTCATTCACAAAAAAATAATATCATACCGAAGTAAAATAATTTATTCCGAGTGTTCTTGACTTGCACTAAATTATACATATACAGACTAATTATTAATTAATCAAAATGAGCGTCGTTGAGATTGCTTTTGACTCTTTCTTAAAATTGAAATAAACATTATAATATACAAATTCATCCCTTTTGACTTGAAAAAAGCATGTTCCATTTGAATTAGGCAAATTTTCTGGTATTTCTGTCTTTTCATCAAAGTAAAATCTGGCCAGTCTTCGAATTTTATTCTTAAAAGAATAGCTTTAACTACAAATTAAATTAACGTTCTGTCAGTTCGAAAGTGAAATTTGATAGGAAATATATGATGGGATGCGTTAATCAAATTTGATATTATGCAGTCTAAGACCTCCACTCCCTTTGTTGGCCATATCAACAACAATAATAATACACGAAAAATTATAGATTGATTAAATTGTTAGATCATAATCAAATAGTCTAGCGCCTAAAATATCTCGCGTTAATAGAAATTCTGTGATTGTGAATTTGTGATGTAGACTACACACCTTAAAGATAAATACTGTAATGTATGTGATTTTATATGCATGATATTTATCCTTCTTAGTCATAATCTTAGGCGCAAGTGAGGATTCGAAAAGCCTAACATTAATTAATCCTTAAATTATGTAAAATAAAATAGATTTGCCTTTTGAACTATTTAAAATAGAATAAATCCTCTTAAATAATCAGATATGACTACATAAAATCCATCAATATTGTTATATATACGCAACTTTTTTTAATTGAATTTTATTGAACAAATGAAGCCTAATGATGGGTTGTTAAAAACAGTTGCCGCCAATAAACCCATTAACCAAAACGACGACGTGGCAAGTTATGAATCAATTATAACTGACACCAAGCTTCCCACTTGTACTTACATAAATATCGCATTGGCCGACAACCCGACACCCTGTGATTCGTGGATGGTATAATCTAGTCACTCTCCGCCGTACACGTGTCCCTCTTTCTACACCGCCCACACGGACCGTACGGTCACATCCCCTAATTGTAAAATTAAAAACGCATCACGTGGCTTCTACAGTTATTATCACTGTATAACAAGGATATTCTCGTCTTTTCATCTTTTTATTATGATCATAAAAACATTGCAAGATATAGAAAAGGATATTTGTCACATACATTTTGTTCAGTGTTTTCTTTTATATATTATATATTAGAAGAACGGACTCATAGTTGCAGATTCTGATGTCGGCAAATGTGAAATCTCGCCGGGAAATCATGATTTAAGATTTTTATAGCCTTTTTTTCCGGTGTTTAGGTGGACTTAAGATATGCAAGATATACATCCGATCGGAGGTGGAGGAGGGCGGTTTTTCGGCGGTGGTGGTGATCGGAGACTAAGGCCTAACAATCATCAAAACCACCAAGCATTGAAGTGTCCTCGTTGCGATTCTCTCAACACTAAATTCTGTTACTATAACAACTATAATCTCTCTCAGCCACGTCACTTCTGCAAGAGTTGCCGGAGGTACTGGACTAAAGGCGGCGTACTCCGTAACGTCCCCGTTGGTGGTGGTTGCCGGAAAAGCAAGCGTTCAAAGCCTAAATCAACTACTGCCGACGACGCACCGGAGGAACACAAGTCTGATACTAATTCTAGTAGTGAGAGTTCCAGTCTTACTGCTACGACAACGGCGACAGCGGCAGCAACGGCGAATACTTCCGGCGCTGGAACTACAGAAGATGTGTCGGCAACTTCTTCTAACTCTGCTTCAACTTATCTCAACTTCCCGGAGTCCAATTTCTTCATACCTCACAGTACTAACCAAACCTTTGATGATCAGCCATTCATGGAGAACTCAGTCGAAGATCAGTTTCAGGACATTGGAAACTTCACAAGCATGATTACGTCATCGAATGATCCATTTAACATGGTTGATATTCCTGCTTACCGGTTGCCGGAGAACCAAAACTCAAATGAGCAATGGAATACAGAGACGAAGATGGTGGGAACATTGCCGACATCCGGTGAGATGAAGATGGAACAGATGAGTACGGGTTTTTTGAATCAAACGGGTCGGGTTGATGAGTATCCCGGGTTACAACATCAGAGCAGGTTAAACAACAGTAGTGAACTCGCTTCACTGAATTGGCAAACTGGTGGAGCAGTTGATGGTGGTGGAGGTAGAGGTGGAGATCATGGATTTTATGATCTAACGGGTACAGTTGATCATCAATCTTACTGGAGTCAAACACAGTGGGGTGAAAATGATAACTCTCTTAATTTTCTCCCTTGATGTTATCTCCTTTCTAACAAAAAACATCAAACAAAACAATTGAAGAGAAAGGAAAAAAAAATTTGGAGAGGTACAGGAGATATATGCTTATATCTGGTTAACTATGTTGGTATGTATATTCATTTGTCATATTTTTAAATTCGGTTCTTGTTTTTATTTGGCTGGAGTTAGGGTTTGAAATTTGTAATTTCTATTATGCAAATGTAACTAACCACTCCACGCTAATTACTTTCTTTTTTTTTGTTTAACTGTCCCGGCGGGGGTATATTTAGATATTATTGCAAGTGTATCTTAATTGTGAAAGTTAAGTTAATCAGGAGGATATAGAGAACAATTTATCCAGTGTTGTAATTGTTAATTTGTTGTTCGTTTCAATTCTTCTGGAAAATTTGTCTTTGCATTATTCGTTTTGCTTCTGTACCTTCCGCTTACCATCAAAAGAGCTTAAGAATTACTAACAAATTTTAAGTTTGATAGCTTCAAAGATGCTCAAAATAGAAAAATTATGATTGAAGTTGTTAATCTTGTAATTAGGAAGTTGAAGAAGGACGACGTAGAAGTCTTTGTTTTAGATATTTAGATGATAATGTATTAGAGAAATGTACGGATAGCAGAGATTTGAAGTAAATAAGTAATGGCATGTGGTCGGCTGGTGAAGAGGGGACGGGGACCGCCCATTGGAGAAGGATGGAAAGTCCCCAGCTAATTATGAGTTTACGTGGCATGATTTATGGAAGTGGAGGTACGTGTGATGATGTGATTGGTGAGGTACGTGGGCCACGTAGGTCGGTTTGTTCTCTAGTGACCAGTTTTTCTTTCCATAGCTGACAGGCTAAGTGCAATAGGGAAGTGTAATTGTGCAGGAATAAGAACTAGCAGTGGAGTGTGGTCACATACGAACGTGCTTCCATAGTAATATCTTAAAAACATCTAATCCCTCTGTCCCTATTTATATGACACCGAGATTTAAGTAAGTTTATTTTGATCGTAATTTTTTCATATTTGTTTAAAATATTTTAAATTTTTAATTATTGTGATTTTTAATATTTTTTATGTAATTTATAAATATATAAATTTTATTTTTGAAAACTTAAAAATGAAAAACTGAATAAAAAATCAAGAAGTTTTGAAAACACCTTTAAGCTTGATGGAATTTACGATCTATCTCACTTATTTTATAAGATTGGAGGTGTGTTGAAATTCAGTTAGTCAAGTAAAATGGTATTTTTAAGGCTATCAATACTTTAGAAATGAAGCTAAATAATAATATTCTATCTGTCTCAATTTATGTGGTATTTTTTCATTTTTTAGAGTGAAATAATTTAAGTTTAATCAGGTAATGCATATGAAATTTTCAAATTTTTTAAAATAAAATTTATATATTTATAAACTGTGTAAAAAATATTATAATTTTCAATAATTGATAATAAAAATATTTAAAAAAACTTATGATCAAATATAAATCAACTTGTTTAAAAATCTCAAAATTCAAAAAATTCCACGGAGGGAGGAAGTAGCAAGTGGGGGTTGATGTGAAATGATGTAATGGAGATGACATGTGATGTGACACATTATTGATGTAAGGGTATGGTGGAGTGGGGTTGGGGGTGCGTGAGATATTATGTCACTTTGCATGTGCCGATGCGTGGTCTTCACTTCAGTCAGACTCATGCATTTGTTGTGTGTCCCATGTACTTCACTTCCCCATTAAACCCCTACACATCCTCCATTTTCTTTTTTTCCTCTGTGGTTTTCTCCTTACATAAATATGTAGATATCCTAATTTTATTTTTTAGATCGTAATGTTTGAATTAATTTTTGCACATCTTAATTAGTTTCTCGAGATACCTCTTATCTCTCACTAGCAATAAGTATCAGATAACTTTATCTATCAAGATTAAGATAAATATTTATTTTAATAAAATACTTTCTCAAGGAAATAAACAACATACCAATAAAATTTCACAAATAAGGTAATATATATCAATTTTATCACTATCTTCTAAAGATAGAGAAACTTTTTGCAAAAGATAAAATTTAAAAATATTTTCTTCTAATTTGTATTACCGATGAGTGATTAACCCACACATTACGCATTATGCTCTTGGACATAGTACATGTGTAATGCAAATAACTTCAGCATAGGAAATAAAAAAAGAACAAGGTTATATTCACTCATTTCCTGTCATGAGGTCATGCATTTTGATTTAACATAAACAACGAACAATTTCCTGGTTTTTATGTTACTCAAAAAATATTTCACCATAGAAACTTTGAACTGATAGTAAATCACTTGCTCTATTTTATTACTTACAAGTTACAATAAAAGAGATAAATGTAAAAGAATTAGCAGAAATCACTTGGCTTCCCAACTTTAATGTTCTGCTCTGCTAGAAATCCAACTATAGCATTTCTTTGCCAACCTTTGAAACTCCTGCGTCCACAGACAAAAATGAACAATTTTCATGGTACATCGATTCTCATAATTACAACAAAGTTATTCAGGAGTAGACATATTCTGAATAACTATTTTTAATCAATAGATTGATATTTAATGCAAATTTTGTGGTCAAGTTTGATGCATTGTTTACTCGAAGAAAACTTACTTGTTATCGAGATGTGCTAGTACTTCTCCTAGAGGGAAAGCTGCTCTAGTAGTGTCAAAAGCAACTCTGATTGCTTGTTTCCAGGTTCCACCCACCTCCAAGTTGGCCTGCGCTTTGGATGGACCAGGGTCCTCCATTGGTAATGAGTATCCAGCAATGAGGTGTCCAACCCAAACTCCATCTTTCCTGCATAATTCACATAATTAATCGCAACATAATAATACTAACTTAAGTAAACCAAGCTACAAGTCTTTATCAAGAAATCGATGCTTGGATTTGGTTATTACAAAAACACGAGTTGAGAAAAAAATGTTAAATTTGTACATATTAAAGAAATGTGAAACTATTAACAAAGGGCACTTCTGCTCAATTTGGCATACTTTCAGGGTATATGTCCCTTTTTTGCTAATTAGGGGCACCAGTTAAATTAAGGGCATATTTGGACTAACTATTGAATGATAAAGCCATATGAGACATGTCTGCTCAATTCCGAATACTTTTAAAGGCATTTTTGGCCCTTTTCCAATCAACAAAAGATGATTCATTCTACATTTTGATCGTCACTGGCTCACTTCAAACAGTTCAAGTAGAAGCCTCAGCTCGTAGTATAGTACTGGTACAAAGAGTAATCAGAAAGATGCTTCAGCATCCGATTCATGTTTGTGAAGCTCAGCCAGGTTGGCCGATCTCAATGAACCAGCTGAGCTTGAAGAGGCAATCCCATCACCTGTTGGTTTTCTTGGTTATGGTGATAGTCATAAGGAGACAAGAAGTCTAAATGCTTCTGCTAAATCAATAGTCGCTTTGCCTAGAGAAACCACATGGAACTCCCATCGTACAGGCCTAGTTGCTCTTTAACTAGCCTATACATTAACAGTCGAGGCAAAGAGAGGGACTGGTTCTCTTCTACCTATGAGACAGGTAAATAATACCTGTGAAACACCTATCTTGCTTGGTTGCTTCCACATTAAAATTTCTTCCCTTTTTCAGAATTTCGTGATGGTATGTCAGTTGTTTCCTTCCGTTACTGGTAATGCAAAAGGTAGCTTGACTACAGTACCTCATAGTTTTTCACACAAGAAGTTCCTATACCTTGCCACCTCTCTTTTTCTCCAGGAGGTGAAGAAGGAACTATCTTTCCTTTTTAAAAATGTTTACGGATTAGGGAGGCCAAGCAACACAATAAAGGAATTTCAACAACACAACAGCTTTCTCTAACATTGACTTGAACTGTCATATTAGTAACCTGTAATGTTCCTCGTAGAATCATCCAACTTTAATAACATATATGAAAACAAAGATTTTGATGGTAGTAATCAAAGGCCATACGTCTGAACTGATTGCTTGATGCCATGATTAGAGTTCAGAACCAGAATATCTGTTTATTTACTCATTATCTTGAATTACAGTTTCAGGTGACTGAGGAACTTACCGAACTATATCCATATGCCGTGGTACATAATGTCCCCCACCAATTCCTAGGAGAATCCTTTGCTGAAAACAATTTCTGCATTTTATTGAAAGTAGATATTAATGGTGGAGAAAGATCAGAGATTAACATATAATCAAGCGAAAACAATTTATATTTCTTTTCTGAGGATCATATTTCTTCGTTCTTGTTTCTTTTCCAGTTGAAGTAACCGATATTTTTTTCAGGAGAATCTTCTTTTTTAGCTTAAATATATTCTAGCTATGATATATTGATCTTGCATTCGTAAACAAGAAATGTATTTCAAAGCTACCACAAGTTATTATTAAGGAAACGGATGAACTTCTAGTCCCACAAATGATGAGGTCTGATTCTGTAAAAAGCTAGTAATGTAGAAGTAGAAATAGCAACAGTATGACGAAGATACTATTACTTGAATCGTACCTGCTCCAATCCCCCACTGCATCTCCTCCCCCGAGCCCTAGTCCTTCCCAAACTAACTGCAAACACCACAATTAGGGAAAATTACAAATGATCCAACAAAGATGGGATAATTCCAGCATTATTTTAGTCATGCCACCGGTTAAGCATCGGAAATATCAGAATGCTAAGATACCACAGGAGCTATCAATATTAAAGTTGCACATATGCAGGCATTAAAAATATATCAGATTTCCAAATGCAACAGGAAACGTGTCATCCCTAAAGAATATTCACCATCTTTACCCCACCTCCTCCATTGAGTTCCCAAAAGCCAAAGACAACAGAAACAATACAAAACGAAAGTTGAAGAAAGTGGTTGATGTAAGGTACCATCATGAGGGATTCACAGAAGGCATATAACAACTATGGTATTTCAAAATAAAACTAAAAATATTCCTCTGATTCCTTTTTTGCAAGCACAAAAATATTCAACTGGCCTGGCAAAAGCCTATGCAATGAGTACGCATAAGACAAAGATTTGAGGGTTTGCTTGCAACAGAAACAGATGACACATAAATAAATATTGCAAAAGAGTTTGTGCAGTAAAAGGATACCCAACTAAGGCAATGGCTTGCGCAGCATCCTGCCTCTTCCAGTACTCCTCTGTGCTACCTACACAATAAACAAAGTTTCAATTGAATAGAAAAGGAAAATGCTGTGGAGAGTGTTAGCCTGATTTTAATGATGACATACTTAACCAAAACTACATAATCCATAATTTTAATAGGTTATTTTCATCAACATGTTTTATCTTTGTGTGAATAATCAAGGAGTTGAGTATTTTTTTCATTAATAATTTAGTATTAGTAATATGTTGACTATTTATAGTCGATAGTCGACCAATAGTATACTAACATGGAAAAGTATACAAATCACCATTTAGAAATGAAAGAAAATATATTGCAGAAGGTCAAACAAATTATGAAGACATGAAAGGTAAAAGAAATTATACCGATCTCTACAAACATTGTGGGTGCATTAGTTACAGGACCATGATGTGTAGCTTCCAATGTGACCTACACCAAGAAATAGACATAGAACGGCACCCATTACAGACAGATGATTACGTAACAAAGTAGATTAAATTAGAAAAAATCAAAAGGATTGCACTTGTTACTGAATTGGAAATCCATGCCGCAGGGAAAGATCAATCTTAAGCTCAGATCCAGCATCAATTCATAATAGTTAAAATCAGTGTTATTGATCAGCAATCTAATAAAAAAACTGAATACATTGATAATCTCTGTTCAATTTATAAATGTCATGTTTTTTCAAGTTGGTCCATTTCACCATTTGTCATACTGTAATTTCAACGGTAATAGTTAGTAGTCTTTTAAGACAATCCTTCCTTTTTTTATAACCACAAAATTCCGGATGTCCAGCGATGTATAAGACAATCCTTTCTCATGATTGATTACTTCACAAATAACGATATAAATAACTTTAGTTTTATACCATCAATATCGAAGACGTTCCATTGGCTATAATCATTTATTTCTTACCACTGGTTTCTCTGCCCCATTTTTATCATCTCGCTTTTTTTAAGAAGTGATTCAGTTAACACTTTTAATAATTAATCCAAAGATACTGTGTCCACCAATTCTAATTTGCAAGAGTAGGAAATGTATTGTGTAATGTCATATAGCCAATGGAATGTAGAATCTAATTTAGAATGGTCAATGACTACTACTCAAAAAGGGGAAAATGTTATTTTACTAAAGCAAGCATAAATGTTTTCAGCCTTACTAATGTGGCAATCCTATAGAAAGCAGAATGGTGAAGACTGAAGACTGATTTAGAGTTATCTTAAGTCAGCATTGCAAAAGCCAGTCCATGACAAAACTATTCGGTAGTTAACAAAGGCAAACAAGCAGTTCAACTAGGTTCACCTTACCACTCAAACATTCCATATAAAAGCAGTTTTTAGAGTAGAATGACAGCCAACTCTTGACTACTGAGAATTAAACTAGAAACAGTCTACGCTTCAAAGGAGAAGGTAACAACCATAAAAAACCAAGATATACAAGTTCCTCAAAAAAAAAAAAAAAAGATATACATGTTCACAAGAAATTTAGTTAGAAGTGCAACGAAGCAAATGGATCTCCAGTACAAACTCCAACACCGAATCAAAACCAAGTTAAATATTTTTATCTGAATCGAGCATTCACTCTGCAATAACTAGTCAACCTAACAGAAAGACGTCAATGTTAATAAGAGTGCCAAAGTGAAAAATCACTTAAACAGGGATGTTACCTCGAATTCAGGAGTTAGATTCTGTGAGTCAGCAATAGTTTTCAGTAGTCTAAACCACGGTCCTATACGTGGATTCGGTGGTGCAGCCCAGGCAGGCTTCCCACCTACCGGCAGCTGGTCCCCCTCTGTTAGGTGAGGCACACCTAATGTTATCCATCCCAACACAAGTAACAGGAATTGAATACTCCACGTATATAAAGAAAACAAACCATATACAGCAGAAACCATTTTCTACCTATAGGGTGAACTGTAAGTGCAGGACGCTTAGATGCAGCAGTGTGCTTGCTAAGAAAGATCATCTCATCAACCGTCTCACCTGTGGTCTCTTCCCAACGCGTGTCCAGGTGGTCCTCTCTCACAATGCTGCTATCATGTTTCAATAGCCTTACATCTCGATTCACAAAACTTGGCACATCCTAAGCTTATGCCCAAAACCAAACAAAATAACAGCTTTATTAGTTCTCTCATCTCACTTCATCTTGTTCCTTAGGCTCTGAAATTATAGTTATAAATTTACAACACGCTTGAATCATTAAAGTATGATATTGAGCTTGAATTTCTAAAGGGGACTATAGGGACATCCATTTATAATGCACCCCTTTACTCCTATTTTTATAACCATGGTGTCCGAGCCAGCTTGCACGTACCGCGACTAATTACACGAGGTGCCTGCTACCTCCCACCAACATTAGGTATCAAGTAACTCTACCCACCAAAGCTTCTACATATGAAAAAAAAATCAACTAGTGTTTTTTGCCTTGAGATGAGCATTTTTCCCTCGTCCCTTTTAGTTTGGGGACAAGCAAGTTTAAGAAAAGGATCATCACATCACCCAACTTATGAGCAAACTTGAACTCTACAGCCTCTGCAAGTCAAGTCACACCCCAACTTGAATCTCCTATTTGAGCACGAAACATCATGATTCTCAACCCACTTCACTGACCACTGGGTCATTGTGTGCTAATTCACCCCTTTACTCTTTCTTTCCTATTTGCAATTCTCAAGGTATTATGACAGTCAGTGTAGAATTCATATAGCTACCCCAATTAGTCTAGTAGATTAATTGATAACTGGGGAGTATTAAAAGGGACTAACTTGAAGAAATTGGAAATTAAGAAAATGATAAGAGAAGAGATTGAAATTGCTACCTGAATGGGAGGACCAGGGTGCCAGCCAGGCATGGCTAGAAGGGCAGATGCAGGGCCAATGGAAGCAGGGTCGATGGTGGTAGCCACTATTAATGTCACCATTCCTCTGCCACACCTAAGCAAATCTTGATGAAAAATGTTGCTGAAGCAATGTTTTGTTGATGATATTCTTCTATGACATAAAAGCCCAATCTTGATCATTCTATGACTGGTGAATAAACATCACTCATCTTCCCTTTTCACTGCAAAAATGTAATTTTGTGGAGTATTTGGTGGATGTTTGAACTTGGGGCCTTTTGGTACAAGGGATTAGGTATTAGTAGGTGGTTTATTTTTCACTATATAAATTTTGAAATTTAATTAGAGATATTGTTTCAAACTATTACTGTTTCATATCAAAATTTTGGTATTAACTTTTATCTTATATATATAAAGTGGATTGATTATTCATGTCATTATTTTATTACATAATTTTACAATTAAAATATGGATCGTTAAAGTGTGTGATCATCTCATATATTCTTTACGTCCAATTTTTATTTATTTGTTTATGAGTCAAGCATGTGAAAATTTGATTTCAGAATGTTTGTCTACTTGATACCACATTGAAATGTGTTATTAAAGAAAACAAAATTTTATTATTACAACTTTTATCATCAATTTCCTTTATCTCTTTATCTAAAGTAAAGGAAGGGCTCATAAGAGCTAAGAATCTCGAGAAAAATAAAAATTATATTCTCAAGATGATTTATTATTATGATAACAACACACTATATTTGTATAAATGGAGACAAAAAAAAAAAAAAGATGTAGCTAAATCCTATTTCTACCTTTCTTCTCTGTTTTTTCTACTAATCTTGAAATCATTATTACAACAATAACAACATATTTTCTACTAATCTTGGAATCATTATTACAACAATAACAACTTATACGGTATATTTACACTTAGTAGAATTAAGATATATGCACGCCTTATATTAATCTAGGTGTAATATACTATGTAATCTAATTCTGCAACACAAAAAGCTATGTATATAATATGTTATCCTCTTTAATTTTATTGGAGAAAGAACTTTATGATTTAGACAAAATGTATTTGTTTAAACCTCAAAAAAGGGAAAACGTTAGCCGACCATTCATCCTCACAACCGTTTCAAAAACCAGGGGTAGTCAACTAGTACTAAGGGGTCGTTTTGTGTGATGGATAAATCCCAGAATAACTTATCATAGGATAAAAATGTAAAATAATAAAAGTACCCAATTAAAATCCTTAAGAATAAGTTGCTTATTTATAAAAAAAAAGGAAACTAAGCAATAAAAAATAATCTCATCATAATTTATCTCAACATAACTTATCACATCATAACTTATTTCAATATAATTTGTCTTCAAATCAAACGACCGCATAGTTTATATGAGTTAAAGTTTTTTTTTTCTAGAAAAAATATACTAATGTTTTTATTAGAAAAAAAGAGATTTTTTGATCAATTAAAAGTAACAAAGATTTTTGTAGGCCAGCCATCGAAATATTTCTGAACTAAATTATTAACTATTCCAATATTTTTGGACCAAATTATTAAGTTGAGTATTGATTTTTTTTAACCTTTTTGGTACAACTACAACATATGACACGTAAAGCAAAAAAATCATGTGTTGGTGTTACTCATTTTCTCTCTTAAAACCCATAACCAAAACAAGGGGAGCAATAATAATATCCGTGAGTATGGGTTGGGCTATCGCACTGCACGGTGGTGCCGGTGACATTCCCGGTGATCTTCCACCGGAGCTCGGTGAACTCAGAGAATCCTGCCTCCATCGTTGCTTGGACATTGCCATTGACGCTCTTAATGCCCACAAATCACCTTTAGACGTTGTTGAACTTGTCGTATGTATATTACTCTTTGTATTATTTATTCTTCCTTTGATTTGAGCATGTTGAACTAGTTTGTAAATCCTGAATTTGTACTTGTAATCACGGTCTAAGAGTGTAGATCAGAAGCTTCTAGTTTTTGTACACTATTGGTAAAGATTAGTGTGATATAAGAGGATCTAACTTGAATCAAACAGGTGAGGGAACTGGAAAATGACCGACACTTCAATGCTGGTAGAGGTTCTGTCTTGACCAACAATGGCACAGTAGAAATGGAAGCTTGCATCATGGATGGAAGTACAAAGAACTGTGGAGCTGTTTCTGGCCTCACAACAGTTGTTAATGCTGTATCTCTGGCTAGACTAGTCATGGAGAAAACTCCACATATATATCTTGCGTTTGAGGGAGCCGAAGCGTTTGCTAGGGAGCAGATTTGTGAAAATAATGTACATTAGTTTGCCCTCTTCTCAGAGATACCAAATATTGCCTTTGTCTAGTAACTTAACTAAAGTTGCTAGTTGTGGCGATTTTGTTATTTAGGGGGTTGAAACTGTAGACTCGAGCCATTTTATCACTCCGCAAAATATTGAGAGATTGAAACAAGCAAAAGCAGCTAACAGCGTTCAGGTATGCTGCCGCGGTCCATCTCTCATTTCCATCCTCATTGCTGGAATGTTTGCGTGTTCATGTTTGAATAGACCTTGAATTGGATTTGGAATCGACATTGAATTAATGAACTGCTGCTTTCTTTTGATTGGGATTGTTTAATGCTTCATATTATGATGTCAATCAAAAGTTGTTCAAACTTTGCCTCAGTATCCTTGTTTCTGACTTTAGTCCATCTCTATATGTCTCGTCTCATTTTGTGTTAACATTGAATGATTCTCAGCCTCGGAGTTAATGTCAAACATGTATGCAATCAGCTTTTCTGGTAGATTATACACAGCCTATATCAATAGTTGATGAACCACCAGTTCCCAATGGGGATAGCCAAATTGGGACGGTGGGATGTGTAGCTGTTGACAGTTCTGGAAATTTAGCAGCTGCTACGTCTACTGGAGGACTAGTAAACAAGATGATTGGTAGAATAGGAGATACTCCCCTTGTTGGTGCAGGAACACGTGCAAATAAATTCTGTGCAGTGTCTTGTACAGGCAAAGGCGAAGAAATTATTTGCGCAACTGTAGCAAGAGATGTGGCTGCTCTAATGGAATACAAAGGACTAACTCTGAAGGAAGCAACAGATTATGTTATAAAAGAATCTACACCAAAAGGGACTACTGGCTTGATTTCTGTGTCTACCACAGGGGAAGTCGTCACACCATTTAACACAACCGGCGTGTTTAGAGCTTGTGCTACTCAAGATGGAAAAACAGAAATAGGAATTTGGTAACTTTGAGGTAAGGAGTTTTGTGTGTTTCCTCAAACTTGAGATATTTTGAATATGTTCATATTTGCTTAGATTTTATTTCAATTGTTTATGCTTTCCTTGCTTTTTTGATATAAAAGGTCGACTTTTCCGAACATCCAAGGACTAGATCCGTTCAGGTGTATATATCAAGGACCAAAATAAATCAACGTTAATAGATTAAAGAACATTTTGATCATTTTCTCGATAAAGACATAAAGAGTAAAACATAAAAGACAGCTTTAAACAGCAAGAGTCAGTTTGATTAGTAGGTATACAATCTGCAAGATCAGCTGTACCTTGAAAGAGTAGAAGTGGGTACAACATGTTGGCCGGCAATAGATATTATTATTAATATTACTCCATTATTTATTCGCAATTATTGTAAGCAAGAAATAGAATTGATGAAATCAAGATATCATAGACTGGGAGAAAGATAAATAATCTCTAAAAGAACATAGTTTCTTTTATCTTAATCATGTCAGAGGATTCAAAGAAGCTCCTTGATGAACTTCCTAATGAATCATCACCAGCCCCATTACCCATTCTTGGTTAGCTTCTCTACTCATTCTCCTTCTAAAATTTGTATATAATTCTTCTATGTTGTTCCGTCTCAATATGTTGTCAGGTGCGTGTCAGATCCTTTAAAAGTAGTGCATTTTGAAAGATGCTATAACATTTTTGGAGAGTCTGATCAACATAGATATTATGTGTATGTCCAATAACTCAGTACTATTGAACGGATTGTTCTCGACTTGAACTATAGTCAATACATACTTGTACCAATAAACATTCAATTCAATGTGTAATTATATAAGATATTACTGTTCTGTTTGAACTCACTGATTCTAGATCTTGGATTCGTCTGCGATTTGTAGTATTATATTGCAATAATGAAAGAAAGTTTTGGAACAGAATGGAGTAGCCCACCAGGTGGGAAAATGTCATGGCCAGAATTACTAGGAGTGACAGCAGAGGAAGCAGAGAGGAAGATAAAGGAGGAGAAACCAGAGCTGAAGATACATATAATTCCACCTAATTCAATGGTGACTATGGATTATCGTTTAGACCGGGTTCGTCTCTTTGTGGATGAATCTGGAAAAGTTGCTCAAGAGCCTAGACTTGGCTAAATCACATATTTCTCAAAAGCAGACTTGTAGACATTGAGAATCAAGATGTCTCCTTTGCTTTTCTCTATGAATTAATGTTGTAGTATTATTATGTATAATGTGTGTGTTTTGCCTATCCAATCTGGCTTAAGTTTCTCTATGGATTATGAATGAATAAAGGATGGCAAATGAACTATCATGATTCCTGTCCATAGGTTCTTGTTTATAAAGTAAAAAAGCTTCTTTATGTAATATGTGGGTATGGTGATGTGGGCTGTTAGACATCAAGATTTGTGATGTTAATACGCGTGTTACCTCATATCAGTATAACCATCAAGACTTAGACAGATGAAAAGAAATCGCTTACCTCAACAATGGCCGTTTCAGTCTGCATTAGCTGGTATTTATAAGTAGCCCACCATCTCCCATGTGGTCTCTAATCTCTTACATACAGAGTATTTGTACTACTAATAATTTGAAAGGAAATTACCAAATCTTTAATTAAAAGGAAACATTGGTTAGTGGTTGCACAAGTAGACAAGTGGGTATAATTATAGGGTGTACATAGATCGGTTTGATTTGGTTTTTCATTAAAAAAACCTACACCAATTATGTCGGTTTATTAAATTTAAAAACCAAATCAAACCACACAAAGTCAATTTTTTCGGTTTCGATTTTAATCGGTTCTTTCGGGTTTTTCGGTTTTCTACAATCATACGGTATTTGAAAATGTGATAAAATATATTTTCACTTATATGTGTGATAAGCTAAACTTAAGAAGTGTTAAATGAATAGAAATTTTTGTAAAAAGGGTAAAATTCATATGAGTACAAAATATATATTTTTTAAAATATCAATGTTCATTATGTTAAATTAATAAAGATTAAAGGATACAGTCAAACTGAATACAAAACGAAATATTTACAAAGTAAATTGTTAACTTTGAATTTGAAAAACTATAACAATATAATTGTAACTTCGGATCTTAATACAAAATAAAATATTTACAAATTTTACAAGCCCAAATTTGAAATAAAATATATAAACATTGAAAACTATAAACTAACTAAAAATCTATCAACAAAGTAGATTATAAATAACATTTTTTATCTATAAATAAAATAAAAGTATATATATAATATTTACAAAATTTTACAAGCCCAAATTTGAAATAAAATATATAAACATTGAAAACTATAAACTAACTAAAAATATATTAACAAAGTAGATTATAAATAATATTTTTTATCCATAGATAAAATAATAAAATTATATATATATATATATATATATATATATATATATATATATATATATATATATATATAATATTATGTTGGTTTGATTTGGGTTCGATTTGACATATTTTCTTTTAATACCAAACCAAATCAAGAGTGGTCCCTTTTTTTTTTTCAACCGCCAAACCAACCAAACCAAACCACAATTTTTATTTTTTTTTTGGGTTTGATTTGATTTGTCGGTTCGATTTGACTTGTACACCCCTAGGTATAAACCATAAGGGATTCAACTTGTTGGCGGCATATTGACACGGGTTTAGACTTTCGACAAATGTTGCTTGAACTTTTTAAAAATATTGTTGAATTTTTAAATAAAATATATTATTTTAAAAGATATTTTTGAAGAGTCCTAACAACACTAATACATTTAGGAAACACATATCAAATATTTGAATAAGTAATTTATCCTACAGGTTAAATTAAACATAAAATAAATTTTGTTTTAGAAATTAATTTCAAAATTATTTATCTCTTAATCCTCGTTTCAAACTCGTCCTTAAAAAGAAAAAAAAAAAAAAAAAAGGAAAACCATAAAAGAAGGATTTTTTTTAAAATAAAATAAAATTGGATAAAGACGAGGGCGAAGTTTATGGGATTGTGCAATTCGACGCCAAAATAATGTGAAACGCACAAAACAACACGGCTCTCTTGTAATAATGTATGTAAGACATCAAAAAATTCGAGAAATTGGTGAGCATCATTCTCTTTCACCTTCCGCCACCGCCTGGTGGTTGGTGACCTCTTCTTCTCCCTCATTGGCTCATCAGGTAACTTTTTTTTGTTTTATATTTTGGCTGATATCTCTCCCTAAATCCCGAATTTCAAGAAAATATTGTAATTTGGCGATAATAGAGGGTTAAATCGAATCATTCAAGAAACCAACAACGTTATTGTTTGCAAGTTTAAATCTTTATCAATGTACGGCCTCTTATCTGTAATTTACAGTGGCGCTAATAGTTGAAACGGGAAAAAATGTCAGCTTTTAGGAACAACAATAATAGCTACGTCTCAATTTCAAATATGTCGGGTTTTTGGGAATGATTGTAAATAGGAAAATATGTTTTGTATTATTGGTAGTTAATATTGGGAACTTAGATATTAGATTGAGGACGGGTCGTGTTGAAGCATGGTTTGGAATTTGGATGATGAACTTCACCTTCTATCATGGGGTCAATTATACATAAGTTTATCTGGCCAAGCTTTTGCGAAGCAAAAGTACTTATTTTTGTAAGAAAATATGCTTATTTTAGAAAGTTGAGTTGTTTGGCCAAGATTTTAGGTGAAGTGTTTTTGACTTTTGAGTAATAGCATAAGTTGGTTGTTTAGAAGCCAAAAAAGTAGCTTATCTCCCTAAGCACTTTGGAACCTTGGCCAAACAAATTTGATTAGCCAAACATAAGCTGCTCTTCCAAAAAGTGCTTTTTTTTTCTAAAAGCTCTTTCAAAATAAACAGACTTTTGAAGCTTGGTTAAACAAGTATATGTCTTCTGTATCCATTCTGCTATTTCTCAGTTGATAAATTTAGTAAAATTTAGTGGTCTATAAAATTAGAGATTCTCTAAATGTGATGTTGTGAAAAATGTAAGTTAAAATGTTAATCAAGCTTTACTTTTCCAGAGAAAAGAAAGAATCTTCACATGTTGTTTGTAGTTGCTTGCATGATGTTTGTGGTCATAGATTGGGATCATGAAGCTATCACCCATTAGGAAAGTAGACATGACAGGCTTTATTTGGTGAGTTCTACTTTGTTGGCATTACTAGAACAAGAATAAGAACAAGAATAATATATACAATTTTACTTAAAATTGGAATATGAATTGAAATAGTATCTAGAATCCTACTTGAATAATAATATTTTTCTCCTATATATCTCATAGACATATTTATGCCCCTCGGGTTGCTTTTGCAGGATTAAGGAGGGGAAACTTGGTGCCTAAAATGGAAACGAGATCAGAAAAATTTTCTGTGGATTTTCTGATGGGAGGAACAGCAGGCATTTTCGCAAAAAGTGCTGCCGCACCAATTGAGCGAGTAAAGCTTTTGTTGCAGAATCAAGGAGAATTAATGAAGAGGGGTCAACTTAAGAGACCATATGTGGGAATTGGTGATTGCTTTCAAAGAGTTTTGCGAGACGAGGGTTTTATGTCATTGTGGAGGGGAAACCAGGCCAATGTTATAAGATATTTCCCAACTCAGGTGGCTATTCCTCCTCATCTCCTTGTGATGTTTGGGACCTCTATCTCTATATTACTTGACTTTCTATATCAGTTATTAGCACACTGAGCAGTTAACCTTCATGTTTCACTTCCCCCCGAAATACCACCTAAAATTAGATTGATGAAGCCCAACTTATTGATTAAAAATGTAAGATGTAAATAATGTAATGCTTCAGGGAGTTGGCGTCTCTCTTGGTTTGTCAGACTCGTCAGCGTTCTACTATTGCCCCTGATATCCGCTAAGGTTTTATACATAGTTTTGGTTGGTTCAGCGTATCTTGGAGATAAGCTCAATCACTCTTCTTTGGCAATCATTTTCCTTATCCTCTATAAATTATCATAATCTTTTGCCTTGGACTAGGACATTTCGTGATGGCTACTCTAGTAAGTCATCCTTTATGTGTTTCTTTATTGTATTCATAGTGTTTTCTGAATGATTCAGGCCCCTTCTAGGTCCCCTGAAACAAGGTCTTTCTTAGTTACCATGTCAACTTTAGTGAAAAACCTGCAGCTTCTTAGTTAATACTCTTATGTCCATGTGACCTATAAGATAACCAAATCTAACATTGTCTGCTTCAAAATGTGCCAAAGCGGCAATTTTACAAAGTAACCAATAGACCCACCAAACACTCACTTCATGCTAAATGTTTTGAGAGAAGTTCCATTTACGAAACCTGAGGGTTCATGCTAAGTGTTTTGAGAGATAACCAATAAATGTAGGAGTGTCACTATCTTTCATTAGCTCGTGTTTAGCTGCATGTATGTATTTACTCGAGGAACTATTCATTAGCTCATGTTGTGTCACTAATATCAAAGTGAGAAACATAGATATTAGTATGAATCTAAGGTAAAAGGAGAACGCCAATATGCACAAGATGTGACTAGGCGAATGCCCACTTATTGGGGGGTTGGGTCATGAAACGCTTACTCACATGCTTGTTCTGGACACTTAGAGCATGCCTTGTATTATTGTAGGTTTGAGCCTGGAGTCTGCCATTTACATATTGGTTTCTTTTATTCATTCAAAGTTAGCACCATTCTGGGCAACCCTCCTTAGACTCTACTCATCAGTTCGTCAAATGGTTGTATGACTAGATCCAATATGATCTTCTCATAGCTTAGTCCGAATGGAATATTACTGTTTACTGTTGCGTCAGATCACAGATGCACTGTAGAAGAGTATGCTATGCGTATTTCGTAGTTAGATTTCTGCCTAGTAGATTGCTCACACACTTTCTTTTCAAGAAAGTAGTAATCTGTGATCTTTGCTGTTATTATTTTGCTGGGATGTGTTCGGTCAAGCTACATTCATCTCATGTACTTAGGGGTGATATTGCCGAGTTTTGGTTGAACTTGGGCTGCTAATGCTGAAAGATAGTGTATATGTGATGCACTCAATCTATAATAAAGTCCTCTTGCATCACTTAAATAGTGTCTTGCATTCCTTTTTCCTTTTGTTTCTTCTGTCATGCTTTGCATCCGCAAAAAGATTGTCCTCTTCACAATTGCATATAGTGCAAGAATGAATTATAGTATCAAATAATTGATGGAAATGTTTCTGTACTTAAATCTTAATATTGTGAATTATATTTTCATATGCATTTTATCAGTAAATTCTCATAGATATTATTTTCAATTGTTCAACTAATATAATATTTGATGAGCTTACACAATTGTTTCTTTCACAGGCTTCCAACTTTGCTTTCAAAGGTTACTACAAGAACCTCTTTGGATATTCAAAAGACAAAGATGGATATGTCAAGTGGTTTGCAGGGAATGTGGCTTCTGGTAGTGCTGCTGGAGCAACTACATCCATGCTCCTTTATCACTTGGACTATGCAAGGACTCGGCTGGCGATGGATGCTCAGGATTGTCCACTTAATGGTAAACGTCAGTTTAAGGGGATAATAGATGTTTATGGTAAGACATTGTCAAGTGATGGAATTGCTGGCCTCTATCGGGGTTTTGGGGCATCAATTATGGGAATAACCCTGTATCGAGGCATGTACTTTGGGATCTATGACTCCATGAAGCCAATTGTTTTAGTTGGACCCTTACAGGTAAATTAGATTGCTAGATTGGCACTTTTCTGGTTGGAATTTTTCTCTTTGTTATTGCACCATTTCCTTCTTGCCAACATAATAAAACTATAGACAGCTTGTGCCTGTAGTATGACTTGAAACATTAATTCCTCAATGTCCATCATACGAAGAGAGACAAGGGCAAATGAGATAAGGAGAAAATAAAAAGTTATTATTTACATATAATTTATGGGGTATTTGTGGGGGAAGGGATGGAAATTTGTTATGTTGCTGATCTTCTTTTACAAGGAACATGCATATGACCAGTTAAAGTATGGCAGCAGAAACTAATTTCAACATTCGTTCGTATACACAGGACAATTTTCCTGCCAGTTTCATGTTGGGTTGGAGCATAACCACTTTCGCTGGGGTGTGTGCCTACCCATTTGATACAGTTCGCAGAAGAATGATGCTAACTTCAGGGCAGGAAACAAAGTATCGGAATTCCATGCATGCACTCCGCGAAATTATACGCCTTGAAGGTTTTGCTGCACTTTTTAGAGGAGTAAGTGCAAACATGCTTTATGGTGTAGCAGGGGCTGGAGTACTTGCAGGGTATGACAAATTACACCAAATTGTATATAGACCTGCTTACAGTTTTGAGTCTCAGAGGGCCTTGAACAAATAAGAGCTTTGCATGAATAGTTGAATACTCTATATGTATGTGGAGGTTGAGTTGTCAACAGAAGCAGAGATGTCAAGAGCATTCATTTCACCAACCGTTGTGAACAAAAAGATAACAACTACATACAGGGTGCTTGCGCACAAATGCTTTAGCTCTGTGAATATGAACTTCATCGCTTGTGCTACTGTAGACTACTCGCTTAGATGCTGTTGGACCATTGAACAGAATAATGAAGTGCACAGTAGCATACACGATTACACCCCGTGAAGGAGACTTGGTTGCATCAAACATTTGTCTCTCCCCTCTTCTCTTTTTTATTTTGAAGCTTGGCAAGAGTTCCCCTGTGCATATATATATATACAAGAGAAATCAAGGCAGAAGTAACGAAACAAGTGCCTCCATCCTGTATATTCTGTACAGTCCATTCTAAACTTTGATTTCTTTCTTTTTTTTTTACCCTAGACTCCCGGTGGAATTAACCATTGATACTATAGGCTTTTCTTTCTTCTTTAGAAAAATATGTTGAAAGTGCAAATAGTAGATCAATTCACCTGTATAAATGCATTGATTTTCTTGGCATAATATGATTGTTACTTGGTGTCAATATCTTCACTTTTGTAATATTAGCTCCAACTAAAGTATGTTACATGTTGGAATATAATGAGAGATACATGTCATGTGTTCATTGTAGTAAGTTTTTTCTCTTGGAGCATTTAAGGATCCGACTGATTTGATACATTGGCATGCCAATTATTTTGAACCAGGAGGAATAGAAGGTATTCATGTTGAAATGACAAAAATTTCCTTCATTTTGAACTAAAAAGGTAGTATCTCTCTACCTTCACGAGGGAGGAGTAAAGGATACGTACACACCATCCTCCACTTTGTGGGATTATATTGTTGTTAAAAAGGTAGATTAAATTATAGTATATCAAGTTCCGTTAAGCTAAATGCCAAAAGTTCTTATGACGCTTAGTTGTAATGAGATATCCTCCATACTTGCTGCTCTTCCTTCTCACAGCAATTGTCATGCAATTTGCCTTCTGAATACAGTATTCCACAACTCTGCTTCTTGATTTTTTCCTTGTCCATATTCTTAGTAGGCGCCGCATTATCGATCTTTTCCTCTGTCCCAACACCAGTAAAGAGGCCTTACGTTGCTTTGCTTCTTCAACAACCACAGCTCCTTTCTCTTTTCCTTCTTGCATTACTATCTCCACTTGTACCTAATGTGATGTACATAATGAAAATTTAGCACCAGAATGAATTCTAAGTACTTCTCTTTTTTGAAAATAAGAAAGTCAATATGCCTAAAATATCAATTTCACCCTCTGTTAGACCATCAGTACAAAAATACACTTGTCGTTACCTATATGGTTCAAATATACCCCTAATCCGTTAGGATTGTTCAAGGTGGACACTTAATCCCACATGACAGTGACATTTCCAATGCATCTACTCCCTCCCCTCCACTTGATCCCTTTTTTTTCCTTCCAAAATTGGGGGCAGGGGAAGAGGAAATTGGGGAGGGGATCACTGAATTAAGCCAACTAACTGGACTACTAAAATTCTCACTTGGTCCAATGTTAAGTTCCCATATAATTGAATAACTTTTTTCCAGATAAACCTACAAAGTACTTACTCCTGGTTTCCTTGTTTGGCACATATTTTTCATGGAGCAAAGAAGTTCATACGCCCTCTGATTAATTTCACTGTTGGCTTTTTCACCTACATCATATTAAACAGAATATAATTAGTTATCAAGTAAAAAAACTAGCTGAGCGCTAAAGTCAGTGACAGCCAGAATTTTAACTCGGAGTCAAAAGTTTTACCTTCTTTTGAGATTTTGCTAACATAGAGAAGAATAATAGTATCCTGTCTTTGAACGGTATGAGAAAGTGCCCATTGCAAAGCACAATTTGGATCAAGACTAGGATCAACCACAACCATAACTCTGTTATTATTACTATTATTACCAATACTCTCAGAATCCGGCCTTGACTCGACACTATTGAAGCTCATTTCCGTGCTGCTACAATATTTACTGTCAGAGTCGTTGAACTTGATCGAGGCCGTGTTCTTGTACTGTTGACAAGGAGAACGGGCTTGAACACGAACAACCGCTTGACTTATACAGAATCTGTGCAACTTTGCACGGAACCGATTCATACTTCTGCCTAAATTCCAACTGATCAAAAAACTGAAAAATTCAGTTTATGGCTAATGGAGAGGGCCAAAGAAACAGAGTAAATTTACTTTGGTGGTCTCTAATGGGACCAATTTATATACATATAATATTTGATTATATATTGTGTAATACGTGGAGAGAGGAGTCTTGACTTTTTATATACGTAATATGTTGGATAATAGAGACAGACTTTAATAGTCATGCATAATTATTTCCTGGAATCTCTTTGAATTTTCCAAATTTGGGAGTTTTTGACGTGCCAGCAATTATCGTGAAGTGGTCCATTAGACTCATAATGACTGGTTGTTGAATTCTGTGTTGTATAACATTGCTCATTTTGTTCTATGATTCTTCTTGTGAGTAGATTATTTGTGGCACACCTAAAAGACTCGTAGAGCTGTAATCGGATTTGAAAGAGATTTAAACTTCTAGCATTAAAAAAAATTTGTTGTTAGGCTATCAGATCAGAGTTGTGGTGGAGTGCTAACTATTTTTCTATTAAGAAGTTTTATCCCAATGTGGGACTTTCTGATACAATATGAATATCAAACACTGGATGAAAAATAAAATAAAATAATATTGTAGTTAGGCCCACTATTTAAGTTGTATATAGGAAGAACTACTATTAATTCTATAATTTTAATCATGCTAAATGAATTGATTAACTTGTATTTGTCTTCTCAATAATCTAATTATATAAATATTTTCTGTATTATCAATACATAGAAAAAAAATTTATTACATAATATTTTGTTGAAATTCCAACCATTTTTCATTCTTAGTAGTTGTAGAAATATGAATGCAACAGAGCAACTACGGCCGTTGAAATATTTATTGGTTGTTATCACTTAATTCGAAGCTCGTGTATCACTTCTTTTTGCTATTTTTTCTTTCTTCTTTTAAACCAAAAAAATAATATAATTAGTTAAAAGCATAACTTATTTCTTTTACTAAAATTGTTAATGCTTCTCAAATTCTGTTAAATCTTTTGCAAGGATATATATATATACACTAGTTTTTTGATACGTGCATTGCACATGATTATAATTCCAAAAATATATGTTATAGTAAATAGTATTGCTTATTTAAGCGAATATTTGAATAAAAAGCTTAGCAAAAAATAATATTGTAGATTTTTTTGTGAATGTTCAATGTGGATCATCATATATATATTTTATTCACGCCAACCTATGAAGATGATCCATGAAAAAATTTATTAGTTAAATGCAATAATGTATACATTTATTTCAATTTGATGAGGTTCAATCATGTAATTAGTCTTAAATTACTAGTATTATCTTATAGACAATATTTACTTTGTATTTTTTCTTTTCATCTAACCAGATGTGTTTTGCATGTGTATTTCACATTAAATTGTTTAGATGTCATATGAACATGTAAAGAGAACAACTACACTTTATATATTCGCATATTTTCACATTTGTTATGAGTTTTTTTTTTAAAATAAAAAACTCGGAACCTTTTAAAATAATATATTTTGAAGTAGGAAGATCTTGTTAACTTGATAATACATTTGTGACATTATAATACTTTAATTTAAATACAAATACCTACCCAAATATAAATACATATATTTGCATTAATGAAAATATTTATCTCATAAAATTAACAACTAAATAAATAATAAAAATTAAACTAATACAAACTTTAACTGGTGTTTTTACAAGTCAAATAAACTTTTTTTCGTCTAAAATATTGAAATATTAAGAAATAGTAAATAAGTAAAACAAAAGGGCAATGTTTATATACTAATAACTATTTTGAAGCAAATTTCATGAGAGTCAAAATCACATAAGTAACATTGATACATAAAGTCATTCTTTTGTCTTGAACATCAAAAAACAAATCGTGACAATTCTCTAAATTTTGGAAAAGATACGCAGAAGCATATATCCACATCACAAGAGAAATTGTTAACAAAAACAAATGAATATAGACTACATCATATTAACTTCATATATTGGAAAAATACATACTAATTTATATATTAAGCAAAAAAATAATTATTAGATCATCAAAATTATTTTTCTCAAGTACTCGGGGTTATCGAATATACCCTCTTAGGATACAACGACTTACTTCATCAGAATAGTGATACCTCATATTCCGCTAAACTTTGAACTCACTAAACGACAATAAATCACAAAAAAAAAAAAATTAAAATTCAAGAAGATGAAAAGTAGAAGATTTTAAAAAAATTTGGTTGAAAAATGAGAGGAAGCCCCTCTATTTATAGTGAACAAAGGATAGTATGAACAAATATTTTTTGTGTCTTATCTGAAAAGTCATGACCTTTTCGAGAAGTCACAACCTTTTAAAAAAGTCACAACTCTTCGGAAAAGTCACAACTTATTGAAAAAATACAACTCTTTAAAAAAAGCACAACTCATCGAAAAATCACAATCCTTCGAAAAAAGTCACAACTTATCGAAAAAGTCACAACTAATCGAAAAGGTCACAACCTAAGTTAGGGATATTATAGTAATATGACATTAAAGTTAGGAGTTCATGTTTTTAAGGTATCACAATATATATCTACAATCTCCCTGAATAAAGCGGAGAAACATTCGGAGTCTTAGGAATAAGTAGCTTGTTTTTAAGAATTTCTATATTCCCTAACGGATCACCGGACTTTACAGCTCAACTATTTGAATTTGGATACCTTGACAGGGTCTATACAAAATCCGAACTACAGAAATTGTCCAAATTACCAGAACAACTGAGAAATTAAGTAACAAAATATGCGCAAGGCGAAGGAGTCTATTAAAGATTCTTTAGCATAGCCATGGAAAGTAAGGACTTGAAAGTATATTTTCCATATATATATTGATTTGCATGCACTTCTTTTTGTCTCCTATGTGTCAAAGACCTATTCTTGTCTTTGTCTTGTCTCTTTATTTTCCGGAGCAACGGAATAAAAATTATAAATTTTAAGATAATTATAATGTATTGAATTTTGAATAAATTATTTATATTTAAATTTATTTTTGTGTTGCTCCTTTTTATTGTGGGCGAGGAAAAGACCTAACAAAAAAATTTAAATTTATAAGTTTTAAATTTTAAAATACCTATAACTAAAATTGAATTTATTAAGTAATTTTTTTTAAAAAAATTGACCAATATTACTGAATTTTTAAACTCATCAAGTGGTTTATCACACTTTGTCACTTTCTAATACGGTAATTTTTTTATTTTATTTTGGATTTATATATTAAACAAGAGTTATGCTATTCTCAATCCAAATAAAAACAAATAAATTGAATGATATATATATATAAAGGACTCTTATCGTATCAATTGGAATATATTTTGTGCAAAGAAAAATAATATATGCTGTTTAATTAGTTAAAATAATATTTGAAAAAATACAAACATTCGTTCACGTAGTCAAATGTCCCACCCACCCCCCATCGATCACTAGGACTCGATGTCCTTAATTATCAATCATCATACTAACAAAACTCAAATATTTGGAAAAACATACTTTTTTTTATATTCTGATATCTACATGCATAGAAAATTCTTGCTGGCATTCATGATTTTTGTTTTTATCCAACAACCACTTAAAAAAGAATTCCATTTTTTTCGTAGTACCAATCAAGAAAAGATGACAAAGAAAATGCAAGTCTTTTGTTTGTTTGTTTCTATCTTTTTTTCAATATCTATATAATTTTATTCTATAGAACAATAGTTTATGGCAAAGTTAAAAAGAGACATGTCAAATTGACAACCTATAACCAACCAAAAGCATCTTTCCAATAAATTAAAAAAATTGTTTATCAAACATATTCTAGGCTCAAGTCATCTGCAATCCCTTAAAGTTATCCGTAATTAAAAAAAAAAAGTTGAAGACACAAACACTGCAGCGCCTGAAAGGGGCAGTTTTTGGCAAACTTTTTTAAAATCTCTTTCTTCTTCTTTCTGCTTTAGCCATAACCTTTTTTCCAACACCGCCATTTCCGGTGACGTCGCCGGCTCGCCGCCATCCAACCTTCTCTTCTCTCTCTTTTCTTTAGCTATCTCTTCCTTCCCCTTTACCACGATCATTTTCATCTGAAACACTATAACCATCAATGGTTTTTAATATAATTTTTTTGGCATTTTTTCACCTTCTTCTTCTTAAATTTACCACCATTTATCATCATATATTAAAATCGATTATGCAGATATCTAGTTAGATCTTTGGATCTGATCTTGGGTCGTTACTACTATGTTATTTATTGGATAAATTTATTAGATGGAATATATTGAGCTTAATCATGTATGCCAAGTTCAGAGTTCGTTTCTCTGTTTTCAAATTTAGTTTTAAAAAAAATTGTCTTAGAAAGCTAGTGATTTGATCATTTTTTAAACTAGTATAATTTTTTGTTATCTTTCCAAACAAAAGAAAATCAAATTTAAGTACGGTAGTATCTGGTGATTTTTTTTTCCAACAAGGTTCGATCTCGACATAAACTTATGTCAATGTATTCCAACAATAAATATTTACATTAATTAATTAAAATTGACAGTTAAAAAAACGAAGAGTTCTTCAAATCTAAGAAATATCAGTTATGTAATTTAGAACAATATTTCAGATAACACCATTTTTTCCGACCATTATGATAGAGATTCGTAATTTTTCAGCAAAACATTATTCATGTTCCTCGTACAAAAACCAAATAGGGAGAAGAAGATTACAATTGAAAAATAGATTGAATGGATTGACGGAGGAATTGTGTGTTGGGGAACTGGAGAGAAAAATGAGGGCTTGTCGTGCGTGGGTGCGTGGGTTTTTCTAGAAAATTCTTTTTAAATTTTTTAGTTAGTTAAATAGATTAAAATAATAATAAAAAATTATAATACACAGCGAGTAAAGTACACACATCTCATATTTTTGGTTGATTGTCAAATAAGTATCAATTTTAAGGGGCATAGATATTCAATAGGTACAGGTCTTAGTTGAGGTGTTTAAATGAATTATGTGGACCATTTTAAGAAACCGCAGATGACTCAAGTCTATCTTCTAACTACTATAAAACCATATTTAGTAGCAATTTTTCTTTCAGCGATAATATTTTTTGCCACAAAAACATAATAACAATCAATTTAATGATATTACATATATTCAGAGTCACTAAATTCTTTGACAATATTTATACAAAATGTTAATTATAAATACTTATATTTATTATTGTCATTAAATGTAACTGCAAAATTATTTATTGTAGCGGAGATCATACATTAAAGTTCATTTTTAACATATACTATAATGTTTTTACAACAATCCACCTATATTGTGGCATGTCTTTGATAGTGAACATGGAGTATTAACGGTACTTTTAACCATTAAGATGGCGAAGCATCCATTGTGGCATCACAGTATTATTAGCTGCACCTTGCTGCTGTGAAGAATTACCTCCTTCCACTTCTCCATTATCTACTACATTAGTATTCTGGTATGCTTCCCTGCATTTTCAACGAAATCAATCAAGTAATTTTGATATGAAACATAAATATAAGATTTCGACAACAAGTAATATATATTGAACATTAGGTTCAAAAGTACAATGAATGTATTTCTCTCTACTTCTTCTTTTTATCGTATTTGATGTCCAATACAACTTTATGAACCTCTGATTAAAAATAAAAAAAATTACTTGTACTTCACCACAATCGTTATTTGGTGCACCTATCACATACTTTAATGTTGCCAAGAAAGCTATCCCCACCAATAATGCATCTCTATTTTTATATAATCCAAGGAATAGTGGCACAAAGTTCAAAATTTGGTAGCTAATGAATTTGCCTCTATATGCTTCTAGTCAAAAAGCCACATTTTTGTGCTCTTATCACTACACATCAAAGTCTTGACTCCGTATTTTTAGAGTACTTTCATTCAATTGGTTAAAACATTTAACCAATATAAGAACTTTTTATGTAATAAACTTTACATAAAAACACTTTTTTTTCTTTTTTTTAATTACATAGAAACCATCCAACTTAAAAGTTTATCACATACAAATCGTCCATCATGTACATATATTTGGTAAATTAGATCAGCCAAAGAGATTTGATTAAGATAATTATCCCTTTAAAGAAGTCTTAATTAGATTTGAAGGTTTTCTCATTTCATAATCTTGTGTCATTAATTAAACACCAAAAAATTAGAATAAAATTAGGAGTATACCCAAGGTGAGGAGAGTCCAATTGTTGTGGCAAAACAAATGTAGATGAGTTGATTTCATGGTTCTGCTGATCCCATTGATTTTGCTGTGCCACCTCTTTCTCCCTCTCCTTCACCTGTTTTAATATTCACATCATTAAGCATTTGTGACAAGTAGATGCATTTTATTTGGGGATAATAAATTAATAACCTTCTTGGAAAGCTGGTTGTTTTGCTCCTGCAATGCTCTGTCCTGTATCAATGCAAAGATCAAAAAGTTTCTCAATCATACAAATATATATATATATATATATATATATATATATATATATATATATATATATATATATATATATATATATATATATTTATTGCTAAAGATATGAACCTGAGTCTAACTCAACCTCGAAACCTAGTAGCTTGTAAAAGAGGGTTGGGATCGGGCGCAAGGGAGGGAGGGGTAGGGGAGTAGATGATACGTAGAATGCTAGTTAGAGAACTTGTTTCGCTTACTTCCACTAGGGAAACCATTTTTTAATTGAACTTATGGTTCCAAACACACCTTGTATGGTTCTCAAGTTATTAATTAATATGATAGCTAACCACATCAATTAAGTTCAGACAGATTCTCACCTGTTTTTGAAGCGCAGAAATGGACTCATGCATCAATTGGTTCTACAAAGAAATCAAACACTTCAATTTAGAGAGTCATTTCTCAAATAAAAACTATATTGTATAAAGGGAAATTGGTTTGAAAAATATTTCAACTTTGGCAGAAATTGTTGTTACGATACCAAACTTTATGGAAGACCTTTTACCCCTGCACTATTTAATAGTTATTTTAAAGGTATAATATATGTGCCCACGTTGACACGTTAGTATTTATAATCCACGTGGACACGTTAATATTTATAATGATGCAATATTTATGATGTCCACGTGAACACATATATATTTTTAAAATACACTATTAATTAGTGCAGGGGTAAAAGGTCCTTTCCAAAGTTCGGTATTGTTACAACAATTTCGGTCAAAGTTTGGATATATTTCAAGACTTTTTTCCCTTGTATAAACATATAATTTGGTTAAACCTTTCTTGATCGAATGTGTTTAAGAGCAGAATCAAGCTGGTGTTCAAGATTCTGAAGTTCTTTCATATTTAACGACTCCAAATCTTCTCCCACATAATGCCTGCAAACATTTCATCAAATTTTCATATATATATTTATGTCACATAAAATTCTATAATGTGAGTATGTATGTATGTACTTTTGGTTCCTCTGCAGAACCTCAAGTCTGGCCTTAAGTTTTGCATGTTCCAGAGTCCAGCTTCCCTGCACCAAATCAACATATTACTTCGCCCTCAGAAACGAGATTTAAGTTCTATATACTGATGATATATATAAGTAACATGAGACGCGAAAGAATTCGGCATACCGGGGATGTATGATCAGTAGGAACAAGCTGCCTCTCAGCAAATGAGTATCTTTCATATCTTTCAAGTATCCTCTCCATGCTAAATATATATATATATATATATATATATATATATATATATATATATATATATATATATATATAGTATCACAAGAGAATATACATAGGTCAGATGAAAAATACAAAAAAGTGAAATATATACGGGAATTGCACAAAACAATAGAGATTATTCTCTTTCAGGTCCTTAGATAACTCTATTAATAGATAAATGATTATGTAAAGAGAAGGGAAAATGCATAACTATCTCCAAACTATGCCCGAAATCTCAGAGATACACTTATACTATACTAAGGTCCTATTATCCTCGAACTTATTTTATAAATAATTTTCTACCTCTTTTCGGCCTATGTGTCACTTTCTTCTGGGCCCAGCGTGTGTTGACAAAATATAAACTTAAAAAAATTGTTGAATTTAAGGTTACTATATTTATTTGTGAATTTTTTGCATTAATTTTATATTTTTTTTCATATTTTTCCTATTTTTTATTAATCAATTACTCATTTTCGGAATTTACCAAAAAAATAAAAATTAAAAGAAATTATTGAAATTGTTGAATTTAAGGTTACTATATTTATTTGTGAATTTTTGGTGTAAATTTTATATTTTTTTTCATAGTTTTCCTTTTTTAATTAATAAATTACTCATTTTTGGAATTTGCCCAAAAAAATAAAAATTAAAAAAAACTATTGAATTTAAGGTTACTATATTTATTTGTGAATTTTTGGCGTTAATTTTATATTGTTTTTCATATTTTTTTATTAATCAATTACTCATTTTCGGGATTTATTTTAAAAAAAAAAAAAAATTTAAAAAAATTATTGAATTTAAGGTTACTGTGAATTTTTGGCGTTAATTTTATATTTTTTCTATTTTTTATTAATCAATTACTTATTTTTGGGATTTATCCCAAAAATAAAAATTAAACAAAATTATTGAAAACGGGTCGGATAGTTTATTTAAAAGGGGGTTGATTTATGGGTCGGATTAGGTGTTCGTGAATCCGAATTTTTAGGGGCATAATTGATCCTTTTCCATTTTCATATAAATGTCATGTGGAAAGGTCAAAAAGACATGGCAATTTCATGTGGCGTTTAAAGAAATGGAAAATGAGCTGGATATGTCCAGCAAACCAACTAACACCCATAAGGACATATCTATGTGAAAAGTTGAATAGCGAGGACATGAGTGAGTCAAACTTTAAATGGGGTATATCTAGATTTTTTCGAATAGTGCAGGGACATATTTGACCCTTTTCTTGAAAATATATATGCATCATTTATTTTAATGAGGACTATATCCGCTTTAAATCGCTAGTTAAAAGTATCTTTGCCTCTTTAAAGCTGATCTACTGTGAACCTCGTTTCTGCAATTTTTTTTGAAGAGTTATTAGTCAGTTTGCACTTGCATGGAACACAACAACAGCTGAAATATACTTTTACTATTGTGCTTATATAAGAGTAAGAAAAAAACTGTCCAGATAGTTTTTATAACTTTTTTTTTTTAAAAAAAAAATCCTTTTTAACAGGATCATCACGTCATAGCTAGATCCTACATATATATATCATAAGAAAAACTAAGAAAAAAAAAGTAGAAAAAAGAGCATATATATATTTTTATATACTTTAACAACCACGTGAATTTCTTACTATTGAACACTAAATAATCATGGATCTGTTTATTAAGAGATCGTGTAAACTATTTTTAGAAACAAAAACAACTGGATCTGTCGAGATTATAATTATGTCTGTAAAAAATATTGAAATTTTAGGTTTCTGCATGCAGTTTAGTAAGCTAAAAATATTATTTTACATATATATACCCACAAGACCCCACATAAGAACAAAAAAAAAAAATCAGCAGGTCCCTACATATATATATATCACACATAAAATCTCACCAACAAAAGGATACCAAAAGTCAAAAATCAATAGAAGAAAAAAAAACAGAAATTTCCAAAACTAAAGATCAAGAATAGAAGAGCATATATATATTTTAAAAATTAAATTTAAAAGAAATATGAGTTAAGTATGAGAGGCAGGGGCGGCTCAACAGAATAAGAAGGAGAGTACGTACCATGAATCATTGGCATATTCAAAGAGTTTTCCTTTAGTGGAAAAAACAATCAAACCAACCTCAGCATCACAAAGCACAGAGATCTCATGAGCTTTCTTCAGCAAACCAGATCGACGTTTCGAGAAAGTCACTTGACGGTTAATTTTGTTCTCTATTCGCTTCAACTGGACTCTTCCTCTTCCCATTTTTACGGATAATTTTAATAATTTTTCGATAGTAAAACGAATAATGTTTTTGGTAATATATATATCGTATCAAATAGAGAAAGAGGAGAAAAAGAAGGGGTGTAGAGTAGTGTTTCTGTGTTTGGTATCTAAAATAACTTTTGTTGGGCAAAATATCCCAGATGTGGAGGAGAGAGAATATAGTGGTATTTGAAAAACCATAGCGGTTTCGTCAAATGTGTTGTCGGTTTTTTATTGGATGGATTATTTGTTATGTGTCTGAATAGAATCCACAAGTTTTTTCTTAGTACAGAAGTGAGTAGACATAACCGTAAGCATCTTGTAGCCAGGTGATGCGAAACTACGGAGTAAGGCCCACCATCTGTTCTAAATCTCGCTGAAAATAGTAGCTCCGTCTATAATATAGTTTACTTGATAAGTACTATTTTTATACGCTCTAAAAAGAAAGCCTGCATACTTTGAAAAATAAAATACTTTATTTGTTTCATATTAATTGATTATTTTTTATATGTATATTAAAAAATTATAAATAAGAAGATAGTTTTATTAGTTGATTATTTTGCTATTTTACATGTATATTAAAAAAAATCATAAATAAGAAGATAGTTTTACTAATTCACTCATTAAAAAACTTCTTGAAAATTTAAAAAACGAATGTTAACACTTTCAAAAAAAATTAATTGTAATGGTGTTATAAGAAAAATTTAATTAATGTTTTCTTTATTTAGTAAGGTGGATAATTAATACGGGACAACTACGTACGTTTAGTAAGATGATCAACTAATATGAAACTGAGGAGGTAGATATTGTTCGTTTTAACAAGTAGAGATATTAGAAGGTACTATTAAAGGATGTGGTGTAGTGGATGAGGTTGTTTTTCTCTCTTAATTAAAGATTTCTGGTTCGAGTCTTGGATATAATAAAAATTATTGATAAGAAACGTTTCACTCAAAATTACTGTATATATTCAGAAGAAATAATTTAGATTATATAAAAAAAAATGAATAATCAGTGGTATGTATAACTTATAACTCTTATACATATGTAGACACTAATATAAAATGTTTTATATGATTGGTATAGTTTAATTTATGATTCCCTTCAATTTAATTTATGTGATTGTATAAACTTAATTTCTATAATGGTGTACAGATATTTGTATAGTTATGAATTATTATTTTAAAAATAAAATAAATTATTTTTTGATAACAAGTATGTCATTCCTTTTGAAATACAATAATTTGTAAATTGGGATAAAGAAATATAATAGATTGTATGTCTTATATTTAGGTATTTCATTCTCTTATATTTTTATTGTAGTAGTAGGTTATTTTTGGTTCTTCTTTTGAATATAACTAACTAATTCTAGCACTATCGATAGTTTTTTACTGATTATCTTTTGATAGGATTGTACGAAATTATGTAATGTTTTGAGGGGTGTGTTTGGTAGGCAGTACCCGGAGAGATATCTCAAAATAAAAATAAAAATAAAAATAAATTATATAATATTTAATTGACGATATAATTAAATTTTAAAATAATTTTATATCATCAATCAAATATAATATAAATTTATCAACTAATCAAAGCGTAAAGTTAACCAATTCATTGGCAGGTGGGTAGCAGTAGTTTTTATGGATAAGGATTAATGTACGGCTACTACTATTGTCTAATTTATTGATCAAATTGTGTGGTCCAACTGGATATTCACTCTCTTATCCCTTTTGTTTTCCTTTTTTATTTTGAAAATTCCAGGAGATCGTAATTGTTATTTCTTAGATCTGTATCGAATAAATCTATTTATATGTAATAGGTAGCAAATTATATATGAAGTGTAAATTGTATTAGCTAGGCAAATACAATTAAATTGAGAAAGAATAATTAGGGGGATCCCAACACTCGCTATACCAATTCAATCGACTAAGAAAGAATCAAGTGGGATTGAATTTTTCATCTCTCTTATGCCGTGGCGGATCCAGGATTTAGAATTCATGGGTGTCAAATAGATTTATCGATTAATGTGCCAGCTTTTTCTCTTAAAAAAGGTGCTTGAAACCTTTTTTTTTCTTAAAAAGTATCTGCAGCAAATTTTTCAAAAAAATAAATACTAATGAAATTCGAACCCGCAACATTAGCCTTCTAAAGCTGTCCTCCTACCATGGCACTACAAGTCAAATTTGTTTACTAGGTGGCACGTTTTATATTTATATAAATATTATATATATATACCTATATATATATAGAGTTTCCGTCGAAGTTCAGAGATGACGTGGCACCCAATGGCGTTCATAAATCCGCCCCTGCTTATGGGGTATTCACTACATTAACTCAGTCACTCTCACAATTCTCCCTTATTCATTACGTAGTAATAGTATTTGAGCATTTCTACTTTGACAAATTTACTTTACATTAAAAAAATATATATACGACAAGGGGAATATGTAGTCATTATTATGTTGGTGCATACGGAATAAATTATGCTGCAGCAGGTTATAAATGACCCAAGCGAGATAAATTGCATAAGACAAGCATCGTGGAACGAGCTTAACCTAGGAGGTGGCCCCTTCCTATTTTGGGACGGACCTACGTGGTGCCTGGGTTCATTCAAATTCTAATTTTCTATTTGTGTTGATATATTATTTTTGAACTCACTCACAAATAAGAAATATAGTGTGACATGATCTCTTTAAAAATTAGCCCCGCTTTTTTTTATTAGGGTCCCATTTGAGGCTAAAAATCACTTTTTATCTTCTCAAATCCCTAAATCACTTTATTAGTTTTTCTTCTAAAACTTAAGAGTCAATTATTAAATCAATTTTGAAGTCTCTTATAACGGAACTAACTTTTTGTGATCACTACTTTTTTGTTAGCTTATTAGCACATTTATACTTTTATTATTTTTCAAGCCCACTAAATGAAAATTTTAGATCAACCATTGTTCCTATCACAATCAGGTGTTTTGAACTTAAGATCTTCATTATGAAAGTCCCAAATTAAACCATTCGAGTCACCTCGAATGATTTTTACTTTTACATTTAAACATGTAAAATTAGGATCATTTATCGTTAATTATTTTTTGAAAGAAAAAAAAACTATATATGAATATATTTCCTCTGTTCAACAATAGTTGTTCACTGTTGACTTGGCACATCCTTTAAGAAACAATCAATAATAGGTGTAAAATTATTGTTTTATCCTTTGACTTTATTAAATTTAATGTTTTGAGAAACATGTTAGATGATAAATAAGTACTATTTAATAGCAAGGGTAAAATAGATCCAAAAGATAAATTATCTCTTAATTTTTTAAATTAAACAACTATTTTTAGTATAGTGGACAATTATTATTAAACGGAAAGAGTACTAATTTCGTTCAAATTTATGATTGAGCATATAATATAGGTAATGCCAACTATTTAATATGCTTACATTAATAGATCTAGTTGTTGTCAAAGGTCTTTTTAGATTGGTAATTACTCCCTCCGTTTTTTATACGGCATTTTTTTTTATAAATAATTGGTTCATAATATTTGTCATTCTATAAAATTAATGCATAAATTATCATATTGTTCCTTTTTGTACTCTTGTGGGTTATTAGCTTTGAAAATATACATTTGACCAACTTAGAAAAGCCAAGCAAATGATTTATGTTCATTGCTTAAATTAATTAATCAAAATAAATTAATTCATATTTTTTGATTGAAAACTTGAATTCCAAAAAAATTAAATAAGAGTAGAAGAATAAAGTTACATCATTTCTTAATGCAAATATAAAGTAAAAATATAACATATAAAAAGGGACGTAGGAAGTAGTATGTTAGTGTAGCAATGAAAAATTAATAAATGAGATTTTGAGAACCCATTAAACCTGAAAAGACAAATTATACTTGCACATCAGAACTCATCAGAACAGAATAAAAATATAACAAATTCACATATAGCAAATATATAGAGAGAGAATATTAACTTGACCCATATTTATAACAAAAGTTTGACGAATATTAAATCATATCAATTATATAAAGTTAGCGTAACATGCTCCAAATTATTAAACTAATTAAAGGAGTTATCTCCTTGACGTTTTGTGAAACACTTAGATATTTTTGGATTCTCCCTAGCTTATAAAGGAAATATAGCTCACGTTTTAGCCATGATTTTTCTTTTCCTCTTTCAAAGGACCCCTCGAAGGAGATTCAATATATAAGTCAAACAAACCTGAAAGAGACGAAATCTGACCTCCGCATTACAATACTACAAGAAAAATATAAATTGAAGTGTTTTAGCGTAGATTTTAGGGAAAAAGGACGAATTTACCCCTCAAACTTTGTTAAATAGTACGTCTATGCCCTCCGTTATACTTTGGGTCCATCTCAGCCCCTACCTTCCAATTATCAGTACACACATGCCCCTCGTCCCCTCATTCTATACATGTGTCATAATCCTAATCAACTACCCGTTTGACTATTATTTTCAACCCATAAACTAACGACCGGCCCCATAAACCCGACCCACAATTAAAAGATCCACCCGACCCACAACCAAATAACCCTTCATCTTTTTTGTAAGGAAATATTCCTTGCTTATAAAAAAAAACAGAGAAATAAAAAAAGCTTCATCTCGAATAAACTCAATGCATCCTTCTTAAATTTTCAAACACAACAATTAATCAACCTCTTTCAACAACACAAATAGATTGTAAGAATATTTTCAATCCTGTGCAAAATTAAAATAAAAAACTTTCCAACAACAACCACAAAAATATGGTGCACTTGGTTCAATTCACTTGGCTGGAGATGAAGCTCGTTGTTGGTTTTTTCTCCGTCGTTGGAATCTATTTGTTGTTGACCGTATTGCTTACTGATTTTATCAAACTTCAATTTTGTCGGAGCTTGGAGCTCGCCATTAATGGCGGAACTCAAGAAAAATGAAAACTCAATTTAAAGCTTGAAGCTTTATCTGTCAATGGTGGTAGTATTTTTAACCCGATTCAACAACTAATCAATTTAAGTTTAAATTTGCTTATTTGATTGCAAACCCACTTTTCTTGAAGCTTTGTCCATCAATGGTGGTAGTATTTCCAACCCCTTTCAACAACAATAAATCAATTTAAATTCGAAATTTTTGTTTCTATTGAAGACTCACTTTTAAACCTGAAGTTTTGTCCATCAATGGTGGTAGTATTTCCAACCCCATTCAACAACAAATTAAAATGAGTCTCTTGTTTTTCAATGAAAGCACATGCTACTTTGTCTTTGTTTTAATGAGATTTGAAAGAGTTTCAAATGCAAATCCAGTGAAGAACAATTTTGTCTTTTGTTTGATTTAAAAGGTTTTGGGTTATGTTTTAATGGAGGAGGACTCTTTGTTTTTTATTTTAATTTTAAATGTCAAGGTGTTTTAACTTGGGTCATGGGTGGGTAAATTATGAAAAATGGGTGGATCTTTTAATTTTAGGTAAATAAACAAATAAAATCGAGTAAATGGTTGAGATGAAGCCACATGTCCATATGTTAGTTTTAAGGGTATACACAACCCAAAAAAGTAACGGTAAGGATATATACAACCATAAAGTATAACGAAGGGTATTAACATACCATTTGTCATAGTTCGGAGGTATATTTGTTCTTTTACCCTAAATTTTAATATTGAAATTTGAAAAATTGAATTTTTGAAATTGCATTTGAATATAAATTTTACCTTTGAATGAAAATTTCAAGAATTCAGAATAATTTGAGCCGATTTTGAAAATTTGAAAACCAAAATTTCAAGAATTAATTAATTTTTTAATTAGATAAATATTTAAAGATAAATTTACAAACTGTCCCGATAATATAGTTGTTTAATTTGTTGTCCAAAAGCCCACAAGATAACAGGAATATATTGTCTGCTGCAGATGGTATCTTTAGCACGGAATCAGTCCCTTTGTCCAAATCCCATCATTTTACTATTGTAATATCCGTATGTTTCTAATTACTTATCCACTTTTAAATTGATACATCTATTTAAAAATTAAATAATGACATAGTGAGTTTATCATTTTACCCCCATTAATTATGGAGTAGATAAAAAGTTTTGCATTTTTTAAAGTAATTAGTCATTTAAATAATATTTTTTGTGTTATTTTCGGATCTTAAATAAATATTTATAGTCTAGTAATAAAAGACATAAAATTTAGAAAATAAATTTATAAAAGGCTAGCTACCAAACTAATCAATCCTTTTTTGCGTCATATAACTTAAAATTAGACAACTGTAGGTGGTTTAAACCTCAAACTAAAAATTGAGTTCATTTAAGTTTTAACAAAACATTAAGGGCTCATTAATTAGTTGGGGAATACGAAAGTTATCCGAGATTAATTATTTTAGGATTGTTATCTCATTTAATGTATGGGATAAAAATAACATTATAATTTCGCAATAACTAATTTCGAGATAAATTATTCCATAATTTTATCTCAACCAAAAATAGAATAACCTCATTCTAAAGTTAATTCTGAAATTAATTATCTCTTATCTCTATGAAAGTACGTAATTGTTATCCTTGTGAAATAATCACACACTCAAAACAGCAAGAGGCGCATGATGAAGGAATATACGCACAGATCAATATGGAAAAGAGCAAAAGAGGAAGCATTTTACTGTACAACACATTGAAAATTAGCTAATGAAAAATTTTACCAAGCGTGTTTAAAATTTAATATATATGTATAAAAAATATTTTTTGACATATATATGTCGTATAGTTTTCTATACATATATTATACTTCTTCCGTCTTATTTTATATGTCATATTTTTACTTTGCACTTGCATTAAGAAATGATGTAACTTTACCCTTCTACCTTTATTTAATGTTTTTTTAAGTCAACTTTATTAATAAATGACAAGATTAATTAACTATTCTATCAAGAGTATAATAGGCAAAATATGGTAATTTATGCATAAATTTTATAAAATGACAAGTATTGTGGTCCTGCTATTTATAGAAAGGGATGACATATAAAATGAGACGGAGGGAGTAATTTTTTGACGAAGGGTGTCCGACTAGCCACCATAGTAGGGGTTGCAAACTGCACAGTACACAACTTGGTTTTGGAAGATATGGCACTAAAAATTGTAGAGCTGGTCGTCTTTCATATCGAGCCATTGAAGCAGCGCGTCGTGCTATAATCGGACAATTCCGAAGAAATGGTAAGATATGGGTAAGAGTTCTCACAGATATTCCTATTATCGAGAAACCTACAGAAGTAAGAATGGAAAGAAGAAAAGAAAATCCTACGGATTAGATTGCTCGTGTATACCAGTGATAATCTAAAAGAAGAAAGTAAAAAAATAGAACATAAAGGGTAATTGCCAATTAGCGTGGGCTGAGTTAATACTTGGTTAAATTTCCTTTTTGTGGATATATATTAAACTTTTTTACTCCATACAAGTAAAAAAAGCACAAGTACTGTTTGTGGTCCATGAAATTATATTTAAGCCAAAACTTTGGTAGTTGTAATGCTAAAAGGGGGGTGAGTAGTTTTTTTTAATGTTCTTTTCTTTTTGTCTCTTTTCTACTTTTGACTAATTGTTTGGTTAAATGAGGTAAGAATATGGGGCATTTAAGCTTGTCTAAACATGGCACTCACTTATATTTGCAGTACCTTTCACTTTCTTACTTTATTTATCAAAAACTTGATAAATTGTATTGTTTTCATTTAGTGCAATAGAAAGAAGGATTTAATTGATATTAGATCAAAGTATTGCATAGAATTTTTTTTGATAATCAAGCTAGTAATCTTACTTAATGACAAACACATATGCTACCTACTCTATTAGATCTTTGATGATCAAATATTCTATCTTTATCGAATAAAATTGGAAGACGTTTATGCAATATAGCAATTTCATTACCTTACAGTGCTATGAGATAAGGTTTCCTTCTAACATTATATTAGTTTACGTTCTCATATATCCAACTTAAAATCGGTCATGATGTTGATTTTTGCTTCTTCTTTTTACGTACTCAAAGTTCTTTCCACCTAATTTTTTTTTTTTTTTGTGAAATTCTAATTAGATGAATTCTTTGCATCTATTAAAAAAAAATAAAATTAGTAGGGCCTTATAAGTTCAAACTAGGAAACATATACTTTCACCTTGATCATTTGTTGTGATAAAGGCACTCAAATAAATATATATGTATTCTCTTTTGCAGAATAAATATAAGATTCATTTGATCAAGACATCAAGAGAAGTCAAAAGTAAAAAAAATTTCACTAAACCTTATATGGCCTTCCCAATCATGAATTGGCAATTAGGATAAGATAATAATTATTATTATTCCTACTAAATGCGTGTGTCTCTCTTTCTCTATCTAATTATGTGTCCAAATATATGTTATGGAATGGAAAGAAACTAGAAAGAGAAATTAAAGAGAGAATAAATGATAACTCTTTGTATTGATTCTTGCATTAATTCAAATAGAAGAGTACATTCCTAATTATAAATAATTAAGGAGAATCCTTCCTAAAGAAGAATTCTTCTAGATACTAAACTAAAGGAGAATCTTTCTAGATACTAAACTAAAATAAAACTAAATATTTTGCGATTAATGTAAACCCTATACTTGAAAGGAAATTCAATACTATAAAATATTTTTAGACTAAAAAGATAAAAGTAAAAAGATTCTACTAAATTTCAACATTCCTCCTCAAACTCAAGTTGGTGTATCTAACTTGAGTTTGAACACTTAATTATTCTTTAAAAATATCTTCTACTTACTTTTGTTGTGGCAATTAATAGAATTCATTCTCACATTCTTCTTCTACTAATAATGCTTGTGATTTGTCTTGAGTGTCTTTGAACTTGCACACTTTTGTAACATGACCTGTTTGTTTGCAACTTCCACATAATACATCAGATCTCCACCAACAGAATTTTTCTAAGTGTGTTTTCTTTTTGCAATATTTGCAAGGAGGATAATCAACTTTTCTTTTTTGATAATTTGCATAAAAGATACCTTCAACAATTTTATCTTGTCTGAAAGCTCTTCTTTATTCTTGTGCTTGAAGAGCACTTATCAATTCCACCAGAGAGATGATAGAAAGATCTTTAGACTCTTCCAAAGCAGAGATTTTAGACTTAAATCTCTCGGGAATGGTTACAAGAATCTTTTCAACTATTCTATTATCTTTAAAATCCTCACCAAGTAACCTAATTCTATTGACAATCAAAGAAATTCTGTCAGAATAATTAGTGATAGTCTCACCCTCTTGCATCCTAAGAGATTCAAAATCTCTTTTCAAATTCAAAATTTGATTTTGTCTGCCTCGTTCACTTCCTCGGTACTCATTCTCAAGTTTTTCCCAAGCTTCTTTTGCTGTCTTATATGCAATTATTTTAGAAAAGATTGAATCTGCAACTGAATTTTGAATTACAATTTTGACTTTGTATTTTTTGATTTTCTCTTATGAGTGAAGTTTGATTTCAGCATCAGACGGTTTTTCAGAGAGTTGTTGTATGAGTTTGTCTTCCATTACAGCTTCCCACAAATCATAAGCCTCAAGATAAGACTTCATCTTAACGGCCCATATTTGATAATTTTCACCATTGAAGGTTTGTGGGGCATTGAAAGAAAAAGTATTGCTTGCCATGATTTGAAAATAAGGTTTAAAATAGTATAGATTAAAAATTGGTTAAAAGTAGCCCTGCGTTAAAAATAAATGCACGGGTTAAAATTAGTTTGAAAATAGATATGAATTAAAAGTGGTTGAAAGTTCTTCTTCAATGAACTCACAGATCCATTAAGATCAATGTAAGGCTCTGATACCACTGTTACGGAATGGAAGAAACTAGAAAGAGAAATTAAAGAGAGAATGAATGATAACTCTTTGTATTGATTCTTGCATTGATTCAAATAGAAGAGTACATTCCTATTTATAAATAATTAAGGAGAATCCTTCCTAAAGAAGAATTCTTCTAGATACTAAACACTACAAGAAAAAGGTTCATTAGAGACCACATTTTAGGGACGAATTAAAAATCTAGTCCCTAAAATTATACTTATAGGGACGAGAATTTTTTATGGTCCATAATTTCTTATTTTTTATTTTTAATTAAGGAAGAGACTAAATATTGTCCTTAAATTAATTAAAATCTGGTCCTAATATGCTCAATTGAGAGAGATTGGGCCTTACTTTGTTTTTCCTCCTTAAAATAAAACATAAAAAGCACTTAAAGTAAAACAATATATATTAAAATATCCTTGTAAATATTTTCTATTTCTTACTTCTCAAATCTGAAGAACCCATCTCCCTAAAATCTAAATCCTAAATGCTCCTAATTTGGGAGATTAAAGTAACAACACGATCTTTTCTCTATTTCAGATTTTTGCCAAGAGATGAAATCGAGCATTTATTGTGTTGACACCCCTATTCTCTCTTCTCTAGCCACGAAACCAACCATATCTCAATCCAACAAGGCAGAGAGCTTTTAGCTTCGGTGAACTACCAAAATTACTGCAAACCAGCCCTTCCCCTTTTCCCTTTTGTTTCATAGATTTCACAGAGCTACGAGCTTCAAAGTTCCGGTAATGTAAGCAAACAACACACCCTCATTTCCATCAGATCTGGCCGAGTTTTGCCAGTGAATAGCAACCAAAATGGCACCAGCAACTCAGACAAACAGCCACCGAACTCCGGTGAAACCCCACATCGAAAAAACACCTCCGCAACCTCCAAAAAAATAGACCAAAACAGCCACCTCCAAGGAGGAAAAACCAGTCTCTTCTTCTCACCTTCTCCGACCACACCACCCCAAAAACCCTTTTGTTCTTTCCCCTTTTTCAGTGAGCAGCAGCCGCCACTCCAGTGAACAACAACTAGCGACCACTGGCGAACAAACACAATTCCGGCGAAGTTCGGTCGACAGCGAGCAACCAACGAAACCCATTTCGAATTTGGCCGAAAAACTTATCTTCGGTGAGCCTCTCTTATTCTTTACGTTTAATTAATATTTGTGCCTATACTTTGTTTGTTAAGTAATTTTTATTTACTAAGTTTTATTATTGGTTCAATATTAGTGGGTTGTTTTGTTATTTTTTAGTTAGATTTGGTACATGTCACAAGAAACAGAGTTTTCATAGATTAGAGGGAATTGTATTTTATTTTTTGAAAATTGATGGATTGATGGAAAATGGGTGTTAAATGATAGAATGAGAACATTATTAGATGAGAAGGGAGTGAAAAAAATTCCGCTGTCTAAGCGTCAATTCATCCCCCTGTTAGGATCTACGGTATGTTTTCATGGATTCTAATTTTCTTGGGTAACTTTGTTCATTTTTTATGGTTTCCTTTATCTCGATATACTGTTGTATAGGTGATGGATTGTATTAGCTCCCACCAATAAAAGTAACAGAGAATGCTGAACATTTTTATATGTGATTGTGTGCCTTACCATCTATTCTTTGTTGTCAATATGATTAGTAAAAATTGGATATTTATACTTTGAGAGATCTATTCTTTGAGGATTAAGTATGATTTTAGAGATAATATGTTTCCTACTGGCTTACAAAAATATTTGTGTGAAGAACGAATTGAGATATAGTTCTGTTTTAGTCATTTAAACATGAGCTTGTTGGTTATTTACTTTCTTAGATTCTCACTTTAGATATGAATTTTATTTAATCTTTAGTTCCTTTTTATTTGAAATATCAACTTGGCATTTCCATTTATAACTTGTCGTTTTGTGTCAATTAATTATGGGATAAGGCACAAGTACCCCCTTGATTATGAGTGGAATTCCAAAGACACATCTTAGCTAAACTAATGTCCCAAATGGTGCAAAACTTGTATATAGAAAGTTGATAAGTAATTGCAGTTACACTTACATTAGTGATACTCCTAAATGGTGCAAAACTTTTAGGAAAAAGTACATATTTCGTCCCAAAGCAAGAGTATTATACTATGTTAAGGGGTAACTATTGGGCTGGCTCAGCTCAAAAATTGGGAGGTTCTTAAGACTCCGTTATAGGAGAAGTTGATAGGGGAATGTCAACCAACAACTTAGAGGTTGTTAAGACTTCACGTATTGAAAGATATAGTTTAATGAATTAGAAAGCTAATAAGAGCTAGAAACTTAATAGAGAAAACACTTGTAAATTTCCCTCACCTTTGTAGTCTGTAGACTAGTTGTAATCAGAAAATTTACTAGTTTCGTGCATTCGTAATTCTAACTCTGCAAGTATGTGCTCTGGGCACTTGTTTTAATATATCTCTTGAGTTGTGCTTTACTTAGAATTTCTCTATTTTGTTGTGTTTGGAACTGTGTTTGTTCCATCAATGCACTTGCTTTGTCTGCACCAGTTCATATTCAATGTCGTGATTTTAAACTTTTGCTAATATAAATAAATTTTATATGATTACCATTAGGTCGGTCTTTTGGAACCTCTGTGATTTTTTTCTACGAATTATTCCAACATTATAAGCATTCTAACACATAATATGTTATCAGATCCTCAGTTAGATCTTAAATTAAGTTGATTCTGATTTCTTATCTATCTACTGATTGGGAATGTACATAACCTCCTTACATGGATACATTTAATCAATTGCTTCTAATTCAATTAAACTTGAGCTTATATAAGCTGCCAAGAAAGACGTAGAAATTGACTAGGGTGTCTTGTGGTGGTGTATGAAAACCTTGAATAACATTTTATTTCTCATTCTTCTATTTCCAAACTTCTTTTCATCCACTTGTTCATCCAGATAATTCATGAATGCACTAGTTGCTCATATTGAAGTAACTTAAGATGATGAGAAATGCAAGAGTAACTTTGGCAAAGTAAACTATGGCAAAATTAATATCTTTGCTTCATTTTCAGCTATTTTTATTGTACTACTATCATTCAGCATTCAAAATTTTCATATCATGAAATATCACCCTACATTTTTCTGTTCATTCTTGCTCAAGGATAGCTGCTTGATATGGACTTTTATCCTTCCCGTCTTAAGCTCCAACGTCTACTCCAATCGAATTTTCCCATGTATTTTTCTTTTCTTGTTCTCTTTCTAGGGTGTTTCTTTGATCTCTACTACTTATCATAGATAAAGTATTGTTGCTTTCTCTGCAACTTTGATGATTGGAAACTGATTTGGAAATAAATAATAATATATTGAATTGGTTATTATATGTTAATTAAATTGAATGACATGTAGTACCCATCTTAGAATGATATTTCTTTTAGTCTTGAAGGAGAGAAAAATATGTAGTGTGCACTTCAGTTCATGATATTATTAGTCTATGCTCATTTAATGATCAATAACAGTTTAGTTTAGAGTTCTCAAAACTAAATAACTTTAGTTTCTTCTTTAACCTTGTTCCTTTCCTTCAGTCATAATTTCCCATGTTAAAGAAAGATTCTGAAAGTTTAGAGAAAGAAACAATAGTTCATGGTGATGTACAGAACAATTATAACTTTTTTCTCCTTTCCTCTTTTGTTTTCCTATGATGCTTGTTCCTCTCATTAAGCTTCTTGTTCCTTTTCCATGTCATTCCTTATCTTTTTATTGCTTTCAATCTTATACATGGTAGTCGAATATTAGCAATTAGTTTATCAAATTGTCTTCTTTTCTTTCTTAAATATACTCAATCAATGCCTGTTGAAGAGTAACTATCTGGGAATCAAAATTTTAGATTGTAATATCTTATTTCATATCTAGATTGAAATATATAGTGTGATTTGGTTGTGCGCATTATTCTTTTTTATAAGCTTATTTATTTTGTACATTTCACAGGTTTTGGAAATTTTCGTTTACAAGTCAGGATGCAAGTTTGAAGACTTTGAACAAGTTTTGTCAAATTGGTCAACCTTCGCTTGGATAGTTCGCTAAATATTTCATTATATATTTAGAGATGTTCGTTTTTTTGGCTAATGAGTTGTGTAAATAGTATTGTGACCATATTTTTGCAAACAATACTCCATGTGGGATGTTAATTTGTAGTTTTAAGTAATACAATTGATAATTTTGTTTATATGCATTTATTTATCGAAATTTAAAAGTTTATATTATCTTAGAAAAACGTGAGAGAGAAAGAATGTATCGTTTAGTTTCCCTATATAAATTAACATTTAGGGACAACTATTGCTTTAGTCCTTAAAACTCTTTAAGGACCAGATTTTTGGTCCTTAAAAGTTTTAAGGACAACTTAAGGTTTTCTAGAAATGTTTGTTTAAGGGCCAGAAATGTGGTCCTTATAAGTTTTTAGGGACTAGAATTATACCTGTCGCAAACAAGTTTTAGGGACCAGTACTTAAATCTCGTCCCTATTGACCTTTAGCGACGAAGCCTATAGGGACGGAATTTTCCGTCGTTATTGACTTTTAGGGACTAGAATGGGACTTTTAAGGACCATTTTTCTCGTCCCTAGTAGGATTTTTTCTTGTAGTGAAACTAAAGGAGAATCCTTCTAGATACTAAATGAAAATAAAACTAAATATTTTGCAATTAATGTAAACCCTAGACTTGAAAGGAAATTAAATACTATAAAATATTTTTAGACTAAAAAGATAAAAATAAAAAGATTCTACCAAATTTCAACGATATATGGCATGAAATTTATTACATTAGATTAAATGCCTTATTATATATGGTTCAATATTCACATAAAATGCCATTAGCTAACTTTTAGGAGATAGACAGGATAAAATTCGTATTCCTAGTTATATCTTATAAACACTATCCAAATAGTAAATACATCAAATTAGGAATGTGCTTAATGGTTAGAATCCTATTAATCAGATAACAAAGTTTCACTTTTAAAAGATTAGCACCAAAACCCAAAAAATAAACAAAACGTGTGGCCCAATCAGATTGTTATGTATTGTAATTAAAAATTATATTTTATAATTGATTAAGGAGTAGTAGATTTATATTCCTTTGTGTTTATATTCCTAACCAAATAAGGTTCGAGTATTCGTTAAGATAAATAACATGGTGAGATAAAAAATTATAAAACTAGAAACTGTTGTTATATCCATTATTGTTGTACATATATGATACTACAACTTTAAAAAAAAAAAAGATATATACTTTATGATCTATTTAATCACATATCTTTTGTTCATAAAATTGCTGAATTCAACAAAAAAAAAAAAACTTTTCATTCAAAACTGTCGAGAAGACTTGGGAATAGATACACTGGCAAATAATAATATACTTGGGAAGTAATTTCAAATTCAGTTAAAAAAAACTATTGAATACAAGTGGGTCTATCCTTATCTATGTTGATGACGTGTTAATTGTCGAAAGCAACCTAATCTAATAAAAAAATTTAATATGAGTAGTAACTTCAATTAAAGTGAATGTGAATTTAACTACTAAGGATGTAAAGTCAGCTGCAAGCCTGCAACTCCAATTGAAGTGAATGTGAAGTTAACTATAACGACTTAGGCAATCTGATGAAAAATTCAAGTTCAAATCAAGAAGTGAAAAATGATCTACTAATTGATATAATCAAAAGAAAATATGTAAACTACTATATCTTACTACAACAAATCAGATATAACATGCAGTGTATAAGCATTAAGCACTAAGTTAATTCTTTCATCAATCCAAGAAATCACATTTAGAAGCTACTACAAGAATAATAAGGTATGTAAAAAACAGTTTAGGCAAGAAATATTTCTATCAAATTCAAAGTCAAATTTTTTTTCCCTTACTATGATGTTGACCAGACATTATGTCCTACTTCTAGAAAATTAGTAACATGATTTCTTGTTAAGATAGGAGACTCCTTAATCTCTTGAAAATAAAAAAAAATAAAGCATAGTTTCAAGAAGCTCAGTAATGCTGAGTATAAAAGCTTGGGATCTATAACTGCAAAACTTGTTTGGATTTTAAAATTATTCAAATTAATTAGAGTTTTAGATAAATCTTCATTTTCAAATACACATAAACAGTAAATCTGCAATGCATGTTGTTGTCAATTCAGTGTTTTCATAAAAGAATAAAACACGTAGAATCGATAGATATATTTAACATAAAATAATTTTTTAAATTTTTCTCTTCCATCCTATATTCTAGTTCTCTCAATTCTTCCTCTTCGTTTCCAAATTATTGCTAATTCAAACAATGCATTGTATTTATAATTTCTAATCTTTTCTTTGACGTAGTCATATTTTCATCCGAATACTTTAAATTTGTAGTCAATTTTTACTTTAAACTTTCTATTAATAAAAAATCACCAATTAAGCAAATTTGGTGAATTTAATAACTAAATGCTTGAACATGGTTCATAGAAGCACATTCTTGCTAATTATCGGTGTTTCTTATGTAGATAAAAATGTTTGAGGATCCTTTTTAAAAAAAAAAAAAAAATTTTGTGGAGCCTTTTAGTTTCTTTATTTGAAAGTAATATGTACAAAACATGGCCCACAAGAAGGCCTAAAAGAAAATTGGAAAAATTATAGAAATCTCACCTTTTAGTTTACTTATTACCAATATCCCCTATAAGTTTTATAAATCTCCAAAATCACTCATTTTCGCGCATCAAATTAGTGTATCATGTATAAAATGTACATCAGATTAGTGTATTATGTATAAAATGTAATGTATCTTACTTAACGGTTAATGTATCAGCGCTTATATTATTGTATCCGTTTAAAAGATTTCTGTAATTATAAACTTTTAAGGGACAGATTGTAATTTTACCTTAAAAGTATGTGATTTCTGTAATTTGCCCAAGAAAATTAACTAACTTGTTCGGATTTGTCCAACAGAGACAAATCCATTTCTAATAAAGTTCCTAAAAAACTGGTTTCCTTTTTGCTACTCCTCTATTTCCTATGCCTCTTCTTTAATATGTTCACCTCTTGAGCTGGTGATGCCAAGTATGAGCTGTTGATCACGGTAAGTGAGTTCCTTCTTCTCTGTTTTCTGTTCTCTTTTTGCCGTCTCCCATCCGCTTTTAATCTCCTTGTTTCCAGCTGAGGCATAAAAGGAGATTCTAAGAGGCGTGCTCTCTTCTTCAGCTCCTGATAACCATCTAAATTTGAAGGCATCCCCTTTTGCTGGTGGAATTTGTAAGCTAAGAAAGCTCAAGCTAGGTAGCATAGTGTTTTGCACAGTTATGTATGCCTTGTATTGGCGAAAATAATTGTACATTTCATATATGTTCTCTGTTTTGTTAGTATGCTATTACTCTACTCATGCTATTGCCCATGTAATGTAATCTACTTTGTTCTAATCCTCAGTGATGGTATTTGTGCTTTATCAGTATTTGAAATTCCTTTACATGCCCCTGATAGTTGTTGATATGTTTGCGCCCGAATCTTCCCCTCTTGATCACATGCCTCATTTGCTAGTTTATCTGTTAAATTATTTGCTTCCTTGAATACATGTTGTATGTGTGCATGAACATGTTATTGTAACTCTTATATTTCTTGTATGTCATCTGCCTGGCCCCATGGGATCTTCCATTCCTGTCTAATCATTTTTGTTAATCCTAACGAATCCGTTTCTACAATGATGTTTTGAAGATTGTTTCTCTTGCAATATCCAAGTGCCTGTAGAATTGCTATCTTCTCTGCTTCCACATTGTTTCTTTGCCCTAAAGCATCTGCTTCTGCATATATCAAACTTTCATTGTAATCTTGAATACAGATACCGTAAGCACTTACTCCAGGGTTACCTCTACTAGCTCCATCCGTGTTGCATTTATATGTATCTTGTTGCGGTTTTATCCACCTTACAGCGTGATAGTGCAATCTTGGCCTGCATCTTCTTAGTACCTCCACAATTGCGTCTCACCCTTTAGGGACTGTTATCCACGGGTATTTACTTTTTATAAGTTGCGTTATAATGGTCTGACATTTTTGCTCTAGCTTATAAAAAGTAATCTCCTTTCCATGCCTTCTTGCATTTCTCCTTTTCACAATTCCCATATTAGTATTGCTAGTATTGCCTTACATATGAACCTCAACTTAGTTGGGGAAGTGATGCCTCACCAACTTTGGATCATTTGCTTCAGCCCTCCCTGCATCTGGACACTTGCATATGTAGCAAATTTCCTACATAGCTTTTGGGCTATGAGGGATGTTAGAAAAAGGTAGGCTATTGTTTCCTCTTCGAATATTTCACAACAGTAGCATGTAGATGCTATATTCACTTTCATTCGTTTAAGATTATCTTCCGTGGCAATTCTGCCCTTCCATATTCTCCACACCAAAAAATTAATCTCAAAATGAATATCTTTGCACCACATATTCTTCCTCAATTCTTCTTTGACCTTTTTCCGCTACATTATCTCAAAAGTTGTTTGTACAGTGAAATTTCCATTTGTACTTCCCATTCACCAAAGTCTATCCATGTTCCATTCTGAAATATTTGGCTAAATGTTTTCTATTATGTACTCCCCCATATCTTTCAACACTACCTGTAACAATTTTGTCTGGTCCCATTCTCCATTATTCACAAATTGTTTAACTTCTATTTCTTCCTCTCCATCCCCCCCCCCCCCCCGGACCCCCCGCTCTTTCGTATAAAACAACACCCCTTGTTTGGTTCAGTTATCAAACCAAAAACTAGCTTCTTCATTTTTAATTTGCCACCAAATGTTAGGTTATGTTTCTTCTCTTATCTCAATCATTTTTTTCCATGTCTGAGAAGCCCCTTTTCCCATTGCCATTAGTGGGTGTACCTTCTTACAATATTTACTCCACATAAAAGTTCTCCACAAAGTGGTTGAAGTTCTAAAACTCCACCACAATTTCCCATATCAAATATTTGATATATCATGTAATGATCTCAAACCAATCCCACCTTCTTCTATAGGACAACACATATCCTCTCATGAAACTAAATGCTTCTCTTTTTCACCTCCCATCATGCTTCAGAAAAATCGGCAAACACTTGATGTATCTCTTCGACTACTTTCTTTGGTGGGCTCATGGGTGATAACAAATGCAAAGACATTGATTGTAAAATATTTTTTATCAGTACCAACTTTCCTCCATATGATAACCATTTATTATGCCAGCTTGAAATTCTTCTTTGAATCTTTTTCACCAACTCCTCAAAATATGAACATTTCTTTCTCCCATAATATATTAAACAACCTAAATATGTAAAGGGAAATGATCCCTGCTTGATTCCAATGGGCTTTCTGATGAGTCTGAAGTTTGGACTCATTTAGGGTTTTATTTACAATGAAGTATTGTCCTCAAATGCTTATTTTGTGCAAATAGCTGATGCAAAACCCTTGATTTCCAGGTACATGAATTGAGGAACAAAGCTAGGACAGAAATGGGAAATAAAGACAACACAAGCGAAGAAGAGAAGGGAAAAACAGGCGTGATGATAGCCGATGCCACTTGGCGACTCACCAAGTTGCCACTGTACTACCTTAAATTACAGAATGTTGAGGCCAAATTAGGGATAACTTCGGCGAGCAGTAGTTCCATTCAGCGTATCGCCGATCGCTTCGGTGTTGGATGACCAGGTCGCTAAAAGTACTGATGGAGATCCAAACAAGTGTTGATGGACGAGATGAAAGGAGAAAGGGCGACTCGCGGAACCACTCGGCGATCCCGATCTGGGTCGCCTAAAATTACAGTGGCTAGACTAAGAAGAAGTAAAAAATGAAGGAGAAATGAAGGAAAATCGGCAAGTCGCTGAACTGTCGGTGAATCCCGACTTACCTCGCCGATTGGTACTAAAAAATCACACATCAGATTTGCATAAATTGATTTTTGCTAGAGAGAGTTTTTAGAAATGAGAGGAACACAATATTAAGAGTGAAAACACTACCATTGTGGATTTGAAATGATTTTAGTAAGGTTTTTCACTGAAATTTTGTAATAGAGTAGATTTTTAGTTAACTTTAATTTTCACTACAAGAAAAACTCTTATTTAAGACCGACATTTAGGGACCAGCTACTAATCCCATCTCTAAAGATATATGTATTGGGACGAGATTATATTCCAGTCTTTATTTGTATACTATATTGCGAAGATGCTTAATTTAGTCCCTAAATAACATATTAACTGGTCCCAAAGTCTAATTCAAAGACTTTTAGCACGCTACTGCCAGCCAAAATTTAATAAAGTATTAAAAATACCTTTTTTTTCCACCAAAATTTAGGCGCCAATTTTTTTACATTGAAACTAGCCAAAAAGGAAAAACCCGTTTTCTAAAAGGTAAAAACGTACAAAAGAAAAAAAAAAAACTCTTCTTCTACTGGTTGCAACTCGCTAGCTTCTCTATATCGATCGATCTCTTCAACGATATTATATCGTTGTTCTTCTTCGCAGCTGTCTTCTTCATCAAAGTATTTCCATCGCAGCTGCTCAGCTCTGTCTTCTTCATCAAAGGATTTCTATCGCAGTTGCTCATCAAAGAGGTAAAGCGTATAGTCGCTGCTTATAGCTGCTCGATCGGTGAAACAGATCTTACAAGTTTTCTTTCTTTTCTAATCAAGCTTCTGTTGTTTCGAATTTCATAAACTGTATTGATAGATTTTTTATTGTTTTATTTAAGTTACTCTTCTTCTTGTTCTTCCTCTTTTCTAACATTAGATAGGTTAAAAGTTTCATAATCTGATATGTTTTCTTATGTACAATCAATGAAAGATTACTGGGTTGAGTTTCTAATAGTGACTCATTTTTGTTAACTGTTGTATGTGTTTGAGGATTCAAATTTTGTATAGAGTGCATATTTTATTTGAAAAGTCTAATTATTTCGCCAACAACATATACTACTTTTCTATCTTCGATGTTGACATTTTGCGAGCGAAATCGTAACTAGACCCGTTACATGTAACTTTAACAGTAAGATATACTTACATAATTTTAATGTTTCTATTATAGGTAGGGGAGGCGAGACTCACAAACAAATGTATTGTATCTATTAGGTCCATACCTTTTCCATATAACTTATTAAGCAAGAGAAATATGGGCGTAGGATATTTGTTGCTCATCAAATTTAAAGAGGAAGCATCATGATGAACCGGAAGAGAAGTTCAGAAATTAATGGTAGAAATTCACCAAAGACCACCCCTATTCCTATAGTAAGTCTATATCATTTAGAATTGTGAGTTGTGACTGACCACCAGTGAGGCAATGACCTGCAACCTGCCCAATTAGTTCAGCTTTGGAATATAATTCTAGTCAACCATTGCTATAAGAAGGCTAACTATGTTATGGCTAATATAGGAGCAAAGAAATATACATAGTTTTTCCTCACCGATGCCACTTTGGTGTCAACACAAGCTAAAACTATAGTGAGGATTGACCACTTAGGATCAAGAGAAAGCAATTTAACTTAAGTAATGAATAACAAATTTTTAAGCTTCTTGTTGTAGCCTTTTGGCTATGTAGATGTACCAGAAGTCGTCTTTTGCTACTTTTTTCTGTACACAATCATACTTATTGAAGCCTTAATGTACATAGGATACAAGTTTTACAAGGAGGACCTATTTATCCTTTGCTCTCTACATAGAAACAAGGATTTAACTTCTCCTAACTGTATATCTTTCTTTATGGTTGATATATACAGGTTGATGTGGTGGTTCTTGTGGAACAAAAAATAGAATGTGTTGCTTATGAATTTCATGGGGCTAACTCCATGTGGCATTCTAGCGATTATGTGTTCCAGAAAGTACAAAATTTTTTGTAGCTTGTAGCAATGAATATAGGATAAAATTCTCTTTTCTGATTACTCCACTAGGTTGCAACATATAGTTTTGGTGGAAAATTGTGATTTCTCATTTTCTTAGTTCTTATTCAAGTAAATCAACTATTTAGTAACATTCTATTTTCTGATTGTTTCTCAAGGTTGTAACATATAGTTCTGGTGGAAAATTGTGATTTCTAATTTTCTTAGTTCTTTCTTTTTAAGCTTAGAGTTCAACCCTATTGTGTGTATCGGATCGTAACAAGTTATTTGCATCTTAATATTTTTGTTATTCTTTATATTTTAAAAAAAATTGTATGTTCTCTTAAAAGGTTATGGCACCTAGCAAGAAGCGGATGGAACTTGTTGATAATCGTTGATGAAATCTACTTAGTTGGAGTGCAAAAGTTTTTGGATTATGTTTTTCAAAAAACAGGAGAAGAATATGAAATACGATGTCCATGTGTCAAATGTTACAGTACAACTTTAGGAACTCGTAAAATAGTTGAGATACATTTGGTAGTATATGGAATAATTCACAATTATACCTTTTGGTATTACCATGGAGAACGTTTGGGAGAGCCATTGTCAGAATTCGAATCTAAATCTGAAGATACGTCAGAAGATGACGATGATAATGAAGTAGAAGAATGTGAGAGTGAAGATGAAGTAGAAGAATTGTTGAGATATTTATATCCTAATCTTGATGGAGGAACTACACATACTGATTGTGATGATTTACTTGAGGAGGAACCGAATGCCGAAGCAAAAAAAATTTACAACCTATTGAAGGATTTCAAACTGTCATTATACAAAAATTCAAAACCTTCAAAACTTTCTTCTTTGATCAAATTATTTCACATCAAAAGTATGGGTCGTTGAGGGTAATGCATCATTTACCATGTCATTTCATATGTTGAAAGACGAGGTGTTACCTGATGGTTCCAATTTGCCAAACTCATATTATGAGGCAAAGAAGATAATTCAAGAACTCGGGCTTTCATACAACAAGATTGGTGTTTGTACTAATGATTGCATGTTATACTGGAATTAGGATAGCTTACTTGATTTTTGCAAAGTTCGTGGTGCATCCAGATGGAAAATAAATACACATAGTGGGGAAATAAAGAATAAAAAAGGTAAAAAGAGAGTGTTAAATAGCTTATGCTATTTTCCTTTAAAGCCTAGACTTCAAAGGTTGTTTATGTCTACAAAGACATTTACTCTAATGACATGGCACACGGATAAAAGAGTTGATAATGGAATAATGATGCATCCGGCTGATTCAATGGCATGGAAATCATTTGATGAACTTCATCTTTCATTTGCGGGTGAGCCTCGAATGTTCGACTTGGACTTGCTAATGATGGATTTCAACCATTTAGGAATTCAAAAACCTCACATAACATTTAGCCTGTTGTTCTTATTCCTTATAATTTATCACATTGGTTGTGTATGAAGCAAGAAATTTTATTTTGTCTATGCTTATTCCAGGTCCAAATAGTCCAGGAGATGCAATTGATACATATCTTCAGCCTTTAATAGAGGAATTGAAGGAGTTGTGGGAAATTGATATTAAGACCTATGATGCATCTACTAGAACAAATTTTAAATTGCATGCTTCTTTATTGCGGACAATCAATGACTTTCCAGCATATGAAAATTTATCTGGATGGAGTACAAAAGGAAAGATGGCATGCCCATGTTGCAATAAAGACATTTCCTCAATTCGATTGACGATGGTAAGAAGTAGTGTTTTATGGGTCATCGACAATATCTTTCTAAAAATCACAAATAGAGAAATAATAAGGACTCATTTGATGGTATAATTAAGAAAAGGCCCCCACAAAAAATGTTTTCAGGTATTGAGATACTTAATCAAGTACAAGATCTTGAAGGGCTGCAGTTATCAAAGGATCCTAAGAATAGAAAGAAGATATCACATGAAATTCGAAAGGATAATTGGAACAAGAAAAGTATCTTTTTTGAACTTCCATATTGGAAATGTCTCTTGTTGCAACATAATTTGGATGTTATGCATATTGAAAAAAATATATGTGATAATATCATGGGGACAATCATGAATGTCAAAGGCAAGACCAATGACACAATCCAAACTCGATTAGACTTGCAAGAGATGAACATTAGGCCAGAATTGCACCCCATCCAAAAGGGGGAGAAGATTGAAGTTCCAACAGCAGGCTACACATTGTCTCCAAAAGATAAGCACAAATTATGCCTTTTCTTAAAGAATCTAAAGGTTCCTGATGGTTTTTCATCTAACATTTCTCAATGTGTGAACCCGAAAGATCACAAGATATCTGGATTGAAAAACCATGATTGTCATGTTCTCTTGCAACATCTACTTCCTCTTGCACTTCGTGGTATGTTGTCAAAAGAAGTGTGTGTGAACCACTTATTGAATTACCTATATTTTTTAGTGTGCTTGGATCAAAGGAGTTGAGAATTGATAACTTGGAACCTATTAAAGCGCAAATACCAATAGCACTTTGCAAGTTAGAAAAAGTCTTCCCTCCTTTATTTTTTGATGTGATGGTGCACTTACCTGTTCATTTAGCTACTGAAGCTAAGATTGTTGGACCGATTCATTATCGGTGGATATATCCTGTGGAACAATGGTTATTTTTTTTGAAACTCTCATTGGTAATAGAGCATGTCCTGAAGGTTGTATTGCAAAGGAATACATTGCAAATGAATGTATGACACTATGTTCAAGGTATCTGCATAAAGTTGAAACAAGATTCAATCGGCCCGAGCAAAATTATGATGGTGATTTAAAATAATTAAATGGCAGTTTATCTATCTTTAGTCAACTTGGAAGAACTCTAGGAGCTAAAGATCCATGTGATCTTGAAGCGGATGAATTAGAACAAGCACATATATACATACTGAAGAATTGTGATGAAGTCTTACCATATCTCAAGTATGGAAAGTTCTTTTATATTATCTCATTGTTATTTCTTTTAGGGTAATTTCTTTTCTATATGAGGACTTACGGTTCAGTTCAAATTTGTAGAGAGTTTGCACAAACTCATGAGAATGCTCGACACTTGTTTGATGCAGAATGGAGCCGATAATTTATTGAATGGTTTAAAGATAGGGTGAGTAATACATAAATATAAAAATTGATATTCTAATATTGTAATACTCATTCTAAAATATTAAACGAAATCTTGTTGATAAGTCGCACAATTGCATAAAGGAGATGATAGTTGTATCATGAAAGATTTACTCTCACTTTCACGCGGTCCCACCAAATATTCGATGCGTTCTAATGGTTACATAGGTTAATGGATATAGATTTCACATCAAAGAGTATGATAAAAAGTTAAGGACTCAAAATTGTGGTGTTGTTGTATTGGGTGAGTATGATGAGGATAGTGAGAACCTTGATTACTATGGAGTCTTAATAGATATAATTGAGTTGCAATTTGTCATGGATAGAATAGTGATTTTATTTCGATATAATTGGTTTGATGCGTATGATGAAATAAAAGGAGTTAAAAAGGATGAGTATGATTTTTGAGTGTTAATTCGGACAGATTTTTGAAAATAAATGAGCCATTTGTTTTAGCGGATCAAGCATCTCAAGTATTTTATGCTAATGATAATTCCAACAAAGGTTGGCAAGTAGTGAGGATGACTCAACCTCGTGATTCCTATGAGATTGTGGAACAAATGGAGGATGGTATTGTAGAGTTATGAAGTCCTTCACAAAAGAAAAGAAAAAGAACTAATGAGGTGAAGTATCTATTTATGAATCAATATATTAATTGTTAAACAGTATGATGGCACCGTTTTTTATCACTATATTGTTACATATTTTTCAAGTCCAAACTTCTACTTTTGACTATTTTTGCAGGTTCAAGATGAAACCATTGAAAATTGAAAATGAGGTCGGTTCTAATATGAAGAGTACTATCAGATATACATTAGTCGCACCTGGTACTATAGGAAAAGGACGAGGACGAGGGCTTAAATCTTTGGGGTGAGAAAGGGAATACACCATCTAAGTGTTTATTGCATCAATCAAGTGATCTAGTTAAGAAGTACATCAAAGAAATTGAAACTAGTAAGATATTTTATATTCTTTTACTTCAGACCGTAAGCAAAATCTTTAATTTTGTTGAAGAGAAATTTTTTTTCCTACATTCTGTATTTTATCTTGCAGGAGGAGGTGTGAAATTTCAACCATTTCCGACGAAAATGACAGAACCTATTGATTTTTAATCTAAAAAATGATTGATTTTTACTTGGTGAGAGATTTTTAGCTAGTGACTGAACCTATTGTTTACTGGTAATCTCGAACAAATGACTGAACTTGTGATGCAAAAATATCTTAAGAAGTTGTTGACATCTCTGGGCCTTCTCTAGTTCTTCCTCAATCGTAAGTCGGTGTCCTTCTCTATAGCATTCCAACATGTGATTTCTCCCTTGTCGCCCCTGTTTCACCTAATAACTCCTGATAATACTTCACAAATATATCATTCACTTTGTTCGGGTCAGTCTGTACTCTTAAATTCTTATCCATCAGTTGTGTCACAACTTGTATCAATCTTCTTTATGTGATCATTGAGTAGAAGTACTTGGTGTTGTCGTCCCCAAGCCTAATCCATGTTGTCGTTCTTCTTTAAAGTAAGTAAGATTTTGCCATACTTTATTGACTCTCTCAAATACTTTCCTATTTGCTACCTTGACTTGGATATCTAAATGATTCTGATGTAATTTACCTTTCAACTCTAGCAGCCTCAGTCTTAGAAATAACCCCCCCTGCTGCATCTATTTGATAGATCTCATCCTCCCTACCTGGGTGTGTACTAAAGACAACATTGCTGGAATATGATCACTTACCCCCTCGTCCAAGAAAGTAGTCCCACAATCTCCATTTACAAATACCCAATCTGTCTTCGAATAAACTCTATTGCTTCCTTGCTTATCACTCTATGTATATTGGTTTCCCCCACCCTTAAAAATATTTTAATCTCAAACAAATGATTGTTTTCTTTTCAGGTTCTATAGAGAAAGACAAAGGACAAGGACTTTAAAAAGTCTACGAAGTCAAGAAATGCAAATGATTTATAAGAACTCCATGGCTCCTGAGAAATAGAACATGCAAATTAATTTTTCATTTCCTACATCTGCTATTAAAAATGAGAAATGCACCCAAGAAGTAGAAACAAGTAAGATATTTCAAACATGTATTTTTTACAAATTTGTTGTGGTCTACTTTTTTTTGATAAGCTCTTATATTATGTTTAGTGGGTCCAGGTACTATATGAAAGAGACTAGAGCAAACATCTGGATCTTTGAGCTCATCTTTAGGAATTTCTGAATATGAGTCCGATTTTCTTGTAGAGAATGTCAATCATTTTCGATGAAAAATGGCTGAACCTATTGATTTAATTGTGTTGAATAGAGATATCTTTTCCTACTTTCTGTAGTTTTCAGAACTCCTGCAACAGGAAGGAACCTGTCAAAAATACTAAATAAAACCCATTAATTATGGCTCACAAAAACTAATGGCTTAATTTGCCATGGAGAGATTTTAAGATTTTCCTTATTTTACTCTCGACTATCTAGCTTTCTGAAGTCTAAATTTACTGCAGAAACTAATCTTCTCGATTTCTGATTCATCTTGCGTATAATTATGCCTTTGAATGACCACTGTCTTTTCATCTGACAAAGTTAGTAAATATACCTGACTTTTTAATTATTTTTCTGTAGAGTTAGTGATTGTAGAGACGGGATCTGTTTTTAAATATCTTCACAACTTTCTTTAATTGTGATTGACACTGTTTTTCAATTTCTGCATAACGATACAAACTTTGTTTTTAAATTTTCTACACTGCTGCAACACTGCTGCCAGCTTCTCTGTTTTACCATGTTCTGTCCGATTGTTGTTCATCCAGCTCGTCTCTTAAGATATCCTTTCTGTACTGCTGCAATGTAATAGTGCTGCCACGTAACATTGCTGCGAGCTTCTCTATTTTACCATTTTCTGCATAACGACACAAAGCCTATATTTAAATTTTTTGCACTGCTGCAACGTAACAGTGCTACCACGTAAGGTTAGGATCCTTGACTCTAACCTTCTTCGGCAGCTCCTAGCAACATCCATCTCAGGTAGCGAATAAAGCCATTGTTTGATTGGCTGGCTTTCCCCTAATCCAAACTGTTGTTTTTTCAGGTTCACATTATTTTCTTGCTATTGAAAATCTATCAATGGCTTCTCGATGCTGGCTTTCTCGTCCTCCTTCTCGCCATTTCGGCCACCATGTGCAAGATAACAATTCACGTTATCATGCGCCTAGAGATGCTTATTGGTAAGTGTCGGGTGTATATCTCTACTTAACCTAAAATTTCCTGTACAGCAAGCAACATAACAATGCTACCAGTTTCTCTGTTTTAGATTGGCCATAAAATTCCTTCTTTGTAGCTTCCTTGTATCAACCCGTAAGTGTCCGTCAAAATTCTTATTCTTATATCTTGGACATCCCTTTAATCTTCATGGTAGTCGCAAAGGCTGCAGAAAAACCTTTCTTGTATACTTAGAACAGAAGCCGCTATTAGAGGTATCTAGAGGAAAGCCAATTCAGGAAAGTACACTAATATTTGGCCCAAGGCAGTTTTGGAGGCTCTCTATGATGCTATTAGCTAGGGACAATCGGTGGGACTCTACTCTTAAGGTTTCATTCCTTCATCCAGCTCGTTTTTTTTACAATATGAAGAAGCTTGAAACAACAGTTCACTTCAATTGAATAACCTGTTTCAGATTTTTTTTTATTTCTCCGATGAATTCTAAGACAACTGCACAATTATAGAGTTTAAAGACTCAATCATTTTTGTTGTTAAGGTTCCTTGTGTCTCCAGTATATAAGATTCTAATTCATGTCATAAAATTTCAAGTAGTGGTCTTACCCTATTGCTCTTTTAGCAACATGAATGCTCCATGTGATTGGGCAATTGATTGATGAAGCATTCTACTGTTTCAACAACATGAACATACACAAATTACTAATAGCAACTATTACAAGGTTCAGATACAAATGAAATGCAATTTATTTTTTCTCAATTCATAGTAATACATGACTAATCTTGCATGTGTATATGTTATTTTCATTCAGCTTAAATGATTTAGATTGGCGATAAAACTCCTTCTCTGTTGTTTCCTTGTATCAACTCGTAAGTGTCCGTTAAAATTCTTGTTCTTATATCTTGGATATCACTTCAATCTTCACGGCTGTCCCAATGCATTCATATCACTGTTGTTAATTTATCTACACCTGTGCAGCAAAGGCTATAGCCTAAAATATTATTGTTACATACAGTTTTCTTTAATTTGTTACAAAATCAGCTAAGTTTCACTTCCAAATAGTTCATTCAACTCGTCTCCTAAGATATTTTTTCTATCCATTTATTTTTAATTTTTACTAAACGTTAGTTAGGTGTGGTTCTCCAAAATTGATGTTAGTTTCTTGATTGATGTATCTGAAAGTTTTTCTAATAGATTTTTTTCTTATTTCTTGCAAGTTTTGTAGATGTTTCGGGATATCACATGACAAGACTAAACTTTAAGTTTTTTTCCCAACTTTTGTTCATTCTTCAGTGAATTATAGCTTAGAGGATGCACCAACTCATTCTTACTTTGCTATGAATGTTATGCAAAAGCTTGGATGTTATCTTAGTTTTTTTGTTTATTAATTAAGAAAATATTGAAACTTACATCTTGTGATGCTCACAAATTTATTATAATCAATCGCACAACTCTTTGTTTCTATTGGCCTGCAAACCTTTCTATATCTTCTTTTGTTTCCAGATTTTTAGTTGCGTAATTAATTTGAATTTTGTTAGATTCTTGTGACATCAATGGTTGTAGGATCAATGGTGATTAGTTAGAGACCATAATTATTGGCTTTCTCTAAAGGTCAATCTAGGATTAGAAATGATGTTCGTTTTAAAGCTATTTTAGGACCAGGTTGTTGTTCATACCTAAAACTACTCTAGGACCAGGTTGCTTGTCCCTAAAACTACTCTAGGACCAGGTTGTAGTTGTCGCTACAGCTATTCTAGGAGAAGATTGCTAATGGTCTCTAACACTATTCTAAGACCAGATCACACTCGTCTTTAAAGAGTTACTAGGACTAGGTTGCGGAAGGTCGCAAAAGAGGTTTAACGACTTGAAAATGAAGATATCAATGGCCCATGTGAGACTAGATATGTAGTCTCTAAAAGTGTTCTACGACCAACGTCTTTTCTCGTCTCAAACACATTCAGGGACCAGTTTTTTAAACTCGTCCTTAGTGACCAGTAGCGATGGCACTTTCTAGGACGAGTGGCGACCATATTTTTCTGGTTTCGATTGTTCGTTTGGGACCTGATTTCAACTTTCAGGGACTAGATTTCCCTTCCTTAGAGGCTGATTTTCTTGTAGTGTTTCAATTTTCGTTTTTACCTAGCTATGAAAAACATGACATATGTTGATTCTCCTCTTTTTGTGATGATTGGATAAACCCTCTCATTGGGGTTTTGACTATGTGACCAATTATTGAGTTTTACTAAGTGGGTGTCATTGATTTACGAATAATGGTGTTAATTTGAAGTGGGTCTGAACTGCTGCTGCATTTTGAGGTCATTTTGCATGATTAGGGTAACAAGTTCAGTATTTTATGCTTGCGCGAGAGAGAAGTGCAGAGCCAAAATAGCAAATTTAGCAACCTTAGTAGTGGGTCACCATGATTTCAGCTTGCGAAAGTGAAACATGGAATCTATCCTTTGTATCTAGCTCGAGAGAGTGGATTTGATGAGGACTAGGGCTGGGCATCTTCCGTCTAGTGTTGAAGTTCGAGAGAATTCGACAAAGATAAGGTAATTGTTTGAGAGAAAATTGCTTTACATATAGTCGGACCTATTTATGACAATTTATCCTTTTGAGAGCATCAATGTTCATCTACTAAGTTGAATTCAATAATTAGTTGGTCAATTCCCCAAGTGTTACCTCACTATTTGATCGTTTTGTGTTAAGTATTGAATTGGAGTGATAATTATAACCTGAAATTTGAAGCTTAAACCAAAAAGGTGCAGTAAGTGTTCAATCGAAGAAATTGTTGTCATACTTCTATAATTGAATTTGAAGGAAAAGCTACTCTCTGTGAGATCGACCCCCACTCATTTAGTTGGGTTATTATAATGACTAGCAATTGTTGACACTTAGAATTGGATAAAATGCCCTTGAAATGTTAATCACTTTCTTAATCTTATTGCATCAATCAGTGGAATGTTTT